>OZ007581.1:18228398-18628398 GCA_963931925.1 Onchidella celtica
CAGCTTATTCCAACATTTCCATTCCCCAGACAGTCTGCAGCACATTTGCCGTAATTTCCATCTTCGTGTGCGTGACAGCGGCCGTGTTCTGTGGCATACACGTCGGTCAGCTCTTTACATACGCCTACTGTAAACATCTAACTAATGGCTGTCTATGTTATCATTCAATGGACGCCTCCAGCAGGTAGGTGGATCCAGGCCAGGTGCGCCGCTGGTGCTGGGCGAGAGTCCAGATTTAAATTTGGATATCATATCATAAAGGAAGTAAAGCCTCCAATGTAAGCATGAAAGGCTTTTTGTACCCCTTAGAAAGACAAGGGAGAGTATAAACTCAAGACATAATACATTTAGACATTAAAGTAAAGGAAAATCAATGAACTAGGATGGGATTCAATATTTCGAGAAGTTAGCTTGGATATTAGTGTTGGAGAATCGGTGTCCCCCAGAGCCGAATATTCGGCTTTCCGTAGCGAATGAGTTAAAGCCTACAAGATATCATATTACCCACAGAAAGATAAACGTGGCCATTTTCGTTCCCTTAGAAGGATAAAGTTCTAACTCCTTTCCGTCAGCTTTTGAGAAATCGAGGATTGAAGTTTCATGTGATCATAGCTTAGAGCAAAGAAGTTTTCTCTTTTCAGTAATACTTATTTATTACACACTGAATCTGCTTGGTACCTTGACATACAATCGGGAAGGCCTACATAGAATGAGTGTGTAGTAACTTCGCCCAGCCAAAAAGTGAAGATAGAACCTTGTCGCTCTAAGGGGACGATTTCATCTGAAAACACACATTTAAAAAATGACTTACGCAGTTCTGCCGTTCCACTGGAAAAGGCCGTAAATACATGTACGTAAAACGGGAGACGCAAAGACCTTTCGTTTCATCTTCGTTCATTTTGCATTACGTGATATTCCAAAGAACTTATAAATCGTAAAACACCATAAATAGTTAGAAAATGTGGCTGTTTTGCTATCCGAGTCACAGGACACCGAGACGAATTCAATCCGTCATATTCCGTCCGTCGACCTGCGCGCGTATCATCGATGTCAACAATGCAACAATTCGCACCACACCCCTTCATAATTGAACAAAAAAGAGTAGTACTCACCTTATTTATACGCGCACAACTTGTGGACATATAGTGGGAGAAGGAATGGTTCGTCTCGGTATTCTATGTCTCGGGCGCTATACCGGTTTTAAAGGAATCTATTTATAAAAATCAAACAGGGTGCTCCACATTTTCTTTAAGTAGGTAAGCTTTTTTTCCCCGCACGTATATCAAAAGCGGTTTGTCCAAGTTTTGTGAGGAGAAACGAGAAAAAAAAACAACTAAAAACGACAAAATTATAATTTACCGCATTAAGTCACGCCCATGTGTAACTCACAGCGTGATAGCGACAGTAATGACGTGTAAGTGAAGGGGTAAAGAAGAGATAATATTGCAATTATCCGGTTAATGATGGAAGTTCTAAGCAATTTGGCATATTTAATCTCTTGATGCCAGGGACAGAACTGTGAAGAGAAAGAATGAAGGACAGTGGGAGGAGGGAAATGTGAAATAAAAGAAAGATTATAACTGTCAAGGTTGACGTATAAAAGGCACAGGGAGGATGGAAATGTGAAATAAAAGAAAGATTATAACTGTCAAGGTTGACGTATAAAAGGCACAGGGAGGATGGAAATGTGAAATGAAAGACAGTTATCATGGAGGAAAAATGAACGACACTAGGAGGTTGGAAGTGTGAAATGACGAAAGATGGCTATCGTGAAGGAAGAATGAAAGACTGGGGGGATGGAAACGTGAAATAAAAGAAACACAGTGTTCATGGGATAAAAATGAAAGACACTGGGTCAACATGGAAATGTGAAATGAAAGAAAGATAGCTGTCATGGTGGGAAAATGAAGGAATGAAGGACTGGGATTAGTGGGAAGATGGAAATATGAAATGAAAGAAAAACAGCTGTCATGGGGGAAGAATGAAAGACACTGGGAGGGCATGGGAATGTGAAATGAAAGAAAGACAGCTGTCTTGGGGGAAGAATGAAAGACACTGGGAGGGCATGGGAATGTGAAATGAAAGAAAGACAGCTGTCTTGGGGGAAGAATGAAAGACACTGGGAGGGCATGGGAATGTGAAATGAAAGAAAGACAGCTGTCTTGGGGGAAGAATGAAAGACACTGGGCGGGCATGGGAATGTGAAATGAAAGAAAAACAGCTGTCATGGGGGAAGAATGAAAGACACTGGGAGGGCATGAGAATGTGAAATGAAAGAAAGACAGCTGTCTTGGGGGAAGAATGAAAGACACTGGGAGGACATGGAACTGTGAAATGAAAGAAAGACAGCTGTCATGGGTGGGGGTGGGGAATGGAGGGGGGGTGGGGGTGAGGAATGGAAGACGGGAGGATGGAAAGATGAAATGAAAGAAAGATAGTTCTACTGCGCAGACACAAACTGCTTATCCAAAATGACGAAACATGCAAAGCTGATATTAAAATAAATGACGGCAAAACTATCAGTTTTTCATGGAAATTATTTCTTGATGAAATAAAATGCGTAATTAAAAAAAAAAAGTAATAATTGAAAATTAGGGCGTTGCGCACCGTGTAACACGCTTCAAATTTTGAAGACTGAGGCGCTAGAAGATTAATCTTTTTTCCTTCTTCAAGCATTTTGATTGCCTGTCGTTATCATTTTCCCTATTTTCACTGAGCTGCATTTCTAAATTAAGAAATAGCATCGAAAATGGGAAAGAAAAAAAAAAAAAGCACGAATTCATTATTGTATTATATTTCCAGATAAAGAGATCATTAGCCCTCGTGCAGGCATTAACTCTAGCTTTGTCTGATCATGGTAGGGCAGATTTTCTTTTTTTAGACTTTTCTTTGGGGGGAAAACTGGTTATGGTGGGGCGTGGGACGAAAAAAAAAGTTGAAAAATACTAATCTAGAAATCATTATTACCTGCTATGCCCCTGTCAACAACGACAACCTCATCAGATCTGACCAGATACTCCCCCCCCCCTCCCCTGTTCTCTCCCACAGATCGTTCCTGTATACTCCAGTGGAAGATTGCCACATCGTGTACTGTCATGTCAAGCTCTTCATCATTGCCATGGGCTGTCTATCTGCACTGGGTAGTTTTGCCGCCCTGTCCTTCGTCATTTCAATCTGGAAGTCAAGATACGGTCAGATCAACACAGCAACGGCATGATTTGTTACTCATACTGAAATGTATATTGCACTATAAAGATGTCCTTGCAGGTGGTTGACTGTCAACTTTACAATTACAGGGACCAAAGCGACCCCTGGCAGTCTCGGGTCCCGTTAGGTCCAAGATAAACTTACGCCATAGTCCGTGGTCCGGGACTTAAGTGACAAATGCCATAGCCAAAGGTCCTGGTGATTTCTGCCTCAGTCAAAGTGGTCCATGTTGTCTCTGTTCAATGAGCTCGACCCTGCCAGGTCGAAGCCTACGGTACCGGTATGCCAAAGCCTAAGGTCCCAGTCTCAAGTGACTGTCATCTTAGAGGGTACTTTATCTTTTCCCAGACAACGGGATTTTATACGGTCGAAGCTCAAGGTGCGCCTTAGCCAAAGGTCCTGGGTTTCAGGGGCTGCCGTTTTGGGGCACCTTGCCATTTGCCAATGATAGGGATCCTGTTAGATCGAAGATTAAGGTATGTTCAAGATTCCGGGAACAACCGGCTGTCACTGTCATCTTGGGATGTTTTGCTTTGTCCCAAAACTGGGATTAGGAATAGGGTCGAAGCTTAAGATATGCCATAACCTGTGATCCCAAAATGAAGTGCTTGCCATAGTAGGGTGCTACGTGTTATCGCAAAGAAGCTGCCAGTACGGAGTACAGTTTGGCTTTGGCTAAGGGACAGAGAAGGCTGAGTAGGCTAATACCCCCCCCCCCCCATGATACCATCAGCCCCTGAAAGCCCACACCACATATCAGTTTAAAAATTGCAACTCACTCGCCATGAATGAGAATAGTTTCAGTTTGAAGCTGCTCCCAAAGAGCATGCTTAACGTTTCCCTTTATAATACTTTCCATAATGCGTACACATGCACATAGAATTACGTGTACATGTAGGCCCTATGTGAAAAACGTTTACGTTTTCTGTGAATTTCACTTATGAAAGACTACGACATGTTCATTACTATATGTGATATTCAGTGTTTACAGTACTGACATAATGGCTCATTTTATGAAAGATTCTTGCACTTTATGTGATGTTTCTCATTTTACAATATTCACAATGGTGACCTATTTTGATTGACGGACTGTGATTGTTAGACTCAAGAGTTGCTTGTTTGACTGTCTGACTCCTTGATAAATTTTTGATTTAAAAATCCAATATCTCATGGAGACGCCCATCACGACCTTAGCTCTTGTTTGATCTACTGCCACTTTCTGAAAAAAAAAAAAAAAAACTGGAGATCTTTTTGTATGTAGAAAAGGTACATAACAAATGCACACTTTGACACTTGTTTAAAATGCCTTGTGGCACTTATCAGGCTGGATTACAGTTCTGATTTATTTCAACTCCTTACCATAATACTAAAGCCCCAAATGTTTAACGTCGAATTTCTCAGTTGTGCAAGAAGTGGAGTTGGAACATACTACAAGAACTAAGGTCTCGCCACGAAAACTGTTACATTATGCATATGTATATAATGAAAGTGACATTTCTGTAAGTATATTCTAGAACATGAGCAGTCATACAGTTGTACACATTTATTACACAAAACAATGGATACACTGTAAATTTTTTAATTCAACTGTGGAATAAACATATATGTATTTTAAATTACAAATTGAAGTTGTTTCAGTTATTTTGTTTTTTATTCATTTTTGTTTTTACTTATTTTTATTTCTTTGTTTTCGCTTACTGTTAGTTTCACTGCAGTTTTGATTGCTTGTATAATTTATTATTTTTGGGGTTTTTGCAGACAACGCTGACTCTGTAGCAACACAGCATTTAAACCCACTGATCTTCCACTACTAAATTAAAATTAAATATCGTTATAGAATGTTTCTATCCATCAAACTCGGATTTCGGAGGAACACAGTTTGGCCATAGTTTTGAAACATGTATTTGTAATACATGACCACAACTATGCTATTTCTCAACAACCTCAGACACTGAACTGTACCATTTTCAATCATTTAAATCTATTTCCCAGGATTTAAACACTTAGAGGGCCGCATAATAAAGTACATGTATCATAATTCGGTTTTCAACAAATTTTTCAATAGAAGCAAAAAACTGCATATCTTTTTTTCTTGTCATTTAATTTTTTGTTAATAGTTGCCATATATATATTATAAAAAACAAAAACCAAACAAAAAAAATTATTTAATCCTTAATTTTCAGAATTTAACACCCCAACTTACAAGACAAGCTGTGAGCTGTAAAGGACTACAAACATGCAAAATATCTCCATTTTTAATTAAAGAAGTGGAGTTGCAACAATTTACGATGCAGCTCTCCATTTATGAGCCAACCTTTATACACTATTTGGTACCTCCTGTAAAAAAATTTCAAACTTGGGGTCAGATGGATAGAAACATATTGTAACAATTTACAGTTTCCATTCTTCCTGCAATCGCTATTTCTCAATACATTAAACGAAGTTCCAGTGTCAGTCGTCTTCAGTGTACTGCAATAAGAACAACAACAACATACAAGAAGTCGAGGAAGAAAAACCAACGATCTCACAAGCTGTTTTCAAGTTGACATACAAAATCATTTTACATGTATAGTTTATTTCCCCAATGACAAATGTTAAAACAGACATCAAAGAATGCCAAACAATAAAACTAAAGCAACAAAATCAACAATAAAAGACCTGCCATGGCTAGCAGGAGCAGAGATGCAAATCAAACTTTTGGAAGAAACAAAATAAAATTGTATTGGACTGTTGATTGTATTGGACTATTGTATTGTTGGTCAAGGTCAGCATGGGTTGCAACGATGTCAAATTTTATGATAGTGCCAGCAAAATATTGTCAAGCTTAATACTCAGGGAAATGGAAAAAAAAAAAGGGGGGGAAGAAAAAAAATCTGATATTTTCACATAACTGGAATGTTCCCAGGTTGTGGAAATAAATAAACGATTAATGATATGAAAGTTTCACCGGTGATCCAACTTTTGGAATTTCTCAGCCAAGATCAATTGAAAATAAATGGAAAAATTTTGATCCATTTGATTCTTATGTTTCAGTATCATAAATTAGGCTTAAACAGAATAAAGAAGAAGAAAAGAAAGAAAAAAAAAGAAAAAGGCAAATACACTGTACAAAATATTGGGGCCAGGAAACTTTCTCAGCTTAATCTCATAACTCATAAATAAATACAGAGGATAATTCTCAAGATGAAAATAAATTTCCTATCAATGTTCTCAGAGATTATGAAACAAATAATAATTAATCTTTGGGCATTTCACCTCATTAAATGATTCTTGCATGAGTAAATGATGCATAGTCTAAAAGTTTGTATAAAATTGTGTAGGGTTTCAAAAACTTCAGTTGTGTTCTGAATTCCATAGGATAGGCCAAAATAAAAATATTGAGCAAATAAAAATACCAAAGTTGGCAGTAGAATGTTAACATTTTAATTAATAGGCAGAGTGTATGAGGATCCACAGAACATATAGAGATGTGTGTGTAGCAAATTCATCCCGAGAGATGGTGAATTCAACTACTTTGTTTTAGAACTGCATATTTAAGAAAAACAACTCAGCTACCAGAGCAGTGCTGGCAACCCTACAGTTAACAAAGGAAAAATGATGGTGCTTCACAGATGAAATTTGAATACATCTTAACTTTCTGGACAATTAATGAAGTCTGACCGCCTGATTTTCCAAATGATAGGGCACTCGGCACTGGTGTATTGGTGAATAGGGATATAGGCAGTGTAGTGCATCATGGTTGTACCGGGGAAACACGGTTCATTGCGTTAACTCATTTTCTATGGAAGCTTTTATCATTTTTCCATTGTTGGACAAACTTAAGAAAACTGTTTTCCCACTTAACAGACCTGGGATAATGAGCATAGTCATTGGTCACAGCATAATGAAGAAGTAAAAAAAAATTACACTTCACACACAAAATATTCCATGTTAAAGCCGTATTTAGGAAACTGAAGATTTCGCTTCAGAAAATCTGTTTTGGACAACAACGAAACATCTAAAAAGAAACAATGAAAATTTGGAAAGGAATTCATCTGAATTCCTTGGATTAAAATTCAATTCATTCATGTGTCTAACTCATGTACGTATTGACTGACAAAAACACACACACACTGTCTCAGATTTTGGCCTGCGTTTGAAATAACAATAGGTGAAAATAACAGAAAAATTGAAAAAACATCAATAACAACAAACTTTTGTTATCACAGAGATTGGAGCTTGTGTTATGATACAGACACTCCACCTGTCATACACAGAATACCATGAATGGAACACACAAATGCTTAATAAACATTTAAATGAACAGATACAATGTGTGTGAGGAAAAGGAGGTTATATGTACTGTTTCATGACCAAAATGAACTTGTAGGCTATATAAATAACATGACAGAAAAGTCTGCTCGGCTCATGTCAAACTACTGTAATATAAAATAATGCTCTCTAATAAATTCCACCTTACGGACTGAATGTGTCAATATATGTGGATTCATTAAGAGTCAAAAGCCTACAATAATTCAAATATTATATACACGTATTGAGAAGTTTGACATAAAACTGTAAAATTTCAAATTATTAAAAACGTGTAAGGCTAACAAAGCTACATATTTGCTCATTCAGCTCTAACAGAATTATAGAATGACTGAAAAATTTGGCATCAAGTGGTAAACTTTTCAATGTTACACTGGCCAGGATTTGGATGTCCACTGCATACATACTTCCTGTAAGGCATATGTTTATAAGATGGCTGTCTGTTTCTACATTTTTATCTGGGGTGGTAATAATAAAAATAATCCTTGTAATACATAATAAAAAAAACTGGACCCAGTCTGACATACTATACAATAACTGAACTTTGTTTTCAATACTAATATTATCTAAAGCAATAGCAATAAAAAATAATTTAATTTAATTTAAATCACATACAAGTACATACCACATGTTCTCTCTGGACTGTGTTATCCATATTTTTTTTTAATATTATATGTATTTCATCACTCTAAGGAAAAAGAAAGAGAAGAAAATATTTACAAGAAATGTGAACTTCAATAATGATGTATGCCCCTGTTAAAAATTTATTCATGGTAAAACCAAACTGTATTTAGTTTGTAGCATGTTTGCCTGTGGTAGTAAGAGACTCATATGTCCTAGAAAGAATAAAAATTGCATGTGGTTTTTTTTAAACATTGCACAAAATATTCACACCTTTTACAAAGTACACATCTACAAAAGTAATCTATAAGTGCACCTGAGGATTTCAAAATTTATTGTAAATTTGTGTGAATGAAAAAATGGGACACATTGTTGCCCCCATACTGATTTATTCTGTCTCCGCTGTTTACAAAATTTGAGATGAAGATATGATATGGTTTAACAAAGTGTATTCCATCAGTCTTGCAAAAATCATGCAGGTATTTCACCTCCGGGAGTAGATTTAAAAGTGTTAAAAATTAGTTCTTGGTTTTAGGCCTTTATTTTTAGGAGGTTTGAACCGCTGATCTTGGCATTTACACCTCACTTTTCTTGTTTTTATTTTTCCTGTTAATGCTTTTGTGTGTTTTTGTGGTAGGGTTGTTGTTTTTTTAAGCTCTGCCCAGGCAGCGGCCTTGTTTGGACTGCTCTCCTCAATTTCCAACCGCCAAGGTATCATTAACGTGCGCAACTTGCAGAAAGGCCCTCCAAGTTTTTTGTTCTTATCCCAGAAGACTGGTTGCTTGATCCTACCTACCATAGGATCAGGAACAGCAATTTCCCCCCAAAATTCCAACATGCCTGCACCAAGCGGGAATCGAACCCAGTACTTTCAACATGAGAGCCGAGCATTTGCCTCTAGACCAATTAGTTCTAATTAGTTCCAACTCGCTGAAAAATTTAAGTATAAAAATTTACAAAAGATTTTCTCAAAACGTTCTGATGTGAAGTCAGGATAAGGCTGTAATGGGGCGAAAACACATCCATAATTAGCGTCACTGTTCTATGATAATGGCATGTATCAGACTTATGCCAAAAAGCAACAGACGGTTCATTGCATTCCTCAGCATGAGGGCCATCAGATAATATTGTAGTAAAAGAACTGCGCCAATAGGAAAAATTTAATAATCCAATAGAATCATAGTGGCATAAGTCATCAAATGACAGGAAAAGAAACAGTTTTTTCTTAATATCTCAAAAGTGTCAAAAATGCCTTAATCATTACCATAGAGCTGTGACGATGTGTCAACATAAAACAATACATGACGATGTGTCAATATAAAACAATTCAAATGATTCTTTTCAAACTCAATGAATAGAAAATAACTGATCACACAAAATCTATGCAAGATCAAAGCCATAAAACAAAAACAATTTCCGGGAAAAGTCACATTCCAAATCAAAATACAACAATATAAAAACACAACACCTCCTGAAAATTGAAGCATAGAATCAAAAGTAAGTATTACAGAAACACTCCCAAAGTTTGTAACAAAAACTGACAGTAACATTCTGAAAAAAATCATTCATTTGGTAGCAACAACAAAGGTGAGTTGGTGCAGTGCAAAATTTAATGCTGAAGCATGTTAATACGAAATTTAAAAAAATAAAGAAAACCATTTGACGTGTTTATCTAGCACACATCTTGTGATCTTTAGAAACATAAGAGCTAATTCCCACTCCCAATGTTTTATGTGTAATTTCATTCAAATACTGGCTCAAACCACTCATTACCCAACTCAAGGAATCTTCTATGACATTCTAAATGGAATTTTACAAAGGTTCAAATCACTTAATTCTAAAACAAATAAGCCCCTGAATGTCACACTAATAATAGACAAATTTCTCATATGAATTTGGCACACGTGCAAAATACAGGCCCGTTTTGCAATAGTCAGGATTTTGGAATATACACAAACAAGGCAAATGAAAAAGCATCACAACTGACAGCTTGTCAAATCAGACATGGCAACTGAAAACAACCACTTCAAGACTGCAGGTGTTATTCTTATAAATATTAATGTTTGGAGTTTGCATTGTTCTAGAAATCCCACCAACGAGAGTTTTTCTGATTTCCATGCCTGATTTCATCAGCCATAGTAAATTCAGTCAGTTTAATCAGTTGAAGGCAGTTGCAGCGTTGTGTTACCCAGCAGCAGTGTCAATATCCTTCTTCTCTACTTTTGCTCTGTCAAGACCATGATAACGATACTCCTCTACCAACGAGGACCAACAACTTCTAAAGGAGATTTGCGAAGATTAATATGAACAAGAAACATGCGTGATCGCACCGCATATATCACAAAAGTTCAAAGCCTGAATGAAAAGCCTAGAATTACATCGGCAATTCCTCCACACTTCCATCAGTGTCTACAATGTCACTGCTCCATGATAGTGGCATATGTCAGACACAATAATGACATATGTCAGACAAAAGGCAACTGACGGTTCATTGCATTTCTGAGGAAGAGGGCCATTAGATTATTACAGAAAAATGCACATGCCAATAGGAAAATGTAATTCAATAGAATCATATGAAATAAGTTACCAAATGACAGGAAAAGAAACAGTTTTCTTATCTTTATATCTCAAAAGTATCAAACATGACTAATGCCATTAGTGTAGAGCAGAGTCGATAGAGAACTACCCACTGACACAAGCCATTTTTCTAGAACTGAAATAAAATGAAATGCTGATTCTTTCATGGCCAAAGAAATTCTATACAATCATAAATAATCTCACTATATAAATAATCTCACTAACTAAAGAACTGAAGCCTTTAATGTAGACTTTTTTGGCCATTTTATGAAACTCTTCGATATTCCATAATCCCTGAATATTTGTGATTCTGAATTCTCTCTCCAAGACATTCCCTTTCCATGGATCTCAAAGTTTCACAAACCAATCTTTTAGTTGTGGTTTGGCTACCTACAATAGTAAGTAATTCGCAAATCAAATAAATACAAGCAGTGACAATTTCATACAATAATTATATGTACAACTTTCTTCAAATCGTGTCACCAATCATTTCATGAAGATATTTTTTAACATAGCAAAACATTTCTGAGAGCGCTGAGCTTAATCTTTCTTCTTCACATGGCCATTCTTGAAACCATTGGAAACACCATTTTTCTCCATTTCCATTTCTCTTTCCTTCGCAAGAACTTGATCCATTGGCCCGTTGCCTTCGAACGAACTGGGATTGCGGAAGGAGCCACCAATCCTGTCCCACAGCGTAAGAAACTGGCCATAATTGTAGTTGTAGAAAACATGATGATCCATATGGTGAGCACTGCCATTGATGTATGGTTTTAAGGTGTCAGGAACTCTGTAGTCTCCATCATGAATTGACACAGTCCAGATGTTCACAAACACAAACAAACTCAGATATGTGATCTGAAGAGAGAAAAAAAAAATTGATTATGATTTCCTTGAAATTGTAAACCAGCTTACATCAAATGCATATCACATTGCTATTTATCAGCTGCATAGTATTCAGAGTTATCTGGTATCAATATAGACAGATAAGATAAGAGAGATAAAATAGGAATCAATTCATTATCCCAGGAAGGAAATTCTCTTTCACAGAACATTTAAGAACACATACACAGTACACACATCTTACGCATCATTACATAAACATATATCATAACTCAACAAACTCAATAACAGGCATGTGCAAAGTAATATGGCTTAGTGAAATATGGCAAACATCTAGCTCAACACCAGTGACAAGGCAAATTGAGGTGGGCAAAAACGATCCTCTGTTCTTCTATATGAACTGAGCTCTCTGGTGCTACACGACTGAAATGTGCAAATGGAAATGGCAAGAAGATATGGCCGGACTTCCTGAGCTAATTCTAAACAAACAAAAACAGTAAACAGGAATTTGATATCTCTTGAAATGTAACTCTTCTCCTGCTAATACCTCTTACAAGAACTAAGAATTTGGCATGTCTTACAATCCTGCAATTTCTCACCTTGTGCAGTGGGAACAGGAATGGGTACACGTGGTAGGGCACACTCTGGAGAAATCCATCCAGTGGATGGAAGGCGTGGCTAGCAAACGGCGTTGGTACCTGAAAAATTCAGAATAAAATAAATACATTGTACTCCAGTCTGACTTCCTTGATCATAGATAAAATATAATAATGCAGTAGAATTCAATCCTTATGAAAGTTACGGTTTAGGGTGGAGTACTTTATCATTTATGAAGTGAAACATTTTGTGCCCCAATCATTCCTCCAGCATATGAACTCCAAAAGTGACTATGTGCAAGTGACTATGTGCATAAAAATCCTTTACACCTACAACACTGTGAGTATCACACTGCAGCCAGTAACCACTACAGATAAGTGATACAAATGTGGTTGTCTTTAAGATATTTTTAAAGGAATTCTTAGTATAATTGGTGTTGCAATACAGCGTAGGGCCTCTGTACAAGGTTGACAAAACCAGTGCAAGACACATTTTAGAGTGACATTTAACCAAATAACTGCAGCATAACTGCTGAATGCTTGATAATCACTCATCAATGCTAAGGGGAATTTTCTTTTGCTATATTTCCTACCTATACAAAGCAATGCCCTTTTGAATATGATCTCCCATATGCTGTATGAAGCCATTTTCTATTCTGTTTGACTGAAAGCCCTAAAGAACTGCCTAACTCACCTTCCATTTATGATGCAGCTTATGTAGGTGTTTGTACACCAATTTGTGATGCAGGAAACGGTGGATCCAGTAGATGCACATGTCCGTGAAAGCAATAAAGGTAAACATGCTGATAAAAACACCCACGTAGCCTGCAGAAATGAGAATGGACACAACTAATGTTTTATTTAGTAATCAAATACACTGAAAATTCCTAGAATGTTTCTGATGCCTCCCCGATAATTCTTGACAACAAAAGCCATCAATACTTTTCAAAAATCAGGAAATTATAACAAGTGTAAAAGATTTTTCAACCTCACTGGCTGACCTTTCATTTCATATTTATTATTTATATATAATATATGCTTCCTTTGACAGAATTCCTAGCTGTGAGACGCAGTGGGTCCAAATCTCATAAAAAAGCTCTCACAGTAATGAATCGGCTTCTTCTACTATTTGCAGATGTATCGTATCAAAGGTCAGAAAAGTGCACATGGGAGGAGAGAGGGTCAAGTACAATTAAAATTGAGATGTACTTTTTTAATGGCCTGAAAGCGGCAAAATTACAAAAATTAGTTCCACGACATTGACAATGTGGGAATGTGTGTCAGGGGAACTGGATGCCAGCCTCATTCTCTAGAGACCAAGGCAATGAATAGCTAGCGGGGACCTTTGAAATGAGTGTGTGCATTCATCATTAGTTTCAGTAAGAAACATGACTGAGTGATTCAATTATCATCATTTATTGTTTTAGTCCATGTGAAGGTAGTTGACAAGTCTAAAGTGGGAGCAGAATTCTCTCTCATAAATGTGGCATGTTAGTATAGTGTTCCTCCTGCTAGTCTGAGTGGTGACTCTGTTTCTTACTCTCACATGCTTTCAGAATCAAGGCTGCCACCATCCCCTGTAACCACTGCTCCTTATTCTGTATTGGACTGTCCATTAGGAGTTGAGTCCATGTTTTTCAGAAGAATACAAAGATTAGCCTATAACTGTTCCATCGTACTTACCTAAACGTGTATCACCAACATTGTCATAAAGTTTGCTGTAACCTCTGACCTCCAGAAAGAACATTGCAACTGTAGGAATACTCATGAAAGGTACAGACTGAACAGTGACAAGGATTTCTTTCCTCACTTGGTTCTGCAATCAATAAAGTTCAAACAGTTAGGCTTCATCTGATTTTTTTTAAAAACAAACCCTATAGATCTAATTCTACTGAATAGGAGAGTGAACAAATCTGAGTACCCAAGACGTATGTGTTAAGGCAGAAATGATCTGAAATTTAGTATTTACTTACTGGTACTAGTGGTAGCTATGAATAAATGCAAAAATGTCCGTGAAACAACTGCATGGTAGCCACTGTATTGCACTTTGCAGCCTTCACAGAGGATGTTGACATTAGAATAAAAGAATTATAAACGAAAATAAAGTTTTATGATAAGATGCACAAGAAACTACCTGGACGTACAAAACTTACCTCTAATATCTGTGGATGATCCAGAAGTTTCTTGTCAAATATAAAAGTGTAGCTAAGGGTTGCAAATATGAAATAAAGGATGTATCCTCCAATATTCGCAATGAGAAGAAGGGAGACAATTTGTCGCCATGGATCATCTTCCTTCCATGTGGATGGATACACGTAGGGTGTCAAAATGTGACTGTCCAAAACATTCAGAACAAGATCCATGACGAATGTGCCTGGTTGCTCTACCTCACTCTGTGATTTTTTCTGCTAGAGTGGTGAACAGCAGTGTTGATATTCTTTGCACTTTCCCAGAGTCAATAAAAAATTCAAACTCAGTCTCAAGTGTGAAACTTTGAGTTTGGGTTTTGTTTCTTCCAGCTCTGAAATAGATTTTTGATAAAAGGCAGTTAAATATCTATTCCTTGACATGCAAAGACGTAAATGAATGACATATATATACAACAATTGAGGTACATGTCAATTGGCAAGACTTCCAAATGCATCTTGTCACGATTAAGGTTGACCTTGTACGCCACGAGTATAGAGAGGGTAAACTTGGTAGGGGAGAAGGGGAGTTTTTTAAGTTGTTGACTAGCATGAAAGATTACTATCACGAGGAAGGTCGGTGGCCTTGTGCGCCACGAGTCTAGGGGGGTGAGCTTAGCAGGGGAAAACACGGTTTTTAACATTGTTGACGAGCGTGGATAGATACACACGACTCGCTTTAAACTAGTCGCGTGTGCAAAAACCTCGGGAGTATAAGTAGAGGAGAAGCTCGACGCACGTGGTTCCCAAATTATTCATTCCTAAAGGAAGACGCAGCGAGAAGTGGTCCGGGCGACAGGTGGAAGGTCATGCCATGGGGACCAGGGGTGTTATGTATGTGAGGAATCTATGAGGTTCCCAAGTTATTTATTCCTAAAGGAAGACGCAGAATTTATCGGTCCGGGCGACAAGTGGAAGGTCGTGCCAGTGGGGACCAGAAGTGTTAGGTGTGTGAGGGATCCATGATGTTCACATTTATTTCCAAATAAGAAGAATTTATCGGTCCGGGCGACCAGTGGAAGGTCGTGCCATGGGGACCAGAAGTTGAGGAGTTCTGATGATAGGATGGGAACCCATCAGAAGCTCGTGAATCTATGATGGCGGGTGTGAACCGTCGGTGTGCTGTGTGTTTGCAAGTTGAAGAGTCTTGAGGACGGGATGTCGAGAACCCCTCAAGGAACAAGTAATCTACAATGGCGGGTGTGAACTGTGTGTTCTTATTTGTGTGAAGCCAGGGGCGTCTGTTTCCCCTTTTATCGTCGAAATTAAAGATCTAGAAAGGATTGTGTGAACTCTGGAGAAGTGAAACTGCATCAACGAGGAGGGCAGCTGTTGACAGAGACTATTAAGTATATGTAGTTAAGTTTATAGACAGAGGGATTAGATCTAGATGTGAAACGGGGAATAGATAATAGCCATGATCCCCAAGAGTAAATTTGAAGTATCTCTGTTTTTGTGATTATGTATGTGATTATCATGAGTTGAATGTTTTGACATAAGTTTTGTCATGCATTTATAATTAAATATCGTTTAATTTAAATCTCACTCCATGTGTCCGTTGATCGCTGGTCTGCTTGCTTGGCTTGTTAGCTGGGTTTGAAAGGTGAATAAGTTAGGTACTCATCACACACGTGGTCGTGACCATCTTCACGCACGTGATAGTGACAATCTCATGATTGTAGATCCATTGCCTGACCCCACACTTTGATGTCCTGATCAGCACTTCATCTAATCGCTGTGCCATGTATTTGCTATAAAAACATCTCTAGAGAGGACTAACTCGCCAAGGGGGCTCCCCTGCGACCCCCTTCCCCCATATGGCCACTTATGAGGATCCTTAGTTACACCCTCACAGTTTGGAACATTTTACAGTGGACCATCATGTTTAACAACACTGCTAACATTGAGACCTTTGCCAATAGCGAGAACTTTTCAAGTCCCCGTTTTTTCTACTATGTGAGGTATAATAATTAATATAATATAATAAAATACTCGAATAACGTCAATCGATAATCAAAGCACATGCTATAGTGAGAGAATTAATTTTAAGTGCGTACAGCAAACTGCTCCAATTGTTCATGCCTTGACGTGGAGGAGTGGCTTGCGTGTCCCAGTGATCCCAGGAGCTAAGCCAGTGGAGGCCTCATGCCCCTGATAGCTTTAAGCAAGCTGGACAGGTCATGGGGGAAGGACCAGACAAGATTGAACAGACCGGCCCTCCAGGTTCGGGGGTTGGGCGTAGGGCTAACAACCCTACCCTGAAATCCTTGTTGGGGTGACCTTACTTGGAGAAACAAAAATCGTTACGGAAACAGCAACATGGAAAAACCAACGTACTGGATGTGATGGACCTTCTGAGTACCTCGCGACTCGTATGAATGCAAGTAGTGAAAGCCGAAAGGAAACTGCTAGCAGGATGAAGGAGGAACTGAACACCGCCAAAACCAAGACCAGGATTGGATACTGGAATGTTAGAACAATGTATGAATCGGGTAAGTTAGCACAAGTAACATCAGAGATGAGGCGCTACAACCTACACATCCTGGGTGTAAGTGAGAGCAGATGGACTGGATCTGGAAGGATCAAAACATCCACTGGAGAAACCGTTCTCTACTCTGGAAGAGAGGATGACCAACATCATGAAGGAGTAGCCATCATCCTAAAGAAAGGACTGGACAAATGCTTGTTGGAGTGGAAACCAGTCAATAGCAGACTGATGAGGATGAGGATGAAAGGACGACACACAAACATCACTGTCATCCAATGTTATGCACCAACCAACGAAAACGACAACACAGACAAAGACGACTTTTATGAACAACTCCAGGGGGAAATGGACATGACGCCACGGCATGATCTCATCATTGTCATGGGAGACCTCAATGCTAAGGTAGGTAAAGATGATATAAATTATGAAAGAGTAATGGGAAAACATGGAACTGGAACAAGGAATGACAATGGAGAAAGGCTTGTGGATTTTTGTGCCTTGAACAACTTAGTCATCGGAGGGACCCTTTTCACACACAGAGAAATTCACAAACTCACATGGAATTCTCCAAATGGAAGAGACAAGAACCAAATAGACCATTTGATGATCAACGGTATGTGGAGACGATCCCTTCTAGATGTGAAAGTGAAAAGAGGAGCTGACGTAGCCAGCGACCACCATCTAGTGGCAGCACTTATCAAAATTAAACTGAACAAGACCGGAATCAAGACATCAAAGCAAAGACACCTTAATATACAGAAACTGAGAGATGCAAGTGTTAGAAATGCCTTCAACATACAAGTCAAGAACCGATTCCAGGCTCTACGAGAGTCTGATAAGAACAACCCTAATGAAAGAGGAATCGATTCAGAGTGGAAAAGAGTAACTACAGTGTACACAGAGAGCAGTGTAGCCTGCCTTGGATTTAATGAGAAAGGGAAAAGCAAGGAGTGGATCCAACAAAGAACATGGGATGTGATCGAGGAGAGGAAAGTCATGAAAAAGAAACTCCTACAAGTGAAATCGGAAAGGCTGAAAGAGAGGTACCAACATAGCTACACAGAGTTAAATAAGAAAGTGAAGAGACTAGTAAAGAAAGATAAACGAGAAGCCATGGAACAGCTAGCGGCAGATGCGGAGGAGGCAGCAGCAAGAGGAGAACAGGGTAAGCTCTACAAGATCACTAAGCGCATTTGTGGCAAGTACGGTGGAAGACCAAGTGTTCCAATCAAAGACAAGAATGGGAAACTACTGACTACAGAACAAGAACAGGATACACGCTGGACAGAGCACTTTCAGGAATTACTAAACCGGCCACCACCTGAAGATAGAATAATAATACAAGATGCTGCTGAAGACCTTGACATCAACATAGATCCACCAAAGAAGGAAGAGATAGTGGCAGCAATAAAGAGCCTAAAAAACAGCAAAGCCCCAGGAAAAGACAACTTGACTGCAGAACTGTTCAAAGCAGATCCGGATCAGTCAGCCACCATCCTTCAGCCACTGTTCACAGCTATCTGGGAAGCAGAAGCAGTACCAAAGAGCTGGAATGAAGGCAGAATAGTGAAAATACCCAAGAAAGGAGCACTCAGCGATTGCAACAACTGGCGTGGTATCACTCTCCTTTCTATACCCAGCAAAATCCTTGCCAAGATCATTGTGCAACGTATGTCAGATGCTGTGGACAAGACACTGAGAAAGGAACAGGCCGGATTCCGAAAGGGGAAAGGATGCATTGACCAGATCTTCACACTCCGAAACATCATAGAACAGTGTTCAGAATGGCAAAGGCAGCTCTATGTGAACTTCGTTGACTTCGAAAAGGCCTTCGACAGCATCCACAGAGAGAGTATATGGCGCATTCTTCGGCACTATGGGATTCCCAGCAAGCTTGTTGAACTCATCAAAAGCTTTTACAAGAACTTCAGTTGCAGTGTCGGAAACAGTGATGCATCCTTTGAAGTGAAAACTGGTGTACGGCAAGGATGTGTGATGTCAACAATTTTGTTTAACCTCGTAATCGACTGGATTATGCGGAAAACTACAGAGGATGCACCAAGAGGCATCAGATGGACACTCTTCGACAACCTAGAGGATTTGGACTTTGCGGATGACCTTGCGCTATTGTCACATAGTCACCAACACATGCAAGATAAGACGCAGAGACTACATAATTTTGGATGCAAAGTAGGCCTTCGGATTAGCCAGAAGAAGACAGAGATTATGACCCTAAATGTAGACACTCCAGCACCAGTGCAAGTAGATGACAAGAACCTCACCACGACGGACAAATTTAAATACCTTGGTAGCATTATCAGACCAGAGGGTGGCACAAAGGAAGACATCCAAAGTAGGCTGGGAAATGCAAGGGCTGTCTTTCAAAGTATGAGCAACATCTGGAAATCGACACAATACGGCATCAACACCAAGATCAGACTGTACCATAGCTGTGTCCTATCCACACTCCTGTATGGATCAGAGTGTTGGCGAATGACAGAAGGTGACCTCGCCAAGTTGTCTTCCTTCCACACCACATGTCTTCGTAGGATTCTCCGCATCTTTTGGCCAAACAAGATTTCTAATCAGGAACTACTAAGGCGATGCAAGCAAGAAGAAATAGCCAACATCATCACGAAGAGACGATGGAGATGGCTTGGACACGTGCTGCGAAAGGAAGCAAATTCTATAACCAAAACAGCACTTCAGTGGACACCGGAGGGACGGCGCAAGCGAGGCAGACCCAAGGCAACCTGGCGGAGAACAATCGAGGCAGAGATGAAATCCTTCAATCACTCATGGGGAACTCTCGCAAAGATGGCCCAGGACAGACAGGGCTGGAGATCCTTTGTTGCTGCCCTAAGCACCAGTGGGTGCAACAGGAAATAGTAGTAGTAGTAGCGTACAGCAAATGGTGGGGGTGACCACAGAACAATGGGTTGAGAGTCAATCCAGTCAAACAATAACAACATTCGTCGTTCTTTGTTTGTTACTGCATGCCCACCTTGCAAGTTGTGGCCCTACCTGGCCATCTCTTGCTTACGCCTAGTAAAGAGTATAATTATATGCTTTCTCTTCCTACTGACCACGTGCTGTTACAGCACACTATACGCAGCCAGCTCAAAGTGATGACTCATCACTCACTGAGGCAAACTGTGGGGCAAGCCATGAAGGCTACAACTGTGTACATAGCTTCATAGACACGTGCACTCGCTGGTCACTATAGCTATTTTGTGCGATAATTATTACATGTTGGCACGGTCTTTGATCATCACCCGGCATATGCTCTTTGTCTACACCGGGCTTCGTGACCACATGCCTGCACTCCGTGACACAAACAGGTGGCCAGTCTGTTCCCATACTTTGAATGATATAGCACAGGAAACCACCAGAAACAAACATACTCGTCTGCCTCTAAAAGTCTAACTTTTGAATCTGAATCTTTCATAATTTGATCGAAACATGGCTGTCGTCAGCATAAAAAGAAAAAAAAAACAACAAACAAAAAGTACCGATATCAAGGCCAAGATCTGCTACCAGGTGGTATTATGTGTATGGTAATGTACAGGACATGCCAACAAGGGAGGTAACTATTAAAATACCCCATTATTTTTCATGGTTGCCTCCCTTGTTAGCATGTTCTGCACATAGTGGGATATTTTAAATTTCTTGACTTGTCTTTTGTACACTTTCCTGGAATAGTGAGACCTTTGGTATAACAACACATTTTTGGTGGAAGATCACCTCTCGTCATATTATAACCAAGTTCCACTGTATTATCGGAAGAAAACCTGGCCGTGATGTACTTTCAGAAATTCTTCCTGTAATTTAACATAATATCCCTATAGAGGACTACCTCGCCAGGGAAACTCAAGAAAATCTGGCCATGAGATGAGTTCAGAAGACCTCCCTTACTTGTAAAAATCGATTTGTAAAATCGAACCAAAAAGACCAGAATATTTTATATATATATAATATAAACTCCCACTAAGTATTATTAGTTTAAAACACCTTGACTTATACCTGGCCCTGCCGCAAGTCACCACTTACTGGTTTCCATTTCCAGTCAACTTCAAATTGCACTAGGCCATTTCCTGTATTTCATTTGCCAATGGGAAAATCTCTCTTTGAAGGAAATTGCCCAATCTGTGCTGGTTTATTTGAAGACCACTAGACTCTGTCTAGACTAGATCCATTCTAGGCGAGACCTCGGATTTGATTTTGATCCAATTCGCGAGGAGTTACATTTGAGTCGCACTGTAAGCATATTACAATACAACAATGACGTGACTGTGAGATGTTTTTATAGTAAATGCGCGGCTCGTCGATCAGAACATGAAATATGCGCCTGCCTAGATATCTCCCTAGTCCCTAGACTAGAATCTAGACTAGATCTAAATCTAGATTATATCTCTAGATCCAGTTGTGCAACTCAAATGGCACTCAATAATGCTGCCATAAGGGCATAACATTCTGATCTATTCTAGGCTAGATCTTTAGTTTTATCATGCATAGAGCAGCACATTATAGATCTAGATAGATCTGGTCTTTTAAACTTTTTTCTGTACAGGCTATTCATTGCTTCTGATCGTGGTCCCTCACCTGATCGCTCGCTAACCGCTAAGCTGCAGCAGCTGATCGAGTATTTCACAAGCTGGGGACCTATGGAAGATGTAGGGATGAACGGAGTATTTCCGGGGTTACCCTGGCAAATATTAGAGGTTCTCATTGGTTAAATGAAGTCGACTGAGCAACGGTATTCTATTTTTAACTCAGAAAACACACACTGCTAAAACTTCTCTCCTCCTTTAAATGAACTTCCGGTTATCAAATTTTTTAGAGTTGTCGTTCTTGACTGCCAGTGGACAAGATGGCGAAGGTCGTATCTTTTTTCACGACGAGGACAAGTCGTAAGTTGTGAATATGTCATCTAGTAATGGACAATTATTGCATGGCTTCGTGGTTATAAATGTGGCTGAAGCTCCCTTCAGGTATCAAAGGTGTCTGTCGCGGACAGCCATTTGATCTTCGTTGTTTGTTGAACACATGCTAGGACAATTGGAAGCCGATCGCAACCACCAGATTATAACATGATTTGGTTGAAGAAAATTAAATTTTAATTTGAGGGAAACTGTTGCGTCTGTTGAGTAAATATCTTGTGAAATGGTTCAGTCAGACAATAGAAAAGTTAGTAAGATCCGTCTGTCAACATGCTCAGTGCATCTGGACCAAAATTTTAACTAGATCTAGGTCTAGATCTAGAATCTAGAGATCTAGATCTATATCTTGATATATCTAGATTATATCTAGATCAAGAATCTATATCAAGATCTAGATCTAGACTCTAGATCTAATAAACCTCGATGGCTCGATCCAGGTAGAAAAGAGGGGAGGTCTTCCCCCGTCCGCGCCACTTACCAAAAGGTTAACAAACATATATGATTAAGATATAACTTTATAAGTTTAAACAACCTAAATCCACTTATTATCAATATTCAATCAATGTTTTGGGGGTTAGGGTTGGGGTTACAAATTTTATGCTAAACCCAACCTTTTGATAAGCCCGCTCAAGTCCCATCTTTAGTGTTTTCTTGACCGGCGCGAACGGGCGGAAGACCTTCCGAAAAGAGGACATGCCTGACTGGTTATCAATATCATACCTCACTGATATCTTCGACATAGATTGTGGACGGGTTTAGCCAGGGTTTGCACACAGTCTTCCAAATGACAGTGAGTGCATGATGTTCTCCATTACATAAGTTGACAAAATATTATAAAACCACAGAAAACTGGGATCACAGCAGAACAAGTTATATATGAATTATGATATCTAGATGCATATTTTATGACTATGTAACAAAGCCTCGCATTGATAAGAAATAAAACCAAAATGAAACGTGTACAATAAACCACAATGTAAAAGGGAAGACAATTGATCTTTCAGTTAGAAACGTTCTACAGGAAAAAAAAAAAACAGAATCAACAAAAAAAAAAGATGGAAAATTGAACAGAAAAAACAATTGAACAATAAAAAAATTGCACTAACATTAACAACAAGTCCTGTCTTGTATTTCCGGATTGCAGCATGTCCGCATCTTAGAATGTCTGATTTGAGTGAATATTGCATTAAAGCCACGGAGAGACTAGATTCATTTTCTTGTCGTAGTCTTGTCTTGTCTACAATACAATGCCGACTAAGTTTTTAAGAAACATGAGTTTCAGGTAGAAATTGTGAAGGTCAGATTTGGCAACCCTTACACTCTTTCAGTTACAGAACGGTCATCATCATATTAATTATTATGATGGAGCTAAGGATGTAAGTTCTGCCCTCAAAGTAGTCAAAGGCCCTTTTTCGGAGGGCTCCAAAACTCTGGAGGCATTCTCATTGCAGTTATAACTTGACTTATATTGTGATGTAAGGGGATAGTGTATTTATATAAATAATAAATAATTTTTAAATAATCATATAAAAATGCTGCAAACTCTGGGTAATTTTTTCACTTTGCATAACTATAATGCACACGTAAAATTCGCTGAAGGAAGCAAATTGTGGATTAACGAAGACATGGATCGCCTGAAAACTTAAGCGAAAAAGGGTTAAAAAAAAAACCCAGAGTTGGCGTGGAATCCGAGTCGATACTGATTCTATTATATTTTATTTTTTTTGTCTGTGGAAGGAACTTAACTTTGTGTCCTAGATCTAGATCATTATAAGTAATCAAGATATTTCTCCCAGACAGGGCCGGGTAACTCAGCTAGTAATGTAAATGGCACTTTCAAGAATAATGTAGTATAAAAGACACATACACTATACAGTAAAAACTTCGCTATACCGCCACCCGTTATACCGCCATTCCCGCATACCGCCAGCTTTTCGCCGTGGTACGGATCTGACACCTATACAGTCACTAAAAATCTCGTTATACCGCCATCCGCCAACAGTTTGACTGTTACATTCATAACTTGAGTATAGTAAATATTGCTCGTTATAGCGCCAACGTAAATTTAATCCCCACTCCCCAAATCTACCTAAATCCAGCTAACAGTCAGAACATCACTTGGCACCACAGTCTGCGCTTGTTACTCAAACACCAATCCTACTACACAGTCTTCGCTTTTGAAGTCCTGATAGGCCTACTGATGGGGCATGAAGTGGGAAAGACGGGTCACAGTTCAATAGAGAGTTTGCGAACGAACTTAAGCGCGCACGAGGTGATGCTTCAGCTGGTTCGTACCGGTCACGGGGTATGATGCAAACAACGCACGTTTGTTGCTGAATTGTAATGTAGCATTATTTGTCGTGTTGCAATACATAATACTTTTACTCTTAAGGTGCGATTTCCTGAATAAATAAACTCCCAACACACATAAACACAAAAAACAACCAAAAAAATACAAATGAAAGCAGTGTAAACTTCAAAATGACAACAGAGGTTTATGTCTAGTGGAGAGATAAAGGAGATAACTGCAATATTTTAGACATGTTAGCCAGTCCAATGTTGGTAAATTACTTTTAAATTACTTCTTTCCCTTGTTCCACATGGTATTTTCGTTGTACCGCCATTCTTGTTATACCGCCAATTTTCTGTTCGCCCCTTACTTGGCAGTATAACGAGGTTTTACTGTTCTACCGTAGTTATCGTTTATATTGTTCTTAGAGAACAAAGGTAGTCTTTGGATGTTTTTAAAATTGTCATTGCATATTCACCCAGGAAAATGGAATACTTCCCTTGGGAAATAATTGTATCGCAGTCACTTTGGATGATAGATCTAAATCTATATTAGATTTTTTATGCAAGGTAATGCACATCTACCCCCAACTTTGCTGATGTAATTTCATTTTGTCTTGACCTGTTAACTGATCTGATTTTAATAAAAAAAATATTAAAAATAAACAGTCAGGGCAATTGTCACGGTAAGACCTCCAGGACTTCCAATTTCTTGCAGTTGGAGGAAGTCCGTTTCAGATTCAGAGATTCCTACTTTCACATAGAATAGCTGTTGTAGGGGCCTTGACACGGAAATGTCAAGGTGATACTGATATAATAGTGATAAGAATTTAAGATAAAAGTAAAAGCTACTAATGAAATAAAGTGACTTCATTTCTTTATGAAATGACAAGAGTGCCAAAACAGTTGGCTAGTATAATTATACATTTGTAGGTGTACATGTGGTATAATTATTTACCAGAATCATAGTTCACACAGTAGTAGATGTGCAAGTCTTTAATTGATATCACCTTAAATGAACATGTGTTGGTCATTAAAAAATTATGATAAAAAATAACCTAATTCAATCTGTTATTTACATATATTTTCAGGAGCAATTAATTATACCCGACCAAAATTGGCCACAGCATGGAAGTATTCCAGAACTGAACTTCGACCTCCAACCCCAATGGAGCTTCCAGAAGTGGCCTTCGGCATGAAAAAGCTCGTTAGTTCAGTAACATCAGGCTCATATAAGAACCTTACTATCAAGGTAATGTTGGGAGTATAGAATATGGTTGTTTGAAATATAACACAACACCAAATTCAAGTAATTCACAAATTACAACCTGTTTGCCTCCACTTTCTGCAGTAAGATGTTAGGAATGATGAGTGGGATATAACAGAAAATAAAATCTTTAGTGGCTTTTATTGTATTTTTATTTTAGTGGACATTTCATATGTATGTTGGATGTAAATTAATGCAGTGGAATATGGTTAAACCGAAAATAGCAGTAAACTGAAATCAGACAAGAGCCCCCAAATTTTTTCCTCTTCATCTTTGTTAACAAACTATCGCTAAACCAAAATAGCTATATTGTTAAACAAAAAAGAAAATTGCTGGATTCAGTGGCCAGTCCACTGTGATTCACCAAAGGCCAAGTCAAGTTACTGTACCATCCCTCCACCCCCCCCCCCCCCCTCAAAAATAATGGCGCATCGTGGGTGATCTTTCATGTAAAATGTATGACATCAGAGAGACAACACTGTACTAGCAACCACGGACTGCGTAGATCATGGCAGCGTGTGCGGTAACAGTAACGAGATCAGCAGGACGGCGGTTCTGTACTGTCCATCCATACCTGTGTCTCTCTACTGAGTCTACTCTTGAGTGTTAGTCCACATTCACCCGCAAATCGGTTCTCCATGTGTCCCTAGGCTGAGCAATCACCAGTCCTCATTATCAGTCAAAAACATACAGCAATGGAGGACATGTTTAGTCTTTTTTGCTGATGCACTTATTTACTTAAATTGTCCTCTTTGATAGTGATTTGGGCTGTCTCTCTTGAAACTGGCATTTGTCAAGCCTCCTATTGATAAACCGAAACTCTTTCTAAACCGAAAACAAACTCCTGGTCGTGCCGATTTCAGTTTAACCGTTGTCTACTGTAGGATAGTATATATACAGGCATTCCCTGTTTCACCCTTTTTGCACTGGACTAATCGTTCCAGTAACTCTGATGTTATATATACATGCTACAAAGTATCTGTTCAAAATCTGAGTCCTGTCAAATACCAGCTGCAAGTGATAATATTGCTGGCCAATCGAGGGATATTTTGTATCACAGTTACCAAAAAGCCACAAACCATACACTATCCTCACATTATGCATCCCAAGTGCAGACGGGGTGTTTCATTTGAGAATTTTTCAGCCATTAAGCGTTTTGCTTCATTGCCAGTTAAATATTCCATATTGGTTGCTGAAGGTTGTAAACAGTAGTGTCGTCATCATTGTCCATACTCTTTTTTTAGTGACTGAAATTACCGTAGAAAAACTGATAGTATTCTTTGAAAAAAGGTTGACAGCATATAACTATTTAAGTGCACTCTCATAGAGTTGTTACAATTATTACTTCTGGTAAAAATGCTCCACAATATATTACATACACTTGACAAGGTGTGTAAAGATAAAATTTTTGTGCCGCCATGTACCACATTGTATCCAGTGTTTCCAATTTGCAGCATGTTACCTTGTACCCCTTGCTCTGTAATTTGAAACCTGTGCTAATTTTCACAGAATAATTAATACTGATAAATATTTACATTCATTATTCATTCAGTGTAAATGGGTTTCAGAAATTATGCAGTGGGAAACAGTTAAACCGAAATGGTTTAAACAGAAAATAATAGTAAACCTTAAGAAAACTGGAATCCCTGATTTTTTTTCTCTTTACCTTTGTTAACAAACTAGCGCTAAACTGAACAGCCCTCTTTTTAGCCAAAAAGGAATTTGCTGGATTCAGTGGCCAGTCCACTGTGATTTGCCATAGGCCAAGTAAGTCAACTTACTGTACACCCCCTACCCCACCCCCAACAGAGCATGCTTTGTTCTGTCCGGTCGTGTAGGCCTACATGGGAGCAGCATCGCTAGAGCCTTGGGAGAGAGGGAGGCCTATAACCTCGCTGGTCCAAAATCAGACGGCAGCAGACAAGACGTTAAGCGCATCGCCAGTGACCTTGCCTGTAAAATGTATGACATCAGAAAGACAATACGCGGCATGTTAACGACCACGGACAGCGTAGTTCATGGCATCGTGTACAGTAACGCATCAAGATAAGCAGGACGGCAGGTTCTGTACTGTCCATCCACACTCATGTGTCTCTACTTAGTCCACATATCCATGCTTCATATTCCCAGGCCTGAGCAAGTACATATCCTAATTCTCGGTCAGAAACATAGAGCGTCAGAGGATGTATTGAGTTTCTTTTGCCTATGCACATTACATTTTTCCTCATCGATAGAAATTTGGGCTACCTCTCTTGAAACTGGCATTTTTCAAGCATCCTGTCGCCAAACCGAAGCTCTTTCTAAATCAAAAACAAACCTGTTGTCCCGCCAAATTCGGTTTAACCTTTGTCTACTGTACAATTTTGGACAAGACAGTATGAACACTAGAGATCTATATAATGTACACAATAATAGGATCAAATGAGTGGATATGGCGATAAGACTGGTGTATGATATGGAGTCATGGAGTAGTACATTTAAAAAAAATTTTTTTTACACCCAGATTGCCCAATTCTTGCATAAACAACTATTTTATTACTGTGGTTGTGAAGTGCTTTCATCGTCCTCATCCAGTCTATATAAAACTCAAAAGCCCAAAACTCATTCATAGGTGAAAGCTGGCCAGAAAAATCAAACACGGCCAGAATTTTAACTGCAATCCTCATGCCTCACCACTAACTTGTTTCATCTGCCTGTTGCCAGCAGTAATACAGGAACTGCAGAACCTTGACAATAGCAGAAACGTAATAACATGAGCATCTAATCTAAATTCATGTCCAAAAAAAAATATAGTTTGCGACATGCTCATTTGTGTGTTGTATTTTAAGTTCATTTAACGAAAGAACACTAGGATATGAATGATGTTTATTTTGGGTGTGGTGTTTGCACAATTTGCTTCTGTAGACAACTGCTTTCAGGATGAGTAATTTTACTTCTTTTCCACTCATGAATGTATCCAAACCATATGTGTAGACTCGTATTCTGTTTTTCTATTGCAGGAGGCATGGCTGAACACTTTGATCGGTGCCGAGATTCTCTTCTGGTTCTTTGCTGGTGAATGCATCGGTAAAGGTAGCATAGTGGGCTACAACATCCCTGGAGCAGTCAACTGGGACATACATTTTTAATTTTTTTTTTTTTAGACTTAGACTGTAATAATATTGATATCAAATCATTATGCATCAGAATGTGGATGTTGTTTTCTGTTTTTGCCCTTGGAAAGTACAAAAGCTTTTGCAGGCTGGTTGATTGTGATCTGTGAAAATGGATGAGAAGATGTGTTAAAAGATTGTTGATTTTTCAACAGAGTAGGTTTTTGAGGACAGCCTTCGTTGTTTTCTATCGTAGTGATTTGGCTTCTTGAAAAGCAAAACTTGGTTCATTGATTGAAAAATTTTCCATATTGTTGGATAAGAATCAGTGGACATTTTGTGGTCAGATCAAATAAATTGTATTGTGATTTACTTTCAAACCATGTTTTGAGTTCATTTTGTCTGATATTTAAGTAGATGTGACTTGTGATTTTTGTATGGGTGATCTTTCTTTCTGCATCTGCCTTTGTAATTCCTCCTTCAGTTTCTATCATTCATCCCATCTCCTACCACAGACTCTTTTTTATTTTCATTCTTTCTTTTACACTTTGTGTAAAATGATGGTAGATCTAATAATGGGAGATGGTATGCAAATGGGAAAGAATTGGATTTCATTTTCAATTATGAAATGTGGAATATAGGTTGCATTGAATCCCATATCAAATGAATGATGGTAATTAATAATTTTATAATTGATATACATGTATCATTTGATGATGACAGAGATTAACAATGACAGAATCATTTAACCAAAAGTTTTCCTCATGATCTCAAGATTGGTCACCAGAAGCTAATAATAACAAATTTTATGACTACGTGATTGTATCACCTTCTAGGAACACGAGAATACAGTATTACAAAACAGAAGGGTCAACAACTTCACTACAGTTGTCTAAATTTTTATCCATAGACATAACTTGATTTTATGAAAGTTTCATCCCAAAACTATTCATCTAGTTGGGATTTTGAAGATAACTTTTCAGAAGAGTCACTTAAATCAATAGAGGTCGGCATACAAATGCATTTTCAGTGTTCACAAGAAGTTCATGATAGAGTAAGAGAGTTATCATAAATGTTAAAGATGAGGGAATGGAAAGTTTGTGTTTATGTCAATTGACATCATTAGCAAGTTTCCCGAAAGGTGTGAGTTCCGTCAGTTTCAATGGGTTTTATTTTATGTTTTGAATGTACATGTACATAATTATATATACTACAGAACAAATTCCAGGAAGTGGATTAAGTGATTGAAAATGCAAGACTTTAAATGTCTATATTATCTATGGGTTTTATTTTATGTTTTGAATGTACATGTACATAATTATATATACTACAGAACAAATTCCAGGAAGTGGATTAAGTGATTGAAAATGCAAGACTTTAAATGTCTATATTATCTATAGGCTAAGCAGTGTTCTCTAAATATAAAGAATCTGAGTCAGGTGGATAGAAAAATTAAGTAGCAAAATGTACATAATATTAGTAGCCTACATGATGTACATGAACTAAAATGCCATTACTAGGATGGATTCAGGCAGGACTTAGGTCATGAGTTGGAACATAGTTTCGGTAGCGTAAATATAGATGAAACCACCACAAAGTGTCGGGGGGGGGGGGGGGGCTATGTCAAAATGACATACGCAAAGTTACTAATGCTGAGACAAGAAGCAATTCTATGAATATTTAACTTATATGTAATTTTCCTTCTGTCTCGCATGTAACCTCGATCCCAGGTCAGAACTCTTATGCAAGAGAAATGCATTTACATGTATGTACATGTACGCTATAAGTGATAGAATTGTCACTGTGAAACTTGACACCCAACCCGTGCCCCTGAACATCATACAAGTATACGCCCCTACATCTGCGAGCACAGAAGAAGAAATAGAGCTGTTCTATAATGACCTACAATCAGCAACAGACAAAATCCCAAGCAGAGAAATATGCATAATCATGGGAGATTTCAATGCCAAAGTGGGAGAGGGTGAGGATCTGGAATGTGGGATAGGACCCTATGGATTAGGAGAACGAAACGACCGAGGAGACATGTTAGCATCTTTCTGCCATGCAAATGAAATGAGCATCACGAACACTCTCTTTAAACACCCGATGCGAAGAAGATACACATGGATAAACCCTGGAGGCAATCTCCGAAACTAGATTGATTACATCCTGATTGACAAAAACTGGAAAACAACTGTGCTCAACTCAAAGACAAGGCCAGGGGCAGACTGTGACACTGACCACATTTTAGTGACAGCAAAGCTGAGATTGAAAGCCTATAGGAAGAGCAAGCCAAAACCCACCACCAGATTTGACACGGACAAACTGAAAGACCCTGAAATCAGCAATGCTTTTCAGATCGAAACAGAAAACCGTTTCTCAGCATTACTCAAGGAGTGGTCAGCTGAAGAAAGACACCCAGATACACTGTGGAAAGACATGAAAAGAATTTGGAGTGAAACAGCTGAATCGAAACTCGGGAAAAGAACGAGGAAAACTCCCAAACCATACATCAGTGAAGAAGTGATAGAGCTTGCAAAAAGAAAGAGCAAAGCCAGAAAACTCAGTAAACAAGATGAATATCATGCACTGAAGAAGGAAATCCAAACAAAGATCAGAAGAGACAAGAATGCATGGTTAGAAAGAGAGTCTGCAAACATAACAGAATGTAATACACAAAGAAAGTCAAAAGAAATGTTTGAACAAATAAGAAAAGTAAAAAAGAGGGATTTCCAACCACAGAACTTGAGTCTGAACAACAAAGAAGGCACAACACTGACAAACACAAAAGATGTGCTCTCAAGATGGCACGAATACGGCAAGATGCTGTTTGCGGACAACACCAGACCAGACCCGAGGGACCTCCAACAACCAGACTCACAACAGATAGATAAAGAACCAGAACCTCCCTTGGAGGAAGTACAGGCTGCAATAAAACAAATAAAGAATGGAAAATCCCCTGGATTAGACAACATACCAGGTGAACTCCTGAAACATACCAGCGAATCAGGAATAAGAGCACTCCACCAACTGATCTGCAAAATTTGGCAGACAAATGAATGGCCAACAGACTGGAAGCTACAAGAATTCGTCATGCTATACAAAAGCGGCAATGTCAAAGACTGTGGAAATTATAGAACCATCGCCCTCATCAGTCACACCAGCAAAATCCTGCTCATCATCATACTCAACAGAATGAAATCAAAGACAGAAGAGGAACTATCAGACTGTCAAGCTGGTTACAGGACCAACAGAGGAACCACTGACATGCTCTTCATACTACAAATAATGATTGAACAGATAAGAAGCAATGGAAACGAAGCCTTCATCACGTTCATAGACTACAGCAAAGCGTTCGACAGCGTTAGGCACCATCACCTGTTCGATATAATGATTAAGATGGGATTCCCGAAACACCTTGTGACCCTCATCGCTGCACTATACCACGAACAAAAGGCAACGATTAGATGGAACAATGAGAACTGTCCATATTTCAACATCGAGAAAGGAGTCAGACAAGGTTGCATACTTTCACCTCATCTTTTCAATATTTATACTGAGCAGATCATGAGAAACGCAGACATAGAAGATATGGGAATAAAGATCGGAGGCCGAAACATTACAAATCTTCGCTACGCTGATGACACAGCTCTTATGTCAGATAACATCACCAGCATGAAAAGAGTGTTGCACAGAGTGGATGAAGCGGGCAAGACAGCAGGCCTACACCTAAATGCTAAGAAAACGAAAGTCATGCATACTGGAACAGGGCACCATGAACACCAGGAGATACTAGTAAACAAAACAGCACTAGAAAAAGTGACTGATTTCAAATACCTAGGATCACATAAATCGCAAGATGGAAGCTGCTCAAAGGACATAAAAACAAGGATAGGAATGGCAAAACACAAAAATGGTTCAACTAAACAACATTTGGAAGGATAGAGGCACACCAACGGACCTCAAAGTGAACATACTTAAGTGCTTGATCTGGCCAGTCCTACTATATGGTTGTGAAGCCTGGACACTCAAAAAGGCAGACATAACAAGATTGGAGGCAGCTGAAATGTGGCTTTACAGAAGGCTACTCAGAATAAGTTGGACAGAAAGGAGAACAAATACAAGCATCTTAGAACAGCTTGGCACCACCAGAAGAATAACACCTGAAATAAATAAAAGAAGACTTGCATACATCGGCCACGCGGCCCGAAACAAAAGCACGGCCCTTATGATATCAATCCTTCAAGGAAAGACAGAAACAAAGAGAAAACAAAGAAGACCACCCATTACATATCACGATAACATCAAGAAAGTCAGCCAGCTGGAAATAAGTGAACTAACTAGGAAAGCTCAGGACAGGATTGGGTGGAGGAGATTTTGTCGTGACATCCACTGTAGCAGCTAACATCGATGACGATGAAGCCGACAGGTGACATGTACATATAATTGATCAGCCTACGTGCAGTAATATTGTACCAAGGTAAATGTATCTGCGTTATGTGTACATGTAGTGATGTACAGTAATTTAAAACTGCATAAAAACATGGAATTGTGAATGCCAAGTTCGAACCCAGTTCATTACCAAGATGAAAGCCCCAACCACGTAAGTAAATGCCCCGCCTGACAAAGTGATATTTTGATTTTTAAAATGTTATTTTCTTTTGGGGGGAGGGGATACTGACAGATTGGCATTGACGGGCAGACGGTTCTTTTTTTTTTGTTCATGTCACTACATGACTATTTGGAATACTAAATTAACACAGAGAGCGCCCATGAATCTTGATATGAGAAATCTCGACCAAGAACGGCGGTGGGGGGATCCGAAATTCAAAAGCGGGCACGGTGAGCAAACCCAAATCACACAGATAAATTACGCATGTACACAGAATATTATTCTTATTCAGTGTTCGATTGGTCAGAAGAAGATTGACCGCAAAGTGCAAAGGCTAAAAAGGACACACACACAAAAGGGAGTTTCGTGTTTAGTGCGTGAAGAAAATTTTATGTTTTTAAAACAATTTATACATGTGCAGCCGTTTGTATATTGCTTAATGTGCAAAACTAAAGCAACCCGCCCAATCTGGACTGAGCTTGTGGAGTTTAAAGCCAAACCTCTCGTCACAGATGGTGAGTATTGAACAGTAAAGTTACGCGACAGCAGTGTAGGTCAGTGTACAGTGTAATTCTATTGTAAATACATTGTACCATTGCTGTAAAGGTACATGTAGTGCAATAACATGTCGTACTGCACCTTAGTTTCTTTTTAACAGCAGGGAAAACGGGCCGGGTCTCGTCGGATGACTGTTGATTTATTGCATGTAGATATAAATGTAGAATGAGGGCTGAAACTGCAGGTCGGGCCATTTTAATTACTGTGAATAATATTGTACTGGGTTAAATAACTCTCTCTCTCTCTCTCTCTCTCTCTCTCTCTCTCTCTCTCTCTCTCTCTCTCTCTCTCTCTCTCTCTCACTCTCTCTCTCTCTCGATCTCTTTCACTCTCTCTCTCTCTGTCTGTGTGTGTGTGCGCATGTTTGTGTCAAACTTTAATTTTTTTTTACATTGTAGGCTATAACAAACACAGTGTCAAATCCTCTTTTACGTCTTTTTTCATGATGAAAAACAACTTCCAAAACGCATGTACATTTTTTTTTGTTTACAACTACATGAACAATCTTTTAGGATCTTCAGTGTTGTTGTTTTTTAAAAAGCATGTAATTAACATGACTTCACGCGATCAGATTCCTTGAGCAAGACAAATGACTTCCATCATCGATCTCAATGTGAACACGGCCTAAGGTTAGAGTAAAATAAATAGCGTGTCAAATCGGATTAAACTTATTGGAAAACGATAACACATGAAATATGTTACACGCCTTTTTATACAACGCAAGAAACTATCCACGTGGATACTGCGTATATGCGTATGTAGTGTGAACATTTCGGGAAATAGACAATCATAATTATTTGGGTGGTGGGCGGGGGAGAATTTTCAAGGAGGCATTCCTTTCAGAGACTACAATATGTAAACTACCTTATGCTGGTGCTGATAAATGCTGTCCTCCCTCTATTCATGAGTTTCGAAATAACTACTATGGGATACCGGTAGCACACAACTGTGCCAGCATTGTTATGGTGACACGTGTTTGATATTCAAGCGATAAAATAAAGACGGGGAAAAGCTGGACTTGTCCTGTGTTCCAACATTCGTAGACGCTGCATAGTTTACAATACAGCTGATAAAGGGCCGGGTGTGTGTTATCTTGTGGAAGTTCAACTTACGTGATTTCATTCGTATGTTTTTGAGATTTACATTTTTATACGTATTAAATGAACTGTTGCATACAAGTGTGATAATGCGACATGTCAAAATGCACGTAGTTCTTAAGGTTAAGGATATAATAATGGTAAACCAGTGTCGTGCAAGATTTGTAATTCTTTACTACCGCTATTGTTTCTGCTCGATATGAATCAGCAAGTCGAACGTGGCACTTTGCGCTCTCACTTTTTTTGCGCCATCCAACATGCAGTTTTTAATTTGTTTCCACGACTGACAATGAAGCCAACATTTATTTTAACAAAAATTGATGCATATTTTGCAAAGCATTTTTTGTTTGTTTTTTAAGAATTAATTGGTAAACTCTCCACTTTTCTCTTTACGTTCTTTGTGAGTGTATCACAGAAGGACTTGGTAAATACCGGTACGTGTATTTCTGTTTTCACACAGTCACAAAATCGAATCATTACCGCACATGTCAGATTAGACTTGCCGCCTTTCTGTGCTTAATATTTAGACGATTCAAACAGTCGTTTTTGTCTGTGTCTGTGAACGATTTTAAAATTTACTCATGGAATGAATAACACTATAGGCTAGGTCCATACAGTGACTTAATTACTTAATGTCATTGGATTCAGATGGTAATTTCCGGTGCTGAGAGAATACTGATCTGTGAAAGTCATAACTGTCAGAGTGAACGAGCTGTTTCTGAATAAATCACATTAAAGATTACAAGTACATGTATTTGAATGATCATAATGATCAGCCCTTTTACTTTTACTTTAGTCTGAAAATAATGCAGTTTCCCCCACCCCAAAACACTCCTAAAGAAAACAAAACAAAACACCGATGGTAGCTGGGGGTGACAGTTCTACATTCACTTAATTATTGTAATGATTACTCCGATATAGGCCAATATATATATTATATCAAAGGTGAATTTAAATTCAAATGCTTTTATGTGGGGTAACGAATTGATATATTAAATGATCACTTACATGGTGTTGTTGCTGATCATGATCTGAAGACGTATGGTCAGCCTACCATTAGGGAAGAATAATGTGAGTGGATCTGGCAAAACTAGGCTAAAGGTTAAATTTTTATACCTCTTTAACAACATTAAAATAAAATTTTTAATATCTCTGAGACGATTTCAAGCAAAATACACTGTATAGTAACTGAATGCAGAAAATGGCTAATCTTTCATATTACGTGTACAGACAAATCTCAATTTCCATGGAATATTTTTCCGTCTTTGGACAGATTTTCTCAGGAATTTGGTCTGTGCCTTCAGGCCCACTCACTATACACTGTACTTCCGTATTAAGGTCCAGGAACAACAAAATAAGTGTGAGTACGTATGGGCACGAGAAACGACTTAAGACACTAAGTAGTAAGAAATAATGTAATAATGTATAGCATTTATATAGCGCATATCCATTTAAAATGCTCTATGCGCTTTACAGAAACAACATGTCAACCACAGAGCAGAATGGAGCTGCCTGCGAAGCGCTCAACACACTGCACTGCTTCTTTCTCTCTCCCTGTCTCGCTCACTCTCTCTCTCTATCTCAGAGCAAATTGTAACGCAGCCTGTTAGGCGCAGTTCACAACTCGCAACAGTTCACAACTCACATCAGTTCACACAACACACAACTCAAATAATATTTGAATATTTGTTAATAACAATATATATATGGTTTTGTTGTTGCTGGGGGGGTGGGGGGGTGGGGGAGGTGATATGGATAAATTTTAATCTATTAATTTCAATTTTCAATTTTGCCCGGGCAGCGGCCTGTTCGGCCTGCTCTTTACGATTTCCAACTGCCAAAGTATCTTTAACGTGCGCAACGTGCACACGGGTCCTCCGAATTTTTTCGTCCTTATCCGAGAAGACTAGGTACTCGATCCTACCCCCCAATAGGACCAGGGACTTGAAAATATGAGAAAAATCCAATTTCCAACATGCCTGCACTGCCCGGGTTTAGAACCCGGGACCCTTGGCATGAGAGGCGAGCACCTTGCCCCCTATGTACCTATGTGTTTTATAAAATGTGCTAGAAATTGAATATTACGAAGCCTTTTAATTATCATGTACTGATTTGCATTGATTTCATTCCATCGAAATTCACGTGAAATTGTATGACCTGTTCCTATTATTATTGAATGAATTAATAATTATTGTATAGATAAGCAATACAGGTATAATCGGTACTGACTGGCTGAAGTCTAAACTGTTTTGACTTCTTCGATCTCCACAATAGCCTATTCCGAAATGATGTTCAAATATACCTCTATAAACATGAAGACTTCGTCCGATAGATGCATTTCATCGGTTGTTAGACTGGCGATAAAATGGATAACGATATTGCTGATGATGACAACAGTAGAACCAGTTCGAGCTACACAACAGGTACGTAATAATGTAATACATGTAGTTGCAATACAGTCTGTACTCAGCAATTAACCCTGCGTCGGTCAGACGTAGATAACTGTAGGGCTGGTAGGATTACTATAGGGACGGGTTTCCTATATCAAACCGACGTCGGCGCGAAGTCGAAACCAGCGGATCTACGTCAATCCTACGCATCGGATTCCCAAAGGGTTTCTGACTGAGTACCTAGGCTATATGACCAAGTCTTCTAGTTCTACTCACCTTTTGCATAACATCAGCGTGAAGGCTCAGGACTTGTCTCTATAGTATTTGGCGTGTCCTGTATCTCTAGTGTACATTTATCACCCTTCAGGCTATTAAATTACCTCAGGTGCAGTATTTAAATCCATATCTGGACCACGAAACGCCCAGCAAACATGAACATACAATCCAGATTCAGACATGACATCATGAAAACCGCAACAACAATACAGTCATGTATATAATCTCACTTTAAGGGGTGGGGTTGTCTCTCGAGACAGAAGGAGGCCACCATGGGTGGGAACATACAGTGTATGACTTCGTTGTTGTGTGCACAGGCTCGCAAATGCGACTTTCGTTGTGTCACAGTCGCGTTGTATTTTTTTTGTTTTTAAACCAAGCGAATGACTAGAGATGCACACAGTGACACACGTCATGCGAGACACAGGCTCGACATTACAGGTTCAGCGGGAACAATATGAAACTCAGACAGGACAGCGAGTGGCATGTGCGCGCCTAGCCTCGGCGTTAGCGTTGAAACCGATCAGGGCTGGTGGAGGAACCAGACTAGTGATTAGGTCTTTATTTTAGGAGGTTCGCTGCCATTGGCAGTTACACCCCACTTTCCTTGTTTTTATTTTCTTGATTCGTTGTTTATAATCTTGCCTGGGCAGCGGCCTGTTCAGCCTGCTCTTCTCGATTTACAACTGCCAAGATATCTTTAACCTGCTCAACGTGCACACGGGCCCTCTGAATTTTTCGTCCTTATCCGAGAAGACTAGGTGCTTGATCCTACCTACCATAGGAACAGGGACAGGAAAATATGAGAAAAATCCACAAATTCCAACATGCCTGCTCCGATCGGGATTCGAACACGGTATCTTCGCATGGGAGGCAAGCACCTTGCCTCTGGGCCACCCCGTCCTCGGCGCCAGTCTAGTGACTATTCCGCCAATTATTATGTATCACACTAAAACACTAATCACAACCCACATCGCCGCGGTGTGGGCTAGGGTATTAGTGTGATATGCATAATAATTGGGCGGCGACACACCATCTGACGCCTACACCAGCCTCGGTCTGTTTCAAGCCTTAAAATGGTCCACACGACGTAGGTCGTCGGGGCCATCCATAAAGTACGGAAGCTCATAGGGAGAGGTTGGGGATGGGTTACCCCCAAGGTACGTAAAGCGTTCATGGGTCAGCTGCAGGGTGAGCTTCCTCTCACATCTTGAGGGCTTAGGCATTTCAAAAGAACTGCACATATCAGCAAAAATATGGGACTACAATACATGTACTTACAGTGTATAACCCTTAATCTGATCTATCTAGGTGTAGACTATATATATAATGTAAAGAAATCCGATTTCATCCAAGGGCCAACGGCATTCAGCTAAAGCCCTCGAGAAAAAACAACAACAACAAAAACTTCCACCTCTGGTTTATAATAAAAAGTTTTAATTTAAGCAGTGTACAAAGTTTCGTAACTTTTGGTCTCATAGTCTCGGCGTTGTCTGGTGCTTAGTCATGGGTCACCCTCTAGGTCCATTACAGTATGATGTTGGTAGTACTTTCTTTCATATAGACAACAAAAATAACAAAAGGCCCACAGAGAACAATTTCGCTTCTCTTTGACCATTTATCATCACCTTCCAACTTCTAACGTTATCAGTGTCTGCGACCCGAGGTCGCCAACATAATGACAGACAGAGCACGTGTTACTTAACCCCTTAACAATGATGTGCCAGAGTGGACAGCGCGGACTGGAAACTTAATAAAATTTCATAGTGTTTGCCACAGTTGATACGGGTTTTCCCACATACTCTCATATCGACGTCTGAAGCTGAAGTCTAAAGCCAAATTTTCATGTGTACAAAAACGGGTACGGAAAGGTCAAAAATCCATCAAGAAGTAAAAATGAAGAGTGTTCCCATGTGTACGGGTAGGAAGAGAGTGGTATGGATAAATTTTATTAAATTTTGCCCGGACAGCGGCCTGTTCGGCCAGCTCTTCTCGATTTCCAGCTGCCAATGTATTTTTAACGTGCACACGGGCTTTCCGAGTTTTTCGTCCTTATCCAAGAAGACTAGGTGCTCGATCCTACCACAGGATCAGGGACAGGAAAATATGAGAAAAATCCCCAATTTCCAACATGCCTGCACCGACCGGGATTCGAATCCGGTACCTTCGGCATGTGAGGCGGGCACCTTGCCTCTAGACCACCCTGTCCCCTTTTGTTTAACCTCTAATCCATTAGCAATTGGTAATACTAATGAAGAAGGAGAGAAAACAAATGCTAGTCATTGTCTTGCCGTTCACAACCAAGGCTTTCAATATAAGTCTGGAAAAGACAAAGAGAAGGGATCCAATCTGACATACATTGAATGTCAGTAATTTTTCAAAATCCGTGGATAAATCGTACAATCTGTCAGGTAGGCAGTGACTTGGGATCAAAACTGCATCGCGCTTTTCAAAACAAGACAAATGTTTGTCAGGCAGAGAGCTAGAAGCAGAATCAATATGAAACCAAACCTAGACAGGACGTACGATTTGGGCATGAAAGAAGACAGTCATGCAGACTTACCACAAGGGATGTTGTCACTGTTTGTTTTTAAAGAATTATGAGATTCCTTCTGAATTTGTTTATCTATTTGTAATCCAGAGGTCCATATGTTATACATGTAGAAATTTTAGCGACACCAACCCCTCTCCCTTCAGTCCACCCATCCGTCCATCCATCCGGCCGTCCGCCTGCCCGTCCGTCCGTCTGTCCGTCCATTGATCCATCCATCCGTCCGTCCATCCATCCATCCACCCATCCATCCATCCATCCATCCATCCATCCATCCATCCATCCATCCATCCATCCATCCATCCATCCATCCATCCATCCATCCATCCATCCATCCATCCATCCATCCATCCATCCACCCAACCACCCATCCATCCATACATCAATCCATCTGCCCCTCTCTGCTTTCCTGACCCGAGCTCCCACTGTGTCAGATCTCTCCGTCTGTCTCTCCAATCTTTCTCAGAATCATCACTTCGTCTCACACTCTTCTTTATTGATGAAATTATGTACATACCAATAAACAGAGCCAGGGTGCAGCCGAACATGAAGACATCCAGACCACAAATCAAAAGTTTCTGTCTACATTTGTGCGGTTTATGGAAGCGCCAGGAACTCTGGGTCAAGACAGCCGGATTAAAGTTGAATACTACTGTGAAGTGGACAGTGTGGTGGTTGTGGATTTAACCATCATGCTGATGGATTCAGACCAGTATTTCACTGTTGTTTCTAAAGCCTGGAGATGTCTGGGTCACGGACAGGAAGGTTAGTACCAGTACGGTTGTTTGCCCTACCGAGTTCCATCTGTCTATCCGTCCTTCTGTGCATCCAACCGTACGTACATTCTAATTCTTTCATCCACGTACACGTCTGTCCGTCCATCCACACATCCATCTCATCCGACCAACTTTCTCTCCACCCACCCACCCAATCATCCATCCATCCATGTCCATCCACCCATCCACCCACCCATCCATCCATCCATCTAACCATCCACCCATCCAACTACCCGTCTATTAGTTCGTCTGTCCATCCATCCACACAACCATCCCATCTAACTAACTGTCTCTTCACCCACCAACACATTTTTCCATTCATCCATCCATCCATCCACCCATCCATCCATTAAACTGAAGAAACATCTTAACAAAATACAAATAAACCAGTCGTCGCTCTGCGGTTGTGGTCAAGAAGAAACAGTCACCCATGTACTATAGTATTATGAAGAAAACAGAAGCTTTTACTGGTCCAGCCAAATACCTGTAGATGAAAAACTAAATGGGAATGTAAACAATTTACTACAGACAGTTAATTAATTTATTAGAAAACCGAGAGTTATAGTGTGATTACTTAGTGTACGAAAGAAGAAGAAGAAGAATCCATCCATTCATCAATCAATCCACCCACCCATCCATCCATTCATCCACCCATTTATCCATCCACTCATCCATCCATTCATCCACCCATCCCATCCATCCAATCGTCTGTCCACCCACCCATCAATCCACCCATCCATCCATTCATGCACCCTTTCAACCGCCTGACCACCAACTCACCCATCCCTGCGCCCTCTCATCATCTTTGGTTTGGTTGTTTTATATTATTATTATTATTATTATTATTATATCACACTGCACCTGTCTCTTGCTAATGTAAAACGTATGTTTCAGATCTAGATGTTGGTCATGCTTTTCCAATGTCGATTTAAATAATAATAATAATTATTTATTTTGTTTTATTTTCACTCCTACATCTTGCATCATGACTCAAGGATCTCTACTAAGGGTTTATGAAAGAAACTGTGGAAATTAAAATATAACACTTATTAAGGTTAACGCATTATGTTCAAATTATTAAAGAATTTATTATCCACAGTATGTTCTCAATATCTTTAGCTCACGTTCTCTGCTACATGTATTGGGCAGGTATGACCAAAACCAAAGTGGTACACCTTCGGCTGCCAGACCCCCTTGTTTACCGACCAGATTATTTCAACAAAGATCGCCCACTTTGGCTGGTCAGCGGGTCAAAATTTCGTGCTTGGCTGGTAGATGAAGTTGCCTGGCAGAAGGAGCGTAGTGGAGACGTGTATGGCAGGTTTGGAATGATTTTTATTGTGCAGTGTACAAAACAAAACCAAACAAAACACACACACACACACACACACACAAAATAGATGACAATCGCAAAAGCGCATCTGATCCATGGTAACAAAACAGAAGAAGCAATTTTATTACATGGGTGGACGTAACATAACACTAAAAGTAATAGATAGCAAGTGCTAATTCCGTCTGATGGGGCTCACACAGTGACATGCTACCAAGTTTCGAACGCATTTTTCAACTGCTATGAGCTATATTGTGCAGATTTTTAACTGCTGCACTGCTGCTGAAAGTTCTTTGATTATTCAGTTTTGCACGGGGAAAATGGCAATTATCATAGTGAACGCTGAACTTGTTTATTCAAATTACGCTTTGCGTCGATTTTGCATTCAAGAGAGATATTAAGGTAGCAGGTATAAGGCACACCATGATAGACGTGTACATTAATTTATTAATTTAGGTTATCCGAGAAAGAGAATATTAGATCTAGATGCTGGACTGAAATGATTTGTTAAATTTTAATGCATTCTCTCTGTTGACTCCACAGCTCAAAATGGCGAGACTTTTCCAAAGTGATAGCTCAGCCACCATATTCCAGGCCGTATAAGACACCATCTTGCACGACTTGGATATGGTCCCTCATTCAAAAACAGTTTTCATTTTCTGATACAGTAACCTGTGCCAAAGAAGAAGGTAAGGCATTAGTAGTGTTTGGTGGTCCTGGCTTTAATCTGCCATCTTGAGACTGGCTGGTTCGATGCCAGTCAAATTCATGCGCCCTTAGTCAGAATTTTTAGCAGGGAACCTCTGAGTGGCATTTTACTACATACTATAAATATCGCTATTGAACATTAAGTCACCATGTAGCTCAGCCCCCTCCCCCCTGCAATGGCAGCTAGATCTAGTCCTAAAGTCAGGTCCTTGTGCGGATCTGTGGGGTATAATAATAGTATTAATACCCCCATAATTTGGCACCAACCGGCATCAAATCAGCTGAAGCATCAAGATGGCAGAATAAAGCAGCAGGACCACCCAACGCTAGGAGTGCTGAAGGTAACCTGAGAGAGAGATACTGGAAGGACTTCCGAATGCGTTCCATACATGCTAAAGAGGGTTTATTTTGAGGGGTTTGGAAAAAAAGGGGGCTAGGTATTTTAGGGGGGGGTTTCTAAAGAAAGTGAAAGAAATAATTCATGGCATGTTTCGCTTTCTCTGTCTCTCTCCCCGCTCTATCTTACTTTCATCTCATCTCAATTTTTCTGCATAAGAATCATCTGAAAGAGAACACATACATAATTATTTTAAATCATGACAATACTTGGATCCGCACCCACACCCTTTCGCTCCTAAATCACTCGTCTAAACCATTTCGCCACGCAGGTGAGTTAACAGCTTGATGGTAGTCATTTACTAATACACACACACTGCACCCTTGACCTAAATTAGGGAAAGTTACCGACCTTGTTAATTTGCATAGTTTTGAAAAATTATGAAATATGAATCGGCTTAAGTAGCAAAACAATCCGATTTCAGCTGCTGGGAGATTGCATGATCTGAGCTAATACAGGGCCTACTTGAGTGTACGTCGATCACCAATGGCTATCCCAGCCCCGTTTCGTCTGACTAGTAAATCTGACTACCGCCCATTGATACAAACTGACTAGACCCTCACGCCCCCAGGTCTATCTGACCATTCCATGTGTTGTGAGTTTAAATTCCTGAACACCATATCAAGTTTTGTTTCAGCAAACCTTCACCAGTCGCGCTTTTGGTAAATTCTGCTACCGTGACCTCTCCCCAGCAAGTTTCAAAATATGTTTGCGGATTTTGTCTCACTTCAGACTTTTTTCTGGGATTATACTGGTTTTCTTGGCAAGTGTGTTACAAATGTTATTGTGAATATGAAGTAACAATTGGTAATAAAGTCTAAAACAATGCATAATGGTGAGTAAAGTTCAATAACGTTATAAGAGCAATGGAACGCATTCGGAAGTCCTCCCGAGATATTTTTTGCTACATGTAGATCTATAATATCTATAGGTAACATTGACAGATCTTTCTTTTGTAGTTTGACCATCGGTGCATGGGTCTGGTGTACATGTATAATTTATTTTAAAGCTGGTAAATCTCGTCTAATGTATTAAACCATGACATCAGCATAAAAGTAGTTTGAAGATTTGATCGCCCTGCTAAGTGAGGCTGTTGAAAGGTATAAAGGAAGAGTACCTTTTGAAAATTTGAGATTGTCCTCAAGATGGATGTTTTAATAGTTTATGCCCAGCTCTGCAATTCACTCTCAGAACGCAAAATAGGTTCCTAACTAAAAGGATGTATATAATTATAAAATATTTCAAATGGAACTCTTTCTGGAAAAAAAAAGGCAGAAACAGTATTTTTTTTAAACAATACTTTTAAAATCAAAACTTGACCACAACATGCAGTGCAAAAATCTTTAGCCATATGTTACTCTTGAGATACATATTGTATATCTGCATACAACTAAATTTTACCACTGTCCAGATTTTATTTTACATCTGTCTTGTGACTGTGACATCTGGCTACCTATTGATCTCTGGAAAAATGTGTTGTACTGCATGTTTACACTTCATGAATTGGTTTATATTGCACTGCTTAAACTGGTAGAGATCCTGTGTTAGCTATTGATAGTTTTATTTTGGGGACAACAACAGACTTCAGTTTCATTAATTACAAGTTATACAACACCAGATTGAACAGCAGAATGCTCCGGTACCAGAGCTCCATCACTGCTCTGAGGATAGACTTTAGAACAAAGAAAATGTGACAAAAGATTGTTGCTCAGAAATTGTGATGGAATGAGAACTCACTGATATTATCATAGGAAAATTTCTATTTTGAAATTGAGTCACATCCTTCAAATGTAGTGAACGTGGTGCTGGACAAAATTTTGGCCTTCTGTCACTTCCTCCAAATTATTTCATTTTTAAAGTAGTTGACAAGTAATAATTTTAGTATCTACTCAGGATGGTTGTAAACACAAAGAACCAAACAGATAGCCCTCATATACTATAAAGGAAAATTGTCAAAACATTTTCAAAACGTCAAAATGTTTACAATATTATACCTGATGTTGGCAGCCACTGCTTGTTAAACTGTAATGTTTTAGAAACATAGTTCAGATTTTCTTTCAAGCAGTCTGGGTGACCCACAGAATCTATATTAACCTCATGTGTCATTTGTGTTTCAGAATATGTTACACTTTTGGACTACCCAGCAGTGTTCAACGGTTATGCTTACAGCATTATACGAGAATTTTCACCTTTCAAGAATCCAGACCTGGAAAGGGACAGATTACGCAAGCGATATTCCCCACAGTAAATCACATGTTCTGTCAACAGTATTTGGTCATGTGAAAAGACCTTTACCATACAAAACAGTTGTTAAGAAAAACAAAAAAAATTATATTTTTTTGGCAAAAATGGCCCGTTCCCAAAAGCTGCAGTATACAGTTGGTTTTGGCTACTTTTCAGGAGAAGCCAAAAATTGTTTTATTCTGACAGCATTGGTCTAGTAAGGATGAATGTTTGAAAGTTTGCTATTCGATTATTTTTCGTCCTAGCTGTCTATAAGTATAACCAAAATCATTTGATGCGGCTTTGAATGTAGTTGAATAAATGAAAATTGATTTTAATTTCAAATTTTTGAGTTACTTCAGTACAGTCTCGGGGAATGGTGACAATTTTGAACTCCCTCAATCGGGAACTTATCATAGGAAAGTTCAGCTTTTTTAGCCAGTATTGAATAATTTAACTATATTTTGTATATTATTTTAATAGTCTAATTGTATTGTAACATTGTGACTTTAAATTTAAATTATAAGCTTTGCAGCGGTTTTTGACAAAACTGAGGCATAATCATGTCACTTAAGTTGTGTTTACGAGATCTCTATTTTTACATTTTGCTGTAGGCCCTGGAATATTAAATGTCAGCTGATCATATTTTAATCATTATCAGGTTATTTTTTCAATTAATATCCTTTAATGTTTACATTATAAAAAGCACAGAAAAGGCTTTTCCTTTGTGTTTTATTGTCTTGTTCCTGTATTATAATTATTTCTTACGCGAGGCTTTGCCACATACAACTTTTTGTTTTTGCCACATTTTGACTTTATTATTTACGTTTACCAGTTTCATTTTCTCCATTTTGTGTTTCAGATTTTCATTGGAAATGTGGGTTTATATCCTGGACTACTGTCCCCTTCATCACCTGAGCCCTGCCGGGGCCTGTGGATTGTTTATACATATGGATGGCCAGGGTCATCATTTCACCCCAGCTATTGTTATCAGTAAAGAAGGTAGGTAATGTGTACAGGCTACTTTCTCTCTTTCAGTTGTTATGGATGAAGGCACAACTCATTTTTATTACAGTGGTCACACTGCCATCTCATTTAAAAGGAAGACACTAGGAAGACCTAGCAAGTGGCAGGCAATCATGTTGATCACACTTAAACATACAAAATTTAGCAAGAGCTGAGAGAAGACAGAGAGAAATAGAGTGAGGAGTGGAGTGTCTTTGTAACATTGGAGGTTTTGGTGTTAATTTCATCATTGATGTTTGAATTACAAAAATTGTTATGAATGGTATGTTATCAAAACAGGAATTATTTTAGCAAAGATATTTTCTGAGTGGAGCTGGCAGAATTAGGCTTGGTGAGAGACCAAATTCCTGGGATAACCCCTCCAAAGAGGAAAAAATTCTCTATGGAAATTAGGATTTGCTGATAATATGAAAGATTAGCCATCTTTCTACATTCATATTTTTTGCTTGAAATCATCTTAGAAATATTTGTTTTGACGGGAGATGTATCACATGAGTTGCAGAACTTCAGTCGGGCACATATTTCATGTTCCGAGTGTTGATAGCCCAGCCCAGCATTTACTATAAAAACATCCACCTAGAGGACTAACTTGCTGCCCCCTTTGCAACTCCAGCTCACGGATACTTTTAAAGTCACATCCTTGTAGTACCCCTATCATGTAACTCATATGGAACTTCTCTCCCATTTTGACGTTTTAAAGAGATATAAAAATTTCACCTCGAGCCTGATTTTGCCAGATCCAGTCACATATAATTATAAATGGTATTTATATCCCCTCTTCTCTGCCCCATGATATGCCATTTCCTGTTCAGAATCACATGCCTGTGAACCATATCTCTCGCGACCAGTCAAAATGAGACGTTTGTCGATTTTTACTGTAACTGAGCTTTTGGTGTCATAGGAAAGCTTATTTATTGTACTTTCATGTGATGAAAAAATTTTTGAGCTAGCTTAATTGTAGCCCGAGATATAGCAGTTTAAAGAGACGGGGGGTGGCCTCCATGCAATGGCGGAAATTCCGAGAAAATCGCGATTAAAGATCGGGCATGTTCAGACCAGGTTTTTCCTTAGCAACCATGCATAAAAGTATGAAAGTTGAAGTTGAACTGCTAAAGTAATATATTTATTAACTGATTTTCAGCATTGGCAGTAGAAATCACCATTCACACCTTAAAAAGCAAAGCAGAAGAGAGTACCCCTTCACCCTGTCCATCCATTTTCTAATGGTAAAATTGAGGAAAAAAATAGAGGATGCAGACCACCTTGGGAGTAGTAAACTATAGTAGTTAGCAAAGCATGATAAAACAATGATCCAATATAGAGTAGATTTAAAGGGATTTAAATGCTAAAAGGGATAGCAGTTTTGTCAACGCGCAATGCAAGTAACGCAGGAAGAGGACGAAAGGTGGAAGATTAGTGCAAGGGAAGAGGGAAGGGGGAACAATGAAACATTAAAAGATGCAGATGTAGGAAACAAAGTACTACTTGCAGAACTTAAAAAAGTAATAAAAGTAGATCCAACTTACCCCTCAGTGAAAAACACCTCAGGAAGTACACAGCAGTAATTTTATTACAAACTCTAAAATCCAAAAATTCACATTCTCACCACCAGCGTGAGTTAAAGATCATTGAAATAACACAGTAGTTTCACCAACACGGCAACAGTGCAAGTTAATGATTATTTAAATTATTGTCCTCATTCCCAATGACTGATGAAGTCAACAGTTTGGCTATCGTCTCCTCGCGTGAGGCCATGATCAAATTCGATAAAATAAGTAAGAGCGTATACAACAAGTCGTGTCGCAGTGAATGAAATGACTGAATGTGGGTGAAAACAAACCCGAAACAGTGGAGCGGAAGTGGTCAAAACGAAAAAGATTGGAACTCTTTTTGGTCATGTGACACGATCCAGCCAATCAAAGATCGCATTGCTAGGGCAAAGACCCAAGGTCCTTGCTTTTTGTTTACGCTATAAAATCGTTTTCCATTGGCTGGATTTGAACTTGGCTCCTTAAGAAAGCCAATGAGATGAAAGTACAGTAAATAAGCTTTCCAACGATACCCGATGTGTTAGGGTAGCGGATATATGAATATCGAATACAGCTGATTGAAATGAGTCAAAATGACGGCAAAAATGAACAGTTTGGCAACACTAGGATTCATACTTACCTCAGGAAAACCTTAATTTAACCAATTTATAGTCATAATTCGCCAACAAGATTAACATTTTCTTGTTCAGAAATGATTGTACTTTTCATTTCGAGAATAAAAAAAAAATCGATATCTGACTCCTCCATTACATGTATGTTTATCTCCCGATTCCTCCGTTCCAGACTAGCGACTTACGTCTCATAGTCACTGGTCGCAAGACATATATTATGTGAACCAAAATAACAGACCAACAAAACGTATTGTTGTTTTCACTTCTAATTCAAAACTCTTGACACTCCCATCCATCCAGGTCATGTCCAGGTTGATGTCAAGGTCGCCAGTGGTCACATAGCTATGAAGTCAATGGACTCAGTGCCCAGAAATACATGGACCAGGTTTCTCTTCACATTTCATGACAAAACTGTGAGTTGAATAAAGTGGAAAAGCTAAATGAACAACAATTTTGTGTTTTTGTAAACTGCAGCATTTGTTGGAATGAAGTGACTATTTTCTTGTGGATTCCTGTGACTCATTTCTATATTTATAATTTTATATACATTTCTAATTCTATATATAGAACACTTTGGAATTTAGTGTGTTGCTTGTAGCAAGTAGGTAACAGATTCTTTTAACTTAATCTTTAGGTTAGCAATTGTGCAGATTCTAGATAAGATAGATAAGAATCACTTTATTATCCCACGAGGAACATTCTCTTTTACTGAGAGTTTAAAAGCAGATACAAGGTATGCTGAAACATCTGTCCACTCTTACCTGGAGACCTTTATGAACAAAATTTTTTCCTAAGAGACCACAATACTGTGTGTTTTGTATAGTGAAGAATGAGGTTAATTCTAGTGAAGCAGTGAAAGTGAGTTTCCCAAGAAACATTGAAAGCTTAGTAAGGTAATGAAGTCAGTGGCTGACACAGTTGCCTGACAAGACACCTCTACCATTGGAGATCTCATGTGGTTCTGCTCTCACAAGTTTTTCACTTCCTTTTCTTAACCCTTGCTGTATGTTTGCTGGAAACTATATGACATATGTCGTGGTGTCTAATCGACACTACACTCCTAAAGAACAATTTATTAAGATACCCTCTTTAGAAGTATGGTATCTGTCAGACCCCAGGATATATGAGAAGGAATAAAACAATAAAATCCTCTTTATAAGTGTGGTGTATTTGAGACCCCAGGATGTAGAACTAAAGGTATGACAATAAAATCCTCTTCAGTAGTATGGTGATTGTGAAACTCCAGGACACATGAGTAGGTGTAATAGAAATGTATGCGTATTGATGAGCACACATGTGCATATTGTAAACTTTTTAAACTATGGAAAGATGTCATTGAGGAACACCTGGAATTTCAAGAATAAATTCCCAGAAATAGAATATTTAAGAATGAATTTACTTGCCATCTGCCCATTAGACCCATGATATACGGTGAAGGTTAATTGTCTGATTTCAAAACATCACTGGTAGTACAAGGCAGTGCACCATATAGTATGGAATGAGTTGATGTCATTGTCTTCATACACTACATATTCATCAGTAAAATAATTTAGTGATGCAAGCGATATTTATTTTGAAGTTGAATACTTTGGTATTACTTTGGTGTAGAACTCAGGACACACCCATACGTGCTCAGCTCTCCGCGCCATCATGTCGGACAAGGTCTTCTCACTAACAACTCCAGTAAGATGTTGATTGAACAGTCGTCTTGCAGTACCACACAACCGGCTCTTGACTCCACAGCCTCTCTGATGCCCAAACAGTTTTATACGTTCGATGGTGTCCCCGTCTTCTTGTGGTGCTGTTTCTCTCAAAGCTGCGAGAATTTCATTTTCCCCGAGACTAAGAGAGCCTTGCATTGGGGCCTCACCAGCAAGCTTATCCGCTCTCTCATTTCCAGATACTCCAGCGTGTCCAGGGGAGAAAATCCAAGTCAGCCTTTTCAGTTTACTGTCGTGCAGACACTGCACCCATTCAGGTTTGAGGTATCCTGTCTCTATTTTCCTGAGCATGCTCTGGGAATCTGTCACAATGACGGCACATGTGTGGGTGCTCCTCTGTAACCATGCAAGTGCGTTTTCAGCGGCTACCTCCTCCATTTTCATACTAGATGTTGTGACTTGATATGCAGCTCCATCTTCTGCCACTGTCCTGCCATCAACGCAGACCGTGTAACCCCATCCAGATCTTTCTCCTCTAGTGACAGATCCATCTGTATACACCACCGCATCTCCTGTCCTGCTGTTCTCGTGCACCAGTTCCAGCACGTCCGCATTAACGGCACATGCAGCCGTCTCACGGCATTCTCGGCCCATGGTGATGACCACTCTAGTGTACTTGCCATCATCTTATCGTCCACTTTCACATACTCCTCACCCCTTCGCACATTGTCAAGTTCACACACTTTTTGTACAGTGGCCTCAGCTTCAGCTAACCATGATCTGCCTCGCTTTATTCTGCTACCTTTCCTGACATTCAGCTGGTCATGCAGCAGATGTTTTTGGTCTTTCGCCACTCTAAACATTGCCTTAACCTGGGTTAGTGTGTGCCTTTGTTCAATACTGGGGAGCCCGAGGATGTATCTCATTGCTGCTATCGGGGTGTCACGGGTGCATCCAAGGATGATTCTCATTCCAGTGTTTTGAATCTTTTCCAATTTCATCAACTGTGTCTTGGAAATTGTGATGATGCCTAGACCATAGTCGATGACTGATAGCTCTGTGGCTTTGAAAAGAATAAGCAATTGGCACTGTTGAATGAATGATAATGTGGTATGTGGTATTTTGGGATTCAGTATTTTGTCTTAAAGGAGCGTAGGAGCGTGTTCCAATCACAGTGCTTAACTGTGAGCGACAGTTAGACTGACCCGCCCCCAAGACCGTGGGAGGATGGGAAAGAATCGTATAAAACCCCGGGCCTGTCAAGCCCCAAGCACTGCGTCTCTTCCCCCAGTCGAGAGCAGGTGTGTGTGTTATTGAATAAACGTCTTTTGTGCCCTACAATAGACTTATATTCTTCTTTGACAGGTACGTGCTCTTTAATACTTAAAATACTGTTCTTGCTGATTTTAAGATGATAATATCAGATGCTATCAGATCTTTACGATGAGTGTAACTCTGTAAGCAATAGATGTATTTTCCTCATAAGTATATTAGACTCTGGAAGTTATGAAAGAGTTCTGTGGTTATGCTGTTTATATTGTTTTAGATACATGTAGCCTGCTGAAATGCCGTATACTATTAGCCTAACCGAGCAGAGTGTTTGCTCACAAATGTTATGTATATCGACGACCACGATATTAGTGCGTACTGAATGTTTAGAAGTCTTTCGATAATATTGTTCTCTCTTTCTCTCTCTCTCTCTCTCTCTTTTTCTCTCTCTGATATCGCACATCTCATGTTGTGTTTATTATCTTCACTCTTGATTTATTTACGTTTTATACATATGTATTATTATTATGCTAGTCGTGTTAACTATGCCATGTATACATTTGTCTTGTTGTTAATTGGTATACTGTTACACGACTGCGTCTCTTCCCCCAGTCGAGAGCAGGTGTGTGTGTTATTGAATAAACGTCTTTTGTGCCCTACAATAGACTTATATTCTTCTTTGACAGTGTGAGCAGTTTCACCGCCCTGGCATGAACCGAGTGAATGTTGCGGCCTAACCAGCCGCAGTAACAAGAGTGAAACCCACATGAATGGTTCATCTACATCGTATCTACACCTTCACCCTCACCCTAACACCATCTTGTTACAATTTCTGGCGCCCAACGTGGGGCGGTAACTGACTGTCAATCGAAAGCTGAAAGAGGACACAGCTTGGGACTGTGTTATGACTTGTATGACGAGGCACCGTGACCGGAATGACCACGTGTGAGTATCGCCGGTGCGCTGGCCTGAGAGCTCCAGCTAAGACTACGAGACTGGCGACCCACCCAGGGATTCGCCGCTGACCTCGAGACTGGCGACCCACCCAGGGATTCGCCGCTGAATGGGCCCCAACGTGTGTTGCAACGTTGTGACTTTGTGTTGAACTGTAGTGTTGTGGTCAGTAATTTAACTGTCTGTGTTTGTGTTACTACCTGTTATTAGTGTTAATATGTGAATTGTTACTAGAGGTTATCTCGGACGAATATTAGCCTATTTCAGACCATTCTTTACACAGAAGAAACGGACGAGAGGGACTGATCACCCCTGTCGTTTGGATTTCGTCTGCGGTGGCCTCAGCTGTTTAACTTGTCTAATTTTTATTTGTATTAATTTGCTTCCTTTGATGAGCATTTTTATATATTCATTGTATTATTCAATGCCATTCATTTATGCATTGTGCGAACCTAAACCCTTATGTTATTTTCAGCTATCTCTATTATCTGTTTCCTGACTTCCCGTGCAGCGATGCAGTAATTAGCACTTCATGAATAGTATTGTTTCTTCTGGTTGGTGTGGTTTTCCACCCCTTCTGACCTTTCCCTTTTCTTATACTTTAGTTTAGCGTTTGCACCGAGTGACCTTTCTGTCCCTCCTGCAGTTTCTGGCACATTGTCGTTAGTAAGTGTTCGTATGCGCGGAGATTTCGCACGGTCAGTATCAGTGGTAAAGGCATTATCTGCTCTCCGGTGGTCTCCCGATTCTCTAGAGCACGAGCACCTGGACAGCTATAAATCAGATGCAATTAACGAGCATTCCTTTGGGTCCATCGTCCACACCACCCTCCATGGTCCGCTTAGTGTAGTAATGATGTAATAGCAAGTCGTATTGTTTCTGTCAAGATAACGCGGAGAGTGGGAAGTGTTTGCGTGACTGAGAAATTGATATTGGTCGAGATTCCTACAGGGAACGCCGTTGCGAATTAATTAAGTTGTTCGTCTTTATCTGAAATTACTTGACCCGGCGGTGAACATTAATTATACCGCTGTGTTTTCGTTCGTGCACTGTACCGTGACGCACTGACCGCCGTGCAACCGATACGCCCCCTCCCGTTTAACTTCGCGGTGTAGCTGGGAGCGTAGAAGTGTCTGCATTTAAGCATATTATTTCAATACTGTAAAGTTTTAATTGCTCGAGTTGTTTATTGATACTTTTCTGTCATAAATAGTGATTTATAGATGGCGTCCAGAAAGACAGCAGTTGCCGCGGCAAAGGAAAACTCAGACCTTCAGTCCATTCTTGATTCGATAGATTTACTGAGGCCTGAGGATAGGGAAGAAGTCGTTAAGAAGTTGCGGGGCCCTAAAACTCCGTCAGGTTCTGCAACGGAAGAAAATGTTAATACCATGTATCCTATGAGGGCAGCTGAGCAGCCCAGATTGTCTACTTTTTCGGGGGACGATGGAGTTTCGTCTCACTGCTCGTATTTGCAGTGGCGTTTGGAGGTTAAAGACCTCCAGAGGTCACAAATTTATCAAGACCGCATATTAGTTGCTGCAATGCGTCGTTCGTTAAAGGGCCTCCCTGCCGATCTTATTGTTCAGATGGGAGAGGAAGCAACGTGTGACGGAATATTACACAATTTAGACTCTTTATATGGCAATATTCTACCATCGGCCGATCTCCTCAAAAAGGTGGCAACAGCTGTACAGACACACGAGGAGTCTGTGACAGCGTGGGCTGTGCGTCTTCAATCATTAGTAGCCCAGATATCGCAAAAATCTCCACCGCTGATGACATCAGCGGGTGCGGCCGACATGTTGAGGTCGAGATTCTACCATGGTATGGTAGATCTCACCATGCAGCAGGCCATCAAGCACAAATACGACTCAAATTTAGATTTTGAGAAATTGTTAGTTGCCGCCCGCGTGGAGGAAGTAAGAAGTAAAACCTCAGTCACGGCATCGAGGCCAACCGTCCACAGTCTGGAACAGGTGGCTGACGGTGATACTGTACTTAGATTAGAGCGCAAGATGAGTAGTTTGGCAAAAGCAGTAGAGGGGTTGAAAATGAACGCTCGACCTCAGACTAGAATTAATGTTACAGAACCTAGATGCTATCGTTGCAATAGGCCTGGCCATAAACAAACTCAGTGTCCTTTAAACGAACGGAGTCTGGGACGGTGGGGCGACTCCTAGACGGTTACAATCAAAGCCCTGTGCCTTTAGTTGGACGCGCTAATGAGGTCTTCATTAGTCTGAATAATGTTCGTACAAAGGCATTACTGGACACTGGTTCTATGGTGTCGTGCCTTTCATATCAGTTTTGTGTAAACAGAAATATTGACGTTCAACCCCTGTCCTCTGTCATGGAAATTTATGGGGCAGGTGGGGAAACTTTAAAGTATAAAGGTGTTTGTGAGATTAATGTGTCTTTGCCGTTTTGTTCCAAACCATTGAATGCGCTTTTCCTTGTAGTGCCGGACACGCAATATAACAAACGTGTCCCCGCCCTAATTGGCATGAATATTCTGCAGGAGCTTGTACCACTATGTTCTCCAGCTGTTTCTCTTCCATCCGCATGGGAATTAACGCTGGGGGCGGTGATGTCCCATGTGTCAGCCGTAAAGAGTGATAGAAATCTTGGTTTTCTTTGTACTGATAGTCAAGAGACTTTGCGGCCTGGTGAGTCGAAAATGATTGCGGGAAATTTATGTATGCCGGCTCTGACAGCCCCTATCACAGTCATACTAGAAGAATTCACCAATAGTTTGCCTGGCGGCATCAGAGTGAGCTCAGGGGTGATTAATGTTAAACCCATGAAATCAATTAGTCAAGTAAATGTACTAGTTAGGAATACGTCAGCTCGCACGCTAACTATTCCTACGCGCACCAATGTTTGTTCCGTGCAAGTGGCGCAGATTCAAACAAAGTCAAATCAGACTGCAGAATATCCACAAGTGTCTGATGTCACCGAAGCCATGTTACAGACCATACCATCCAATGTGACTGAAAGCGAGGCGCGTCAGTTAAAACAACTCTTAAAGAAATATAGCCATATCTTCTCGAACCATCATTTGGACTTGGGAAAAACTAACATCACGCAACACCATATAAAGCTAACAGATGAAACACCATTTAAAGATAGATACAGAAAGATTCCCCATGCGATGATTGAAGAAGTTAGGAAAGAGATAGCTGATATGTTGGACCAAGGCGTGATTCGTCCATCACAAAGTTCATTCAGTTCGAACTGCGTTCTGGTTCGAAAACCAGATGGAAGTTTACGAGTATGTATAGATTACCGAAAGCTAAACGCGAGAACAGTCAAAGATGCATATGCTATTCCAAGAATTGAAGACACCTTAGATGCGCTTCATGGATCCCAGTATTTTTCTTCACTTGACTTAAAAAGCGGATATTGGCAGATTGAAGTTGCGGAGGAAGATATTTCAAAAACTGCTTTCACGGTTGGGAATTTAGGTTTCTATGAATGTTGTCGTTTACCATTTGGCGTTACCAATGGGGTTGCAACTTTTCAGAGATGTATGGAAACATGTATGGGAGATTCGAATCTCAAAGACTGTCTTCTTTACCTAGATGATATCATTGTATTCAGTAGAAATTTTAATGAGCACCTTCAGAAGTTGGAGACAATTTTCAGAAAACTGTCTGATGCGGGACTTAAACTAAAACCTTCTAAATGTAAATTTCTCCAGAGTGAGTTGAAATATCTTGGACATGTAGTTTCCAAAGACGGCGTGTCTTGTGACCCAGAAAAAATAGAATGCGTGCAGAAATGGCCAGTTCCAAAGACACTTAAAGAACTCCAGAGTTTTCTAGGATTTGTGGGTTTTTATCGTCGTTTTGTACCAAACTTTTCTTCTATTGCCAAACCCCTTCATAGGCTCCTACAGGACGTCGGGGGAAAGAGGGGCAGCACTAAACTAGTTTGGAGTGACGATCAACAGGCGGCATTTGATCAGTTAAAAGATCTTGTAGTTGACGCACCTGTTCTGGCTTATGCCGATTACTCTAAAGATTTCATTCTTCACACTGATGCTTCATCTGAGGCGATAGGTGCTGTTTTGTACCAGGAACAGGATGGCAGGAAACGTGTGATAGCGTTTGCAAGTAGAGGTCTTTCTAAGTCTGAGAGAAATTATCCTGCCCATAAACTTGAATTTCTCGCCTTAAAATGGACTGTTACTGAGAAATTTTATGATTATTTATATGGAAACAAATTCTGTGTGTACACTGATAATAACCCACTGACTTATGTAATGACTTCAGCTAAGCTTGATGCTACTGGTCACAGATGGGTTGCGCACCTCTCGGAATTTGATTTCGAATTGAAGTACAAACCAGGAAAGTGTAATCGAGATGCGGATGGTTTGTCTCGGATTAAATGGCCATGCACTGTCCATAGTAATGTAATTCAAGCAGCCCTACAGGGTTCTACTGTTGACACATCCTTGAGTGATATTTTGGATAGTGGCACAGATTTAGAAGATAGGGAGGCTGATAACATTCCTGACAATTCAGCCTGGTTTGAACAGGTCGACACAAAAATTGACTGGGCCAACGCTCAGCAATATGACAGAAATATTAATGAAGTGATATCGTGCATAGAAGGGTCCGTATCAAAGTCGAAGTGCACTACGGGTGCAAGGCAACTTCTGAAAGAGGGAAGTAAGCTGAAAATGAAAGAAGGTGTATTGTATAGGCAATGTCATGAACATGATAATACCTTCTTCCAGTTGGTGTTGCCTGTGGCTTTCCGCCAGAAAGCTTTGAAGGGAGTTCATGATGATTGTGGACACCTTGGAATTGATAAGACTTTGGATCTTTTACGTAGGCGATTCTTCTGGCCTGGCATGTCACAGGACGTGAAAAGATATATTGCTTCGTGTAAACGTTGTGTCTGCAGGAAGGCAGATACACATCAGCGGGCTCCTCTCGTAAGCATTACGACAAGTCAGCCTATGGAATTAGTTTGCATTGATTATCTGTCTCTTGAACCTTGCTCAGGAGGGATAGAAAATATACTTGTCATCACTGATCATTTCAGTAAATATGCACAAGCCATACCGACGCGTAATCAAACAGCACAAACAACTGCGAAAGTCTTGTTTGATAATTTTATTGTTCATTACGGTCTACCCGCTAGACTTCATTCAGACCAAGGACGAGCCTTTGAAAGCGGAGTCATTCAATCTCTATGTCAGATCACAGGTATTAAAAAGTCCAGAACAACACCTTACCATGCCCAAGGCAATGGTCAGACCGAGCGTTTCAATCGCACACTGCTGGACATGCTCGGCACTTTGGCTGATGAACACAAAGCAAATTGGAAAGCTTTTGTACCTCAAAGGACACACGCTTACAACTGTACCCGACATGCTTGTACGGGCTATTCACCGTATTTTCTTATGTTCGGTCGCGAACCCAAACTTCCGATTGATCTTGAATTTGGTTTGTTAGAACAGTCGATACCGGTACCATCTAAATCCTACCCTGATTATGTGAAAAATATCCAGGAACGTCTGGACTATGCTTATAGATCAGCTCTTAAAGCCTCCGAAAAAGCAAAGCACTCGCAGAAACAGTGTTATGACAGAAAGATTCAGGGAGCTGCTATTCAACCAGGTGATCAAGTTCTTGTTCGAAGACTTGCTTTCACTGGGAAACATAAACTAGCAGATAGATGGCATTCCGATGTTTATGTAGTATTGAAAAGACCTAATTTAGACATTCCTGTATATGTTGTGCAAAAGGCTGACGGCCAAGGTCCTAAAAAGACATTACACCGAAATTTGTTGCTACCCTTCACACCGAGAGAGGTTGGCGAGCAACCTGATAATGATAAGGTGACTGTTTTAAGTCGCGCCCCACGAAAATGCAATAGGTCCGTCGCGAATTTGCGAGAGCGACATGAGTCTTCTCCTTCAGATTCAGAGCAAAGTATTTGCGTTATCGGACGGTCAGACTTAGAGACAAACGCAGTACGAATGTCAGGCACCGATGACCACCTCTCATCCAACCATGACATTAGTTCTCTGGCAGATTCTGTGTCCAGTGAGACTCCGGTAGAAATTCGGTCGCCTAGACGACGACGAAGGCCAAGATGGATGATATCTGGTGACTTCGTTATTTCACAACAATTAAGAACTTTAAGAGATAAAGTTCGGGACTCTTTTATTTTCCGTAAATTCCGTAGACATTAATGGTATGCATGATTCCAGTTGACTTGTCCGAGACCTCAGATGTGTCTTAAGGTTTCAGTTAGGTGGTTTTGTTCTTATTTCGTTCTTTTTTATTCTATTCTGAGCAAAAATCGGGACGATTTTTTGTGTCCAGGGGGGAGTATGTGGTATGTGGTATTTTGGGATTCAGTATTTTGTCTTAAAGGAGCGTAGGAGCGTGTTCCAATCACAGTGCTTAACTGTGAGCGACAGTTAGACTGACCCGCCCCCAAGACCGTGGGAGGATGGGAAAGAATCGTATAAAACCCCGGGCCTGTCAAGCCCCAAGCACTGCGTCTCTTCCCCCAGTCGAGAGCAGGTGTGTGTGTTATTGAATAAACGTCTTTTGTGCCCTACAATAGACTTATATTCTTCTTTGACAGGTACGTGCTCTTTAATACTTAAAATACTGTTCTTGCTGATTTTAAGATGATAATATCAGATGCTATCAGATCTTTACGATGAGTGTAACTCTGTAAGCAATAGATGTATTTTCCTCATAAGTATATTAGACTCTGGAAGTTATGAAAGAGTTCTGTGGTTATGCTGTTTATATTGTTTTAGATACATGTAGCCTGCTGAAATGCCGTATACTATTAGCCTAACCGAGCAGAGTGTTTGCTCACAAATGTTATGTATATCGACGACCACGATATTAGTGCGTACTGAATGTTTAGAAGTCTTTCGATAATATTGTTCTCTCTTTCTCTCTCTCTCTCTCTCTCTTTTTCTCTCTCTGATATCGCACATCTCATGTTGTGTTTATTATCTTCACTCTTGATTTATTTACGTTTTATACATATGTATTATTATTATGCTAGTCGTGTTAACTATGCCATGTATACATTTGTCTTGTTGTTAATTGGTATACTGTTACACGACTGCGTCTCTTCCCCCAGTCGAGAGCAGGTGTGTGTGTTATTGAATAAACGTCTTTTGTGCCCTACAATAGACTTATATTCTTCTTTGACAGTGTGAGCAGTTTCACCGCCCTGGCATGAACCGAGTGAATGTTGCGGCCTAACCAGCCGCAGTAACAAGAGTGAAACCCACATGAATGGTTCATCTACACCATATCTACACCTTCACCCTCACCCTAACACCATCTTGTTACAATAATATTGATGAAACTACAAAGTAAATGCAATTTCTTCCTCTTCTGTATAGCTTGTGTTTGATCCTCTTTTCATTCTATTTTTCAGTGGTTTCTACATGTAAACTATGGACCAGACTTGACTGAGGGTTTTTGGACCTCACACACATAGTGAGTGTTTCTGATATCTTCCGTGCATTATCTGATACCAGAGGCATGTTCAGTTGTGAAGGCAGTCTACTGAGAGATTTTACGGTGCCAGCATGGCACATTTTTTTGTGGCAGGCATTCCACCAAACGGACTGCCTTGTATCTACTTCACTTTTCCAATGTGGCGTCAGTATGTGGGAGACAATTGCGAGGCAATTTGATTTATGCAACTATAGAAATGTAAAAAAAAATAAATGTAAAACTTAGTATTTTAGAGAAGTTGGTGGCTCTGTAAAGGTTTCTAAGAATGTTGATTGTGAAATTAAGAGCATTGTTTTGAATCCTATGGGCACAGCCATTTTGGAAAAGTGCGTTATTTGAACCCTATGAGGGACACCAAATTTGAAAAGTGCATTATTTGAACCCTATAAAGGACACCAAATTGGAAAAGTACATTATTTGAACCCAATGAGGGACACCAAATCGGAAAACTGCATTACTTTGAATCCTATAGGGGTCACCATATTAGAAAGCAGGCACGCACCTTGCTAGGCTGCCACGCTCTGCCCTGCTGCCAGTTCACAGTGAACAGTGCGCCTGCACAAGTGAACGCCTTTGTGGTATTGTTTTCCCGACTTTTCTCCCCCGGTTTAAGCATCAGAACTTCATTGTATTATGTCAGTTCTCACTGTTATGATTGCGGATGGTTGGTGGGTGCTTCTGGTTGGGTCTCCTCCTGTCTTCTTGCTTTTTCATAGCACAATATGGCTTATCATGTTGACATGCTTTCTCCAAACTCAAACTGCATGATCAAATTTTTGTCAAACATCTTATAAAAGATTACTAAAGCATTCAGCACCAGTAAATGCGGATTTGGTGGGCACTTCTTGAAGGGTCTCCTTCTGTCTCTGGTCTTTCCTTTTCCTAACATAATGTGACCATTATCGTGTCGACATGCTTTCTCCAAACTCAAACTCAAACCACAATTAAACAATGTTGCGACTGTGTTGTCATCATTGCCAGGAAGAGTCAATTCTTTCATTGTTGATTCGATTGTTAATTAATTTGGAAATCTTAATGCTGTCCATGGGTTTGTCATTAAGTTTTTTGAAAGATTACCACAAACATGTGCTGGAAAAAATAAATGATCAAATTATTGCATGTAAATTTAAATATATTTTTTTTCATTCTTGGATTGTTTCCCAATTTGATGATAAGGTATCATAAAAATGCTGACTGGCACTGCACCGTGGCGACGACATATCTGCTCCAATTGTAACTGGGCTGCAATGGCGTGAAGGCAATTTCCCTAATGGGATTAAAGATGTATACAAAATTAGTAATACAAAAAAAATAATTGCAGGAGCTCAAGTAGTAGAACTTTGCACCATGGTACTTTCAAAACAGTTTTACATACATACTAAAGGGTTGTTGTTGTGGCCTCAAGAACCATTGGCAGAGATGCCACCCATTCCGATTTGATCGGAATCATTCCGATTTTTCTTGAAAAACGGGTGTGATTCCGATTTTCCGATTAGCAAGGCCGGCATTCCGATTTTTTGTTACTTCCAGCAATCGGCTTTTTTTTTTCCGCTTTCGTCCTTCCAGGTTCTAGTTTTTAATTATAACTTTTACACAATGCGCCGAATCGGAATATTGCGATCATTTTATGAATAAACCGGAAGCTAGTTCTACTTTCATATCACCTGTTTTGCACCGATCGGGAATTTGATCACTTACCACGCGTTCTTTGCATTCTTTTTACCATTCCGCATGGCGGTGATTCCGAAACTAACTGCATAGATCTATCTGTTCGCCCTCACTTAAGTCTAAGTGTTATATTTGGTTCCGACTGTAATGGAAGGAGGAATCAGTTCTAAACCTAGCTAGATGTATTCTCTTCCTTCAAACCTAAGCTTAGCTAGACATCGCCTAAGTCTAGATCTAAGTCTAAGTGATTTATTTGGCAGCGACAATGATGGGTGCAGGAATGTGACCTAGATCTAGCAAGATCTATGGATAGACGTACTAAGGCTAAAGTAATTTATTCGACGGCGATTGTGATGGAAGGAGGAATCAATTTTAAACTTGTCTTGACCTAGATTTCTTAAATCCAAGCCATGAACATGGAGAAGGTTGACTTTGCATGGGCAAAACTGCCAAATTAAAACATGATATTGCCTTATTGGGAGAGGGAAAATACTCCTCAGCACAAAATAGGTAAAAATTATGCGTGGCATTTGTGCATTTTGGCACTCAAATCCCAACATGTCAAAGCAGCTCTTGTCTGGCATAACTAGGAAAAACACAGCTCCAGAGCAAAGACAAGTTTGGCACAGTGCTTTTCTGGAGAGGATTCTTTATCAGTTTTGACCAAGATCTAGACAAAGGGCAGATGTGGTAAATTTTCAAGATGATTTTCAACTTAATCCTTTGTGACCAAGAAAAAAAACAACAGCATAAAAATATAAGTTTAGAACTGGTACCTTTTCATTTTTATCGTCGTTTGCACCAATTCAGATTTTTTTCCCCAGATTTAGATTTTTTGGGGAGTCTCAGACTTTTGTTTTTGTAGGGTGGCATCTCTGCATTGGTCGCTGTACTGCTTCGTTCACTTGCTGGCAAAAATTTTGCCATATTATGGTACCGTGTGTGCTGTGAATATCGTCAGTGCTCTACGCTAATGGCATCAGTCATTTTTGACACTTTTGAGATGTTTAAAAAAACCCTGTTCCTTTTCCTGTCCTTTAGTGCTGTTGTTTGGGACTATGATATCATCGGTGTAATTCTCTAACCATCTAAGTGCTTGGTCCACAAAAGTGAAATTAGATGGCTAGAGAATTACACCAATGGTATATGATTGTTATAGGCCATAGCTGAACTGTGAACATAACTCAGTATTTTCTCTATTCCCTCTTTGTAATTAGACTATGATTCCCTAGCAACAGCTATTTGGTGATTTATGCCATTATGATTCTATTGGAATATTGCAGTTTCATATTGGCACATTTCTTTTTCTGTAATATTATCTGAAAGCTCCAGTGCTTAGGAATGCAGTGAACTGTCAGTTTTGGCATTAGTCTGACATATGCCATTATCATAGAACAGTGACGGTATATGGATGTATCTTCTACACTGTACAATGGCTGTTCCCTGTATTATATTCAAAACATCATTCTTGCAGCTTTTTGGGAGATGTATGTTCTAAATGTTGTCCCATTTACTATCACAGTATCGGCCTTTAATGTTTCTTCCACAGTACTGAAGATATGTACGTGGATGATACCTTTGGTATGATGTCTGTTGGTGGTTTAGACTGGACAATAGGCAGTTTTGTTGGCTACATAGGACGAGTGGTATACCACAGAACGAGATTTTTGACACCTGAGCAGGTGAGTCCTGTGACAAGGTAGAAAGAAATAAGATCTTTTTATTATTTTTTTTTTAAACACTGTCTGCATATACATCAGAAAATTGATTTTGTTTTGAATATCATTTTCAGTTTGAACAGCTCAAAATGTAAAACTGTAGATTTGTCATCAGGTCAGGGGTTGACTTGCAAGTGAAAAAATAGTGTTACATTCTATACCATTAGTACGATTTACATTTTGTGCCACTTTCTTGCCTTAGTACTGCCTTTTTGTATCTCCATGTCAGCAGTGCATTTCTAGCAAATTGCCGTAAAATTTTATAGCCTCTCATGCCGAAGGTACTGGGTTCAAATCCCGGTTGGTGCAGGCATGTTGGAATGTTGGGATTTTCTCATATATTCCTGTCCCTGATCCTATGGGAGGTAGGATCGAGCACTTAGTCTTCTCGGATAAGGATGAAGAAGTCGGTGTGCATGTTGCACACATTACATGCGTTAAAGATACCTTGGCAATTGGAAATTTAAAAAAAAGCAGGCCAAAACAGGCCGTTGCCTGGGCAAAATTAAATAAAAAACTCATATAAAATAGTCATGTGAATGCAAAAATTGAAACATTTATCCTGAGAAACTATTTGTTGACAAACTGGAAATTGCACCAAATTTCATAGTTAAGTGAAATGTTTCAAATATTATACCAGAAAACTATTACATTTATAAAGTGAAAATTGGCTGGGAAAATATAACATGCCTAGAATTTTACCTGCAGTTGCTTTGCTGGCAAGTTGTTTCAAATAATACTATTATGTATATTTTGGTTATAGTCTTTACAAGATTTTGCTTCTGTGAATAAATTCTTTCAGGAAAAGTAATTTGTTTTCACTTTCACCTATGATTTATATGAAAGTCATAGTTTAAATCTGACAAGTTTTTGTCCTCAGCTGTCTCGGCCAAGTCCGTCACATCCCATGTTTGAGTTACATCTGGCCAGACGACAAGAAAAATGTGAACATTTTCTCTCATGGATGGATGCAGCTGTGGATGTGTATCAAAGATACAGAAGATATGTTTTAGCACAGCAGGAAGGTAAGCATCGCAGATCAGACATAGGACTTGGAGAGAATTTGCTTATGGAAAGACAGTTTATGGAGAAAACACTAGGCTATGTTCACTGTTTTCTCTATTCGGTTTTGCCTGCAAACTGTTCTGACCAGAGCACTTCATATAACTGCATAGACACACACTCACACAATCTGTCATGAATAATATATATCAAAATATTCCTTTGGATGTTTACTCCAGCATCTTTTTAGTCTGTCTCTGAAAATTCGTGTAATAGTATGATGATTGTGTTGGCATATCTGATTCAGTTATGCTACATCAGTTGAACCTTAGAGGTGAAACTGATCAAGGCTGGTGTAGGCTCTAGGCCGGTGGCTTGCTGCCCATAAATTTTAGCTTCACGCTAACAAAATAGGCACTGCCCACACTGCAACCCAGTGCAATGTAGCGAGCAGTGCCTATTTTTCTAGTGTAAAGCCAAATTTATGGGTGTCAAGCCACCTGTCCGTTGCCTACACCAACCTTGGTGTGTTTAAACCCTAAAAATGGCGTTATACTTAGGCTTCACTGGGCCCCCAGTGGTGCTATAACTTATTAGATCGTTAGACCTGTTGATTGTTTTAAAAAATTCAGAGTAAATATAATTGAAATGATAAGTAAAAAATAACCCATCTGATTATTAATCAGAAATGAATGGAGAAATCAACAGGTTTAGTTGTAGTGAAGGGCACAGGGACGGAACCGACTTTATCTCCAACCCACACCTTCTGTGCCCAGATCTAAATCTCTGTTCTAGATCTTAATCTCTACCACATTGACAGCTCTGAATACGAAATATAAATAAAGAAAGTGTACCCAACTAGACCATGAAGGGTGCAAAATGGCCGTTATGCCGATGCACTGTAAAACTCAAACTCAGACTTGGACTTTCATTGTCTGAAAGACATTATTTAACTCATTCGTTACGATACAACACAGATTGCCCACTGTCTCCATTTAACTTATTCTAAACTGCTTGGGACTGTTTCTCATACTGAAGTTTTTCTATATGTGTGCTTGAGTGTAAAAAACATGACAACTGTACAGCAGAGGAGAAAACAAAACCGTAACTTTTGTATCTAGGCCTACCGCTAATAGCGCTGGGCCTAGCGGTTCAACGGGCACAACCGTAAGTGCAGCTCTATCGTATCGTGTGTCCTGCCGTACTGCATATGCCGGTATTGAGGTCTTTATTTTAGGAGGATCCCTGCGTTGAGCATTTGCACGTACTGCGTATGCCCGAGTTCGTGATAACATTTGTATCCCTGGCACGGCCCCACTCAACCAAGCAACAGTAATGTTGCATAATAAGTTATCACGGCATACACCTTCGCCCGTGTCCGCACGCTTTGACAGTTCATCGAGTTCGAGTACGTAAGCACATGTACGTCACGTGTATTGTATCGTAAACGATGGCGGTCAGCGAGTAAGAACAGTGGACACATTTTGTGAAGAGGTTTCATTTTATTTTGCTGTTACGTCTTTTTTGGTGTGTTTTTTTTTTCAGTTTTACATAGCTTACAATCATCTTTGGCGGTGGTAACTCCTGGTAGATCTAGGTCGGCCGTCAATTAGAATCTTGAACGTAAATGGCGATCACGGATAAACTAGGCCTAGGCTCAGGCATACGGGTGTTTCACTGACGTAAGAAGTCGAAATCTAGAGCCTGTGGAGTGGTAAAACAATAGAAAAACTAGAACTAAAACAATATGGACATGGCCTGTGGAGTGGCTTCAGCTCTAGATCTATTACATGTCATCTTTTATGCCTAACATGATTTGCGATAATGGATAGATTTAGATCTATTTTATTTTTAATCGGAAGTCTTTTCTATCCAACTCTTGAGTCATGAAGCCGTGAGTGGACATTTAGTGCAAAATATTCAAAGGAATTTCCTTTTGCATTATCATCAAACTTGTGCAATAAATGCATTGTGAGTCATAAGTCACGTTATCGTGACTTCCGATTTCACCAGGTTCACAAGTCACGTGGAGGCAAGTCTGACATTGTTCAATACTGCCAGAACAAGTTAGTATGAAAGAGTTATACATTTCTGAGGACAGCTCATATCATAATAGTCAGTTCTTTCTTTAGAAACAGAAACAGTGGTGATAAGAACACATGTAATAGCATTTGAAGCAAAATGTTTTTCTGCTTCTTAAAATCTTATGTTGTATTACATTAGGCCTATGTAAAGAGAATAATATTCCATAATGTAACAAAGTGAGGAAATGATGATTTTTCAATGTTTGGGGAGGGGGGGGGGGGTGTTGGTGTCTGGTCCGATATCAGGAGTCTGTTTTTAGGTTTTTGAAAGTTGGCAGCTATGTATAATTCTTAGTGAGTAAATCTGTATGTTTGTTTACGTCGGGGAAAAAACATTACATAACATTTCAACCACCTTACCCAATCACGTTTTCAAAAATGTGCTGTTGAATAAATACGTATGCTTCATTCAATTTCAAACATTTCATATATGATCTGTGGCTATAAAAACTTATGTCACAGTGTAAAATGCTGAGGCAAAAATTTATTCTGTCAAATGACTGTAAAATATTCCGTAGTGAATGAGTTGAAAACCTTGCAACAATTTGTTAATGATTAACATCTCATCTTGAAGCCTTTGATCAGTAGATATGTTTGAAACAATTTACGTTAAACAAGAATAATATGAAAGTGAAACGACATCCTGGATTGTTTGGTAAGGCCCAGCTGGTAAACACGATGGACTCTAAAAACGGCCCCATTTCATCAATTTACCTGGTCTTGATTTGATTTGATGGCCTTGTCGCAATATCCTTCCCTCACCCTGTCTGTACCCGGCCTCAATCATTCTGATCTGGCAATGGCCAGTTGTCCAAAAAGTACTTTATGGGTAAGGGGAAATTACTGCCAAATTGGTTTATTGGCTTCTACCAAAAATGACATATGTCACGACTTCGAAGCAACAGAGAGGCTTTAGAGTGTGGCATGTTGTGACTGCTACTGTAAGAGTTAACTGCCATGCAAGACCAATACAGTATTTGATTTTGATTCAGAGCCATGAAAACATACTCCAATTGGTCACTTAAAGATAACATTTTTCTTTCTCTCTGTTTCAGAGCTTTGCCCACATAAAGCAGCTTTGCTCTTTTCCCAGTTTTTGACAAACCATGAAAATGTGAATGGGTGTCCCATGAAACAACCTTTCAACTTGCGAAACCACCACCATGTCGGTCGACATTTGCAAAAAGTAGTTTTAACTCACAGTTTATCCAGTAATTTCTTGGACGGAGATGTTGAGGCATACTCACGGAGTTTTAGTTCAGGAGGTCGAGCAGCGCTGCATAACATTTCTGTTGGACTGATTGAGGATGCAGTATTGATTGTGGTATGAGTGATTATTGCTTTCACAGCCAGTATTCTATTGTGTTCTTTGCCCATTTCGTGACCTTAGTTCTTATTTGTTTGATCTCCATTTTCTGAAAAACTGGAGATCTTTTAGTATGAAGAAAGGGTATAACAATTGGACACTTTAACACTTGTTTAAAATGCTCATATTCCACATTAAACTTTATGGAACTGATTTCTTATTTGTTGTACTGAAGCCTGATTTTGAGTTTGCTTTTTCTTTCTGCGTTGTAAAAAAATAGCAGTTAGATCAGACTGTTATTTAGTGTTAAGTCATAGCAATATTAAACTGTGGGACTAAAACATGTCCAACTCATGTGCACGTTAGTGCATGAAGTAATGAGTATTCACTAATTGTTTTCCTGTTGTAAGGTGAACATGCACTTTAAAATTTCTAAAAGAAATGCATTATAGCATATGGCTTTGCGAACGACATTTATTTTAAAACCTTATTTCGTCATTGATAACATTGTATTGTATCTTTTGAAAAGTAATGTGTTGATGTTTATTTTTTCCAGAGTGAAAAAGGCCTGAAACATTCCAAGAAAATTGTTCATTTGTTGAAACAGTCAGCTTGCCTGGGCAATGATGATGCCATGTTCTCTCTGGCTGTCATGTTGAACAATGGAGTGGGTGGAGCTCTAGATGAAATACAGGTAGTTGATTGTCATTGGTGCATTGATGAGCCAGCGGATGGATGATTGTGAAATGTTGTATGTAAATTCAGTCACAATGGTCCCTCTAAGCTGCACAGTTGCTGCATTGGTGCTGCGCACATCAGCATGTTGCCTTTCAGTTTAATTTACAAAATACAATTGTTTTGGTAACTATTTAAAACATTTTTGTTCAGAGCATGAAAAGTTCTGCTTAGTGGTTTAGAAAAATTAGAGGGAACATTGTTCTGGTAGTGTGTATTAACTTATTCTAATCCGAGGTAAACTCTAAATGTGCATGTTTGGTTCTCCGCCATTTTGTCAGACGGCTGCACATTTTACTGTTTCCTTCATGAGATTTTGGTTTGTCTCTGTCTAGAGTCTGGCATTCTTCATGCTGGGTATCTTGAACAGACATGTGTTGTCGGTGATGGCTCTAGGACATAGGCATGTGATGGGCATTGATGGAGCTCCTGTGGACAAGGATGTATCCTACAGTGAGTATAAGGTGGTGGTGGTGAGGATGATGGTGTTGGTGGTGATGTGGGTGGTGGTTGTGGTGATGTAGCACTCTGCTTGAGATATGTTAGTGTAGTGATGATGAGGGTGGTGTAGTGATGATGACGGTGGTGTAGTGATGATGAGGGTGGTGGTGGTGTGATGATGGGGGTGGTGGTGTAGTGATGATGAGGGTGGTGGTGTAGTGATGATGAGGGTGGTGGTGGTGTGATGATGGGGGTGGTGGTGTAGTGATGATGAGGGTAGTGGTGGTGTGATGATGACGGTGGTGGTGTAGTGATGATGACGGTGGTGGTGTACTGATGATGAGCTTGGTAGTGTAGAGTGATGATGATGACGGTAATGGTGGTAATGATTGTCGAGGATGTAATGGTGGTGATGTTGGTAGCTGTGCTCCCTGATGTCAGTGATAGAGAAGGTGGTGTAGGTGCATTTGACAGTGGTGGCTGATGATACTAGTGATTGAGAGTGAGTGATACCAGTGGTGCTCTAATAATTAAAGTTGTTGATGCTAGATATGCAAAGAATGATGGTAGCAATGTTGATTGTGGTGGTTGATGATGTTGACAGTAGGGTAGTGCTGATGATGTTGATATTTCCACTGTGTAGAAGCTGAGTCAAAGATAGTAGAGTGACCACTATCTTTGGCTGAGTTTGGCCAACAGTAAAACTGTACCCACAGATGTGATTTTGGTTGATATAATTACCCGTTCTCTTATCTTTGTGAAAGTGTTTTGTCAAATACAATTTTGGTTGAAATAATTACTTGTTCTATTGTCGTGTCTTCTGTGGATGATCGGTGAACGTTTTTCTGATGGGCTTCTCTTCTCAGTTCTGTCATGCCATTTTGCTATATATTCTATTTGTCGTCTTGCTTCTTCGAAGCACAATATGGCTGTTATAGTATCAACATGCTTTCTCCAAACTCGAACTCAAAACTCAGATGTGTGCTGTAAGTGTATTAATTTTAATAGAAATAAAGATCTGATCTGTTGTCTGTCTTATTATCTCTTCATTGCTTTAACCCTAATAGTGGCCGTAGCTGTCTAAATTCCCCAAGGAGTTTTGAAGTGATTCACCATTGACTGTTTGCTGTTATCTAATTATATATTACGCACTTTCTCCACCTTTGAACGCAAAAGGCTTTTTTAATAGGCCACCTACAGTAACCGAATTTTGCATGTACATTTCAAATACCCTGGAGGGTGCACGGAAGTTTTTATTATTTTGATTAGTTTTGTTCTTGAATTTATAGAAAATGCATTGTTTCATCGTGCTGTCAACAGTTCTAATTTTCATTCTCCATTTTGGCGTCACCCTGACAGTATCGTTCATGTCATAAAAAGTATCGGGGATCGAGTTTTTTTTCCTATGCTTAGATCATCTGTTGGAAAGGAAGTATCGTTTGAAACCGATCCGGCACAATATTCTATTAAGGTATCGTGAAACCAATCCGGCACCGAGACCGCCCAATATCTCTACAACTACAATTCAAATGTGAAAGATTCATTTGCACGCACATGGTGACTCGAAGAACACGTTTTGGCCAAGCTGCATGTATCTAGATCTTGAGCTCTACTCTCTCCACAAATTCTCCACCTCTGACATTGATTTCAATTGTGACGGATTCAGTTGCATGCACATATTGGCTTGAAGAGTTGAAGTACATGCTTTGGTCAAGGTAAGCATCATTGATTTTTCACGACTTACTTACAAAATAACAAATACATTATAGAGATCTTGCTTATCTTTGTGTTTGAGCTCTATATAAGCTTACTTACACTACAGCTAAATCTAGATCTAGCTGGATTTACTCGCTCTGCCTCCAGGAAGATCCCTTAATTTGACATAGATCTACAAATGCGAGATCAAAGCTTACTACAGTTACACTTTTTAGATCTAGATATCTAGATCTAGATCCTGGGTCTAAATTACTCTAAAGACTCAAAGTGTAGAGTTTAGCATTCTACAGCGGCACAGTCACAGATTGACTTGCCCATTCTGTTTTTTATTGTATGGATCTCTAGATCTAGATCTAGATTATAGATTAGAATGAAAGAAATTTAGGACAATAACTTATTCGTTGGAAATAGGGCCCAGCTGTTAGTGTTATTCGTGAACATCAATTCGACATGTCAAGAACACCTCTGAAAATTTTTTTGGTAAACTGATCAGTTACTTAAAATCACCATTATCAATGATTTTTAGAGTTTTTAAAAAAAATTATTTTAGACAGCGAGTAGTTGGGAATCACGAACACCGTTATAAATCAATGCTAACAGATCCAAGAAAGGTCTAACTATATCTAGATATAGATCTGGGTGTTACTCTCAATCTAGATCCAATTGTACAGTTTTTCATTGATTTCTGTATCTAAATAGAAGTTGCAGGGGGGGGGGGGTGCATGTACTTTACATTGAGGCCGCCTAATTCATTTTTCTACTCAAAACGTTACATATTTCCATCAACTATTTAATCTTTTTTTTTTTTTTTCCATCAGATGCCTCACAAATGAAAGTCCACGATGGGTTGTTTAACTCACAATGCTAAGCAACCCCGTCACTTAAGAAGTAATGCCACCCTTGAGAATGAAGAACCGGCTGTGTCTGCATCACATGCATCTGCAGGTCCTCCCATGCCTGTTGCTGTTCCTGCCCCTCCTCAGCCTGCAGATCTGCCTGTGCCAGATCTTGCACTACCTATATCCAGCTGCACTACACAATACTTTACCAAAGGCCTTAAATTATTCTCTGGAAAGTTTGTTTGGTGACCATAGCCGTAGGAAATCTTTCTCTGCAATGCCCATGTTGTCATGCCACAGAGACAGCAGCAACGTGTTGCAACAATGGTAAAATTAAATTATAGCCGTATCCTGAACTACCTCCGGAATTCAAGCGATTATAATGTGGTGATTCTGAAGAATCGAAAAGTTTCTTATATCAGACATTACAATTGTGCTTTTCAAATGACTTTGTTTGGATGTAAGATGATTCGTGTGGATGGATGGAATCCTAATTTTTACATTCAGGGTCAAGTATGTCACTTGGTGGGACCATTGGAGCCTTTGACGCAGGAGCCGCCTAAGTTTTTGTGAATTACATGGATTTTGAGATGGATCAACTTCGTAGACAAATGTCTGTTTTGGACAGTCCTCTGTGTGAAGCTGTAGTTTTATTGGTTCAAACAGTATTGCAAGATCATAATAAGTATGTCCATGAACTAAAGTCAGCGTATGAGTTTGCTAGGCGTAGTCAGTTCCCAAATTTCAAAATCGTCATTACAGAGGATGCATGTCCTGCTAAGGAACACATTAGGCGATACAATGCACAGAGAGCTCCAGAAATTATTTTAATGCCTAATAATCCTGTTGGACACCATGATATTGTCTTACACCAGAGAGATAATAATGTGCAGAGGATCTGTGAGCTACACCGAGCCTATGATGCTCTTCAGTACCCAATACTTTTCCCGAAAGGAACAGATGGCTGGGATCTGCAATTAAAATTTAATTACAAACGGACACAGAATCAGTCCTATTGCTTTGAGTTTTTCACCCGGCATGGAAATTATACTCTCCAAGCGCGTCGGCTTTTTCAGCACTTCATGGTCAACGCCTATGCCAAGATTGAGTCGGAGAGAGTGCAGCTTATAAGATGAGAGCAATCAAGGCTAAGGGCTGATTCATACCAGAATCTTAAGGGCTCTAAGGATTTACGCCGTCCTGTTTTTAAGCATGGAATGGTGTATGTAGCTCTTCACGAACAGGAAACAGAAATTCAACAGTTATCTTTGCACCTGATAAGCAATCTAGAAACATTGTAAACCCAAAAGTTTTGTAATGGACTATTCTCCAAAGATGTTATTGTTATCAGATCTATTGGGATTACCATTTTAATTCATGTGAATTGTGAGTCACATGATTTTTACTCCTGTATTATCATTTTATTTTCTTTCCGTTCATTGAACGGGTGATTATGCTTGTACACTAATACAATTGTCTCCATCTTAGAACTTGCCGCCTTTGAGCCCGATCTGCCTTAGAACCCGCTGTTGCCGCGAAACCGAATTTTTTCACTAATTTATATGCATAAGAACCCGCTCTGAAACGAAAAATCCGCCTAAGAACCCGGCATTTGACCGAGAGACAAGCACACTTTTATGTAAAATGTCCATACATTAAACGCAAAATTCTCTTTCAAGTAGACAGGATAGAACAAAGCCACACAGTACATGAAAGAGAACGGGTAGGGGGTAGGTGAAACATACAAAGGATGGAGCCCAGTTACGTCTTTCGTGTGCAAGCAGGCCACTCCTAGACTAAATTAGCTTAGTCATCACCTAACATCTATTGTTGTCTGACTCGAGGGGCAGAATTTTATACGTAATTGACCACGCGCTTGGTTTGCACGGCACATGTACTTAAGAGTGATTGTGGTTATTGCATCCCGTGGCATCCGCCTAAGTGCCTGGTCCGCCTAAGTGCCTGGCATGGTCTACCAAAGTGCCCGGTCCGCCTAAGAGCCCGGTCCACCTAAGAACCCACTTTTTCTGTCTCCTGTTGTCCGGGTTCTTAGACGGAGACCACTGTATTGTTAGGGGACCATAATGTAATTAACTCTTTGTGTGCCATGAATTTTTCCATGCTTGCCGATACAGGAAGAAAATGGGAGAGATGAATGAAGACTAACTACAGCAACATCTATTAAAGGACAGCCGACTTTCTTTTTTCGCGAAACAAAATAGCCCAGCATTCTTGTGCAACAATACATCGGTGACTGGCACAAATGTGACCAGCGGAAGAACCGATATATCGGCTATTAGCACACAAAGAGTTAAAAAGCCAAAGAGAAAAGACTGAGTTGTGTTCACGGCTTACTTTATAAAATACCAGTCTCCTAATAGATGTTTTCGGATATTGTTAAGGTAGCACAGTATTTTACATAAAAAGCTGTAGCTGAACAATGAACTCAACTGTATTTTCTCTATTTGGCTTTGTAATTAAAATACGTTCCCCTAACAAAATCCAAAAAAGTCTGTCATGGGAGTTATGAGAAACTTGACTGCCACTATTAGGTTAAGTCCATATCCTTGTCTTTGTCTCCAGCTATAAATGTAGCTGCAGATTGTTCTTTATGATGTGTAATTGAAAACTGATATGATAATTTCTGTGTCCTCACACAGTGTATTTCAAACAAGTGGCTGACCAGACCAGGACAGATAAAGAAATACACAGAGAATCTGGGGTAAGACATTGCATTATTTTTTCTTATTTCATTGCTTAGGGTGAGCTCATCACTGTTCCCCTGTTCAAGACTGAAAGTGACTCAAAAATTAGAAAAATTGATTTTTATTTAGCTACATTCAAAGCTGCATCGAATGATCTTGGTTCTAGACCCCAATGCCGAAAAATGATCGAGTTGCAAACTTTCAAAAAGTCACCCTTACTAGACCAGTAGTGCTGACAAAACAGTTTTTTTTTTTTTTTTTTAACTTCTGAAAAGCAGTCAAAGCCAGTTACTACAGTTTTAGGGAATGATGATGAACTCTTGTGTGGTTTGAAAATGCCATTTTTTTCCTTTAAAGTCTGGTATCATCGTTTGGCTGTTGGATCCTCGTTAAAACTAAACTTAAAGGCTGGTAATGGCCTGTAGTATTTTTCATAGAAAGCTATGGCTGATCTGTAAACACAACTCAGTATTTTCTCTGTTTGGCTTTGTCACTATACTACGGTCACTGAACAACAGTCTCAAGGTTTAGTTTTAACGAGGTTCCAGTGGCCGGCCGATGCCATATTTGTCTATCTCGTTACATACTGGTAATGTCTTGGGTGATCCTGAGGATTTGAGTTTTGTTGTTCTTTTTTTTTTCATGTTAATATGTATGTATCTTGCGGCAAAATCTGTAACTGGTAATTCTAAGAGTAAACTCTTTGCATTGTTCAACTTAACCTTTCCTAATAAAGCTGCCAGGGAAGTCTGTGTGCATATTGGAAGAAAAGAAAAATTTGCAGGTTCATGACCTGTACCTGGAATAACACAGCAAGGCTGTCATGACCATATGGAAAATGTGACATACAGAAGTGCCTATGTTACAGAAGCGTTAGCAGCGATTGCTACTGTGTGGCTGTTGGGTTTTGACTGACTGCAAGATGGGATGTCAACAGGGTTTGTGTTCCAAGTTACTGCCTGTTCATGCCAAAGATCCATGTTGATCCATCTGCAGGACAGAAGTTTCAGCCTTCTGTCAAATGCACAAAACAACTCTCTAAATATATTGTTGCAAGTGTTCACATTGGATATTTGTGCCAGTCTGTCCATCGACTTCACCAGTCTCCTGTCATTTCAGTGTTATTGCTCCATGAAAAATACTCCTGTTAGCATCTGTACGCTTTATTCATTAATTATAAGTTTATTTCATCATTGTGACAACTGAAATCATGTCAGCTAACTCTGTAGATATTGCTTGAAGTAAGTTGTCAAATGTTCATTCAAATATCCATTGCACACATTTCTTCACTTGCCAGAATTCATGACACCAAATGGTGAAACTCGCTCAACAATTCTTTTTAGGCAAATAGTATGGACCCTGTATCTCCTTATTTCTTTATGTTTCTTCTTTGTTTTGGCCACAAAAGAAAAAAAAATTGTTTTTGGTGCCCTTGTTGATTTCCAGAACACAGATATACATGGATGTTTTGGTGTGATTACCCATATGTACATGAAACGAATGGACGGACATGGATCAGTGGCCTGAACAGGAGTTTAATCTATGTAGGGCCCAAACTCTGAGACAAACTGGCCATAAATTTTGCTTCACACGAAAACAGTAGGCACAATAGTATATAAGTGTGATGCCTAATCTATGGGCGGCGAGCCACCATCTAGTGTCTACTCCAGACTTGGTCTATTTTACCCCTTAAGTAGGATATTATCAAATCAGATTACAAACGGAAGCCCTTCATCACTGTGCAGTGTGATAATTGCCTCTGTCAGTTACAGTTACAGTGTTAATACTGAAAACCTTATGCATTTGTTTGAGCTCATGATGTGTTCCATTTCAGATTGCCACAGAGAGTATCAGGCTGGTTGATGAAGCCAGGATTGAGGCCCAAACTAGTGAAGTCGGAGATTTGTTCATGTGGCTGAAAAATCAAGCTGAGAGGGGCGTGGCATCTGCTCAGGTTTGTTGATCAAACAGCAAATATAGCAGGGAGACAGGCTAGGGCGGTGTTTTCTCAAGGTGGGGCATGGCAGTTTGTTGGTGGGACTTGGAACTTTAGAATGGGGCAAAGGGATTTTTCACAGAAATCTTAATTTCACGGTGTATTTCAAGTCCCATCGAAGTAAGAAACAAATTTAGTGAATAAAACTAGAAATAACAGATTGTAATAAAGCTTCTTTTGAATTATGCATACTGAATAATATATATTAATATCTTATATGATAAAAAAAAAATAGTGGTGGGAGTAATTCACTGTGGTACAATTTTGGCCCTTTTTTTTGCTCGACGCTACAGTCTAAATGACAGTTTCAAAAATCATAAAGTTAATATTCCTAAGTGTCAACTAATCCACAGGGTTCACACAGGTCCTTAAAAGTCCTTAAAGTCCTTAATTTTCATAAAAGAAAAAATAAGTACTCAAAAAGTCCTTAAATTCTGAAAATGATGCCAAAGTCCTTAAAAAGTCCTTAAAATTTGTGTTTCAATTTAATCATTTGAGATTCAAATCTTTCAATTGCAGTTTGCACACTGGATAATTGGTACTTTGAAAGAACTGAACTTTTCAGAGTGAATTTACTATGTCAGAACTCTGGATACAGAAACATTCCGTATTGATGAGTGCTGCACAGCACTCGTATAGTTGTAATATTTCTTGGTCACAGGCACACAGGTCCTTAATTTGTTTACCGTGAGTCCTTAGGAAGTTCTTAAAAAGTCCTTAAAATTAGTTTTCAAGACTTTGTATGAACCCTGATCCAGCCCAATGGCTTTTGTATCAACCGTTTGTGTTGATTCAAGTTTCAGGTATTTGCTGCAGTCACACATTATATATATTATGAACAAGGAATGTTGTAGGTACTAGGTATGCACAAAATACTTAGTAACTGTGGTACATTACTGTGACATGTAAAGTGTTTTGTTCTCTGATATTTGAAATTTGCCTTTTTATGGCATTGGTATACATGCTTTAAGTGTCATTTAGTTCGTATGTCTGATGTTTTATCACTACGTTGCTCAGTGCCTGCGACTTCAGGTTTGGCTGATTTGGTCAAAGTGATTTTCAGGTTTCACATGGCTGTTGCTGGCACCCATGAAAATACAACAATCTTTATTTTGGCTCCCTGTAGTACGCCACGGCACAAGAAACGATGTATTAATAGCGTTCAATTTGGTGCATGCAGTTTCCCCAACAGAGACGAGTGCATAGTGCTCTGGTGCGCACGAAATCTGTAGTAAAACTAGAATATGGGAATCTGTCTAGAGCAAAGTTTTTCACGGATAATGCCGGGAATCCCATCTAGTTTTTAAAATGTTTATATAATATATAATACTGTGGACTAGCTTTGTATGATCATGGTGGGGCCCACCTTTTTTTAAAAAAATTGAAGTGGAATGTGGGACAAAAAAGGTTGAGGAACATTGGGCTAGGGCCATACTTAGATTTTCCTTATGGGATATGCAACAAAATTTTGTTTAGAGAGAAGTTAGGATTTTCATCATTCTGCCTACTGGGAGATAGGTGCTTTTGTGCTCAAGATCATGACCATCTGTGGCTGTGTTAACTCTTTCCCTACGGTACAAGGCACACTGCATTGCGCACTTCCCTAGCGGCAGACCTTGTAAAGGTATTCCTTGACCACTGTATTGGCAATTAACATACCATGATGTTGAACCTTAAAAAGAGAATTTTTGGTAAAGCTTCCTTTATCCACATTTGCGATAAGTGTATAGTTTGGACAGCTATTGTGTAGTAAGGTGATCTTTGTTTACAAATGCACAGTACAGTATGGCATGTAAACTTAGGTGGTGCTCTGTCCAGACGTGGAATGCTGGCCGGTAGGGATAGTTAATAAGCTCAAACTCACTTCTGTAGTCAGCTGTCTTATTTTCAACCTGCTGTCTCTATTCTGACATTGTGTTCTTGACAAGTACCGCAGTTACCATAACATCTTTTTCATCCCTTCACAGGCAGAGTTGGGTGCAATGTTGTACCATGGAGCTCAGGGTGTCAAGAGAAATCTCCAGAATGCCATGAACGTCTTCAGAGATGGAGCTGAGATGGGGAATCCAGATTCAACTTTTAACTATGGTATCATGAAGTATAGAGTGAGTCTCACCATTTCTCATCTTGTCCATTCTATAACTGAACCGGCTTCTTGAGCACAGTGTTGTTATTTGTGGGTTGTTTTTTTTTTTTTTGGAAGATGGTATTTTTATTTGTAATGAATTGCATTTCATCACTGCTCTACAAAAATGGTACAAACCAGCCAAGTCAAGATAAGCAAATTTTACAGGAGGAACAAAAAGTTGCGGATAACACAGAAGGGAAATGTACTTAGCTGGTTTGATCACGTCTATTATGTTTCTTTTGAACTATGGTAAGAGCTACTTTTACAGATGATGCGGGGTTCCAACCTTCATAAATTGGTACTATAGAAAGAAATATGAAATTTTCGGACTTAGCCGGTTTGCACCTGACACCATCAATATGTTGTTTTTGGCATAAATCTGACATATGCCATTGGCATACACCAGTGATGATATGTAATAATTCTGTTGACAGATGATGAATGATAGAGTGACTCATATTATTTTCCTCTATAGGGCATTGGAACCAAAGCCAATAAGACAGAGGGCAGAAGATTACTTCAGAAAGCTGCAGATATGGTGAGCAGATAGCTTTGTTGGGTCCTATAGCCAAAAGTAGTGAACAGCTGTTGTTCACCATGAGAAAGATGGTAAACATTGTAGAAAACAGAAACTTGTCAACTTTCAGATGAGATCAAGTGGTTGATGTGTGAAATATCATTGGCATTGCAGAGTTACTAGATGTGAAACTATAGATGAAAATTGTCAACTTTTGAGAGGATTACAGCTAAAGTGAGATTTTGATTCTTTCAGAAGGTGAAAATTTCCATTTAGATCTTTATGTGTTTAGTATGTTCAAGAAGTGCAAAACAAAATATGAGCCAATGCAGTGGCCATTTCAAAATGGATTCTGCCTGTGAAAGCTATTAAAAATTTTTTGAAAATTTGTATTCAAGAAAAGTGTATTTCATTAAAAATTACACGATGTTGCATCACACTTTGTTTTTAGACACTAGCTTCCAATTGTCAGTACTGTCACTATTGATTTTCCTCCTGAATCATAGTTTCCAGTGTTCATGTATGGAAACACAGTAACCAGGCTATAGGTAGAAAATACAGACCAGAAGTCAGATTATAAGTTACAACAAGTTACAAAATGCAGTAAATGCATATAACCATATTAGAATTGAACTTTCTTGAGCTGCCTTATTAAATTATGTAAGGATTGTTGTTTGTAGGATGTCAGGACAAAATAGAAGAAAACCAATTTTGGTTTGGCTACATTTGTATGAGGTACATTCAAAGGTGAAGGAAACAAATATGTTTTTTTTTGTCCAATATTTTATATTTTGTTTCAATACTTTTTTCAGAAAAATCCTAATGCAGTGTCAGCCTTGGGCTGGATGGCAATGGAAGTAGACAAGAATATGACTAAAGCCTTTGAGATGTTCCAGCTGGCCAAGGCGATGGGGCACATGGACAGTGGCTACTATCTGGGCTTCATGTATCACTTTGGTCTGGTACCCAGCAAATCTGTGGACTTGGTCAGTGTCTTGAGCTGTTCCCTCTGGTAGATTCTGTAGTGGGAAACCCAAGGTTTTAACCTTTAACTCAATGGCTGCCATCACTGGCCTGGTAGCTGTGTTTCACGGCTCAACTAATACACATCCAAATCCAGAACGGTATTTCAAAGTTAAGAAACACAAATCCAGTTCAACATTCTGAAATAGTTTAGGATCTTCCTATTGCTAATTTCAACCAGCAAAAGATATCTTAGAGCTACTCTGAAGAGAAATTATTGCCCGAATTTCAACGTCTTTACTTTGAGTAGTGACTGTTTGCTGTAACTTTTTTATTTCTTGTATAATGCCTGTAAAATTCACAAGGATTATTATATAAATGGATTGTAAACAATATCCTTGAGTGTGAAGCCCATCAGATTTATTGTTGAGGAGATATGGTCAATTGCCAAATTGTGGGGCATCAAAATGACCATGTGAACCAATTTTTCAGCTAGATCCAGTTGTGTTAATTTTGCTTTGACAGGGTGGTCAGATATATGACAGACCATATTTAGCTGGTTTTGGGACAAGAATGAGTCTAGTTGATGAGAAATTAAAGTTTTATTTGCTGTCATCTCCTCCTGTTACGTACATCATTTTTGACACCATGAGGGGACAACAACCACCTTTGTAAAGCAAACCACTGACAAAACACACATTCAAACACTGTTTTACAGATAAAAGAATTGCTATATGCATTAATTTGACTTGCACAACAATTTACAGTTAAATATTTAACACAAGTTGGGGGTCAAATGACGTACGAAACAACCAACCTTCATTGACACTAGAATTTGACAACATAATTTCAGTAAAAAACCTGCAAGCAAGCAATGACTGAAACAAAAACAAAAAGATGTTAACATAGTAATGGTTTATGACAACTTGGAGTGAACTTAGTGACCAATAAATGTGATTCAATATTCTTGTTACGTACATCATTGTTGACACCAAAATGTACTCTTCATCTATAACTCATAAGTTTGCCACAATTTGACACTAGATCTATCTATAAAAATAAAATGTCTATCTCCATTCAACAATACTTTAAACTTGTGTAGAAACTGTTACTACTAGCACTAGATTTCCACATGTTGTCGCACTCTCCCGTTACGGACATAAAATTGACCCAGACAACTTTACATACATCATTTGACTTCAAAGCACTAGATCTAGATCTAGTTGTCAAATTTTAAGATAAATTGTATTTTCTGTACTCCTTAGCAAGGGCGTAATGCTGCAATCATGCCTCAGTGTTTGTCTTGATCACTAATGTATGTTTGGAGCAATACGTTTTTATAACTTGCAACTGAAGAACAAAAGTGAGTTTTAAAAAACATTACCAACGTCAGCACATTCCCGTTACGTTACGAACGTCACATGCTCTTTGACCTTTGACACGAACACAGAGGTTTTAATAACATAATAACAAATTAACTTATCACTGTGAGTAAACGTAAATTTGTTTTCTGGTAACACAAGCTACAGGTGACAAAACGCTCTGTCCAAGTGGGCCGCGTTGTGTGGAGATCCACCACAATGTTACGAACGTCAAAATTGACCCGGGGAGTAATGAGCTATATATAAAGCTCATTTTGCAAAATTGCAACCGGGGTTATAAACGAAACTTAAGATTTCGTTACAGCAGAAAGTAAACGATAAAATTCTATGACGAAGATGTATTCGTAGTGGGTAACAATCAAATCGGCGCTCCGATTCGGAATCCGTATTTTTGACATGATGAACGACGTACATAACGGACCTTTTTGTTTTAGGTTTAGCGATGAGATTTAATGTTTTCCAAATAATTTTCGGGTTTGCAGCTGTAGATGCACCATTCATTTATAAGCACAACATAAAAAACATGAGGTCAAGACACCCACTCATCTGATGTTCAGGTTTTCAGCAGACCACCTCGGACGTGTCTGTTTTCGCTAGCCGATTTTTCACCATATTTTCGAGCTCAAATTAATTTTTCTGCACAGTTACATGATCTTTCATTGCAATGTTGTGTTTCCTGTTAGATCTATCATTTCTTATCAAATATAAACAAAGAGAAACTAATGTGGTGACATCTGTGTCATATAATTAAAGAAATCCCAAAGGCATGTGTGATTGACCCAGTTTTTGGCATTTGACCATATGCGAACTGTAAGTCAAAAGCTTGTAAGTCAGTCATAATTTTTTTTCACATTGCTTTCTTGAAACCATGCCATATTTTTTATCTCCCAAAGTCAGTTTTGATCTACATATTTGAAAACTTCAGCCTTTTATCTTTCTTTTGACATATGTCACGATCACGTGCGTGAAGATTGTCACGACCACGTGTGTGATGTGCACTTAACTTATTTTTCCTTTCAAACCCAGCTAACAAGCCAAGCAAGCAGACCAGCGATCAACGGACACATGGAGTGAAATTTAAATTAAACGATATTTAATACTAAATGCATGACAAAACTTATGCCAAAACATTCAACTCATGATAATCAAATACAGTCACAAAAACAGATATATATGAAATTCACTCTTGGGGATCATAGCTATTCTCTACTCCCCAATTCACATCTAGATCTAACCCCTTTGTCCATAAACTTAATTATGTATACTCAATAGTCTCTGTCGACAGCTGCTGTCTTCGCTGATGCAGTTTCACGTCTCCAGTTCAAACGATCCTTCCTAGATCTCTAACTTCAACGATAAAAGGGGAAACAGACGCCCTGGCTTCACACGAATAAGAAAACACAGTTCACACCCGCCATCGTAGATCACTAGCTCCTGAAGGGTTTTCATCCCGTCCTCAGGACTCCTTAAACTGCAAACGAATAGCACACAGACGGTTCACACCCGCCAGCGTAGATCACGAGCTCCTGGAGGGTTCCCATCCTCAGGACTCCTTAACTTCTGGTCCCCATGGCACGACCTTCCACTTGTCGCCCGGACCGATAAATTCTGCTTATTTGGAAATAAATGGGAACATCGTAGATCCCTCACACACCGAACACTTCTGGTCCCCACTGGCACGACCTTCCACCTGTCGCCCGGACCTCTTCTCTCTGCGTCTTCCTATGGGACTGAATAATTTGGGAACCTCATAGATCCCTCACATACTTAACACCCCTGGTCCCCATGGCACGACCTTCCACCTGTCGCCCGGACCACTTCTCGCTGCGTCTTCCTCTGGGAATGAATAATTTGGGAACCACGTGTGTCGAGCTTTTCCTCCATTTATACTCCCGAGGTTTTTGCACATGCGACTAGTTTAAAGCGAGTCATGTGTATCTATCCACGCTCGTCAACAATGTTAAAAACCGTGTTTTCCCCTGCTAAGCTCACCCCCTCTAGACTCGTGGCGCACAAGGCCACCGACCTTCCTCGTGATAGTAATATTTCATGCTCGTCAGCAACTTTAAACTCCCCTTATCCCCTACTAAGTTTACCCCCTCTACAGTCGTGGCGTACAAGGTCATCAACCTTAATCGTGACACATACAACATGTGCTGGTTGGTTAAAGAAATACCGCCAAAAATTAGAATTTTATAGAAGGTCATCGCACTAAAAAGTAGATCCCAAATCTGGCCTGGTCCAGTGATAGAAAATGACCTGGTTGCAATTGAGCGCAAGGGGAATAACTCTAAACAATTCAAAGACCTTCATAAAAACTGTCATTACACACTCAAATTTGCTTCAATCACCCTCCCAAAAAATATTTTCATAAAAGAAAAATGATTTACCTTTCAGATGGGATCAAATTTACTTAACAAAATGGTTAAACAAAAATTAAAGAAAATTGAAAAAGAGCAAAGACTCAAATTTTACATAAAAAATTCACAGCATGCTTCAGTGTTGTTGTATTTCAATTTGCTAAAAAGTAAACAGAAGTAAAACTTTTTAAGCTTTTGGATATGATATCACAGCGATGGGTGTTCAGACCCAATTATAATGGCCCAAACGAGTGATTTTTACTAGAGGTTTACAGCATTCATGTTTTTATCTGTAGTGACTTGATATCGGTAAAGTGCATTTAATATTAAAGTTTTTTATTTTTTCGATTTAGAAAATAATGTGAATCAAATTGCTGAGGAAAACCTATTTTTGTGAGCACCGGGCATAACTGGGCTATTCTGCTTGTCTCGGGACATTGGCTTGAATGACTGTCTTGCACTGTCTCTCATCTGTCCATGTATATGTAGGAGCACCTGTCGTATTTACCATTCTCTTTATTCATACGCATGTAGGACATTGATGAGCTCCTCTCTTATTTACCATTCCATCTATATCAAACATATCTAGGACACTGCCTTGATTGAGTACCTCTGGTCTGCTAAAAGGGATCAGATTGATGCAGGAAATGTCTACTCTTTTCTTCTAAGTCGCGGCACCCCAAGACACAGGCGAAATATCCACCATGCTCTTGAGTAAGTCTGTCAATTACATTTACTATTTTGAGTTAATGGAATAGATAAATGGAAAGTATAACTTTCTATAAGTAGTATTTCTATGCAAGAATTATTGTGATCTACACAGATCGTCACCATTCACTAAAACTGCAGTAATTGGTTTAACACTATACTGTGTGAAGGGTTTTTCACTTTGCTAACTTCCTTCAAACTGCGTGTAGCCTGCGCTGTAAACGAAGCAAGAAATACTATTGATCAGAAACAATTGGAAATAGCTGAAAAATATTAGGGAAATCACTTTAAATATCAAAATAGAGAATTACCCGTGCTTGGCAGAAAGGATAATGCCAGAAGCGCCATTCATCAGCACCGTCAGGCATCAAAGTGTTAAGCTGCCTTCAGGAGAAACCAAAAAGCTTTTTTATATCAGCACAACAGTTATGAGAGTTATGATGAATTTTTAAATGTTTGCTATTTATTTATTTTTTTGCCTTAGGAGTCTATAACCAGAATACACTGAAATGGCTTTGAATGTGTTTGCTACATAAAAATCGATTTTTAAAATTTTTGAGTTACTGCCCAGCAAGCAACCCATGGGAAATCTGATGCTTAGGACTGACCAAATTTGCACATAGGAATGACATTTTGTTTCTATGTAGACGTGCTGTTCATGAAATCACACCGACATCAATTTGATGTCAAGAACCCACCCCTAAGATAATCCTACCAATCGTATGAAAATCTGCGTGGGATTTATATGGGTTGCTGGTTGTGTACAGCCTGAGGGAATGATAGGGAATAAGTTTTAAATCTATTGGAAGATATTGCAGGCTGCAGTGTAGTTTGTTATACAGTTGTTCTGATCAGTTTTCCCAAGTCTTCCAAAAAGAATTGGTAGGAACAAATCAGCGTAGATCAGTTGGAATAAACTTTGATAATAGGTGAAATTTTTCTTTCAATTATAAGCTAAGAAAAGGCTGAATACCTCACAGCTTGACTACCCCTTTTCATTATGTCCAACAGGGCCAGCTGACTTGATGCTGTTTATTTTGATCATTTGCAAGAGATACATTTAAATTTGATCCTCTACAGCGGTATTTCTCAAATGGACATGGGGCGCAAATGCAATATTTTGGTGGCTCATGGGGCGTAGGGATTTTTCACAGAAATCTTAATTTCATAGTGTATTTTAACATAACTCTATAGATAAGCTGTTGTTTGTCGTTTTGGTGGCTTCTCTGTCTAGCAAGGATTAAAACATCGAATGTAACCGATGCTTGATTTTAATGCGCAACCTAGCCAATTATACATAGTCAAGTAAAGGCTGAAAGCTAGCCCGAAGAGACATAACAAAAAAAACTGAGAGGTGCAAAGTGGCTGTTATGGTGCTGGCGCCCCGTTAAACTCAAACTGTACATGTTCTTGGTCCGATCATGTGGGGTGCATGACTTAACTCTTTAACTACGGAATTTTTTTCCTAGTTTTTACGTAATTTCTTTTTTTTGCCTGAAAACGGGAAACTAGAAGGAAAACAAAAATAGCCGTGGCTAACCCCATTGTCAGCTTTTTTTTCGCTCTTGTTAGCGGCCAAATTTGAGCGTCTAATATTAGACGCTTCGTAGTTTACCGAGGGCGCATGCATCAAATATTAGATGCTTCGTAGTTAAAGAGTTAAAAATAAAAAAGATTGAAGTGGGATGTGGGACAGAGGGTGTGAAAACTTAATTTTGATGATGGAAATAAGATTTGATTTTGAACTGTTTTCAGATGGGCTCGTTACATAGCAGAGAAGAATGCTGTGCTGGCAAAACCTTTGAGAAATGGACTGAATGCATACAGAGATGGAAATCCGTAAGTTTTTAGTTTGATCCCAAATTTATCATGATTGAGTGTAAATATTTCAACTTCCTCCATGAATCTATTGTGAATTTGGAATGTAATTCCATGTTTTAACGGCTACGTGCATTTTGAATCTTACAAGAGCAAAATGAGTATTACTGTGTCGGATTTCAACGGTCAAATGAAAAAAGCATATCTGCCATAGCCTTCCATTTCTAGATGATAATCGTGATGACCAAGATCTAGTTTCTCATGGCTTAAATTTCTCAGAACATAATCTCATTGTTATCAGCTTATTAGCTATCTTATTATAAAAAAAACAGTGGTGGGAGTATTTCATTGTGGTGCAATTTTGTCGTATTTGTGCTCAACGCTACAGCGTAAATACCAGTCTCAAATATTTTCTAAAACATTTTTCACAAGTGTCACCTAATCTAACCCAATCGCTTTTGTATCGACCGATTGTGCTCATTTAAATGTCTTTTTTTTTGTGCTCCCTTTGATAAGCACAGTGCATGGGAGGCTGTATTTGACCTGTGTTCAGTTAGTGTGTAGTGCTGTGCTGTGCATGAGTTCTGAGGCAAGACTGTAAATTATTGTGGGGCATTGTGTAGATCAGAGAAAGGGAGAGAGAAGGGTTGGAAGACAGGTTTATCTCAGGTAATACCGGGTACCTCATCTAGCATAAAATAATATGTATAATTGGAAAATTTTCAAAGGCTTTGAAAATGAACCGAAGCACCCTGGACAGGCCTGAACCTAGCTGTACCCTGCATATTTCATTTTTTAAAAATACATCGAGGGCAGCCTGGTAAACTGTCGTAACTCATTTTTACACATTTTTCACGCAAAGACAAGAACTGAATAGCTTTCTTATCAGACTTGATGGATTTAGTTATATTTTTAAAAAAATATAATCTAACCCTAAGTTTTCAGTTTAACCCCCAACTTATAACTCACCTTGTGGGATGTCAAGGGCTATGAGCATGCCAGTTTTCTCAGTTTTTGAAAAAATTTTGAGTTACGATGGTATTCTATCCAGCCCTTGACATAAGGAAACATGAATATACAAAGGCAAAGGGTGGATGAAAATCTCTATAGGGCTAAGGCAACCCACTCGTGGCTTTTTACTCCAGGGGAAAGATCCCCCTTGAATGTATAGCATGTGGCTGCCAGCTAACTGTGCAAGCCGGATTTTCACTCGTCGGGTCACTGACCTCTTTGAGACATAAGTACCGTCTTATTGCTCACTGTGTCTCTTCTAAATCAAAGGCATTGTGATGAGGACATGTTAACAGTGAACCACTGGTCAGAATCACAAAGACTAAGCTTTCAAAGGCTCTCCCCATGCTATCAAAAGAAAAAACATCGACATGCGAAACTGTTGCTCAATAAATCTGCAATATTATCTCATTTTCTCACAAGCTGACCATCATCTAATGTTGTCTGTATCTAAGAACCAATCAGAAACAAGCTCTGAAACGATCTTTGCCCGAAATGCACACATTGGTTCATTAGTATGTGTCAGTCAGGATGAAACCATTTGTTTAGGGCTTGGGGGGCGTGGCTAGTTATCATGCTTTGTTCTCACAAAAAGTACAGCTGTCAGTTTAGTTTCATAAGGCAGATCATTGGTTAGAGACTTACAGACAAGGGTTTCGCTGGTTAATCCATTATAAAGCATAGCAGTGAATGTTTTCATATCCATCAATAAAAACCATACCATGTGGACAGCGGTATCGTGGTCATCGTACATTGGCAAAGGTCAGTGTGACCCAGGCATGATTCTCCATGAGTAAGGTCACTGACCGGACAGCAGGCTTTGAGTGTCGGTTGCAGGGTGAGCGTTAATTGCTGACATGGACCGGCAGCTTATCCTGTCATTTCTGGAGGAGGCCAAACTCTACAAGTTGATTTAACAGATTTTTATCATATTTACAAGACTCATATAGACATACTTTACAGTAGGAGCTTTTCCCTACACTTTTATTTGATCTTACTTTTAGGCATCTCAGGGCTGAAAGCTAGCCCAAAAGCGAGGTAATGAAAAAATTGAAAGGCACAAGGTGGTCATTTTCGTGCCGATACGCTGTTAAACCCAAACTGAAAATAAAAAATCTGGGATTCTCTCCTGTGATGCATATTTTGTCGTATCCTGTTTATTATAGAAGTCACTGAACTGAACCTGTACTTAATCTCCAGTGACCTGGCTTTGTACTGGTATCTGATGTTGGCTGACACAGGTCTGGAGGTGGCAAGTTTTAATCTGGCTTATCTCTGTGAACAAAATCAGGTGAGATTTATAGAACTCCACATATAGAATGTCAGATCCATACTGCCAGCACCATTTTTTTTACTGTAAACATTTAAACTTCACAAGCTGTGGGTCCAATAATTATAAGGGTGACCTTATATAGGCTACATATAGCCTTAATAATCAAACTATATAAGGTCACTCAATAATGTTTATTGGGGCTACAATGTAGCCTTCATAACCAAACCCCGCCCCTGAAACATTATTTGGGCTACCCGTTTCTCGCTAAGGCCGCCTTTAGATGGGGCTTCATTTTTCACTTTTCATTCTTCATTCTTCATTCTTCACGAAGGAAACGAAAATGGCAATATAGAAAAAGAGAGGGACCTTTACATTGAGATTCATTCTTCACTCTTCACTCTTCATCGATGAATAAGTGAATAGCCCTCCTGACAACAAGAATGACTTTGCTCATTTCTACTGTGGAATGAAGAGAGGTGGGGGCGTGGCTCCTTTCATTTCAAACACTTTTTTTGTCACAAAGTCAAAATCTGAGTTCAGAATCGAATTTCCCATTAAATTCTAGTGTGGTTTGATACTAAATGCTATATGATTATTAAATTTTTAAGTTTAAAGACCATGTGTATATGTGTTGGGAAAACCCCAACGATCAAGAAAATGAAGATTGAAAAGTGAAAAGTGAATCATCAGTGTAAACGATAAAGAAAATGAAGAGTGAAAACTGAAAAGTGAAAATTGAAGAGTGAAAAATGAAAAGTGAAAAATGAAGCCCTATCTAAAGGCGGCCTAAGGTAATATTGATCTCTGGGTAGCATGTAGCTCCAATAAACACTCCCTAATTAGAATCGTTGCTATTATCTGTAAAACCTGCAATGTTATAGTAAGTGTATATAATGTTGCAACGTCATCACAGTCATCACAGTCATTTGACAATTGAAAATTTGAAAATCAAAGAAAACTGTTTACTCCGAATATTGTGGTAGTTGCTGTTACAGGAGCGTAGAATTTTACATCTAAGGCTATAGCTGAACAGTGAATACAACTCGGTATTTTCTGTTTTTGGCTTTATCATTAGACTACATGCTCCCTTAACAACAGTCTAAATGGATGTACGTTTTCGATTAAAAACATTGAACAAAATGTAACTGATGAACATTGCAATGTGACTGTCTGATTAAGGTGAGCAATTGATCTCAAAACACCAAGAAAATCACTTAAACAATTGTCGAATGACTGTGACGATAATATTTGTGCGTATACCTGACAAGACTAGATTACCCTAACACAGGGTCCCCTTAGGCACAAGACCCATTTGGGAGTATTTGGTCCAATTGGTTTAAAGCTAGCCTTGGCCAAAGGTACTAGATACAATAAGATCAGACACTCTCTTCTTTGTGCCTAAAAAAAAATGTGCATAGAATTTGCAAGCTGATTGGGAGTGGGGCCATGGCACATTGCATAAAAAGAATGCTTGATATATTGATAAAGTAATAACTCCAGGTGCGCACTACCCTATTTTGATCGCGCAACTACATGACTGACGTACTTGGATGGTGACTTGACAAATTTCAGTGAGAATTGTTCAAGTTCATGGACTGTTCTTCCTCTTTCATGAAAATAAACAGACCAAAAACAAATGCACCAAACAAGTCCAAAAATTGAGACGAAAATATCACTGAAATTCGTCAAGTCACCATCCAAGTACGTCGGTCATGTAGTTGTCTGATCAAAATAGGCTAGTGCCCGCCTGGGGTAATGCGGATTTGCTGCAGTGCTATTCAGGGTTCCCGCGTACCTCTGGAATTCCAGGGGCCCCTGGAAAACCCCTGGAATTTTAAATTTTTATAAAAAACCCTGGAAACACACTGGAAAAAGGAAATTACCCCTGGAACAATCATGAAATTTACATTTTCAACAAGTGGATAAGGCATGTATGTAATATATTTTCTGCAAAATGACAAAATTTTTAACAAGAGAATTATATTGTATAACAAAAGAAAATTAGACAGCTCCTGTGAGTCATTGGATAGTTACTTTTTTTTTTTTTCACTTATTTTCCAACCTTAGTAGCCCTGAAATTTAACATTTTACCCCTGGAAAAAAATTCTTAAAGAGGTGCAGGAACCCTGCTATTGCGACTGAAAAACATGGCTGTTGTTAAGGGCGCGTAGTATTTTACGTAGAAAGCCAGAGCTGAACAGTGAACACAACTCAGTATTTTCTCTATTTGGCTTTGTAATTAGTCTGCATCTCCCCAAGCAACATTGGAGAAAAAAAAAATAGCCAGAGGTTTCCTACTGTGATTGAAATTATAATTACAAAATAATTGATTTCAGTGGAGGCCTTGTGTTTACGTCTTTATTTTAGCAGCTTCGCTGTCCTTGGCATTTACACCTGACTTTTTCTTGTTGTGGTAGAGGTTAGTTTTTTAGAATTTTTGCCCTGCTCTTCACGATTTCCAACTGCCAAGGTATCTTTAACATGTGCAACATGCACAAGGGCCCTCCGAGTTTTTTCGCCCTTATCCGAGAAGACTAAGTGCTCGATCCTACCAACCATAGGATCAGGGATAGGAAAATCTGAGAAAAAAATCTCAAACTTCCAACATGCCTGCACCAACTGGGATTCGAACGGTACCTTCTGCATGAGAGGCAAGCACCTTGCCTCTAGATCACCGTATCTTCAGTGAAGGGCCAAAAGGAATACCTGAAAGTGAAAAAAATTCACATGGCATTGTTCATGACTTCCGCACATTCACTGCTAGAATGCAGTGCAAAATCTGGGCACACCAACCGTGCTAGCTCTCTCATCTCATTGCATCTAGTATCTGTGCCTTGGCTTCCATAACCGAAGTTGTTTTTCACCATTTCAGGCTGGTGTGAGAGCACACATATCAAAAGACTGTGAGTGGAGACATTACAACTTGTCAACACAACGGGAATTTCAATTTGTAGATGCTTACTGTAAGTCATGTCATTTGTTGCATTAACCCATTTACTGTCATAAGCCAACTGGATGGATAAATGCTTCAGTGCTATGCTGCTAAAATCAAAGGAAAGAGCCTTTCTCAGAAGTGTATACTTTGCTGGGTCTTGTGCATTTTGGCACTCAAAATCCCAACATGTCAAGGCAGTTCTTGTCTGACATAATTGTAGGAATAACACAGCTCCAGAGCAAAGACAAGTTTGCCACTGAGCTTTTCTGGAAAGTCTTTTTTTTCAGTTTTGACCAAGATCAAGACATTGGGCGGATAATAAGACATGGTTAAAATGAAATGTAAATAGTGTAAGTTTTTAAGATGATTTTCAGCTTAATCCTTTGGGATCAAGAAAGAAAACATGAAAATATAGGTTTAGAACTGGTACCATTTAATTTTTATCGTCGTTCGCACCTATTCAGATTTTTTTCCCGCAGATTCAGATTTTTTGGGGGCCTGATTCAGATTTTTGTGTTTGTACGGTGGCATCTCTGATTTATGTTTGTTATGAAGAATACTGAAAAAAAAATGACACTTTGGATTGTTTTTATTTTTGTTTGTTTTATTGTTATTTTTATGTTATCTAGATGAGAAGAATTTTAGGGACTTTATGTCAATATCAAGGACTACTGTATGAAAGGACGCGCACGGCCGATCTTCTGACATCGCTAGCGAAGGCCATTGCATTGACCCAGTTTCTGATGAATAGTCTATTTTTAGACCGAACGTAATAGTGCGCTTTAGCGTAGTAATTTAGACTAATAAGATGCGATGAAGTTTATGTCAATTAAGTAAGTAAACACACTTTCCATATGATTTGTTGGCATTAATTTACTTAGTGAATATCCAACACGCCAAAACTTTTATTTTTAGGCCTAGATCTAGTGCAGAAAGCTTGCACTCTTTTTCTCCCGGATGTTTACGTTACCAGAACAAGTGCTGTGGTTGTGTGGGAAAATATAAACATTGAAACAGACATGTGAAACAATGTGATACTGGTGGATATTTTTTGCAAGTTGTGGGATTTATATTCTTTCAAAATGCCAAACAAGTGTGGTGTTGTGAACTGCAAAGGCAACTACAACGAATCTAACAAATGCCGTGTGTTTAAACTACCTAGAGACGAACAAGAAAGACAGAAATGGTTGAACGTTCTCTCCCCACATGAGGATTTCGTTGTCGACCCAACAATGTCTTGTCAATATGTGAGAGACATTGGCCAGCGGATACACCTATGGTCAAGATACCAGGTGGACATACTCGGCCTGTGTTGCCACCAAGTATTTTTAATGTTCCTTCTTCTTGTTTGCCAACACCAAAACCAGCACCACGCGAGCCTAAAGCTGAGGATCAACAGCTGAACTATTTCATCAAGAAAGACAGAATTACTTCGTTTTCTGACTTTTCTCCTGACAAAGAGTTGTTAAAAAAGTATGAAAATCTTCTCATATCTCGTCCAGAAGACAAATTTGTGTGTATTTTCATGGTGAAAGATTACAGAGAGAGTTTCTTGTCAATAATTGTTCACAACAAATCTACTTTGTGTTCACCTCTTACTCTTTCTGCTTTCAAGAATGGGATTAACGTGCCTTGGGGTAAAATCTTAAGTCCAAACACTGGTCTGTCATCCTACACACAATTCTTTGAGGCTGTGCACTCAGCGATTAACTATGACCTTCCTGTGGATGGTGGTGTTAAAAAAGTTGCAACGACTCTTCAACAAGTTCAAGCCTAAGAGTCGCTTGAAGCTGCCAAAGGCAAGAAACTCAAATTTCTTACAAGACAGCTTCAACTCATATATGACAAGGCATTCTCGGTGGCAGATTACTGCTTTGCAATTGAATCTTTCCCTCACTGTAATTACCATCAACTGCGTGACTTTCTTGTTCTCTCAAGTAGACGAAAGCTGCAGTCTATGATCTCTTCTACAGATGTTGACCAAGTACTGGAGAAAACATTTCAGAAAGCAAAGAATGCTCAGCAGAAACATTGTTTTTTGTTAGTCGATGAAGTGAAAATTCGCCAAAGAGTCGCCTTTTCAGGGGGTGTTCTCAATGGCATGTCAAAAAATGACCCAGACTCCAAGGCAAGCTTTATGTTATGTGTCATGATGAAATGTTTGCATGGTGGACCTAGTGTTATGGTATCTGTTACCCCTGTTCACAACCTAACAGCTGCCTACCAATTCACTGTTGTCAAGAAAGCTGCTGCTGTTGTTGAGAAGACAGGTGGGATTGTTTTAGGGTCCATGACTGACAATCATAAAATCAATCAGCAATACTGCAAATTATTCACAAGAAGAACTGACTTGAGACTGTACATCCTTTGAATGATCAGCGAGCTTGGTATTTGCTGTACGATTCAGTTCACTTGCTGAAGTGTTTATGGTCAAGTGAAGTAAAAGACTTCATCCAAGAAGTTTCAAGGGGTTGTTTGACTGTCCCACATGTGTGCACATATGAGTTCGTAAGGACTGGTTTGTGCTTTGTGAAGAAATCCAAACATAAAGCATGCTGCCGTCAAAGACTTGTCAACATTCTTCTCACCATGAACACCTACTATGGTTTTGGATTATTTTCTAAACATCTGCTGCGACGCCTGGCAAAATAAATGTTCTTCTGCATGGGATTCATAATTTGGAAAAGGACCATCAAAATAATTCAGCTCTGTACCAGACCTCCATCAAGAAGGCACGGCTCGCTGACTAATTTGGGCTGCAACATGGTGAGTTATTTTTCGTTTCTGTATACAGAGGAACCATTGCTATAAGACTACAGAAATGGTCCTGATTCATGGAATGGGCTGTAATTAAGGTGGTTAAAAAAAATCCAATAGAAAAGGTTGATTTCAAGGTCAAATTGCATGTGTTATTACATACTGAGGTCTTATGCCAGAGGTTCTACTGTATAGTATCGTCATTAACTGTTGTAAAACTGCTTTATTTAATGAGATTATGTTTGGATGCAACATTGGTTACAATTGGTTAGTCTTAGGTGTCATAATAAGGCTGTAGGTGTCAATAATCAAATGGCCTTCACTAGCGATGTCAGAAGATCGGCCGTGCGCGTCCTTTCATACAGTAGTCCTTAGTCAATATTTAAGTGAAATCCTCAGCATGAGTCTGTAGTTGTAAGGCAAAATGAAAAATAAATGAAAACAGTGTTTTATTTTCTATGAACTGACATCAAAAGCAGCGCTTCTAGCAGGTTTTCTTTTCTCATTTGAACACTTGCCAATGCCAGCCACCTGCTCATCCACTCCCTGTCCCTCTGCCTGTCTGTCCATCCATCAGTATGTCCACTATCCATTTTTTCATGCATCAGTCCACCCACCCATCCAACATCCCTTCATCCATCCATCCGTCCGTTCATCCAACCATCCATCAGTTTACCCAAGTAGTTGTCCATCCATCCATCCATCCATCCATCTGTCTGTCTGTCCATCCATTAGTCCACCACCCATCCACCATCCACCCAACCATCCATCCATCCATCTGTCCTTCTGTCTGTCCAAGCGTTTGTCCATCATCTATCCATTTATCCATCCATTCATCCTTTCACCCTCTAGTAGTTAAAGCAGTCATCCACTGATCAACATATTGGGATACCTTTCCACTGTTTTCCCACCCGCTTATATACATGATTCATCTTTAAGTCTGTTCTTGTCCCTCCATAGCTTACATCAAGATGGGAGACTACCACTGGTATGGCTGCGGAGGTCAAAGAAATGTATATCAAGCTGCTCGTTACTATTCTCTGGCTGCAATGAAAGGTGATCCGCAGGTAAATCTTGTTATACAAGTTATGCGAAACAGTAGATTATAATATAAAGAGACACATTGTGTCCTTTAGCATTCATTACTGTTTCAGTAGGTTCATCATTTAGTGGATTAGGCAATGATAGAGTGGATAGTGTGGACTGGGAGATGAATCTTAATTTCTAAACATACTTTGAACCACTGTTTCCTGTGTTATTTCACATTAACCCTCATGCTGCGAAGGGCGTCAAAATACACTATCGTCTTCACTCCGTACTGACTGAGCAGCGCAGAAGTTGTTTTCACATATCAGGTCACTGTCCTTTTTGAGACGTAACTATCGTCTTATCGCTCACTGTTTTTCTTCTAAATCAAAGGCATTATGACATAGACATGTTAACCAGTGAACCACTGGTTGGAACCACATAGACTAAGCTTTGAAAGGCTCTCCCCACATCTTCAAAAGGGGTAACATCGACATGCGAATTGTTGCTCAACAAATTTGTAATATTAATATTATCTCATTTTCTCCTCGGTTGGCTATCATCTATTGTTGTTTATGTCTTAGAACCAATCAAAAACAAGTTCTGAAAAGGCACTTGCCCCAAATCCCCACATTGGCTCATTATTTAGCAATGCCCATGAACATTTTTTTTTCCAGATTAGCTGTCTTTAAATGTGTGCAAAGTAAAGAAGTCTCTATTCTGAGCATCATGGTTTTTGAATTTTCAGAATCCATCCATAAATTAAAAAGTTACGAATTTTTAAAGATTGAAGAATTTGGAATATAACTTGTATAGGAAAATATTACCAGAAAATGGACCCATCGGTGACTGTTTTTCTCAGAAAATTGATGATATCTCAGTCATAAATGGGGAAACACAATTGACTCATAAATGGGGATACACAATTGAAACTTGGCAGTCAATTGTATTTTTAGCTGCAGAAACTAAATCCACAGTCAGAATAATGATACCTTCTATAGTTTTGGAGGAAATCATAAAAATATGGTCATAAATTAGTCTCCCCCGACATATTTTTTTCAGATTTACGACCATATCTTGGTACCCAATGGGCAGATTAGAATAAAACTTAGCAACCAGTTGTATTTTTGCAGGCAGAATCTCATGCTGCAGAGAAATTATGATAGCTCAAATACTTTTTGAGCTATGATTAAAAATACGGTTTTGGAATTACGAACGAACATGAATAAATGGAGAGGAATTCGAACAATCTTTGCTCTTACAACAGCTACAGACAGAGAGGGGTTACCAATCCATGTGACCAGCACATTTGCTATTTATACTGGCAATTTATTGTTCTCCTTGAAAAGATCAATGACAAAACTGTTTGTTGTGGTGTGGGTCAGGCTGACCGTACATTGTCAATAAACTTTCACTATCCATTCTCTCACCAAGTGGCTGTAAGTGGAGATAAAAAATGAGAAATGTTGTTTATAAGATAAGGAATTAAAACTGCTTACTTCATAAATAACTGTGTTCTTCATTTTCAAATACCCGATTTTAACGTTAAAATGTATACCGGTAGAAGTTACATGGAATTGTATGCCAAAGACAGAAATGAAAAGCCCTTGTAAACAATGTGGTGGAGACACCAGGAGTTCATTTGCCGAGAGGAAGAGAAAGTTACAAACTCATTGCATACAGTCCTCTTTGTTGGCTTGATATTTCTTAGAAATGTTTCAATTCAATGTAAATCAAACAAATCACATGCGTTAAAAACAAATTTGCGCTGAAAAAAATACATTAGCCCTCATCCTGCGAAGGGCAGTATATGTCGGCATAGACTTTCCATGCACTCACTCTGCACGGGCGGCAAAAGTCGGCAAGGTCAAGCTCACCATGCAGCGTGCAAGCCGGATTTCATATGTCGGGTCACTGACCTCTTTGAGACGTAACTATCGTCTTGTTATCGTGCATCGTCCCCAAGGAAATTATAGCTATCAGTTTCATATCATAAGTCAGATAATTGGTCAGAGACCAAGGTTGCTTTGTTTGATTTTATTAGTCCTCAACCAAAGAACAACTGACCGCATCTTGCTACCTGGGTATAAATACCCTGGAGTCATTCGGGATTTCTTCTTTCAGCTGACCTGCTTTCCGCTGAACTTTTCAACTTTCACCCGGTTACCAAGCGCCGTTTATTTGCAAACAATCAATATTATTTTGGACCTCAGTGACCCAGTCGCACTTACTAGTCTTATTGCTGGAGAAGCCAGTGAGGAGGTGTATGCAGCTGGGAGTGATGAAAAGGATGCTTTGGTACTAAGATTTGATGTTGATGATGACGAAGATGCTGATGCCAGCAATGAAACATCGACTGTGGTCAACATCGGACAGTTACCATGGAGAGATGGTGTTTGTCAACCCATCGTGCCTCAGTTTAGGGGCAATCCTTGACCTTCATTCAAACTACCCGACGAGGCCACGCCCTTTGACTATTTCAAGGAGTTCATCACAACGGATCTCATGCAGCCGATTGCTGATGAAACGAATAGGTTTATACCCCAATGTCACTGCCCCGCTCCCCCCCCCCTCCCTTTCTCTTGTACACATTGTCCTCTCTATCTCTCTCCCTCTCCTGCTGCAACAAACATTCACATGCACACACGCACACTTCTATAAATAACGTCAAATTACATTGTGGAAATTAAAAAAATAAACAGTAAAAAAAACCCAGCAATTTTGACATTTTATTTCCAGAAATAAACAAAGAAAAAAATCCAAGCAAACAAAAAAAAGAACAGGTAAAAAAAACAAAAACCTAATATAGTCATTACTTCCATACTCTAAATGTGATGCATTCCCACAGTTTGGGGCATAATGTACCCCTGGAGTGTTTTGAGATATGAGTACTACCTTAAAGTCCATGTTATAAGCTTTCATTTGATACCAAGTTTAAGACAATCGGTTGAAATTTGGCTGAGATATGCTCATTTGAACTTCGATGAAGCGGGAATGGCTCAAATCCATAATTTTGAGAAAATTGGGTGCAAAAGTTGAGATTTGTCTCCATAGCAATGGGTATGTTCTAATAGTGTTAGTCAAACCAAATTTGGCATGGGTTTTATACTCATTGCCTTCTAGGTACACAGAAAATTTCAAACTTTCATTAAGTAGGATTAGAAACTTAAAAAAAGTTTATGACAAAACTGGTGGGTGTCTGGGCTAGTCTTACACTACTCACACCACAGAAAACAGGAAGCATTAATAAACTTCTTAGTGACATTATTTTAATTGTTCTTTTCATTGTAGCGCACAATTATTTTTATTATTTTGAGTAAAATTGAGGTGCAAATCTAATCTAGAGTAGATCTCTAGACTTTGAGGTTAGTCAAAGCTTGTGCCGGGCCAATCTGAAAGCTATCTGATAGTTATAAGATTTAGTCTTCAATTGATTAGTGTTTTGAATAAATAAGACAACGATTATTACAAAAATTGACTCATCGTTTGACATCTCATACATAGAGAGTCATCTATCGTAGGCCCATTCGGCCGTAAAATGTCTGACACAGCCAATTTCCCTGATGCCAGCTTAAGCTTACATCCACACGTAAAATTTCTGACCTTTTCCATCTCGTCGCCTCAATTCAAAACATTCTCCCGCTCTAATTCTATATTAACTCCATCTACTACCAAATCTGCATCGTCCCAATCTACCTCATCATCATCACTGCTGTCTTCCTCTTCTAAATCTAAAGCTCCCGATGTTGAAGCACCTCTGACTGCTGTCTCAACTTCTGGCTGCCCTAACCTAAACCTATCTTCAAAACTCTCTCCCATCTCATCATACTCCTGATTCTAAATCTTCTTCATCATCATTTTTCATCAAATAGTCTTCTATCAAATCTCTCAGATCCTTTTCATGGACAACATTCTGCAAGTTCGAGCTTCTTGCTGAGTTTAAGCAATCTCGTTTGACACTTTCTCTAGACGCCATTTTAACCAACGCGATGTCATGTGACTGTTCTCGACCAATCAACTATCAAAAGTTAGGGGATTTCCCTTGTGTTGCCAGCCTCGGGGTCGTTTTGTTTACTGGTTTTACCTGTTTTTATTCAAGAATAGTGCACCAACCCTTTAAAAACAAACTAAAGCTGGTTCTATATTCAGAAGGTTTAGGTTTTTCCGTTTCAAATGATACCAAACACTGCCAGGTTGGCAAGCTGTTATTGAAGAAATCGAAAAGGGACTAATGTGCTTTTTTGTTGCGGAAACCATTGAAGAAAGTTGATATGCTTTCGTAAATAATTATAAATAAATATTTTAAAGCACAATAAATATTATTTTCTATTTTTTAAAGGTTAAAACTAAAGTTTAATAGGTAAATTTACAAATTATGGAAAAAAATAAATTTTGTAAAAAAAAAAAAGGGCATTTTTTGGGCTCGTCACTGCCATGGACCTACTCCCACTTGCTGACATTGATGACTAATGGAGTACCGGTGCCATGTATTCGCTTCCGTTTTTTGCCTCCAGGAAAGAGGTCATCTATTAACAAGCATTCATTCAGACAGGAAAAAGGACACTGGCAGGACAGACAGAACCACTGTGGAGTGCATCATCCGGCATGAGGCTGTCTCAGGCTATAACAAGTTCATGGGAGCAGTGACTGATCTGATCAGATGATCCAGTACAGTGCCTTCAGGCGGTAGGCGATGAAGTGGTGGAAGAAACTGTTTTTTCATCTGTTCATGCTTGCCGAGCTAAACACCTACCTGTGTTACAAAGAAACGATGGCAAAGAAAGGAAAATCACCAATGGAACATAAAATCTTCAGACGAGAACTTGCAAAAGAGATGGTCGACCTGATGCCAACAACCAGGGAAATTTCCAAGAGAGCAACCCAGATGGACGATTCTCCTGACTGACAACCAGACATTCCGCATCAAAGGTAAAGGGTAAGCAACCACCCCAGCAACCGAGAAAGTGAAATCCAGTGAGGATCTGTGTTGTGTGCTCCTCGGTTAACTGCAAAAACAGAGGTGCAGAAGAGAACAGGAAGCGGAAAGAGATCACGTTTGAATGCACTACATGTGATGTTCACCTTTGTGCAACTCCCTGCTTCGAGCTCTACCACACACAGAAGGACTATAAGAGAGCTCGTCGATTACATGAAGAAGTGATGGAAGAGACAGCCTAGTCAGACAGCAGCCCATCAGTTCATTAAACTTAAGTTAACCCCCCCCCCCCCCCCCAAGCCTTCCCCTCCCCCCTCTGATGAAGTCGGAAGTACTGGGCCTTATCGTGGCGCAGGGGTGAACGTCTATGCAGAGTGTAAATTTATATTGTTTACAAGTTGTATAGGTGGCCAACGCAGTACTAGGCAATAAAAAAATGAATGGGGATGGAACTTGTTTCTTCTGCCTTTTATATCTCATGTCTGTGTGATGGCAGTGTTTACTAAATCCCTTTCCCCATATAAATATCCCTACCTACTTTTATATTAGTAAATGAAAAGGAAAAGGTTTAAGATAGATCTAATGTTTAGAAAAAAAAATAACAACACTTTCCCTGCTTGGACATAAAATTAGACATTGTAGGCCTATTAATTATCATTAGCAGAGTCTTTAGAAATTATTATGCAAACCGAATTCAACGTTCATGATGACTTGAACAAAAACATTAGCCAAGAAAAATTAGGTGTGCTCACCTCAGACCTCTCCCCTGCAACAACACGCAGCAATGATTTCCAAACCACTTTAAATTCTTACCTTAGAAGACTTGATTTCAAACTGTAAATGTTTTTTAATTCATAATCCGATGTTCAAGGCACAAGATATTTTAATTAGGAGTCCTGTGTGCCCACTGCATCAAAACAAACTATTGCAGCTTTCAGTCAGCTCTGATCAGCTGTTCCGTGTCAACACGCCGAGAAAAGCCACTGGCCACTCACGATTCCCCCAGCGAACTAGGTCACTGACCAGGTCAGCGGGTTTGACCAATGCGCGCAGTGTGGGGGTTAAAATATGAAACACTTTGTTTGAAAAAATACTTGCAACCATGACCTTCTGTCACAGTCTCAATAAGTAGACAATTTTCTTTTTTGTTTTTCTTTAATTTGTTGTATTTTTGTCTTAATTATTGAAACAGTTGTTGTTCAGTTTTACCTCCATTTTAACATTTTTTTCCCCCCACTATGAATTCCAGGCTGTGTTTAATTTGGCCTTCATGGTGGAAGAAGGCGCCCATGTTTCAGAGCTTATCTGGCTGAGGCTTCAAATAAAACCATCTATTTATAACAACAAAGTGTCTCTTTTGCTGGAGCTGTATGCCAGGTGGGTTTAACCTATGAAGTAGATATTTAACCATTAGATCTGTAACTTCACTTTTATCTGAACTTACCCATAGACATCTGAGGACTGAAAGGTAGTCTAAAGAGAGAGAATGAAAAAACCGTGAGAGGTGCAAAGTGGCAGCTATCGTGCCGACGCGCCATTAAGCTTAAACTCAACACTTAAAGATATTAGTGTCTTGGGAGGGCCCAGCCATGGGTAGTGGTGAAGCACCTTGTGCCAGAATCACAAGTTTGGGGATAAGCTACTAATGAACCCAGTGGAAGACAGGCAGGCCCACAAAAAAAGAGTACTGCAACCAGGGGCGAAGCGTGGCCCTCTGCAGAGGGTAATCAGAATTTAAGCTAGTAAGATCCTCATAATAAGACGCATGGCTACATCATATTCACATAATTATAAATGCAGCGACTAAAACAATGAAACGGTTTGCTAGGCACTGCAAAATCTAAAGAGCGGACTATTCTTGTCAACAGGCCAGGAATGCAGCAATGTACAAGCCAAATTAATCTGAAAACACTATTCATTCATACTAACATACTAACAGACTTATAAACGCATATTTTTCATCCATTTTTTAAAATATAATTTGAACAAGTTTTCGTTGTCATATTCATAGCCAGAGATTTTGTTATTCTACCATCTCATAAAGTTTCTCGAAAAGGACCCATTAACATTAAATGGCAGAAAGTGCTTAAGTGGCATCTCTGTGACACAACGATGTGCAGCGATCTCGGAGAAGTGGCTATCTACTGTTGCGGTATAGGTTTGCTCGACCTATCAAGTGAAGTGATGTTCTTGGTATGTTCGACTGATTTTGATCACAGTTGTCTTGCTGTGCGTAGAGTAAATTATTCTCAGATCACCTCAAACAAACAAAAAAATCTACACAAATTCTTTCACTCTACTCCGTACCTTTCGATTAGGATGAAAACGACTGCATAGTGAAAAACATGCATAAATCTAGGTAAAATCAGGCCAAACTTTGATTATAAGCCTATTTTTATCCCCATTATTGTGCTGTCTCCGGGGCCGCGTTGACGAATATAGGCTATGCTCAAGATAGCTTCTGGGTGTAGTCAAGTCCTCTTTGTCTTTGTTAATCACTGATTATGGACCAGTTCATAAGGTTTAGGTCCCTATAAAGATGCTTTTCGGTGAGGGGTGTTGGACCATTTAACAAACGCAAATTGTGAAATAGCGAGGTAGAATTGAATGCTGAACTGACTAAATGGACTTGGAGTTGGGCTCGATCTGGAAAGCACAGCAATTCTAGAATTAATATTCAAAGGGTAATCACTGATTATTTGATTATGAGGAAGCCTCACCCCGGACTACAACCCCAATAGACCACCCATAGATGCAACTGTTTGTGATACAGACTGTCACTCATCCATTGGCCCATTCAGCGACTAGTGATGCTATTCCAGCATTCAAAATTTCATGGTCATCCCTGACCACTGAAGATCTACAAAAATATTGGAGTGATATGGTGTAGGTTTTGAGTGGTATGTTTCAGTTGTTTTTTTTCTGGCACTACTGGAGTGTTTCCTTGTGTTTCAATTCAGTCAGATGTGACCCAAAGGCTGTTTTACATACTTCAAATTCATCTCTTTCTTGCGTGGAAGGATAAGCTCCTAACATTCTAGTCTTGTTGAGAAAAATGACAAGTACTGCACAGTGTATTTGGGTTTGATTGTGAATATTGTCAGTCAGCTGTTGGAACCTCATTAAAACTAAAACAGGTTTTCCGCGCATCCCTGGAATTCCAGGGGCCCCAGGAAAACCCCTGGAAAAAGTGAATTACTCCGGAATAGCCCTGAAATTTATATTCAACAAATGGATAGGGTGGCATGTATGTAATGTATTTTCTGCAAAAGGACAAGATGTTTTACAAGAGAATTGTATTACAAGAGAAAAGGGGAGAACTCCTGTGAGTAGTTACCGTTTTTTTTTTTTTCCCCTCTTATCTTCCGACTTTAATATAGCCCTGTCTTTCCATGCTAAGGCCATTTCCACCTATATGCCAAGGGTATTTTTCCTAGCGAAAAATCAAAGCAAGGGTGAATCAGAAAATTGAGAATTTTACTACCTCAGATCATTGAAACCTAAGCATGTTATATGTCAAATTGAAGGAAAATGGATGAAGAAGCTGAAAAATGCATAAAGAAGTGTATGATGGATAGGAATGTGAAGTACAAGCAAGCCAATAAAATCGGGCAGAGTCATGCAAGATGAAACAAATCCCGGAATTGATATCCACGAGAAAGCGGTGCAGGAACCCTGGTAAAGTTCACAGAGGGGAAGGTAGTGTAATTACAAAGTCAGAATGATAGAGAAAATAACTGAGTTGTGCTCACTGCTCAACTGCAGCTTTCTTAGTAAAATTAGGTAGTCCAAATTGCCTCGCTGAAGGGGCGAAATCTCGTTTTGGCATAATTTTAGGCCAACATTACAAGGCTATTACAGCTGTGCATTCATATGAAACGGCATGTATTCCATATCAAAATAAAGTTCAGTCGTTCTCTGACAGAATATACTTCCTTTTGTATTGTTTAATGTGTTAAGCTGTGTGTTTTTATAGCTTGAACAGGACATAGTTTACCAAATTGACTTACCAAATTGACCCCCTCTTAACAAAGGGTTGCAGTGTGTCGCGCCGATATAGCGCACGTGTTTGAAAATAACTCACATAGAAAGGCAGATAAACGAGGTTTCATTCAATGTATTTTTCATCGTGTTTTAAGTTGAAATTCCGTTAAAATCATTTGTTGAAAAGTTTGTTGACCAAGAAACTGGCGTAAATTTGAATAAATCAGGATCAAAATTATACGCCAATAAACTTCAGCCTCTGTATTATAAGGGTATGCCATGATCAGATAAGGGGGAATGTTTCGGCACAAAGCGCCGACTGTTTTTATAGTCCCACCCGAAACATGATTTCGTCACCTTTGTCCGACACTTTCGTCTCCCTTGTGAGAGTTCACAAAAATTGACGTCGGATGAAGTTAGGTGACTAAAAAACGTAAAATGAGATGCTTGTATTACATTTGCACACCTCAAAAAAATTTAGCGTAATGTACACACCCTTGTCTTGGAAACTACGAATTTTTAATGCTATGACTTGATAAACCGTCATTTTATGGGTGGTCAAAGTTGGACTATTGTGCAATTTGCAAAAGGTAGCAAATTCGAGGTGTTTTTTCACTTTTGAAAATGCCATAACTTTCACAGTCTGTAAGCTAGAATAATAAATTTGGCATAAAAATTCTTGGAAGAACCAGCTCCATCAGATTTGACAATAACTGGTGAAATATGATAAAAAGTAAAAATCAGTTTGGTCTACCTAGTAAAATACTACTCTGCCCTAACAACAGTATTTGAGTTAAGTTTTAACGAGGTTCTAACAGCCAGGACACAATGTGTGTAAATTTTTACTTTAAAGAGCTGCACTTTAATTAATGTTTTTTTTTCTTCACTCCGTCTCTCTCTCTCCTGTGCTTCCTCTTTCCAACTTATCTTTTCTTTGGTACCTAGCATCAACCAGATGACCCTCGGAAAAAAAGATGGCATGGGAATGAAGAAATAACTGGTAACAAGGAAGAAGATGAAACAGAGAGACCACCAGGAGAGCTCAAGAATCAAAAATGAAAGGCCAATAGCCTTAGGCTGAGGCCTCAGTGGAACAAAAATCTTCATCCACATTTATGACCACGGACATCATTTAAAAAAATTTTGTTTGTGTTTTCTCCAGATGCAGGGAATCTCGCCGAAGTGAAGCTTTCATGCCTTGTTGTTTAGCCTGGTTCAGAATTTGGGGATTGGACGTCTGGGAACAGTACCATATTTATATGAAGGTAAGTTCTTTATTTGATATTCAGATATAATGCTTTATCTGCATGAACTGTCAACTGTCAACTTTGACTACTGTAACTAACCAACCTGAGCAAAATAAATCTTTGCCAATTCTTTTCCCTAAATACCAAACCTAGCTGTAGATCTGAATCCAGATCACGTTAATAACACATGGGTGCAAAGAGGTTATATATAGCGTTTATTATAAACTCTTAGCATGGGTGCCAGACCTCCGGTATATGCAGGATTTCCGGTTTCGCTTTGTCTCCAAAAAAAAATATTTCGGTTTCGTGATGTGAAGAATTGAAAAAAAAAAACACCTACTTAATCAAAACAAAAAAGCGCAAGCATGCGTTTGATGAGGTATCGGCCTAATTTGCGCATATTTTTAGCATTGTCTGAAGCGGTGTCGTTAGCATAGGGCTACCGTCGTGTTCGGGTTGATTCACAGTTTGAGATCAAGCGCGTCACATGCATCAGCAACTCTTCATCGCACTGACAATAACACGAAGTTGAAAGTGAGCGAAGGGTCACAGGGTCACGAGACGACGTATTGTGCCCAGTCAAGACCCGCTTGTTCCGTGTATCGTTTGAGTGGACGTAGTCTATGATATATTGTGCTGACTTCGTCTCGTGTGTCAGGCCTACACCAGAATTAATGCTTTAGACGCCTGCAATGGTAGATCTACGAAATTTCATTATGGATTGACGATAGATGCTTTTGTTTGGAATAGCCGGTTGCTTGGTTCCGTGTGTACTATGAACGTGTTGTGCAGACTGATTTGACACGTTACTAGTGTTGCACAAAAACCTAGAATCTAGATCAAAGTCGAGCGTGGCCCCTAGATCTGTACCGATACACGTTGTACGGCTACTAAAATAATCATTGTACTAGATCAATCCGATGACGGATGCTTTAGTTTATAAAGGCCTGAAAGGGCCCGCCTCAGATTGTTCTACTTTTTTTTAGTTTTCCGGCATCAATATCGGCATAGCCGGATTTCACTTCATTCAGCCCAATAAACGGTGCTTATACATCAAGTGTGAGTGAAGCCTATAGGTCTGATGCTTCTATTATAACCACAGGGGTCGTAAGCAGGGCGAGTCAAGCAACGGCATACTGCTTAAGCTTTGTTTTCATGTGTACGGGAACGAAAACGTCAAACTTCCATTAAGTACATGTACATGTTGTTCGGTTTCATTACTTAATCAGTTAATGTTTTATTTGACATTTCCGTTGCCGTTTCTATTTCCGTACACCAGCTTAGCGGTGTTGAATTGAAAGGGAGACAATAGGATCTATTTTATTGGCTCAAGAGACACAAATATAATAATATACATTAATAAACAGGCACGAGAGCCATGGTTTCATGTTTTGTGCGTTTGGTGTCTATGATATTACAAACTTATTGGAGAAATCTTCCCACAGTCAGCTTTAACTAGAAATTAATATTCATCTTGTAGAACTAAAATGCTTTAATCACACACATTTTACATGAACAAGGAAAGTTGTAGGGGTGCACAAATACATGTACTTAGTAATCGTGGTACATTATTGTGACATGTAAAGTATTTTTCTGATACATGTATTTGAAAATTGCCTTTATATGGCATTGGTGTACGCGATTTAGGTGGTAGGTCTGTTGTTTTAATACAGCATTGCTCGGTGCCTGCGACTTCAGGTTTGGCTGATTTGGTGAGTGATTTTCAGGTTCCAGATGTCTCCATTGCTGGCACCCATGATAACAGCATTCAGATTCAATGCAAAGACTAATGGAACCTATTGTTGCACCCCAGTATTCATGCACAGATGTGATAAAGATGATTTTGGACTAGCAGTGTGTAAAACTGGCATAAAAACAAAATTTTCCAGTTATACAGTCGAGCACGCGAAACTCGAACACACTTAGGTCGAAATCACGGATCCCACCAACACAGATCTAGGTCCCGAATTTATTTCTCAATATTCTTAGTAGTTTATTTCACGCGAACCTCGAAATGTGACACGGATTCGTCGAACCAGTTTTCCTGCTGCGAGTGAGATCCAAGCATCCCAGTAGCCTAGAAGTAGAAAAGAAAAAACGAACGCCAACGCCAGAAACTTCATTCGGTTAGCCGTAGCATAACCTAGTGGTGGCAGGACAGTGCGTATAGTCGCCCCCTCCCCCTTCCACCGATAAAAACGGGGACTAAAATACCTGAGACGACCGATTCGGGCAGTACAGGAAATACCCTTTTTTTTTTTTGGTTTGTCCAGCGCATAGATGTACATGACATTGTACTACATGGTCATGTATGATCTATGGTCCCGCGCTCATACTAGTCATAGTCATACTGCAATAGAAAAAAAAAAAAGGGAAGCGTTGCCGTACGAACTGAAGTACCGCCGAACAGAGTAAAATGGCGAGTTGTGTTCACCTTTTAGTTTATTTTATCACTGTTGGGCTTGCCTTGGCCTACCGAAGCATTTGCAGAAGAGAAAAAAAAAAAACAGCGTTCGGGCACAAGGTCGCGTGCCGCTGTCGCCACGTGCGCCAGTTTAATACATGTATTTGCTTCTCTTTCAACTGGCCACGGGAAGGGGGGGGGGATTAGGGGAAGTACAAGTAATTCGTGTTACACGGTGTCAGTTGTATTATTTTCCTTGAATATACAGCAATAATACCTCATTATTAATGCTTCACGTATTCCTCGAAATTCGGCAAACTCGAACTAAATGAAGCGACCCCAAAGAATTCGAGTTTTCTGTGCTCGACTGTACTTTTTAATTTTACTCCATGAAAATGTGTTTGGGTCGGGGGGTGTGAAATAAACAATTTTGAAGATGGATGTGTCCATGTAGGCTAATTTATTGTAAAAAATTGTGGCAGATCACACAAAGTTTCATCATTTTTGGTCGTGCAGTTTTACATGCTTACATGACATGTTCACTTTCTAGCTCCATTATAGTACGAAACATATTTTTTCAATGAATACGAGACTGATATATGGAAACAGAAACACTTTAATGAAAAGCCAAGCTTGTACATAGGTCATGGTCGGAACTGCAAAGCCACTTAATTTAGGAAATTGTCTTTCCATCCTTCATTGCATTACTTACAAAGTGTATTACATGTTAACTTTACAGTTGTTTTTGATTTTAAATAACTCATGTCACATTGAATAAGACATGCTACATTTTTCCTTGAGGATTCACTGGCTGTAATTTCCAAATAGGATTTCAACTCTTCCAGAATGTCAGTGTTAGGGGATTTGGTCAAGCCTGGATGGAATTTTTTTCTCACTTTGGGAAAAAACAGCATGGTTCAGAAAAACGCTTACAGTAAAAAAGTTTTGATAGTGAAGCAAAAATAAAAGAGAATTGGATGTAGAATACAGTATAAATCGGCGATACGTCCAAATGCGTTTTTCGCTGGTGCTGATAAATCGGGGATACGTCCAGAAAGAGTTAAGTGAATCGCCATGAAATTTTAATACCATAGTAGTTATTTCATACTTGGTTACCAGTCTCTTTCCTGGAGTCATGGAGAGGGGAAAGGATATATTTACAGTAAAACCTCGCTATACCGCCACCCGTTATACCGCCATTCCCGCATACCGCCAGCTTTTCGCCATGGTACGGATCTGACACCTATACAAAGTCACTAAAAATCTCGTTAAACCGCCATCCGCCAACAGTTTGACTGCTACATTCATAACTTGAGTATAGTAAATATTGCTCGTTATAGCGCCAACGTAAATTTAACCCCCACTCCCCACATCTACCTAAATCCAGCTAACAGTCGGAACATCACTTGGCACCACAGTCTGTGCTTGTTACTCAAACACCAATCCTACTACACAGTCTTCGCTTTTGAAGTCCTGATAGGCCTACTGATGGGGCATGCAGTGGGAAAGACGGGTCACAGTTCAAAAGAGAGTTTGCGAACGAACTTAAATGCGCACGAGGTGATGCTTCAACTGGTTCATACCGGTCACGGGGTACGATGTAAACAACGCACGTTTGTTGCTGAATTGTAATGTGGCATTATTTGTCGTGTTGCAATACATAATACTTTTACTCTTAAGGTGCGATTTCCTGAATAAATAAACTCCAACACACATAAACACAAAAAACAACAACAACAAAAAAATACAAATGAAAGCAATGTAAGCTTCAAAATGACGACGGAGGTTTATGTCTAGTGGAGAGATAAGGGAGATAACTGCAATATTTTAGACATGTTCGCCAGTCCAATGTTGGTAAATTACTTAATTACTTATTTCCCTTGTTCTACATGGTATTTTTGTTGTACCACCATTCTCGTTATACCGCCAATTTTCTGTTTGCCCCTTACTTGGCGGTATAACGAGGTTTTACTGTAAATCTATATAAAAAAACAGCAAGGACAAAAAATTCACTGCTGCGAGGAAAAAATGCTCAGACCTGAAAAAATTACATGTGAAACATAATTCTTTTTGCTACTGTGTCTATTCTTTTGACATGAAAGCGAAGTATCGTAATTTTGTAATAAATGAAAATAGGCCTAAAAATATCGAATACTGCTTTCTCCTCAACAATGATGGCCTCCCTCCTGCCTTTGTTTTGTTTCGACTTTAAACTTCCGGTTGCGTTTCAAAGTTAGAAGGCATGAGTTTTCTGTGCCGTCTGCCTTTTATGCACGGGCCATGCGGGTGTTACTGTGCCAGTTGTGAGTTCTTTTCTACCTAGATCTACATAATCTGTGTGCCGATTGTGCGTGTTGTTTTCTAGATAAAGATATTTCTCCCGGGCAGGGCCGGGTAACTCAGCTAGTCATTTTTGATAATGATAAAACTTGCTCAAGATTTAGCTGGTTTCATCTATTACAAAACAACAACAAAAACCTAGGTAATTTCAAGACATGTTGATTTCCTGAAAACATAGGATTTCCCAGCCAGTGAAAATCACAAGATATCAGTTACATCAAAGATATATACTAGATACAATACGATAAGACTATTGAGACACTCCCTTTTTTGCGCCTCAAAAAGATTGAACACACAGTTTGCGAGCTGAACGGGGGGCGGGGCCTTTGGTGCATTGAATGAAAAGAATCCATAATTTAATGATAAATTAATGATGCAGATTTAATACAGTGCTACCAAGACTGAAAAAGAAGGGAAAAAATATCCTACAGCGATTGAAGTTATTTTTTGGCTTTGTAAAATTCGGCATGTATCAATTATATATTTCAGTAACTTGCAACCTTTGGCATGACTAACTGACCAAACTATACACTCTTCAGGCCTTAAATTTGGCAGGAAGGTGGCTATTGAGATAAGGAAGATGATGGCTATAATTAAAAGTTGTTTACTTCAAGCATGTATTTAAAAAAAAAACAACAATGGTTATTGCTATGTAACATCTGCATTTCTGCATGTTTGTTTAGTAATATATAGTACCATGTATGTCATAAAAAGTAACAGTATCAAGCGTTCAGTTTGGTGCGTTGTGTTCTGGTGCGCATGAGTTCTGAATCAAGACTGTAGTTTATTACTTTTATTATATAAGAGAGAGAGGGGGGGGGGCACATGATTGTTTATTCCGGGCAATGCCCGGTAGGTCATCTAGTATTATATATTCAGAGACTGTAAACATGCAGGATTCAAAATCTATCTCATCTCCAGATCTCAAGTTTTGTGGGTGCTGTGATTGTTGGTGCTACAAGCTTCTATCTGTTGTATCAGCTCATCCTTCAGCGTCGGAGAGACAGAGGGGAAGAAATGCGGAGAAGAGAGGCAGAGGAGGAGGTTGAGAGGCTGAGGCAGGAAAACCAGCAAGATATCTAACCTTTAGCAGAAAATTGGTGTGGGAGTTGGTCACATTTTTGTTGCATACCATTTTAAGGGCTGCATGGTAAACTGTTGTAACTCACTGTTTACAAACATTTCAGGAGAAGCAAAAAACTGAATAACTTTCTTTATCAGCGTTATCATATTTTAACCCCTTCGGTGCCACAGGTGCATTACATAGATATGCCAGGGAGTATCAGTCTGGTCGGTACTAAGGTCATATAATCTCTTATAACACGCTTATTTTACGGGAATGTTGTCGTAAAATTTTGCATGATCACAGTAGAAATAAATTATAATGTCCTTTCATCCTTGCATGGCAAATTCATTTTAGAGGAAGGAAAATATTTCTTCAAAGATTACAAAAAACTTCTAGATCTAGTGCCTCAGCCAACCCTGCTCCCTCCTCTGGCACTAGGTCTACCACTGACTCCACCACAAACTTTCTGCTTTTCACTTGAACCAGATCTAGATTAGATAAAAAAAATAAGATATATCTAGACCTAGATGTCAGAAGCATTTATTATCTTTTCAAGTGCCCTGACTGCCTTTAGCCTGGGTCAATAGATTAGTCTTGCCTTAGCCATGGCAAAAATTCTGGGTTGAAATCGTACGATTTCAAACAAATTGACCATAAGGGACTCAGGCTGATGCTAAATTATTTTAAAATCTAGGGTTGTAACTGAAATATAATTGGGCAGTATTTAATCACAAATTACAGCTAATCATGAGCCCTTGAATTCCATGAGCATATGGCTTATTAGGTACAAATCTTGGCTCGTGGAATCCATGGGCCGGGGCACTGAAGGCATTGAAAAGAGTTTTTAACTGCTAACACAACCAGCCGACTGTCAAGCATGACAAATATCCTGTTTTAGAAAAGTCGAGTTATAAAAGTTTACCATGCCACCCTTGATTTGTTTCTATGAAATCTCTGTATGTGATTAAGAGTGGAAAAATGATTCCTTCAGTGTCTTTTCCCAACTGAAATCCCTGTCCATCCATCTGCTCCTTCATGTTGGTGTATTTTGGTGGATGAATGAATGTTCACACTGATCATCCACTACCATCCATGTTCTGGTAATTCATGTGCCTCCATGCAACATTCCCACCAGCACAGAACTTCTAGCCTTTTGTTGTGCATGTAGCTGAAACTGAACAAAAGTGCAAAGAAAAAGAGATATAGGATACGTCCTGTGCTTGTTGCCACAATTTCTAGTCGAAAGCGAAAAGTATGTGGCACACAGTAGAATGAACATTAGTGACAGCTTCCCTGTCAATGTCTCGCTGACATTGATTTGACGTAGGGAACCCACCCTGATGGCAGTCCTACTGGTCTTAATTGTCACAGTAACCAAATAAAGCTTATGTTTATTGTAATATGGAAACATATAGATGCTGACAGGAGAGTTTTCATTGTAGTAGTAACAGTGAAATGACAAATGGAAGTTGCAGTTGAAGGATGGGAAGGCATGGTTGTCCAGTGTATGGGATATTTATGGCCATCCAGGAAGATTGGCCTATGTCAAATTTTCCAAAAAATTGAAAATCCGATTTGTTACAGTTATACACCGTCAAGATTATAAGATAATTTGCGTAAGTTATGTTATTTTAAGAATCAAAGAACTGTTCACTTTGAATATCATAGTACTAATAGTAGAAGTTGTGAGGGGAGCTAGTATTTTACAAAGCCGTAGCTGAACAACACACACAACTTTGTATTTTCTCTATTTGGCTTTGTCATTAGACTTCACTTCCCTAACTAACAAGTCTAGATGGTGATTTAGTGGATGTGGGATTTCGTTTAAAAACTCATAAGTCATTGAACCAAAACAATGTACATGTAATTATTGAACGGTGCAACTTGACCATCTGATTAAAGTGAACATTTCATCTCAAAACACAGAAAAAAATGACTTTGGCACTTATCTTATGACAGTGGCGACACAGTTTTGACTGTGCTGATGTAACAAGTTGGCAGCTTTTCTTATTTTAAGAATCATTCTGGAAGAATAAGTTCTTTTGTAAGATAGCACAAGTAGAATAATATAGTTCTTTGCTGTGATTTCTGAGATATGACAGCTTTCCTGGTTGGCAGTAATGTGAATGATAATGATATATAGTTTTTTCTGTGGATTGATGGAAGGATGATGGATCCTTCAGATGGATATACATGGATCTCTGATGTGAATAGATAGTTACATGTTGGACATGTTTGAAGCTGACGGTTTATTTCACTTCCTGCATCTCACAACCTTAGTTCTTGTTTGTTCCAATTCCACTTTTTGCACAACTGAGAAATTGGACTTTGCGGCTTATGATGTTAGAATAAATCGGAACTGTGAAACAGCTTGATAAATGCCAGAATGCATTTTAAACATGTCAACTGGTTACACGGTGGTTTAGGCCTTAAGCAAAATGCTACCCATTATGCATGAACTTTGCCTAGGCCTACACTCACATGTAAAGGAGTCTCCGAGGATGAATAAATCAGCAATTGGATTTCTACTCACCCTCAATCTCTTAGTTTTATTTTGGTCTGTGTTTTCTGGTGTCAATGATCGACTGTTGCAAATTCTGTGCATGGGCAATGTCAATTTTTGTTAGTGAATTTGAATTGATGCATAGGTGTGCGCACTACTAAGTCTGGAGAGTAGGGAAGGTGAATGTATGTGGAAGAGAATCTCAATAAATGTAAGAGGAACAAAAAGTCACTTGTTTTTAAATGTGTTTATTTGCAAATCAAATGTGACGCACAAAACTGACATTTTATGGGCAGTCAAAATTGGACCATCGGGCAATTTGCAAAAAGGTAGCAAATTCGATGTTTTTTCACTTTTGAAAATGCCATAACTTTCAAAGCCTTTTTAAGCCAGAATAATAAATTTGGTAACAAAATTCTTTGAAAAACAAGCTCCATTAGATTTGACAATAACGGGTGAGATATGATAAAAAATAAAAATCAGTTTGGACTACCTAATATTATACTGGACAACAAACAATATAATGTTTTCTAAGGAAAAAAGATTTTATAAATCAGGAAACTTCCTAAAAATTCCCACCCCTGCCAACACCAGTTCTACAGGCCTTCTCCAGTGTGTGTCAAAGTATCAAGCGGATTCAGTGTGTAATTTGTGAGTATTACTGGAAAGAAAAAAAAAAAGATATCGAAAGCAACTGAAATTTCAATCATCAATTTTCCAGAAGTTGAGGGAAGGGAATTAGAACTGCATCATTCTAAAGATATAATGCATGGGCTTTATCAATATGAAGTATTTCTGTGTGACTTTTTGCAACTGTTTTGAACCAAGGCCTGAATAGCTGGACTTAGGCTGGACAATGTATCTTGGATGAAGTAAGTCTGATGGGATTCATTCAATAATCAAGAAATATTTGATCCTCTTGTGAAAGAGCAAACTGCTTTATTAACCTCAGATACTTTACACTGAACAATGGATGGTTTCTAAACATAATAAGACGCGTCAAATTTACGTTGATGAACCTCTGAATACCAAACATAAATAAAATACCTAAACAGAAAGTGAAAGGCGCAAAATGGTCATTTCCATGCTGATGCGCCGTTAAACCCAAACCCAAACTGCACATGTATACACCTCGTGAATATATTTGGAAAAACCATTCATTTCAAAGTCAACTTAGTGCAACATTATGACAAGGATTCAACACTAAATTTCATCGCAATAACATTTCATCAAGTCTATAAAAGAATCCCAACAGTCCCTCAAAGATCGTATTCCAAATACATTGGAACTCTGATATCACACAATCGGGTGTGAAAAGAATATGCAGTCCCGTTTCAGTTCTTTATTCTTTCTCCTAGAATCTAATAAAATCTCGGAATTTGTGACATGCCAATACTCCCGATCTCACTTATAAAGAAATGATTTTCCCAGAAAGCGATGAGTGAAACCACATGGCAGCGTGCTGAAGATGGTTAAACTGCGCATGCTACCAGCTTTTCATTTGTTCAACCACTCCTAACAATGCCCGCCGGCTCCGATTACACATTGATGGTTAAAGGCGAGACAACATTTGTGCAATGGGCTAGGCCGAGGTAAAACAACCTGGGGTGGGGGCGGTGTATCTTTGTCCACACAGGTGAAAGTAAAGCGGTTTGGGCAGGGCGTGCCGGGTGGGGGAGACGAGGAGTAATCTTGACCGTTTTAAGGAATGTTCTGCGAAATTTATGTTTACTTCTGTGAAATTTGTAAAAGTTGGGAGTTAGCTTTTTGCCTTCTTACTCAAAGAGGAAAAATAAAAAAAATTTGGAAAAAGAAGAATGAAACAAATTGAAAAATGCATGCACAGGTTTTGTAAGGGGATGCTTATCGGGGGAAATAATTACATGTAATAATTATTAGTAACGATGGGTCAATGTATGGGTTGTCCCCCTTGTTTTATGGTCTCTGTTGAATGAGTTCAGAATCAGAGTTCCTCTGTATGTAGTCAGACTGTTAGCTCAAAATGTGTCACAGCTTAAGTGATATCTACTCCCTGCAACTTGCCAATCAATACTTCACTTGCCACAGAAACATTTCTGCACGACAAATTTATGTTGACCTTCAGTCTCCTGGAGACAGGCCAATGACTTGTTCGAAAAGATAACTGTTGAAAAGATATTACCTAATGGAATCAGGAGTTTGTTTGAAAAGATATCCACAACAGAATCAGGAATGTGTTCGAAAAATACATTAATTGATGAACCTGAAACCATGAATCTGTTTGAAAAAATAAGAACTGATGGAATCAGGAATCTGTTTGAAAAGATATCAACGATTTCACCAGGAATCTATGTGAAAAGACGTTAACTGATGAAATCAGGAACTTGTTTCAAAAGATATGAAACAATGGAATCAATAACCCATCTGAAAAGATACCAACGATGGACCTATGAATCTGTTTGATAAGACGTGAAATGATGGAACACATTTGAAAAGATATAAAAAATGGTACCATGAATCTGTTTGAAAAGACATTAACTAAGGAAAACAGGAACTTCTTTGAAAAGATGTTAAGTGATGGAAAAAAACAGGTGAAACCTTCAATCATGTTCATGGGCACGCAGATTCCCGATGTACACAATGCGTCCTCATTGTTTTTGTGGATAAATGTACTTCCAAAGTACTCACGCAAAGTTGAATAACTGCAAGTCTATTGGATTTCTCTGCAAAAGCATGAAATATTTCTATACATGTATTATTTCTATAATATTCATATCATATCATCATATGGCGACCCTATAAAGGATACCAATTTCTGATTTTAAGCACCTAGAAATTGTTTTACACAATCTCACTAATCCCGTCAATGCGCAAAGGCCGTACCTATTTGTCGGAATGAAAAGAGACTTCCCATTTCCGCCGAATTGAGCCTTCGCCATGATCGAACCGAGTTGGCTGTCATTAGTGTGACGTCACACTGCTGGACTAGGGAATTTTTCTATTGACCATATCAAAGCTGGACAGGACTAGAAAAAATTTGATGGAAGATTTGAAATCTGTGGCCTCAAATGAACAAACTTGGTGAGCAGAATTTGCTTTCTTTTTTTAAATAATAATGATAAGAAAACATTATCACAAATTTAGTTTTTTAAAATTCTAAAATTTGAATAATGGATTTTGAAGTGTGCAGGTACCTAGATCAAGATCTATGTGGATGCCTACTACCCAACTATCAAGCATGGACATTGATGCGTCAATTAATAATAATAATAATGGATGGCATATTGCTGCCATCTATTAAATGGTCCCCAATATGGGACAAAAGAAGCAAACTTTATGCAAACAGAAATATTGTTGACAAATGTTGGAAAGATATTGCAGTGGAATGAAAAACGAAGGTAAGTACAGTGGAACTTTGTTATAACGAGAGGTCATGTTCCACCAAAAATGTCTAGTTATACCCGAGGTCTCGCTATTCCAGGAAAGTGTCCAAAAGGCAAGGCAAGGGATTAAAATACGCCACTATGTGCAGTACATGTTTTTATGTTAGAGACGAGTGTGGTTTGATAAAATAACGAATAAGTTCTGTTGACAAGATTTGCGTTTTATTTTTTCATGTTTTTATATTTAGAAAATTGCTCTGTTTGTCATGTCTGCTATTGGGTTTCGTCAAGTTTCTAAGCTGCTCTTTTAGTGCAAACGGTTTTGATTTAAAAAATGCGGTACTTTTTATATTAAATTGCACATCTACTTAGTTGAGAACTGGCAAATTTGGAATTATTTCCATCCTTACATCAAAATAATAACGACCAAAAATAAAATGTCCTTTAATCTTTTGTCGCTGGTGCTACCATATCATATTTTGCTTCATATATGGAGAAGTGGGCCTGGGTGGTTTTGGAGGCTGGGGAAGGGGAGGGTTTGGGAGAACATGCACAATGTTTTCTTCTCTGATTGGCATGTTGAAGGATATATTTCTTTAAACAGTTTGTATATTAGTTAATGTTGCTCCTTAAAGTTGTGTGTGTAAGTATGTACGTGCATGCATAATTATGTGTACATTTATACATGTTTGCATGTGTGTGTTTGAGTGCGTGTATATGTCTATATGTGGTTTTTCTGTTGTTGTTGTTGTGTTATTTCCATCACAAAATGTGCCAATGTTTTAAACTGTGCATCAGAGTGATTCCACAATAATTCCACACCCAAAATGAGTGCAAACTAAACAGCATGGTTGAACTGGATTCTATGACATTGCAATAGCTTTATACCTCCACACCACTTTGGCATGTATAAGCAATGTGAGAAGTGATGTTACTTTGTTAGTAACATGTTTCGCGATAACAACGTATGAAAATTTTGAAACGTTTAAAAGTAAACAAATATTCAAAAGTGCAAAGGTTATCTCTTTCTGTCTCTCCATGTACATTTTTGATTTTGCATCTAAATTTTCCATCCCCTTCAAATGCCATTAGATTTTTGCAGAAAAAAGTTCGTCTTAGCAATATACTTGCTAAGGAAAGGTAGAATCAGAGGTAAACAAAGTTTTAAACTGTAAAACTAGAAGTGCACATCTTTATACACGGATTGAAATAACATTTCTTTAAGGAAGAACAAGACTGATGCACTGCAGAGATATTTTTATAGAGAAAAGGACAGTGTTTTTGTGACTTATGTGAAAGTTTTGTCACTGGTGCTACCGTTTGTCTCTGGTGTCACCACAATTTAAAGAAAAATGATATAAAATTAAGTTTTAAAGTATGTGACTTGTTTTACAATGCCTAGAGTAATGTATTTGTCTACAGAGTGCATAATGATCAATGGTGAACTTGTGGTTTGCTTTTGAATTGAATCGTTGTATTTTTAGAAATATTTCTTGGAAACCCATTTTTTAAAAAGAATTTTCAGCATTTATTGCATTAGAACACCAAGAAATTCAATATACTTATATTATGACCAGTAACATAAAACCACTAAGAACCACTGAAAAACATGTACATATTGTTTATTTGCACTTTAATTTTAGTTGCAAAAGTGACATTTTTCCTGGGTGTCATATTTTTATCTCTTAGAAAAAAGAAAAAAGCTCATTAAGCATGGAAAATCTACCGACATATCTGTGAATGTTTAAGCTATCAATAAAAATCACCCTTGAAGTCAAAAAACAACTTTGATTTTGTCCGAAATCACTGTCCAAAAATTGACTTTTTGGGGGGGAATGCCTCATACATGTGTGACTGGGTTTGATCAATTATTCCCATTATTCATAATGACCTGGGCAACGGCGGAAACTTTTTGTTAGTGACGTATGATATGTGCCTTGCTGCACCAGTTGCTAGTCTATATCACGATGTGAAGCATACCAGTTTCAGTTTTGGAATGAGATGTTCTTAGAATTTCAGTTCATTTTCAGTTTCAGTGACATCTGAGCACCTATAAAATGTAGCTCATCCTCTTTCTTGGGTTGGTATCTCCATTCCACGCTGTGCAACTACTGTTCCCGTTTGTTACTCATCACCTATTTCAACAAAAATAAGATGCAAATCTATAGGATACCATACACCAAAATGCATGGCTGCTTCTAAGAATAACTTCAAAACAAGCTGTCCTGTGGGAGAACAAAGGGGTAGATCTATAAATAAGATAAAAAGCCAGCCTTCAAGTTGTATGGGGTGGAGGGATGGGGGTCAAAAGGTACACAGCGTTAGAATTATATGTTGATAGTTGATAGTTGGGTAGACAGGAAAAGAGTAACGGTATAAAAAACATAATTTGGGGCCTAAATAACGAAATGTAGGAAATGTTTAAAGTTGATTTCAAAACAGTAAGTAGCAAATATTGAAAAAGAAATAGAGGTCAAAACTGGTTTGAAGACATCGTGACATGGCCCCGATGTATCCTACTATCTTATGATAACCACACATTACTACACCATTGCATAGCAAACTAACATAGCCAAGCAGTAAATTCTTTAACTACTTGAAGCATACTTTTTATGTTTTGTTTTGTTTTATGATTGTTGGAAGTATTAGGCACATACCCACACACGACTCAGAGGTAGAATTATTGAAACTTGGGGGGTGAGAGTGCACGAGGTCTTTCGTGAAGAGAGTTCCCCCCCCCCCCCCCCCGCGCTAGACTTGTTTGTACTGTCTATCATGTGGTCAAAAAGTGTACATGAGAAGGGGGGGGGGGTTATTTTGGGGACCGTATGTATGCTTTTAAACTTTGGTTTAAAAAAAAAGAAGAATCAAAAGTTTGCTTTTACTTTTATTTATATTTTATTTATATTTGGCGGGTTTTTCATAAGTGTGGCTTCAATACCTCTTGCCTCCGTGTATGAGCCTACGGCCATTAGAATAATGAAAGTTCAAGTCAAGACCTCGATGTTTTGAAAGTTTAAGTGATAGAAATAGAATGAAATTATAGTCAAGAAAGAAAAACCCAACTTTTGTTAAACCTGGTTTCTTCTTAGCTTAATGTAAATAATGTGACGCACAGAGAATTATCTAACCATTTAGTATAATAATAAATCTGAGTGGTTGGACATCCTGCACCCTGGGATTTTCTCAGTAAGTTTATGTAAAAATTTACTTTCATTTATTTCAGATGAGAGATGTTCTAGGAATTGATCCTATTGATGTCAGCAAATCCTTCATTGACATGGGGTATGAAATGATTGACAATGGGTTTGTCAAGAAAACGCAGCAGTACAGAGGCAGACCTGGTGGCAGCTAGAGATTAAACCTTTGCACAGAGCGAGTTACTTAATTTAGTTACAAACAAAGTGAATCACTAAATGTCAAAATGTTAAAGAAATTATCAGTGTGGCAAGTTCAATCAGTTAAGTGATTAAAATATTTGTTAAATAAAAATATCTGTTGGTTAAGGAGGAGAGAGAGAGATATACAACATCTGCTTATGATAACAACTAAGGAAGAGTCTTGTGTTCATGAAGAAATTAATTTGAGTTATGATATGAAATTTTCAGTTTTCATAGTATGGAAACGCATAGAACATGTAGGCCTACATGTGACTTTGGATACTGTGGCAAACAAAGAAAATATAAAGGACTAGAGCTCATTGAAACATCAGGAGCTTGTTTGGCAGCTTAATTTTGATGATCCAAACTGCCACAGGAAACAGGAAGAGCTAATAATTTTTAAAGATCATGTGACAAAAATAAGCAACCAGAATTTTTATTTGTGAATGTCTTTTTCTAGTGGCCAATATAACAGTTTATGAAAGCACTAACCAAAACAGGATGGGGAAATTGGGATTTTTAAAAATATTGAAGTTGTTGTATCTTTACAATGAATGCCCCTTATGCCGTGTTCCTTTTATTAAGTTGTGTGCATGTGCACACATTGTGCAACCAGCTCACAAAGGAAATTAATGTGTGCATGAAAGGTTAGGGATGTAACATAATGCAGTAATTGATAAGTATTGAACTTATTGAAAATAATCTCATAGGTAGCTGTTTCTTAAATCATAACCAAAATACTTTACATTGGAGAGTCCAACCATGCATGTATTATATACAGTTTTCTTGCCATGAGATGCAAGTTGTGCCAAAATTATCTTTAAACTAATTTATATTTCTTTATTTGCACAAGTATTTAGTGCACACATACTTTTGTAACGGGAAAAACATTTGCACAGCATGAGATTTCTGTGCACACTGACTACTTAAAGTTGAAGTCAACATTGCTCCTATCATGTACTTAACACGTCCTTTATAATTGTGTTATTTGTGACTGCTTTATAGAGATCAGCCAAATATTATTATATATGTATATATATAAATTTATATTTATAGTCAAGTTGTTGGCTTTAGGCCAGCTTTTTCAAACCAGTTTTAAAATTTTACTTTCTCACGTCCATCTATACCAAAGGCTTTCAATGTTTTCATATGTTGCTAGTACAGTTCCTTTGCTTTCAGTTTTCCATTTCATACTTTTACTGTTTCTGGAGCTTTCAGTCCTCTTGTTGACAAAAGCTGAATAAAAATTGGGTGCCAGCGTGTGGTAGTGGATGTTATGTGGTTAACTCCTGTCACAGGTTCCTAATGCAGTGTAAATGTTGACACATTTTGTTATGGTCTTATATTACAAATTCTAGTGTGAAATTTTGGTATAAAATGTTCAATATGCTCACTTAAGAACAAAAATATACATTTATACACATTATATTTCTTTTGTGTATTCTTTGATTGTGCCTCATTGAATATCCGGGAAGGTAATTTCCAAAAAACCTGGTTCTTATTAAGATACCTACTGTAATTTGATAATGTCAAGTGCCATTTTTCATGTTTGAGATATGGTAAGGGGAGAAATTAAATCCATTTTTGTTTTATTTTCAGGAGCCATCATTGCTACAGCAAATAAATAACTTTGTTTTATAGTAGATATTGCAGCCAATTATTAAAATGTTTTTATAATCCAGCAACTGATATCCATTTTTCTTGTTCGTTACTTTGGCATTTTGTTTGGCATTGCATTAGTTTTTGAACTGTCTGATAAACATTTTGATGAACTTTTTATTTTATTTAAAAAAATAATTTTCAACAGCAAAAAGTGTGGTTTTAACATCAGTGTATCCAAAAAAAAACACAAAAAAAACATGATATTTATCTTGATTTGAACCAAACAGAGCAAATAGGCTTTCTGGATTGTTGAGTCAATGTAGATGGAAGTGGGGTGCAATTTGCCAGATCTGGAAGTCTGGAGGTTAAAGGTTTTTCCATGGAAGTGACCAAAGTGGCATATCAGATATTGAGTATTTGAGGAACTCAATTTTGACAGTTATTCAAGGGGAGAGGCAGGAAAGGAGTTTTTCCATTTTGAAACGACCAAGCATTTAAACAAATTTTTTTTTTTTTTTTTAAATTTCATAGTACATGTCATCAAAGTTTTTCTTTCCATTATATATTGTGTGGGGATGTGATTATAAGGTATTGTGTAGACTTAGGCAAGGTAGCAATCTCAGTAATTGTGTGTTGTTTTGCTATCTTGTAATTTTTTTTTATAGTCTATGTTCAAGCACATGTACATGTATTTGTATCCTTTCTCATTTTTTGAATCTTGAAGCTTTTTCTTCTTTTGTTTGTGAAATTTTAGTCTACATTTTCCTCCACATCATCAGAACCAAGCCCTGCAGCAGTTTTCATAACTACGTGTAATTCTACTATATTGTTCTATAATATGTGATTCCCCAGATCTAAAAGTACCACAAGTCGGCATGTTCGATTTCGTGTTATCTGCGTGTAAAGGCAAAATGGGTCACAAGGTCAAACTTCTGTTTTCGTGCTCCCGTTCTTCTTTAGCATGTACTCTATCAGGAAAGTAAAGATTTCATCCAAACTTTATGACTAAAAAATATTTCTTTAATAATATTTTTCAAAGTTAGGTAAATTAAGTCAAAGCAGTGTACATGAACTTGCTTATTTGTCAAATATTTTTGACCAGCTTCATATTCTCCGGGCCTCATTATGCACCATGTGACTTGTGCTTGGTCAAACAAAACTGTACACATTAAAAACCAGCGTTCATTGGCTGTTCCATATGTAGTAACCTAGGCGCCCCTACTAACAGGCCAGGTAACCGGGAAGTAGGCCAAGGTTCATGGAGGCCCAACAATGTAGGCTTTCACGCATGGGTGAAATAAGCGAGGATTGGTGTTTTACAAATCTTGGCCCCTCTCCATCGACTGCATCCCTCCCCTTCACAAATTGTACGTATGTTAAAGCCGTTACAGAGTAATCAATATGTCTTTGTGTATTCAGTGATACAGTGGAACCAAATTTGAGCAGTATCAAAGATAAAAAGGTGCAGTTGATGTGTTTCTTTCACATAACATAAGCAAGTTTTCAGAGATGGCACTTGAAAAGAATTTAGTAACAGTGTACAGAAGGAAAAAAGGTATTGATTAGCAAAGACCGGCAGCAAGGGCATAAATATAGAAATGACAGCAGCAACTAATTAATACCAACTTACCAGACAATCAGGTCACATCCTTGCAAATAGGGGCCTTGATGTAAGCTAAATGTCTACTGTGATGATAATTTTGCCACCTTCCTGTGGGATTGTTCTGGAGTGGATATTTGGGTGTGAAGACAGAAGCGCTTCATGAAAATGTTCACTATGCGCATTGTTAGAACATTGTTCACATCCATGTCTATGTGGAAGATAGCCGGGAAATCAATGAAAATTCTCACTAGTCTCTTCCGACAGCACGGCTCTTTTGTTCCGATAAAAAATATGTACATGTAGAGAAGCAACTGAAAAAGGCCTTCATTTGGACAATTCAGTCCACCTCTGTTTAGCGTTGCCGTGAACTTCTTTATCTCATCACCGACAGCAAATGGATCCCCTCTAAACTCTGGATGCTTCTGCGCAAGATATCCTCCAATGTAAAATAAAGACATTCTCTCATCAGAAGATACAGTGCTGGCTGGAGTGGACATGTCATCAAGAATTAGAAGCTCCTCCTCTGTCAGTTCCTTATCACAGAGACTGCACATGTGATGTGTCTTGGAATAGTCAATGTCCAGTGAAGTCTCCAACACCAGTTTGGTCCTGTCTATAGAGTGTGTGTGTGCTACATCTTGGGCTGTGATATAGTAGTTGCATCCACTTGCCATTCGAAAGTGAGCGAAGTGTTTCTCTATGTCGTCTTGTTGGAAGAATCCAAGTGTAACATATTGATGGCGAAGAGGTGAATCAGTCCTCAATAGGAAATGGCACATGTCGATGAGACACCTACATGTCCATGACAAAGCACTGGCTGTGTCTCTGGTGAGTGTTTTCACTCTCTGTGGGTTGGTAGGCTTCATCAGTGAGGCACACTCAGCCCAGAACTGGAGAATTTCAAGTTGGTGACTTCCTTTTTGGTCGAGAGACACAGGTGTTTGGTCGGGATCTCTCAAATGGATGTGTTGAATGGGGGTCTTGGTGTTGAAGACTCTCCACAATCGCAAGACGTTATCAATGAAATGAGCTGTCTCCCTCCACGATGGTGTTGATGCAGAACAAGTCTTCAAAGCAGCACTGGTCCTTTCCGAGAATACTTGCAGAGCTAAGGACACTTTCTGCCTTTGAATATTGTTGGGGTGGACAGCAGTGTTGGTCAGGTCTGACAGTTTGACCAAGGTCTTGCTTTCATGCTGGAGAAGCTCTTGGAGGTCGGGCCATTTGGCTGTCTTGGGGGTGTGAGTCTGGTGCATGAAAATCAATGGATTTTGTTTTTTCAGTGATCCAGTTGTTCCTCAGATTCTTCAAGAGATGGACAGGATCGTAAATGAGAAATAGGGGTCTTGAAGCGTCACACGGTGACTGTGCAATCCAGGGAGTTTGAGGGTTAATTTTTGGGAACCTGTTAAAGAATGACTGATTCATTCTATTGTTGTCGTTTATGATGGCCACGACAGTTGCACCCCACTTCTCCAAATCATGGATAGTTTCTGTTACTTTCTCGAACTGAAATGCAGCTTTCAGGGCATGACAAGGAAGAAGCTTGATCAGAAAAGACTTGGCGCCAAAGAAACACTTCACCATGATGCACAGCAGGGTAGTGGCTATTTTCCCTGGCACATCTACAGCATACCCAAACACTGCACCGCCACGATAGGATATGGAGGCCTTGACATAGACTTCATCTATAATTAAAATGCAATACTTGCTCCTGTCTTCCCTCCCAGCAAAAAGCGAAGTAAAGAGAGATTCATCACTGACATTCTTTGACATGCTTGTGATTTTTTTTTAGTGTTGACACTGATGGCAGCGGAAGATGTGCTCTCAGTGAAATATGCAGAGCTCGTGACTTGGCATACCAAGTGAAGGCGAGAAGCAAGTCGTCTGCTGAATAGAGACATCTATTCTTTGGCGAGTTCTGGAGCCTGATGCTGTTCAACAAAAAATCGATTTTCTTGCACGATGGCTCATTATCTTGCCTGACAATGAAGCGTAGTACCTCATCCAGTTCGCTCCAGCAACGTATGGTTTTGATGGAGGAGTGGTCAATCTTCTTTAGTCTGTGGTAAGCTTCGAATTTTAAAGTGATTGCTTCCCCCTCCATAAACAGATCAAAATAAATTGAGAATTTGTGAACAGGCCCATCTCTATCATGACTGACGAAAACATACTGTGATTTATCAGCTGTAAAAGCCAGTAAGCCCTCAGTTTGCAGCTTTGAAAGAAATGTGTCATGAAACTTGTCTGTCTTAAATGAGTCAAGCTCTGTGAATGCTGCCATCTCATCAATGTCCACGGCACGTGCTTGTTGCGTGGCCTTTTTGGTTTGTCTTGGAGTACAACAACTTGATGTACTGGGTACACATGAAGGGGGAACATTTGGAAAAACTGATGGGGGAACTGCGGGAGCAAAATATCTTCCAGAGCTTCTTACCATAGGTGTGTCGTCAGGCCAGTGAAGTGCGCATATTCCCATAAAGTCAGTGACATCCTCTGTTTTGAGTTTATTTGGTAATTTGCTAATCCATGCCGACAACTTCTCTTTATCCTTTGGGAATCTGTACACAGTAACTTTATTGTCTGTGTTTTCATTCCTGTAACCAGTTCTACAACCGTATACTGAGCACTTTCTACCCATGACAGTAACAAAGAAAACTAAACACAGTCAAGAATATTGGGATAATAATGTTCCCAATCTAAACAAGTGAGTTCAGTAAGATTCTAGCACCACGATCAAGATATTTAGCCTAGATGGCAATATTAATGTTGATCTCACTACACTTGAAATCAACAAAATCACACTGAATTATCTTCACAAACTCTCTCCTAAGCTTTTAGAGTATACCTGCATTCAAACTACAGTTATAATATTCCAGAACATATGAGAATAGAATGACCACACCACCAACAATTCAACTTTCCCACAAAAACATTCAATTGGACTATGGCTTTGTTGGAGTGAATACCTCACAGGGGTGTTCGAATACGATTCAAAGTAAGTTTGCAGATAATACAGAGGGTATCGCGGTGTCTTAAGGTGGATTCATTGTACTTGATAGCAACCGGCATCAAATGCCAAGGGCGATTAACTCCAGTGGTTAGCTCTGCGACAGCACAATGCACCTCAGAGGCTGGGCCTCCATGAACCTTGCCCTACTTTCCGGTTACCTGGCCTGTTGGTAAGGGCGCCTAGGTAGTAACCAATGAAAACTACTCCACAAGACCAAACGTAGTAAACAAATCTCCAAGGCCAGCGTTCATTCACACAATTAGTTATCTGGTGTCACGGAACTCTCGCTGACTAATCGGATGTGGCCAAAATACTGCATGCTTCCGTGTTTACATTTTTTTGTTTTCAGAGAATTTTCACAACTTGTTCGTGAAGTTAAATCATGTCTACCTCAGAGAAACTTGCTGGAGCTCTGACTATGGCAAGAGATTACAATTTTAGTTTGATGATGAAACGCAGGCAATGCTGGCTGACGACTTTGGAGATGGTAGAGACAGTGACGGCGATGTTTCAAGTGACAACGACGTCGATGTTGGCGAAACATCCATTAGCACCAGTCAGGTGCCTGCAGTGGTTGCTAGTTGATAGCGAAGAGGAGGCACTGAATGCAGAAGAGAACTGTGAGATGTTGCATGTCCTGCTCCAAGAGTGCCATAAACACTTTCCCTCTTTCCCTCCTTTGAAATTTCATCACCATTTAAAGTGTATGGTGAACAACATATTTTACGTAACTTTTTTACTTTTCACTGTAAATCATAGAAACTTGGTGTAATGTTTGACTGAATATTGAAGTATGTATGTACCAAATTTCATTGACCTAGCTTTATTTTTAAGGGGTTGTTGATAGAGAGATATAACACAGAACTTTGCATGTGTTTTTTTCAAGTTTAGCTTTCCCCTACTCGATGTTTCTAAAAATTCGTAAAAAATAAGTTCTAATCTGATTCCCTTTATTTTTGTGTTGAATGAAGGTCTTAACCTAGTAATTTTGACTGTAACAATAACTCATTTTGTCAAACGTTGCTCTTGTGGTCCCTTTGGAGGTGGGGAGTCACATGTATGTGCTTGTGACCTTATCAGCATTCCATTAATTATATTATGTCACATTCCTTTGCCATATCTTTTACACTGTGCCCTTTTTGTAAAAGATTTACCGTTGAGTCTGATGCTTTATTCATTTACTCCGCCAAAATAATATATATTTATGGTCTTTCTACTTTTGTAGCTCACTACCAGCTACTCAGGGCGAGTATTGCCATTTAAAGGAATATGAATTGTACTAACTTCATATCATATATCTTACTTTGAACTGTGGTTCATTTTGAAAATACACTGGTTACTATTGGACATTTGTTGATTCTTCTGTCACTTGTGTTGTGTCAAGGCAATACTGCATTTCTTCTCAAATCCTATTCTAAACATGATTAGATAGTTGACATTGACAATTCTTGCATAAGTTTTAAAGCTGATTAATTTAATATGTCATTGCACTGTTTTATTTATGGCAAAGATGTGGTTTGATTCATGGTAAGCCTGATAACTTTCTGGATGAAAGGAGATAAAAGGTGGGATGGAGAGAGACACCAAAAAAGTTAGGGATAAAGAGATAAAAATGAGGAAGAAAGAGGTGATGGGACCAAGGACAGCTTACAAGGATGGCAGGATGAGTAAAGGATTGGAACCAAAGTACACATGCATTCAGAAGAAAGATAGAGAAAGGGTAAAATACAAATCCAGTCTAATGGCTAAAATGTCACCCAGCACTGTTTTCATTCTTTCTGTCTCTTGTTCCCAGTGATACAATCAGTGAGGCACACTCACAATTAAAAGACTTAATTCTAAATTTTAATTTATGAAAATTAATTACATGTAATACAATGTGAAACTTTCAGGCACTATAAATTTACAGAGTTTCCTCTTCATACACCTCAGGAGACTAAAATCTTACATAGGCTTGACAAAATGGTAATTTTAGAATAGATCACAAAATTCAGTCACAACACCTGGACGTCATTGTAACAATAGGCTTCACCAATTTTACCAAAAATTCCCAAATTCTTTGACCTTGACCTTACTCTTAAGTGAGACAAACATTGCATTTCGTACTACAGTAGTCAGTTGATATGAGTAGTCTGAGCTTTACTCATGGCCAGTTGTTTGCCTCACCCCTCCACTCACCACTCTGTTTGATGGCTGACCTACATTCAACCAACTGGGTTTTTCCCCAAATCTTGTTTTCTACTATTGGTATATGTCACGAGTGGAGTGAGTGCAATTAAGGGGATTGCTACAGAGCGGGTGTAGAGTAAGAAGGACTCACAGTCGACAGCAAGTTAAGCGTGCTGTTGTGAGTAGTGGGGGCGGGGTCTGAATGAGGCGAAAGCGCGGTATTACTATCACTGCAAGTTAGAAGGTCCTACGGATCGGACCTGTGAATAAAAGCCCATCGGGCGGACATAAAGGGAAGCAGTCGAGAAGACTAGTGAGAGTCTTTCCAGTTATGACTGGTATGTAGAATGTCGATTGATTAATATGATTGATGTATTATATTATATTCGTCTATTACCATGATGTGAATAAGTATATATGTGAGGAATGTGGAAGTCCTTGATATTGGATATAGCAATGTGCGCCATGAGCGATAGATGAAAGTGAGTTCATGGATTTGTAGCGCGAGTGAGTAGTGTGTACTCCGATGGAGGTGTGTTACCGTAAGACGTGTGGTGAGTGAAAGGTGAACTAGTGTGTGTACGCTTCAGGGGTTGTAAGGAGAGGTGGAGTGAATAGAAATGGTAGGGTATTATACCAATGTGATGTTATTCTTGTAGGTGTCGGGGACGGGCCGCAGAGCCACCTCGATGAGCACAGGAGATAGGCCAGCATAGGGCCGGAGGCCACACATAGGCCAGAAGTGAGGCTGTCAGTGCAGGACAGTAGAGGCACATAAAGTCGTGGCAGTCAGGCCACGGACAGGGACGTAGATATGGGAGTGAATGAGATACTATATTGTTGCCATGTTGATAGGCTAGTGAACTGATATTATGTTGTTGCCATGTGGATGGGCTATGGAAATAATAAGGTGTTATTGCCCTGCTGAGGTGCTAGGGGAGTGCTAAGGTGTATGACAATAGGGAGGGGATATTGAGAGACTGCGGTGCCAGTAAATTATTAATGTGCCATTAAGACCCTGAGAGGAGAGGCTGAGGCCGAAGTGCCTTTAGGAGTAACTACCGGATCGTGGATCCGAGGAAGAGTGCATGTGAGAATAAGGCCGTTGTACGGCAGTGCATTTCAATAATATAATGTATGTAATTGCGCTATTATATGTATAATTATGTTTAATAAATGTGTGAGTCTGATGGGTTGTTTTGTTAAGTGTTAAACTTGTTTGTTCGTGATTGTCGTCCTGTCATAACTATTACATCTCCCAGTCTGGGATTTGTGACACTGGGGGCTCGTCCGTTGTGACACTGGGGGCTCGTCCGTTGTGACACTGGGGGCTCGTCCAATTTCGTAATATTTAGTTAGTAGTTAGTGGGCATTTGTTACTTTAGTCTTTGTCCACGTAGTACTTATCTTGTGGTAGGAATTTGTGCTGTCTTTGTTCGTTGAATGAATGGAAATTTCATGATGATATGATTTATGTATTTTGATGAATATGTATTAATGTGTACTTAAATTTCTGCAGAGTGTGTGTGCCAGCCTGAGGAGTCAAGCGGCCAGAGCTCCGATTAAGGGGAGGAGTTAAACTCAAAATTTGGAAGTTAAGTAAAAGTCAAAATTTTTGTACCCTGGATTGAGGGCTGTCTTTTCTTCTGTCTTTTTCCCTGTTTTTGCTGTTTTTGTTGTCGTTATAGGTTGTACGGGCGGTGGCGCGGGTTTGCTGTGGTGAGCGTAGTTTGTCCTCTTCGGGAGGTGGGCTAAATTTGGAACTTCGTTCATCACAGTGAACAGTTCTATAGGGACCTGTATTTTTGTTTAGATTGTGCCGTTCCATCTTCCTCGTTGTTTTAGGAAGACGTTTCTCTTGTCCTTCTCCTCCCTATCTGTAGATACGTTCTTTTTTTTCAGACTCTGTTCTTGTTTGTACCGTGTTGTGTAATCGGCGTATTTAGGGTGCATTTTTTTTCCATTATAGTTTTTTTTTGTAGAAGCTTTGTCCTAGTCTAGTTCGTTGTTCCTCGACGTCCTTGTGGTCTTTCTACTGAATTTCTTCATTCTTGTCGTTTTTATTTTCTTTTATAATTAATAGTGCATACATTTTATAGATATAGAATTAGTTGTGCTGTAAAGGTAAATTTCTGAATTGTATTCTGAACTGGGTATTGCTATATCTGGTGTGATCTCAGGTCTCTGGTCGTATCGTTAGTGAGCATACCGACAGGTTGGTCGTCTTAATAAGAGATACCATAACCATAAATCTGTGAAATGGCGGAACTCCAACAACTAATGAAGTTGGGTAAGGAACTTGGCCTGGAGGGAGAAGAGCTACGCGGCTGGATTAAAGAACAGCAGGCGGATTTGCGCGATGAGCGTGCTAAGGATAGAGAGCGAGAAAAAGAGGCTCAAGACCGACAGAGAGAAGAGGAAAGAGAGGCTAAGGAGCAGGAGAGGGAGATAAGGTTAAAGGAGATAGAAGCTCAAGAGCGGGAGATAGAGGCTAGGGATAAGCAACAGGAGAGAGAGGCGCGAATAAGGATCGCCGAGTTGGAAATCAATAAGAATGCGCCAACAGAAACAGTTGAGCGGCAGGTACACAATAAAGGTGGTGTTAGGATTAAGCTCCCTACGTTCGACGACCGGAAGGACGACATAGACGCCTTCCTTTACAGGTTCGAGCTGAACGCACAATTGCAATGGGGGGAAAATAAGGAATTATGGGCCACGTACCTGGCGTCGCTATTGCAGGGGCGAGCGTTAACATACTTTAAAGAGCTACAGCGCGAAGACGTGCAAGATTACGATAAGCTGAAGGCTTTGCTGCTTCGCCGATTTGCGCGTACCGAGGAATATTTCCGGGAGCAGTTTAGGCGAGCACGTGCAGACACCAGGGAGGACTTTGCTGCCTTCGTCGCGAGACTAACGGAGTATTTCGCGAACTGGGTAGACTTGGCGCATGTGGGCACGGATTTTGCTAAACTGAAAGACTTAATGATCCGTGACCAGCTGTACGCGTCGTGCCACAAAGATCTGGTGGCTTTCCTGAAAGAGAACGAACCCGCGACGGTGCAGGAGGCGTCTAAGTTGGCGGAAGCATACCGTACGGCACATCCGTCCAAACCAGTCGCCAGGGCGTACGTCCAAGATGCTGGGTACGTCGCCGTTGTTGAAGGGTCGCCGGCAGGACTTAGGGACAGGTCGCGTCAGCGTGGTGCCTATAGCGGGCAAGCCCAGGGGCAGCGTAGGGGCTATCACCAATCACCGGCATATGGATCCGGTAAGTTTGACCGAGCAGGAGGGCTAGGTCGCGGTAATGGCCGGGGGCGATTTGTGACCTTTGCCGATGACCGACGGCATAGGGACTCTAGTTCCGGTCGCGAGGGGTCACGGGGACCCAGGCCTAGAGCAGCACAGGGAGCGGAGTGTTGGACTTGCGGACGCGTAGGTCACTTTTCGCGCGAGTGTAGGGCCGCGAAGTGCTGGAACTGCGGAAGAGCAGATCACATCAGCGTGAACTGCCCTGCAGGTAGGATAGCGGCGAACGTGGACAATAGCTCCAGTCCATGGTCCCCAAATAAATTTCATCATGCGGCTGCGTGTGTTACATCGGACAACGGAGGCGGACAGTATTCTAAGTGTCCCAGTTGTGAGAAGTTATTATCTTCCGGTATTTTACCTTGTGGGAGAAAGATCCCCGTTATAAATTCATGTCATACAGGAGGTGGTCTTAGGGTTTATCCGGGGTTTGTTGGGGACGAACCGGTCTCGGTTTTACGAGATACGGGATCTACCGTTGTGGGAGTGCATAGGGACTGCATTCGGGATTCACAGCTTACAGGTGAGACTGTCCCGTGCATCCAATTTTCGGGGGCCATTGAGAAACTACCCATGGCAAGAATAATGATAGATACACCTTTCCTTAGCGGGGAAGTCGAAGCAGTCGTTGGTTGTTTTCCAGGCGCCCAGCTCATCATTGGGAATGTATCACGGGTAGTTTCCCCTTCCGATGAGAACGTGCAAGCATGGTCGCAATCAAAAGGTATTGACTCTTGCGCCGCGGTCGAAACACGTCGACGGGTAACTGATAAAGATAAGATTAGACCTTTGGCGACGCCAGCGATCAACCTAGATATCACGCCAGAGCGCTTGGCGAGATTACAAAGGGAGGACCCATCATTAAACCCATGTTTTGGGGAAGCGCGAACCGAGAAAACGAGGAGATATAAAAACGGGTCATCTTCTTTTTTTGTCCAGGGGGGCATTCTGTTCCGTATGTACGTCACAGTGGCTTCCGTTCAAAAGCAGGTCGTCGTGCCACGGTCGTTAATTGCTACAGTATTGCGTCTGGCCCATGATGTTCCATTAGCGGGTCATATGGGAAGTACTAGAATCAAGCAGAGAATTCTGAAAGATTTTTATTGGCCATCAGTATACAGAGATATGCGGTCATATTGTAAGACGTGCAGTGCGTGCCAAAAGACGACGCATAAGGGTCGTACACCCCAGGCTCCGCTTCAAAAGATCCCCACGGTTTCGGAACCGTTTAAAAAGGTTTCGATAGACCTTGTTGATTTAAGAGAAAGATTATCTTCAGCGCGCACTATAGCAGAAGAAGCGTCTAGTATCGCTTCAGCAAGAGCAAAGACTATAAAGATAGAGGGTCCAAACTGAGAATTTTTAAGCCAGGAGACAAGGTTCTGTTGTTGTTACCTACGGACCATAATAAGTTATTGATGACATGGAAAGGCCCTTATGTTATTGAGCGAGTTGTTTCAAAGGTAGATTACGCTATCCACATTGATGGAGCGAGTAAGGTTTTCCATGTTAATATGCTACAGAGATTTTATGAGAGACCACAGTATCTGTGTGCACAGACAAGACCAGAGGAGACTGTCCTCTCTATTGCTTGTACGGGGGTCGTAGACCAGTTGGACTGTGACGTAAGCGACACCGAGGCGCAGGAAGAGTTACAAATTCAATTGCCGGAGTTAACTGCGACACAAGGTTACAGGGACGTAAAAATTAACCCTGACCTTACGAGTTCAAGGAGTAGGGAACTTGAGACCCTGTTAGCGTCATTTCCGGATGTTGTTACGGATTTGCCGGGTCGCACTACGGTGATCCAGCACCAAATAAAGTTGACTTCGGATAAGCCAGTATTTCTTAGACCGTATCCGTTGCCTTTTTCGTCGAGGGATAGGGTCATAAAGGAAGTTGAGTCAATGTTGAAGTTAGATGTGATAGAACCATCAACATCGCCGTATTCATCACCCATCGTCCTCGTGAAAAAACTTGATGGATCGGTGCGGTTCTGTATTGATTTTCGAAGATTGAACACTATTACGGTAGGCGATAGGGAGCCTATTCCGTTTCAGGAGGAATTAATAGCTTCATTGGCCGGGTCCACGTGGTTTTCCAAGATAGATTTAACGAAAGGTTATTGGGAAATCCCGCTTACTGAGGAGTCTAAACAATACACGGCGTTCCAAACGCCCATTGGATTATTCCAATTTAAGGTCATGCCATTTGGGTTGGTAAACGCGCCAGCGACGTTTGCACGATTAATGAGATTAGTGTTGAAGGACATACCTAATGTCGTGTCATTCTTTGATGATATAGCATGCCATACGTCGACATGGTCTGATCATATTCAGACACTAACAGTAATTTTTCAACGATTACGTCATTTTGGGTTAACTGCTAAACCCGCAAAGATGGATTTGGCATGTCCAGAGATAGTATTCTTAGGACATATTGTGGGTAGAGGTGTTCAGAGACCTGAAGAAACAAAAATTGACAAGTTAGTAGGGTTGCAAATCCCAAAAACAAAGAAACAAGTCAGAAGCTTAGTGGGAATTTTAAATTATTACAGAAAGTTCATTCCAAATTTTTCCTCCTTGTCATCTTCTCTTACTGACCTTACTAAGAAGGGACAGCCCGATAAGGTCCAGTGGACGTCTGAATGTCAGACATCATTTGATAATTTGGTGACAGCATTATCATCGTCACCCATTCTGATATTACCCGATTTTCGATCTAATTTTATCCTCAGAACGGATGCGTCGGACTCTGGTGTCGGCGCTTGTCTTCTACAGGAGAAGAACGAATGTCTCCATCCTGTATGTTATGTCAGTAGGAAGTTATTGCAGAGAGAAAGAAAGTATTCTGTGATAGAGCGTGAGTGTCTTGCCATTGTCTGGTCCGTCCAGAAACTAGGACGTTATCTCATGGGACGAGAATTTTGTATCCAGACAGACCACAAGCCACTGACATTTTTGTCGAAGAATCGTTCGTCCAGCCCACGCTTGTCTAGATGGGCATTGGCTTTACAGCCGTATACCTTCGTTATTCAACCAATTCCAGGAACCAGCAATCATATCGCCGACTACCTTAGTCGAGCCTAGGGGAAGATTTCAGGAGCTTATACATCGGAGGACAGGAACATTGACGGGATCTGTGTGAATGAGTCGACTTTAAAATATTGACATTATAAATATGATATGAAGAATGGTTGATAGGTTGATTGGCTTTTGATTCTGTATTAGGTATTGTGTTTAGTTAGCTATTAATGATGTGACACATATATGCATATTGCAGACCATATTGATCCCCATGTTTTCCCCCGATTCCGGTACTTTATATACTAGGGGAACTGCTAGGTCATTTTTTTAAGTGTACGTATTGCTCACGCTCACTCGTTGACAGTCATCTTGATGCGATTTGAAATTAATTGCATTAATTTTTTTGGGGTGGGGGATGATGTCACGAGTGGAGTGAGTGCAATTAAGGGGATTGCTACAGAGCGGGTGTAGAGTAAGAAGGACTCACAGTAGACAGCAAGTTAAGCGTGCTGTTGTGAGTAGTGGGGGCGGGGTCTGAATGAGGCGAAAGCGCGGTATTACTATCACTGCAAGTTAGAAGGTCCTACGGATCGGACCTGTGAATAAAAGCCCATCGGGCGGACATAAAGGGAAGCAGTCGAGAAGACTAGTGAGAGTCTTTCCAGTTATGACTGGTATGTAGAATGTCGATTGATTAATATGATTGATGTATTATATTATATTCGTCTATTACCATGATGTGAATAAGTATATGTGAGGAATGTGGAAGTCCTTGATATTGGATATAGCAATGTGCGCCATGAGCGATAGATGAAAGTGAGTTCATGGATTTGTAGCGCGAGTGAGTAGTGTGTACTCCGATGGAGGTGTGTTACCGTAAGACGTGTGGTGAGTGAAAGGTGAACTAGTGTGTGTACGCTTCAGGGGTTGTAAGGAGAGGTGGAGTGAATAGAAATGGTAGGGTATTATACCAATGTGATGTTATTCTTGTAGGTGTCGGGGACGGGCCGCAGAGCCACCTCGATGAGCACAGGAGATAGGCCAGCATAGGGCCGGAGGCCACACATAGGCCAGAAGTGAGGCTGTCAGTGCAGGACAGTAGAGGCACATAAAGTCGTGGCAGTCAGGCCACGGACAGGGACGTAGATATGGGAGTGAATGAGATACTATATTGTTGCCATGTTGATAGGCTAGTGAACTGATATTATGTTGTTGCCATGTGGATGGGCTATGGAAATAATAATGTGTTATTGCCCTGCTGAGGTGCTAGGGGAGTGCTAAGGTGTATGACAATAGGGAGGGGATATTGAGAGACTGCGGTGCCAGTAAATTATTAATGTGCCATTAAGACCCTGAGAGGAGAGGCTGAGGCCGAAGTGCCTTTAGGAGTAACTACCGGATCGTGGATCCGAGGAAGAGTGCATGTGAGAATAAGGCCGTTGTACGGCAGTGCATTTCAATAATATAATGTATGTAATTGCGCTATTATATGTATAATTATGTTTAATAAATGTGTGAGTCTGATGGGTTGTTTTGTTAAGTGTTAAACTTGTTTGTTCGTGATTGTCGTCCTGTCATAACTATTACATCTCCCAGTCTGGGATTTGTGACAGTATACATGTAGGTTCTATGTATATAAATCACAAACATAATCAGAAAAATCAGTATCACAAGTACAGTGTATTTGAAATAAGGAATCTCAACGACATCTGAATTGAATAGACAGGCACATCTAAATAGTGTATAACATACAAGACTTGATAAAGATGCTGCGAAAGAATGCTGCTTGGAAACGAAAAAAAAAATATATACTAGCTGAAAAAAAAAATTACAACATAAAAAACATGAACTGTAGGTGTAGATTATGTAATGATGGCAAGACTACATATTCTTCCTCATTGACACCCACGGGACTGTCCACATCTGTGCATTATAAGGACACGGACAGCCATACGTACTTACATTATGGTTCTTCTCACCCGCGTTCTTGCAAGGATGCCATTCCCTTTTCGCAATTGCTCCGTTTGCGTCGTCTTTGCCAATCGGATGCAGACTTTGCCACTGAAGGCAAGAGGATGTTAGAATTTTTTCGTCTTAGAGGTTATCCAGAACATGTTCTGGATAAAGCCTGGTCGAGGGCCCGTAATATCAGTAGGCTGGATGCCCTCACTCCCAGACAAAGGAGGGAAGATAATCGTGTCAAACTAGTTTTCACTTATCACCCCCAGTCTTTTCCTATTAAGCAAGTCCTCCTTAGAAATCTCTCTATCTTGAGGGCTGACCAGAGCCTCAATGACATGCTTGATGCAACACCTCCTCTGCTGGTATATAGACGATCCAAAAACTTAAAAGACATTTTGGTCCGGAGCAGGCTCATTCACACTGACCGTTGCGGTACTAAATCGTGTGGCAATTCTCGTTGCAAAACGTGCACACATGTCCTTCAATCGTCTTCCATCGAGTGCCCTTTGTCGACGTTCAGCATTAAGGAAGGTTTCACTTGCCATAGTCGCAATCTGGTGTATGCTATCCGCTGTGCCAGGTGTCGCCCGTGCAGATGCGGGGCTCTCTTGTAGAAGAGGGACAGCAGAGAATACATCTGACGTGATACTGCGTGTCGTAAGAGGCGACTAAAGGTGCAAAGGTCCTGGTCTCCCGAGAAGAGCCAGTTGGCGGTGGGCCAACTACCCACCCTGTAAAAATAAACCAGTTACAGAAACACAAGCAAATACTTCAAATCAGTCTTTTATCTTGGGAGAAGGGGGAGCATCTGCACCTGTAGATTCAATGAAGGACAATGGACAAAGCCGAAAGGACGCCACTGGCCCGACTGCTCCTTCATCAAGCAAGTCACTCCGGATTGCGTCGTGGAATGTCCGCTCCATGTATGAAGCAGGAAAGAGTGCCCAGGTTACAATGGAGATGAGGCGATACAGACTGCACATACTTGGAGTTAGCGAGACCCGCTGGATACAGTCCGGACTGAAACAACTTAATACTGGGGAAAAGATTTTGTATTCTGGAAGGGAGGACAAAAAGCATACAGAAGGAGTAGCGATCATCTTGAGCAAGCACGCCCAGAGGTCACTGAGGGGATGGGAACCCTAAGGAAGGAGAATTATATTGGCATCATTTACTACTAAGAACAAGAACATCAACATGAACATTGTGCAGATATACGCCCCAACAAATGAAGCAACCGATGAGGACAAGGACGATTTCTACAACCAGCTTCAGGAAATAGTTGACACACTGCCAAGAAAAGATGTGAACATTATAATGGGAGATGCCAATGCCAAGATAGGACAGGACAATACTGGGTATGAGGACATTATGGGGTGCAATGGTTTAGGACAAATGAATGAGAATGGAGAGCGGTTTGCAAGTTTCTGCGCATTTAACAGCTATGTGATTGGAGGTTCAGTATTCCCACACAAGAGGATCCATAAGGCCACTTGGATTTCACCGGATGGAGTAACTGAAAATCAGATTGACCACTTTTGCATCACCCGACGATTCAGACGCTCACTAGAGGATGTCATAGTACAGAGAGGAGCAGATGTTGGATCTGACCATCACATGCTGCTGGCAAGACTCAAACTCCGCCTCAAGAAACAAGGTACCAGAGCAGGAACAAAGAGGAGAAAGTTTCAAGTGAGCCTTCTGGATGGAGACAAGAAGGAAGAGTTCCAGCTGACACTGAGGAATAGATTCAAACCCCTTGTTGACCTCGAAGAGACAGTAGATTTGGAGACTCACTGGGCTAAGGTAAAAGGAGTATTTACATCGACATGTCAGGATGTTATTGGGGAAAAGAAAGTGGAACACAAGGAATGGATCAGTCAAAAATCACTGGACTTGATAAGGATAAGAAGAGACCTAAAAGAACGGGTAAATGCAAGTCGTACAAGAAGCTCAAGAGTTGGTAACCAGGAAGAGTACCGAGCATCAGCTAAAGAGGTCAAAAAATCAATTAAAAAAGACAAAGAGGAGTTCATAGGAATGTTAGCAGAGAAAGCAGAGAAGGCAGCAACAGGAGGACACATGAGGATCCTCTACCAGACTACAAAGACTCTTGCTGGAAAATATGGAAAACCTGAAGTTCCTGTCAAGGATTACAACAGGAAGGCTATTTTTGGAAAGGAAGCTCAGGCAAAAAGATGGATAGAGCATTTTAACAGCCTCTTGAACAGACCTCCACCAAGCAACCCACCCGACATTCTACCCGCAAGAAATGATTTACCGATCAGTTGCGACCCTCCGACTAAAGCAGAGATTAATGATGCCATAAAGCAGTTAAATCGAGGCAAGGCAGCTGGACCAGACCAGATCCCACCAGAGGCGCTGAAGGCAGATGCTGCTGGGGCTGCAGAGGGTCTGCACTCACTATTCTCGAGGATTTGGATCGGAGGCAAGTTTCCAAAGGACTGGAAGGAAGGACACCTCGTGAAGCTCCCAAAAAAAGGGGACCTCAGCAATTGTAGTAACTACAGAGGAATCACACTTCTCTCCATCCCAGGAAAGGTCTTCAATCGGATTATTCTCAAGCGAATACAGAATGCAACAGACCAAAAACTTCGCGAGGAGCAAGCTGGTTTCAGGAGTAATCGATCAACCACCGACCAGATCGCCACGCTGAGAATCATAGTAGAGCAGTCGCTAGAGTGGAACTCCCAACTGATAGTGAACTTCCTTGACTACGAGAAGGCCTTTGATAGCATCGATAGAGAAACACTGTGGAGAATATTGAGACATTATGGAATCCCAGAGAAGATGGTGAATCTTATCAAGAGCATGTACGAGGGGACAAGTTGCAGAGTCGTACATGATGGTGAGCTTACTGACAGCTTTGATATCAAGACTGGTGTTAGGCAGGGTTGTTTGCTGTCCACATTTCTGTTTATCCTGGTGATTGATTGGCTTATGAAAGAAACCACCAGTGGAGGAAGAAATGGCATACAATGGACCCCATGGACACAGCTGGACGATCTAGATTTTGCAGATGACTTGGCACTATTGTCGCACACACACGACCAGATGCAAGCAAAGACTACAGCTCTAAACAAAATTTCAGAATCTATTGGATTGAGGATACATCCCGCGAAGTCGAAGGTCCTAAAAATTGTTGCACCCCTAAGCGAACAAGTCAGAGTAGGAGATCAACCACTGGAAGATGTAGAGTCCTTCTGCTATCTTGGTAGTATCATTGACAATAAGGGAGGAACAGAGGCAGAAGTCAAAGCACGAATTGGAAAGGCACAGGCAGCTTTCACATCCTTAAGCAAGATTTGGAGAACCAAGGATATATCTCTAAAAACAAAGCTGAGGATATTCAACTCGAACGTGAAGTCAGTCCTGTTGTATGGATGTGAGACCTGGAATGCGTCCCAGGCCTGCATAAAGAGAATCCAAGTTTTCATCAACAGATGTTTGAGGAAGCTACTTAAGATCAGATGGACAGACAAGGTCAGCAACGAAATTGTATGGAAAAGAACAAGACAGAACCCAGTCAGAGAGGAAATTGGTAGGAGGCGATGGAGATGGATCGACCACACTCTCAGGAGGCCAGGAAACAGCATCACGAAGAAGGTATTGGACTGGAATCCCCAGGGCAAGAGATCAAGAGGAAGGCCGCGCGGAACGTGGAGAAGAGCCAGAGAAAATGATGTGCAACGAAGCGGAAAGACTTGGAATAATGTAAAGAGGCTGGCCCATGATAGAGAGGGATGGAAGGTGTTTGTTGGTGGCCTATACCCTGATCCAGGGTGAGAAAGGCAATGATGATGATGATGTGCCAGGTGTCATATGTTGTACATTGGTGAAACGGGACGTCAGCTTCACACTCGGTTTCGGGAGCACCTCCGTGACATTGAAAATCGAAATGGAAAGCCTGTTTCTGTCCATTTTAATCGACCAGACCATGAGCCATCCAACGACATTCAAATTCTGGGGCTCAAGTTCTTGTCATGCAGGCGCTGATGTACGCTTTGAAACCGAACAACGATTAATTTTCCAGCTCGGCACTATCTCTCCCCATGGCATCAATGTCCAACATTGCCTTCGATAATTCCACTGTTGCTAATATCAATATATATATATTATATATAATTTTCTTTATTATTATTATTTTCTTTCATTTATTTATCTATTTGTTTATTTATTTATTTATTTATTTTTATTTTTTTAATCTCTTTTTCTTTTTCTTTTCATTTACTGCGACTCCTGACATTGCGCACCATCCCTGTCTTGTGCTGTGAGGCACTATATGGCGCCTTCATCTTGGTTACTAACCAATTGCGTCACTTCCTGCTTCCATGCTTTTGGCGGACGGACGTGCTTTGGTGCTGTTGAAGTCTTTTATTGTTCGTTTTTTTTTTCACTTGACAAAGGCGAAAGCCGAAAATTTATGCATTTTCTGTCTTCTCTTTAGTTTGCTTTGTATTGTTTGGGTTTTATTTCTCACGCGGGGCTTCGCAACATACAACCTTTTCTTTTTGCTCAATTTTGACTTTGCTTATAGCCCTGCTGCGACCCCACAGTTTTTCTGTGGTTTTTATGATATTTCGTGAATCCCTTATGAGGCCTCCGCGAGATGAAAGTATCTCAGTGAAATAAACCATACTGGCACTACGGCATCTCATTCACTGTATCCTATGAGCCAATTGGCCTTGTTGCTGTTCACAAATAACATTTTAGTCCTAACAGGCACGACAGACTAAATTAGTGTAAACATAAAATAAGTTTTGTGTAAATTAAGCAGAATTTTTTTTTTCTTCAATACTGGGATTCTTATCACAAGTAAGATCTATAGACTAAGTAATACATGATAATATTACGTTTTCAAACAAAATAATACTACATCGTACTTGTACAAAAATCTGAGAGACAAGCAAAAAAAAACAACAACAAAAAACAAAACAAAAAAATGAAAAGTCTGATTACAAATTACGGAAGCCTTACATTATCAACACATCATGTTTAATGAATACAAAGTTTTGAAAATTATAAACTGACAACTTAATCACTGGTCACTGGTCACTGATCCCATAACCCACCGGGGTCGTAGGGGCGCTGCAGTGATGAACGTTGTACCAGCTGGCTCCATTTGTGGCGGTTGTGGGCGAGTGTCTGGGTTGCAGGAAAGCTCATCTTGGTCCATTCCGCATTGTTATCTGCCAATTTCTTCCTCGGTCTGCCTCGTCTTCTCTTCCCCTGCACTGTTCCTTGTAGTATGGTCTTAGAGAGCCCATCTGATCTTGTCACGTGTCCACACCATCTGAGCTTCTTTTTCTTGACTGTGGTCAGCAGGTCTTCATAGTGCCTTATTTGTCGGGTGATAGTTTGTCGGACTTCTTCGTTGGTGATGTGGCCCGTGTATGAGATGCCAAGAAGTATTCATCATTTTACATAATTAAGTGCCTATGAAAATTGTCAGGGAAACATAAACACATGCAATTCTAAAGACAACCAGAATGGTGAATTATAAACCGATTACTGATAGCCATACATGAACAAAGTACCGTCAAGCAGTAGTGAACAGAGACCTACCAGCTAGCTATGAACAGTATAAATATATAGCCTTCATAAAATGAACAAGATGAGTAACAAAAGCTGATCCAGAATGCGTTAATTAACTTATCGTCGACAGTTCAGAGACTGGTCTTGGGTGAAGTCCAAATACATGTAGTATCAATTACATTCAGACTCAGAGCTCTCTTTTTAGTCATCGGAATGTTTGTAAAGTGGTGATTAAAAAGAAAAAGTTCCACACAGTGTGTTCTTTAATGCCAGGCGCGCACATGCGACTTGCTCTCGTCTTGCAATAGCGGCTTAGTTTCATTTTCTGTTAACTCTGTAATGTGCTCGTGTCTCACACGTATGCGCATAGACTCCTCAATTCATTTGCCCAGACCAGCGTTTCTCAACGTGGGGCGTAGGACTTCAGATCGGGGCGCAGGGATGTTTTTAAAATCTTTTTGTAATGTGAGAGGATGAACGACTTTTTATTTTTAATGTGCTTTCATGGTAGCTCTAGTGCGTGAGTGAGGGACGGCCACTCATAGCAGTTTATGGGCACTTGGCAGAGTACCATTAATTGGATTATTTCCCTTGTAATACTAGCGCGGGACCCGTTATTCACATCACGGTGAAAAGCGCGCATTTTGATTGGTCAGTTGGAAATGTTGACCACCGGGCTTCCAACTCTTATATCATGGCTTTAAGTTTCTTACAACTCGCTCCTTCGTTGTTATCCACCGACAGAAAGACGGGAATCCGAATTCATTGTTGAGAGTAGGCAATACCCTATCGGTACAAAATAGGTATTTATGATAACGGTTGTTATCAACGGAGATACGTCATATTAATGGACTAAAATATCCCACACAATTCTGGCAAATGTTGTTGGTCCTGACACTTTGAAAATTTATATTAAAACTATTACCGGGTTTCTGGTATAAGTAGTCAGTTAGAATTTTAGCAGCAAGTTTCTACTTTATAATGGTACCAATTTTGTTGTACTTTGATGCACATATCCTATTGAAATAATTAATAAGAGGGTCTCGGATTTAAAGTAAACTATGAGTTAGACGCATGTTATCCCCGATAAATCCAACCTGGGTCAAATTTATTCAATTATTGCTGGAGGGGTCGTTAGAGTAATTTCTACAGTTTACTGGGATACCTAATTGACTTTTGTGTGCACCCTTTTAACCGTACTGTAAATTCGATTGTGTTAGGACCCTAACCAGTTTTATTGTCGGGCTGGACTCTGTCACAAATCCCAGACTGGGAGATGTAATAAGTTATGACAGGACAACAATAACGAACAAACAAGTTAACACTTAACAGAACAATCCATCAGACTCACACATTTATTAAACATAATTATACAGATAATAGCGCAATTACATACATTATATTATTGAAATCAACTGCCGTACAACGGCCTTATTCTCACACACACTCTCCCTCGGATCCACAACCCGGTAGTTACTCCTAAAGGCACTTCGGCCTCAGCCTCTCCCCTCAGGGTCTTAATAGCACATTAATAATTTACTGGCACCGCAGTCTCTCAATATCACCTTCCTATTGTCATACACCTTAGCATTCCCCTAGCACCTCAGCAGGGCAATAACACATCATTTCAATAGACATTATCATTTCAATAGTACATTCTCCCCTCAACATGGCAATAGTGCATTATCACATTCACGCTCATATCTACGTCCCTGTCCGTGGCCTGACTGCCACGACTTTATGTGCCTCTACTGTCCTGCACTGACAGCCTCACTTCTGGCCTATGTGTGGCCTCCGGCCCTATGCTGGCCTATCCCCTGTGCTCATCGAGGTGGCTCTGCGGCCCGTCCTCGACACCTACAAGAATAACATTACATTGGTATAATACCCTACCATTTCTATTCACTCCACCTCTCCTTACAACCCATGAAGCGTACACACACTAGTTCACCTTTCACTCACCACACATCTTACGGTAACACACTTCCATCGGAGTACACACTAATCACTCGCGCTACAAATCCATGAACTCACTTTCATCTATCGCTCATGGCGCACATTGCTATATCCAATATCAAGGACTTCCACATTCCTCACATATACTTATTTACATCATGGTAATAGACGAATATAATATCATACATCAATCATAATAATCAATCAACGTTCTACATAGCAGTCATCACTGGAAAGACTCTCTCACTAGTCTTCTCGACTGCTCCCCTTATGTCCGCCCGATGGGCTCTTATTCACAGGTCCGTTCCGTAGGACCTTCTAACTTGCAGTGATAGTAATACAGCGCTTTCGCCTCATTCAGACCCTCCCCACTACTCACGACAGCACGCTTATCTTACTTGTCTACCGTGAGCCATTCTTACTCTACACCCGCTCTGTAGCAATCCCCTTAATTGCACTCACTCCACTCGTGACAGACTCCACGTCCGAGCCTTTCACTTGTCCAACACTGGACTACGTAATAGCCCTCTCGGACGTCCGCGCTGGCTCATAAAGATGATGCCAGTTCGAGTGGTCAGTAGACTCCATCAAAGACGCCGCAACAATAGGAAGCACAAGTGGACCTTGCAGTACAATAGATCGGCGGTGGCCTGCCGTGGCGCGCCTCGCCCAAAACATGGCCTAGTCCAGTTGCGCCAGTAGCAGAGAGACTTTGGGTAAGTTGGAGACTATTATATTAGAAGTGACTTTAATTTGCGCACGCCCCCCCCCCCCTTTCGGGGATGCCGCGTAGAGAATGCTGATCTACAGAGACCATTATGAGTCCGGCTCAACGGTAATTGCCGTTGTCATTAGACGTGTAGGATGCACGGTGCAGTGCAGTGTCTTGATATTGCGACTTTATTGTCAAAGTTAACGTTTGCGGTGCTAGATGATAATGATGGCTCGCTAGCCAAGCTGTCACGATTTGCTTGTGTGCATATAGTGTATGTGTAGCATTGCCTTGTTGTGGTAGGCAGTGAGGATTTCCTGACATGTTAATGTGGATGGCTTACTTATGTTACAGCGAGCGGCACTATACACTTGATTGTATTACGGGTATTTGTGTACCTTGCCAGTACCACTATGCTATAGAGAGCAGTGTGATTGTGATTGCGTGTTTAGTGTTTAAGATGTGTAATTAATTACATGTATTGGAGATGTATAATATTAGTTGGGCCTCACATGGGTGAGCCCCAGGATTGTTCTATGTGCGGCGGTGGATGAACAATGTTTCAATGAGTCTACACATGTTGCAATGAGTCTCGCCGACATATATATATATATATCATGTGCATGTATTATAGTTATCCAGATGTATTATGCTTCTATGAGTTTCGTAAGTGTGTGAAGGACAGTTTCATTTTAAGGAATGTACACATTACTTTATGTATCTAGTGGTGTGTCATACGCATGTTAGCCTGGCGGCATAGCTCCGCGGCTAAGGTCAAAGGGCATGACCCTTCAGTATCGATTGGGAAGGGCAGTAACCAATACAATAGCCCTGGGGCGGGTTAGTACTAATAATGGGAGTGGGCCTATGAGGATGGCCTGCATTGGGATGCAGCGTCTGTGTTATGGACGGTCAGTGGGCCATGTTGGCCACTGCGTTATTAAATGGAATGGCCACTCTGGATGTGTTGTACACCGGCTCAGTGGAGCGAAACTATTGTGTTCTTGCCCCTTCATTTGTTATGTCCTTCATACTTTGATTAGTACATTAATTAGTTTATGTTGCCAGTGTACTAGGAAACTCCTTGTGTATATGATATAGCCACTTGTAGTTGTTATTCATTAACCTTAGCGCTATTTTATTCCATGCATACATATCCAGTTGGTTATTGCTTAAATTCTATATTATGTTGTTGTTGTTTGATTTAATACTTAATACTATTACTATGTATGTCCACCATTGATTGCCTGATTAATGTTGTCATTATATCCTAATCATATTTTCGTCTTTTTCTCTTGTTCCAGCTTATGGCTGGTTGGGCTTCTTTTTCTTGGCTTCTTTTTCTTTTTCTTGGTAGGGTTTTCCCATGCCTTTTTGGTAGTGATACCTTTGTTAGGCTTTTTGAATAAATAAGATTGCCAGCAGAACCCTGTGTTTGTTAATCCTGTGTATCCTTAAGGGAGTTACTATTGAACCCACGCAGTACCCACATTAGCTACTCGTAGTTCATCCAACATTTTCTGGTGTCAGAAGTGGGATACACAGAAGGGTTAGTTTGTAGTGTAGAAAACCCAGCCGTGGAAATTTTTAGTTTGAGGCCCAGCCAGCCAGCCAACCCCTGCCCCACCCCATAGGAACCAGGGAGCCACGAAGACCAACGCCCTCCAACATCAACTCAAGATTCAGGACTTGTATCCCAGTCCTGTGTACACCACCCATCCCACTGCAGTCAACAGGGACCCGTTGCGGGTATTTCATCCCGCAATCTACACGTATCCGCAACATCCGCCCCCACAGCCTGCGTCGACCAGTGTCTGGTACTCCCAGCCCACCACCCTTGCCAGCCACCTGCAGCCCGACCGGACCCTCAACCTGGGATGACAACTTCCCAGCGCCTACCTCCTGTGCGACGGTCCAGCCGCCCACACAGACAACCCCAGAGATTGGACCTCTGACTCTTATTGGTGATTGACATTAGACTTTGACGGTGAATGCAGAAAGAGCAGGGTAGCGTACCCATCAAGATCCCCCTAGTTTCCATTAGGCCAGAAGACAGACCGACGATCAAGTGAGCCCCGCCTCCAGATTTTAAGTTAGAGAGTATGCCCATGTTAGCTTTCTCCACAGCTTAGTTACAATTACTTTTAATGCCTATGTTGACCTTGCCTTTTTCATTGCACTAGTGCCCCTATAGCATATTGTCTTTTTTTGTACTGTTCGATCCTACGTTAACCCTGATAGTGGTCTGGGACCACCGTTGCAGGTCTGGGACCTGTTGTTTTGTCCATATGATGTAACTTACTACAGCCAGAGCTGAGACTGTTGTGTACATCTTCAGGATGCCAGTAGTAACTTAGCCGGTTCACGCCACCTGTTAGTAGTTATAAAGAGGATGGGCCATTGTTGTACTTCGGTTCACTGTGTGTAATTTGCAATTGTTCTACCCTAAGTGATGGTATCATAGCCCCTTAGAGTTTGATTATACCTTCAGTGGTCTTTTGTAAACCTTTGAATTGATGTATGTGTCACGTAAGGGACTACGTGACTTAGCAGGGGAGAATGTGAGAGGATGAACGACTTTTTATTTTTAATGTGCTTTCATGGTAGCTCTAGTGCGTGAGTGAGGGACGGCCACTCATAGCAGTTTATGGACACTTGGCAGAGTACCATTAATTGGATTATTTCCCTTGTAATACTAGCGCGGGACCCGTTATTCACATCACGGTGAAAAGCGCGCATTTTGATTGGTCAGTTGGAAATGTTGACCACCCGGCTTCCAACTCTTATATCATGGCTTTAAGTTTCTTACAACTCGCTCCTTCGTTGTTATCCACCGACAGAAAGACGGGAATCCGAATTCATTGTTGAGAGTAGGCAATACCCTATCGGTACAAAATAGGTATTTATGATAACGGTTGTTATCAACGGAGATACGTCATATTAATGGACTAAAATATCCCACACAAATCTGGCAAATGTTGTTGGTCCTGACACTTTGAAAATTTATATTAAAACTATTACCGGGTTTCTGGTATAAGTAGTCAGTTAGAATTTTAGCAGCAAGTTTCTACTTTATAATGGTACCAATTTTGTTGTACTTTGATGCACATATCCTATTGAAATAATTAATAAGAGGGTCTCGGATTTAAAGTAAACTATGAGTTAGATGCATGTTATCCCCGATAAATCCAACCTGGGTCAAATTTATTCAATTATTGCTGGAGGGGTCGTTAGAGTAATTTCTACAGTTTACTGGGATACCTAATTGACTTTTGTGTGCACCCTTTTAACCGTACTGTAAATTCCATTGTGTTAGGACCCTAACCAGTTTTATTGTCGGGCTGGACTCCACGTCCGAGCCTTTCACTTGTCCAACACTGGACTACGTAATAGCCCTCTCGGACGTCCGCGCTGGCTCATAAAGATGATGCCAGTTCGAGTGGTCAGTAGACTCCATCAAAGACGCCGCAACAATAGGAAGCACAAGTGGACCTTGCAGTACAATAGATCGGCGGTGGCCTGCCGTGGCGCGCCTCGCCCAAAACATGGCCTAGTCCAGTTGCGCCAGTAGCAGAGAGACTTTGGGTAAGTTGGAGACTATTATATTAGAAGTGACTTTAATTTGCGCACCCCCCCCCTTTCGGGGATGCCGCGTAGAGAATGCTGATCTACAGAGACCATTATGAGTCCGGCTCAACGGTAATTGCCATTGTCATTAGACGTGTAGGATGCGCGGTGCAGTGCAGTGTCTTGATATTGCGACTTTATTGTCAAAGTTAACGTTTGCGGTGCTAGATGATAATGATGGCTCGCTAGCCAAGCTGTCACGATTTGCTTGTGTGCATATAGTGTATGTGTAGCATTGCCTTGTTGTGGTAGGCAGTGAGGATTTCCTGACATGTTAATGTGGATGGCTTATTTATGTTACAGCGAGCGGCACTATACACTTGATTGTATTACGGGTATTTGTGTACCTTGCCAGTACCACTATGCTATAGAGAGCAGTGTGATTGTGATTGCGTGTTTAGTGTTTAAGATGTGTAATTAATTACATGTATTGGAGATGTATAATATTAGTTGGGCCTCACATGGGTGAGCCCCAGGATTGTTCTATGTGCGGCGGTGGATGAACAATGTTTCAATGAGTCTACACATGTTGCAATGAGTCTCGCCGACATATATATATATATATCATGTGCATGTATTATAGTTATCCAGATGTATTATGCTTCTATGAGTTTCGTAAGTGTGTGAAGGACAGTTTCATTTTAAGGAATGTACACATTACTTTATGTATCTAGTGGTGTGTCATACGCATGTTAGCCTGGCGGCATAGCTCCGCGGCTAAGGTCAAAGGGCATGACCCTTCAGTATCGATTGGGAAGGGCAGTAACCAATACAATAGCCCTGGGGCGGGTTAGTACTAATAATGGGAGTGGGCCTATGAGGATGGCCTGCATTGGGATGCAGCGTCTGTGTTATGGACGGTCAGTGGGCCATGTTGGCCACTGCGTTATTAAATGGAATGGCCACTCTGGATGTGTTGTACACCGGCTCAGTGGAGCGAAACTATTGTGTTCTTGCCCCTTCATTTGTTATGTCCTTCATACTTTGATTAGTACATTAATTAGTTTATGTTGCCAGTGTACTAGGAAACTCCTTGTGTATATGATATAGCCACTTGTAGTTGTTATTCATTAACCTTAGCGCTATTTTATTCCATGCATACATATCCAGTTGGTTATTGCTTAAATTCTATATTATGTTGTTGTTGTTTGATTTAATACTTAATACTATTACTATGTATGTCCACCATTGATTGCCTGATTAATGTTGTCATTATATCCTAATCATATTTTCGTCTTTTTCTCTTGTTCCAGCTTATGGCTGGTTGGGCTTCTTTTTCTTGGCTTCTTTTTCTTTTTCTTGGTAGGGTTTTCCCATGCCTTTTTGGTAGTGATACCTTTGTTAGGCTTTTTGAATAAATAAGATTGCCAGCAGAACCCTGTGTTTGTTAATCCTGTGTATCCTTAAGGGAGTTACTATTGAACCCACGCAGTACCCACATTAGCCACTCGTAGTTCATCCAACAGTAATATTTACTGTATACTAAACTCTGTCCCACAGTGGCGAGGCGCACGTTTTTTGCACACTTGAAATTGGGCCTGGGACAAAATAAGGTTGAGAAACAATGGCCTAGGTTTTAAAAAATGCAACGCTACAGCACACAACAAAATCGTCTGTGCACGCCTTGGCTAATCGAAAAATTAGGATAAATATTCATCGACAATTGCTGAAAAATGATGCCCTTGGGTGGTTATGATTTATCTGATCCCAAATAACTCATTCAGCCGCAATGATCGAATTTTTTGAAGCTGCTAAATACATGTAATTAAAATTGGTGACTCCTGCGTTGAATACTGATGTTGTCAACAAAACAAAACAAAATGAATGGAAAGGCTAGTTGAATATGATGCAAGAAGGACATACCAGTGGTAGAGTATCAAAAAGTGAGAAAATAAGGCAAACTGCAGTCGGAAGAAAGAAAAATCTGCAACGTGGTGCAGAAAAGAGAGGGGGGAAAAGGGGAGCACAGATACTGGAGGATAAGAGAACAGCATTGAATAATTGCTCCTATAGGAAGACAAATCATCACGTATTAATATTGCACGATGAAGTTTTTTGGTTGCTCTGTTAGTGTTGGGTAAGTTAACATCGCTAAAACAAAGAGTTTAGCTAGTATCGCTAGCTAATGAGTAAAAATAAATAGAAATAAAAAGTCTATTCAAACGATGGTCACTGTGTTTTGGGTGGGGGGGGGGGGAGGGGGGGCTACTATTTTTAGGGGACCGCAGTACTTTACATAGTTAGCTATAGCCGAATAGGGATGCACAACTCTATTATTATTTTCTCTATTCAGCTTTGTAGTTAAGACTACAGTCCACAAACATCTTTTGGACATTTGGTAACACTAGTAACAGTGTAATGGATACAGTGTGCATTGCCCTGTACTGAAAGAGTTAAACATTTCTCTATAAGTTGTGCTGATGGCCAGCGCTCGTGATTTGGCATTCGCAATTGTAAATCTGTTCGTAACTGGTGTCAAATGATTAAGTTTTCATCAGAATGCAACACTGATGAAAAATGGGTGTATCTGTAACTGTATCTTAGCAAATGAATAAATAATCGGTATATATTATACCGAAGTGCTCAACCAGTCATTTACGGTATGAAAGTCCTGCTTTCCTAATTATAATGATTATGGATAAAATCTAAATTTAATCAAAAGTTTTCCTAAGATGTTCGGGTACTAGAGAATAGAAAGAATAATGATAATAACAAAAAATAATGTTCACCAAGCTAAAAAGGGCTGCACTATTTGGTACCTAGACGGTACTATCAAAACCAAAGTCAAAATATGGCAAAAAAAAAAAAAAAAAAGTTGTACCGGTATGTAGCAAAGCCTCAAGTAAGGCAAAGCCTCAAGTAAGCAATAATACAGAAACAATACAATAAAACGCAAAGGAAATGGAGAGATAAATCAAGGTTTCAATCGATTGATTTTCATCAGGAAAAAAATGTAACAGGATAGAAAATGTAACAAATACATGCACACTGTAACAAAATTGAAGAAATGGAAGAACTGTAGAATGCTGTACAAATACGAGTAGGCCTACTTAGCTGCCAGTTACAGACTTGGATCTCCGGAGCACTGCGCGTCCATCAGGAGCTGTTAGGTGTAATTCGAAAAGAAAAAAAGAAACCGCCAGGAGAACAACACGTAAGGCTTTGGAACTTTCGGCGAGAGATGAAGTAACGTTCCAACTTCCGAAGAAGCTCAAGTTCTATGACATCAAATATAATACACGAATTCTCTATTGTATTATTTTATATATATATATATATTTTGCCCTTGGAACATATCAAGCGCAGAGTCTTTGGCATGAAACAAAACTGTAAAGACTTTACTACAGTTTGTCTAAGGTTTTTCAGGGATGTCATGAGTTTCAGTGTAAGAGATCAGCGTGCAGGAAAAACTGCATGGCGGCCAGACCCTTGCACTGCCACTCACTTTCAAAACTTTGAGAAACAGTGTATTCTGGACTTGCATCTCAATCACACTGACATCTCCACCAGTCGTTCCGGCTTCACTGGTCTCCGCCCTACACACAATGCGCTCGCCTCTGGCCTGTGCACTCGGAAAAGTTTGAACAACTCCCAGGTGAATAATGCCCTCTCCGCCGTGAACATGTGACAACCTTACCAAGTACAGCCCATCTACAGGGGCGGTAAACACGCCTGTGTAACGATTGTAGTGATTTCCCTTGTTGGTCAGCACATCTGTTAGTTTGTCAATCACCATGTTTGTTGTGAGGTAAAGAGGCCCCAGATCACGCAAGAGACAGGCCGTGAATCCAACAGGAACATGTTGGCATTTCTTACCTGCAACAGTTGATGGCATAAATCACTAAATTAACAAACTGCTTTTACTGTTTCACCTGGCAAACTTGTAAAGTGAGTAAGGCCCGGGGCTCACTGGTCGATTCAGATCCGCCGACTAGTTGGATAGTGACGTAACGACGTTGAGTTTCAATGAGATCAACTAGTCGGCTAGTGCGCGAAGTCTCTTTGAAACTCAAGGTCGTGACGTCACCATGCGACTAGTTGGACGCTCAAAATCGGCTGGTGCGCGCCTAGGCTAAAATTAGATAATAATTATATAACAATAAAAAAAACTGAAGAAGTCCAAGGTGTATGAAATCAATGAATAGCGTAGTCCACTGTATAAGAAAGGAAAAAAGGAAAAAAAAGGAGGGGGGTGGGGGAGGGGGGTTATTAAACCTTAATCTGATGTTATTTTGATTATTATTGTTAGGACTATGTTTATTATTGAAATATTGAGCGCCGGGAGGTGATAGAAGCAATGAGTTTTGTAATAAATCTACAGAATAGCATTACTTGCAATCGGTGTCTCCTGCGTTACCTGCTACTTGACCATCCAATCCATTCAAAGTGGTAGGTGAACAGTAAGTATGCTTTAGAGCAATTTGTTTTTGTTTAAATATTTCAAATGGCATTATTATTATTATTTTTTTTTTAGGTACGAAATAATGCAATCAAACTTACATTTCTGTTTGACGGCCTGCGACAAAGAGTCCATTTGAGTCGCCACTCGATCAATCTGAAATGGAACATAAATTTCAGTTTTAAGACATATGGGTCCACTTACACAGCCACACACTTATACATACAAAAAACGAAACATTTTCATATAATCTGGTGAAGGCGTAGATATGTAGTGAGTTCTTTGGAAAAGACAGAAAATCGACTAAAGATTTGTCTTTTTGTTTTTAATTTGAAAAATTATTCTTGGATCTGTCTCAGAAAGACCCACCATCTTTCATCGGCCGATTTTCAAAGACAAAACGAATCGACTCCAGACATGAGAAACACAGCCGTTTACAGACTCTTGCAGTCAAAAAACAAAACAAAACAAAAACAACAACATTTACTGATAATACTAATTGTTGTCATAATTTCTGTGAACATTTCATTATAAAGCTAACTAAGTTAAAGTTCCGTGAATAGTAAATTTCAGTAATTCATGATGCCGCATGCGCGCAGTTTCCGATCAGCAGTGCATGTCATATTTGCTATTATTTTTTTCCAGGATTTTGATGCCTTAGCTCTTTTCAGCACATCCCACGCAGTGTTCGTCTATACAGATGACCGGACTTCGGGAATGAACACATTGCATCCTTACGGAGATTCGTGATGTACTTTTATGAAATTCTACACTTTTGATTTAACTACCATGCCTGGCTACTTAGTATTAGAATTTGATCCTCTTTTATGAAATGATAGGAGTGTGCCTTACAATTTGCCCTTGCACAGCGTTTGTTTTTTTTTAAACAGTGCACCGTTGGTTTGCAGTGCAGGAACGTAACCTCTGAACTCACAAGTCAAAACAGATTTGCTCTCAAAATGACTCTGTAATACATTAGATCTAACTTCATACAAACAGACTATTGTCTTACATGTTTATATGGACAAAAGGGAAAGAAACTGATTATTTTCGCAGAAATAAGGAAACATACAAAACGATTCGCACACAAAATATGACACAGAATGAGACACACGAATGAAACAAAAAAAAACAACAACTGGCTCAAACAAACATGCAACGACACTTTCACAGACTCGTAACGTTTTTACGTAGATCAAAGTCTGGAAATATCCTTAATAATTAATAGAATCCAATAAAGATGGGGAAGAGTGATAAAAAACAAACTAGAACCACACAATTGCTTGTGAAATGTTAATCGGTGCAACTTGCATGTTCAGAAAAGTAGTAGTACATGTATAATAGTGAAGGACTCTTCACTGACCAGGGATGTTCTCAATAAACGTTTTCAATTACCATAGCTAAAAACATTGCATTCTTTTATTTTAGCAGCATATTGTTACAAGAACAGGGAGATTTTTTAATGAAATATTATTGTGAGATACATAGATAGACAGGTAAATACATAAATAAATAAACATACATAAATAAATAAATTCATGGACTTTTGGTAAAGTGTTAACAATTCAATGTTGTATTGTGGTGAACCTACAAGTTTTACAATAATTATTAGACTTTTATGACTTCTTCACGCTAATTTGAACTCACCGCATCCATTTGTGTCCGTAGGTGTTTTCCTGTTTCTCGCAATCTCTCTTCCACGTTGAGCTGTGCTGTTTGAGCTAAGTAAGTTTCTGCCTGTTGGAGCCGCCTTTGCACATCGTTCTGTGTTTCTGTCAACATGTCCATCTGATGCTGCTGCTGGTGTGCGACGGTGCATACAGATATTTCTATTTGCTTCAGTTTTTCTTCCACATTGAGTTCTAGCATTCTCTTTGTGTCAGCCTCAGTCTCCAGAAGCCGCTGCTGTATCTGCCGATGACTGCCCTCTGTTTGCTGTACTCGTTCCTCAACTATTCGAAGCTTGTGTACAGCGTCCTCAGTTTGGTCAAGGCTTTCTCGCAGTTGACCCAGTTCTGTTTCTGCGTGGGAGAGTCTGTCATCTGTGTTGGCGAGTGCATTTTCCATTGGAATAAGGCTTGAAACAGAATGAATCACCACATCTACTCTAGCCACAATGGTTTCAAAAGTGCCATTACATATTTTAATCCACTCCTCTAATTCGCAATTTGTATTGTGGATTTCTTTCTCTGCTGTTTCGATTTTAGTATTTAATTGATGCAGATTACGCAGATCTGCATCTCTTTTGGCGGCCGCTGATTTCCACAACTTTTCGCAAGATTTTTTCAGTGCGGTCACGTCTTGTGACAAAAGTGCTCTCACTTCATTGCCTTCATGGCTTTGTGAAGTCACTTGGCCCTTCACAGCTTGCAAACCACTGATCTGATAATCAGCTAACTTTTTCAGGTCAGTAATGTCATTTCCTAACCTGCTCTCCACCTCACTAACTCGGCCTTCTTCTATTGCTTGTCGTTCATCTAGTGCCCAAATTTTTGTCTTCAGAGCTTCCATCTGGTCTATTTTTGTCTTCAGAGCTTCCATCTGGTCTACTTTTGTCCTCATATCATCCATCTGGTCTACTTTTGTCTTCAGAGCTTCCATCTGGTTTGCTTTTGTCTTCAGATCATCCACCTGGTCTACTTTTGTCTTCAGAGCATCAATCTGATCTACTTTTGTCTTCAGAGCTTCCACCTGGTCTACTTTTGTCTTCATCTGGTTTGCTTTTGCTTTCAGATCATCCACCTGGTCTACTTTTGCCTTCAGAGCATCAATCTGGTCTACTTTTGTCTTCAGAGAATCAATCTGGTCTACTTTTGTCTTCAGGGCTTCCATCTGGTCTACTTTTGTCCTCAGATCATCCATCTGGTCTACTTTTGTCTTCAGAGCTTCCATCTGGTTTGCTTTTGTCTTCAGATCATCCACCTGGTCTACTTTTGTCTTCAGAGCTTCCATCTGGTCTACTTTTGTCTTCATCTGGTTTGCTTTTGCTTTCAGATCATCCACCTGGTCTACTTTTGCCTTCAGAGCATCAATCTGGTCTACTTTTGTCTTCAGAGCATCAATCTGGTCTACTTTTGTCTTCAGAGCTTCCATCTGATCTACTTTTGTATTCAGATCTTCCATCTGGCCTACTTTTGTCCTCAGATCATCCATCTGGTCTACTTTTGTCTTCAGAGCTTCCATCTGGTTTGCTTTTGTCTTCAGATCATCCACCTGGTCTACTTTTGTCTTCAGAGCATCAATCTGATCTACTTTTGTCTTCAGAGCTTCCATCTGGTCTACTTTTGTCTTCATCTGGTTTGCTTTTGCTTTCAGATCATCCACATGGTCTACTTTTGCCTTCAGAGCATCAATCTGGTCTACTTTTGCCTTCAGAGAATCAATCTGATCTACTTTTGTCTTCAGAGCTTCCATCTGGTCTACTTTTGTCTTCATCTGGTTTGCTTTTGCTTTCAGATCATCCACCTGGTCTACTTTTGCCTTCAGAGAATCAATCTGGTCTACTTTTGTCTTCAGAGCATCAATCTGGTGTACTTTTGTCTTCAGAGCTTCCATCTGATCTACTTTTGTCTTCAGATCTTCCATCTGGCCTACTTTTGTCCTCAGATCATCCATCTGGTCTACTTTTGTCTTCAGAGCTTCCATCTGGTTTGCTTTTGTCTTCAGATCATCCACCTGGTCTACTTTTGTCTTCAGAGCTTCCATCTGGTCTACTTTTATATTCAGATCATCGATCTGGTCTACTTTTGTCTTCATAGCTTCCATCTGGTCTACTTTTGTCCTCAGATCATCCATCTGGTCTATTTTTGTCTTCAGAGCTTCCATCTGGTTTGCTTTTGTCTTCAGATCATCCACCTGGTCTACTTTTGTCTTCAGAGCATCAATCTGATCTACTTTTTTCTTCAGAGCTTCCATCTGGTCTACTTTTGTCTTCATCTGGTTTGCTTTTGCTTTCAGATCATCCACCTGGTCTACTTTTGCCTTCAGAGCATCAATCTGGACTACTTTTGTCTTCAGGGAATCAATCTGGTCTACTTTTGACTTCAGAGCATCAATCTGATCTACTTTTGTCTTCAGAGCTTCCATCTGGTCTACTTTTGTCTTCATCTGGTTTGCTTTTCCTTTCAGATCATCCACCTGGTCAACTTTTGCCTTCAGAGCATCAATCTGGTCTACTTTTGTCTTCAGAGCATCAATCTGGTCTACTTTTGTCTTCAGAGCATCAATCTGATCTACTTTTGTCTTCAGAGCTTCCATCTGGTCTACTTTTGTCTTCATCTGGTTTGCTTTTGCTTTCAGATCATCCACCTGGTCTACTTTTGCCTTCAGAGCATCAATCTGGTCTACTTTTGTCTTCAGAGCATCAATCTGGTCTACTTTTGTCTTCAGAGCATCAGTCTGGTCTACTTTTGTCTTCAGAGCTTCCATCTGATCTACTTTTGTCTTCAGATCTTCCATCTGGCCTACTTTTGTCCTCAGATCATCCATCTGGTCTACTTTTGTCTTCAGAGCTTCCACCTGGTTGGCTTTTGTTTTCAGATCATCCACCTGGTCTACTTTAGTCTTCAGAGCTTCCATCTGGTCTACTTTTATATTCAGATCATCGATCTGGTCTACTTTTGTCTTCATAGCTTCCATCTGGTCTACTTTTGTCCTCAGATCATCCATCTGGTCTATTTTTGTCTTCAGAGCTTCCATCTGGTTTGCTTTTGTCTTCAGATCATCCACCTGGTCTACTTTTGTCTTCAGAGCATCAATCTGATCTACTTTTGTCTTCAGAGCTTCCATCTGATCTACTTTTGTCTTCATAGATTCCAAGTGGTGTACTTGTGTCTTTAATACATCCATCTCTTTTATTTTCTGTATAATAGTACGGACTTCCTGTGATACACCTGACAGATCTCTTGTTGTATCAGTGCTCGTCTTCTCCAGGCTTTCTACCCTCTCAATAACCTCTGTTGGTGAAAGAATATGAGATGTCAAGCATTTTTATTTTCTCTTGGAATTCTCTCTCCCTTGCGGCTATGGTTACTACTATTAGAATGCCATTTCTTCTCTCTGTACTTCTTGCACCATTCCTTGTCCGTCCCTCGGCTACATATCGCCTTCTCTATTACCGCCACTGCTTACTACCACTTCTATTAGTCTACAGCAATTACCATTATAATACGTTTGCTACTGCCATTAACGTAAGTGCTATCACTTACTACTTCGGCTGCGTCTTCTACAGACATTTAATTTAGTTCCTCTATTACTCCAGCAATGCTTACCCCAGTTTCCCCGTTTCCCTTGCATTTCGGCCCATTGGCATTGTTTTGTCTTTCATTTCAAGTCACTGAAAATTTAACTTTAGATGTTATCGGAGGAGTCCAAATTCAAAACCCTGCAAGTGTGCAGCTGAGAGAATTTTTTTTTTTTTTTGCTAAGGCCACTTAAAATAAGATAAGTTAACCTGATTTTCATCTGCATTATTGTTTTTTTTTTTAAAAGACGCGTTCACCTTTTAATATTTGGAAGTGGATATCAACTGGCGCTCTCTGAAGTGTCATTAATCTTAGATTTGGTTAAATCACAAAGTGCGTTTTGATTTTCAACTCCTCACCATGCATATCCGTGAAACGTATCTAAGTTACCCAATTACATCTGGCCAAGAGGTCAGACTGTCAACTTCTTAATGCATCTTATGTGTCTTTTGAGCATTGCATGTGTCACCCTTTGCCCTGAGACAATTTTACGTTTTAAATACCTTATACTGGTGCCTTGGATTGTCTTCGATATAGTGTCCACATTTTTTGTCAATTCTAGATAGGAATGTACTTTTAAAAAAATCACAGTAATCAGCTGACCTCTCTGATTTGGATAAACCCGGGGCTGGCGTTGCCCATCCCTTCCTCTGCCTCTCCTTCTGTTTTGAAACCCAGGACTTGAAGCCATGTTGGATTGACGTTAGTGTTTCCCTTCCGGAATGAGAATTCCACTGTCAGAAAACAATTAAATGAAGTAATCATTTTTACTACATCATAACGGGCTTGGTTATTTATGTGAGCCTATTTTTTTCGAAATACATATAATAATTGACATCAATAGCCTAAGTCCACTTTAAAAAATAATCTTACATGATACGATATGTTGTGTATCAACTAAATGGGGCAAAAGGGGTTAAAAAGTTCACACACGAAGCCATATGGGTTTTTAGAAAGCTAAACATGTCTGGATTATGAAATGAGGTAATGGTAATCGCAATTCAGGAGCATTTTGAAGTGGATGGTGGGGGGGGGGGGGTTGTGAATGGTTATGTACCTTTTGCTCATTGCATACACCACGATAATAGGAGGAGTCTGAGTCTGAAGAAGGCGTGTCGACACGATAGCAGCCATATCGTGCTAGGTAGAAACAAGAAAAGAAAAAGCGGAAGAATAGACAGAAGGAGATTCTACCAGAAGCGCCCACCAACCACCCGCTAATACGAATGGAGAAGTATCATTATGTACAGCCCTGCACAGAATGTTTCAGAAAATACAATATTAGTACAATATTATTTTCTTAAAGGAGTGTAGCTCAGTGGTGCCTTCATCTCATTTGAGGCATGGAGTCCTTTATACCAGGAAAACTCAGTTTTCATGCGTTTTGCATTGAGCTATATGGCAGTGCATCGTAGATTAATAGTGCGTATCAGTTTGGCAGCCAGGCTAAGTCATTTCTCCTCACTCACCAAACTACGTATTCCTTGTACCGCATCAAATTTCAAGCATGCCATTTTCCTGATTTGATTTTAAGTCGGATGAAAACTACATGTACATGTGAAGAAGTCATCTGAAGCCATGAAAATGAAAATCAGCAAATTTCCAGACAGTAATATGACTTTAAAAATTGTCTGCGCAATCATGTAGCTTAAATAATAATAACACTATATATAGTAATGACACGGCCTCGTGCAAGGAGGAGGTTGGGTTATCCACAATAATGGATATGATCGGGCTGACTGACCGAATGAATTAATGATCAGGAATCCCTGCTAACTTATTCTATTTTAAGTATCTGAGCTGCCTATAGCCAGTAATGTGTCCAGTCGTTTTCGACTTGGCTCTGTCCCTACTACACAGGCAAATGCCCTTTTCAAAATGTATTATGACTTTTGATATTCATTCAGTATGGAAATGCTCTGAAACATGCATAATTATTAGCTTTTTTGAAAGAAAATTCATCATGGGAATGTCTAGGTCACTCCAAGCAGCTCGACCTTTCTGCTGATTCCTAGAATTGGTCGCTGACTCTCCTGGTTTTCAGTCGGCTCTCCTGCGGCATATTGCAATTGAAAACTGTGTGGAGAAGGGACAATTCCATATCTGCTGGACCCTACACTCACAAGCGGACTGATCCGCGTTTGACGAAGTAGAAAAGTTTCCAATTTAATTCATTACAAAAATGCAAGAAAGTAATTCAGTTAATTATTTTATCGATAGAACTGTATTAGGACATGCTAAAAATTGCTGAAAGGTTGAACTGAGTCTGAGTGCAAAAAGTCAAACAGATTGTTAATATAAAAATAGAGTATGCCCGCAATACCATCGATAACTGCCAAAGGGATACTAAAATAAAAACTCATCTCTTTTTGTTCATTTTCACGAAATCGCTTAGACTTTACGGCGTATTATAAAAAAAACACAGAAAATATGTGGGGTCACAGCAAGGCTTAAAGCAAAGTCAAAATATGGTAAAAATGAAAACTGGGCCCCATGAGGTAAAAACTGCCTCATAATGATTGGACGATTGCCAGCCTACACGTGAATCATTTTTTAAAATAACATATTTATAGGCTGCTATGATGGGTACCTTTGATTTCATCTCTGATCTGGTAGTAGCACTGGGTGAGGCGCTTTCAAGGTTTAAATCTACAAACCTAGATCTTGAATACAAAAGTGTTTGTGGAGTTGCTGCAGTGCTCATAGGTGTGCTACATTGGTGATCAGCTCAGGCCAGATGCGAAATACAGGCCTCATTTCAAACCGCTCATTATCTTCATTCATAATTATATCTGTAGTAAATTTCAAAAATATTTTGTGCTCAAGGACCCTTTTTACTCTGTATCTTCCTTCCTTTTCCTCTTCCAGGAAGGGTAGCCCCCTCAAAATCTTAGGCCCATACCCACTGGCCCCTTATCCGTCCCTCCCCCTCCCCCCCCTTTGTTCTGGCCCAGTGGTGCTGTATTCATCTTACCTAGCTGTATCTAGATCTAGATGTGGTTTAGAATGAGAAGTACCGCATCTCATTGTTCTTGAGACATCACAGCTCAAGTATGAATTCATCAGAAATTTAAATCACGGGTTAAAGAAAAACCGTAGGTCTTCAATTACATGTAATTTGATACTATTTTTCTTGTGAAGTTACGTCATTTTTATAATTTAACTTTTTTAAAAGATTGTTTTTATTGATACTACCGGACTGGCCTGGTTTGCATTGATCTGGTTATTTTAAACCATTTTTGTAAGTTTAATCATTTTTGGATAATACGATCTATGTTTTTACACTACTGCAGTGTTTCTCGCGGTGAGGCATTCCCTCGCCTGGGGCTTGGCAAAATGATGGTGGGGTGTGGGGCTTCAGAGTGGGGCATAGGGATGTGTACTGTGTACTGTGTACTAACATTGCCCGCTCATGGTGGATGGCGCATTTTTTAAAAATATTAAAATGGGGCGTGGGACCCCAAAAAAATCGAGGAACACTGCGCCAGAGGGTTAATGGATGCGTAAGGAGAGGTGTTGCCCGTCGCAAAATTTCTATTTTTCTTAACACAAATAATAAAGCATGAAAGGTTGTGCTAAAATTTCTGTTCACCCACACCTGTACCATACGGAGTTTTTAAAAAATGATATCGGATGTTGGACAGACAGACAGACAGACAGACAGACAGACAGACAGACAGACAGACAGACAGACAGACAGACAGACAGACAGACAGACAGACAGACAGACAGACAGACAGACAGACAGACAGACAGACAGATAGATAAATAGATAGATATTTAGATAGACAGATAGATAGATAGAATAGATAGATAGATAACTGGTCTCTGACGATCCCAAGTCTTGTTATAATCATCATTTTCATGCGACCAGTTCGGTTACTGCTTCCAGTTTTGCCTTATTTTTAAAGCGTCAGTACGATTTACAGTTCAGTATGTTTTTATATAGGCTCTTTCAAAGTGGTCAATATTACTGACCTCGGCTGTTTCCGATACGGCAAAGATAAAAGAGTCACTCGACTATCTCTGTTTAACGGAAATTTTGTGAAAGTATTGTGCTTTCAGCTAAAAGCGGCCCCTAAAGTCTGCACACGGGGACTGGATCAACGGGCTGGACACATTGGCATGATTGATCTTCCCCTATACATTCAAGTTCGCCTGATCAAACCGTCTCATCCAAATTAGAGAACAGCATAATTTTGATTGCCTTTGCAATCAGCATACTGCTGTAAAGAGAAATTTTGAATTTTCCACTTTCTTCAGCTCCTTCCTGAAATTCGTTCGCTGGACCATTATTTTCTTTGTAACTACCGTAGTTCTCTATTTGCTTAGGGCTCAAGGGCCATATTAAAAGACACTAGTTGCTCGTAGGCTTTTTCTTTTATCAGTTCATTGCCGTTATGTTTGGGTTTTACTTTCCGTAATCAATTGAAACATCGTTAAAGTTATCTTTCGACCATGAAGCCACGCTGTTTTGTCTTTCTCTCTGCTCCAGCTGGACTCCGAGCACATGGCACTTGACATTTGCAACGCTGACGCCGTTCAACACAGTAGTGCCGCACGGCCACACCTAGCGAAAGAGGCTTTGCACGGGCGATGGGGGATCCCGCTGGCTTGACGATGGATGGGAAAATAACAGGCAGTGGTCACACGGTGGTGTAGGCCTAAAGTATGAATATATTATGAATATAGTTGTCCTTGATATATATATATATATATTGGGCGGGCCTTATGTTTCTTCCCATTCGCTTGGTCAAGCGGATCAGTCCGCTTGTGATTGTGGGGGTCGCCTGGGCCGACTTTACATAGAAATTCATTTTCCATTTTCATTTTAATTCCTTCATTAGTCATTATTCACTTATGGTGTGAGAAGTGAAAATGACCGCCTAAGTATGCGTCGAGGCAAAATGAAAATGAAACTGAAAAATGAAAATGACGATGAAAAATTCCGTGTCGCTATTTTCCCAACGACCCTTAGGCCCAGCTCACATAGGACGACACGCGAAACGAGAAACGCGAAACAGGAAACGCCTCACGCGTGAGAACAAAAGTGGTACTAATGATTTAAACGGCAATGTGCACATAGGAGGTAACGACACGCCAGAAACGCGAAACGCGTGTGTCGACGTGAGGAGGCAAAGTGAACATGTTCACTTTTCGTGTCGCGTTTCTTGTAATTTCCTGTGCAACTGCAGTGAAGCGCACTATTCTGCTACTGCATTGTTATTCTTCTTCTTCTTCCTGTTGTTGCTGTTGTTGCAGTTGTTGTTGTTGTTGTTGTTGCTGATGATGAGGATAGGTTTATTTTAGCGATTTTTTTTTTTTTCACTCACCTGAGAGCCAAGACTAGTTTTTCTTCGGCTGATATTGGGTCCCGCCAGTTACAACCTACAGGTTGTAAACGTGGCAGCACCAGTGACTTGAGTTCGTTATAGGTTTGGTATGACATTCTTAAGTAATTAAAGAACAATGTCTCGTCCTTACGCTCCATCAATGAGTAGAATGTTATTTGAAATTCTCCTCTTGTACTCCTTAACATAAAATGCTCACGGCACCAAATGCTGCGTTTTCTCCTTTTTCTTATCTTTCTCAATAACACTAATAATAATAATAATAATAATGAAGATCATTTATATAGCGCCCAATCCAAACAATTTGCTCTAGGCGCTTTACAGAAAGTCTTGTTCTCTCCATCTGCAACTCTGTCTCTCTCTCTCTCACCCTCTCTCTCTGCTAGACATACATTGTATTACGTAGATACACACACATAACATACTATAAGACAGAAATTAAATGATAAAACAGCCAAATGAAAGCAAAAAAAAAATGCAACCAATCTGTCTTCATCTGAGGAATCCATTTTGTCAACTGACCTACGTGAGTGCATGACTAGGCCTATGTGATGAGGTGACGTGTGGCGTTTCGGGGTTTCGCGTGTCTTCCTATGTGAGCTGGGCCTTACGTCGGGGTAACACTAACATTTGTGACAGAAAAGGAAAAACGCTGGTAATGCGTAACCGTTCGTCGTAGGTACTTTGGGGGAGGGGGGGGGGTGTAGGGGTGTTAAAAAAAAAAGACCAAATTCGGGAGTGTGTTCTAAGTCTTTTATCACCCTATACTGAAAGTGTTACACGGAATGATCCCTTCGTGTCCACTGAACTGGTAAAACGAAACTGATAATTCAAAGAAGATCGTGGCAAACGTAGAAAGAGAGAGAGAAAGAGACAGAAGGAAAGAGAGAGAGAGAAAGGAAAGAGAGAGATGTAGTGAGGTGTATGTGTGTACAGGCTGAGCCAGACAGACAGACAGACAGACAGACAGACAGACAGAGAGACAGTCAGCCACACTGAGACAGTTAAGGCATAACAAGTGTCGGCGCTTTCAGGATCTGTAATCGTTTGCATGAGGAATATTCATCAGAACCACACATTGTGTGTTGTCCTTGTGTAGGACCTCATGCCAGGAATGCATTTTCTCATCAACTGGATGATACAAACTTCACTGACAAAGAAATTCGAGACAGGCGAAAGGAAACCAGTGTCTTTTGGCCACTAAGGAATCTGTGAGATGTGTTTCAAATAAATTCAAACGTTTCAGTCCAGGCGATAACAGCTGATACAGTCAGGGCTCAGAGCTAGGCTATATACTGTTTTTTTTTTATTATCTGTCGACTTAGACTTGTAGTATCTGTAGTATTAGAGTTATCATTTTTTTTAAAAAACTGACTTATTAATATGATATTCCAAACATGAGTTCCATTCAGCAACACCCTCAAGGGAATATGTTTTTGTTTCGAAAATGAGTAGCATTTTCGTTGAGTTTATGCCATCAGTGGACAAAGCTGAGGTCATAAATATCTCCTATTAATCACAAAAAACTATACGTTGTCCATAATTATCTAATATTGCTCAACATTTCTGTATTTTCGCTGTTTCTGTTTAGCGACTTCCAAATTTTGAAGCCAAATTTCCCTAAAAATGGAGTCAAGAAAGATGGGACACTTGTAAAGAGGGTGACAAGAAATCAGTAACACACACATACATTTTAAACCAGTCCCTTTAACTCTATAAACTGATTTACCTTGGATGAAACTGGTGAAGTCTTGACTCAGCAACCTGTTTATGTCCTTCTTGGACATTTAATAAAGCACTTTGTATTGTATCGCGAGCACGCGGCAGAACAACTAACAAGATGATTGATAGTGCGCGCTTTTATAAATGCTTTAGGAGCGAGACTTTCAGTTTCAGTTCTCAGTGTATCCGGTGCTTTCATTTTCGAATCCTAAAGATTATGTTCTATGTACATGTACATTTATCGACCCCGCCGCACCCAGCACAGCTTTCCAACTTGTTTTCAGTTTCGGTTTCGGTTGTGACGTGTCCACCCACTTGACCTCCACCCCCAGTCCCCAAGCGTATGTAGGGGGTTGGGGGGGGGTGTTCTGCAAAGCGTGTGTTCGCTATTCAGATACGGTAATGAATTAAAATGGTTGGTTTCATTTAAAGTTTTCAAAAACAGAACATTAATGTAAGACAAGCATGTCAAACTGAAAAGTTTAGTAGCCTACATGTTATCACAGAGACCATAATCGTTTTGATTCAACAACACATTCTTAGAAAATAGAAGTGGACCACATTAAATTTATTCAGAAGAATACAACTTAACCCAATGTTTTTACTTCTGTATTCTGTCCTTTCATCTTTAAAAAGAGAATAATTTCATATCTCACAATGTAGAATCTTTTCAAAACTTTACGGCGTGACAACAACATAATTACTTCCACGTAAAAAAAAACAGTGCACCGTCAAAGTCATTAGCCATGCCTTCCAACAACTGGCTAAACCGGCTATGGTTCAGTGCACGTCCACGAATGTAGCTCACAGTCTTACTGGCAAGGTTGATAACATGATCCACTTTTAAAATTGGTAGAGGATAGGTGGACCCCGGGGTGTGGGCTACCTAGCGAAATAAGTAGGTTTAAGGATAGGTGGACCCCGGGCTTGGTTCATTGTAGTGAAATGTTTTAGGATAGTAGTTCTTAAAAGTGGTGTGTTCCGTAAGAGTGATGTTGCAAAAAGAAAAATTATGTACAAATTCCAGTCATGAGTACTTATGTGCTGGTACCAGAAACTTTGCATTCAAGTCTACTCACTCAACCGCTGCACCACGGAGGTATGATCTCAGCCAATGTAGGCCTACTTGTGTGTACATCGATCGTCAGTGGCTACCCCAGCGCCTTTTCGCCTGATTAGACAATCTGTCTACCGCCCATTGATACAAAATGACTAGACCCTCACGCCCCCCAGGTCCAACAAAACATGTAGATCTAGATAGATCTAGATCTATCGACATCCATGCCGCCATTCGAATGTTTGTTTTCTTACCCTAGCCCCTAACTTGGCGATGAAAGACAGCTTTTCATTGGTCCGGGGTCCACCTATCCTATATCGCTAGGTACACCCCGGGGTCTACCTATCCACTTTGTTTAAAATTTGGGAGCAGAGTTGATGTTGATGACTGATACGGTGAAGAAGATTGGACAAACTATGAGTCTGGATGTGTTCCTTGTGCCTTACTCAGCAATTTTGGACCACCACTATTATGTTTGCCAGCGATGCTGACGGCACTGTCGGTGGCCAAACAGACAAGCTTATCCAGTTTGAAATCATGAGCTTTCAGAACGTGTACTACCTTCTCAATATTGACTTGTGCATTGGTATAAGTTCAAGTAGTTCTTCATAAACCTGAAAGTCTGCATCACAAGCTCTGAGAAAATTAGCAAGATGAGTTTTATCTGTAACATCAACTGTTTTATCAATGGCAACTGAAAAATAGCTTTCATCTGTGTTTTCAGGTCATCTCTTTGTGACCGTACTCAATCAGTTCTTGTAGATAGAAATATGTCAACATCTTTCAAACTACATTTTGGTGTGCCCCAAGGATCTGTATTGGGTCCTCTTTTGTACACGCTGTATACACAGCCACTTGGTTCAATCATAAGAAAGCATACTGTGAAATATCATATTATGTACGCTGACGACACCCAGCTGTATATGTCTGTTCCACCCTGTGACATCAAGAAACTAGTTACTTCTATAGAGTGTTGCATTGATGATGTGAAAAATTGGATGGAATCTAACAAGCTAAAGATGAATGAAGATAAGACTGAAGTGATATTGTGTAACACAAAGAGAGGATGGAATCCGAGTGATGTGGAGAATATCTGCATTGGGAATGAGAACATATCTTTTTCAGAGAAGGCTAGAAATTTGGGGGTATATTTTGTCTCAAAGCTTTCCATGCATTTCCATGTTCAGAATTTGTGTAGAACTATCTACTGTGAGATGCGCAGAGTAGGTCAAATGTCATCTTTTCTAAGCGAAGACTCTGTTAGGGTCTTGATCTCATCGTTTATATTTTCTCGCTTAGATTACTGCAATTCCCTTCTTGCGAACTTACCCAATGAAACTTTAAACAGACTGCAACGATTTCAAAACCAAAAGAGTGAACACATTACCCCCATGCTTATTAAACTGCACTGGTTACCAGTTAAGTTGCGAATCCAGTACAAAATAGCAGTTCTGTGTTACAAGTGCATAAACAAAACTGCACCACCTTACCTTTCCACTCTGGTAGAGCCCTACTCACCACCTCGTTCTTTAAGATCAGGCGATCAGGGCCTTCTTAAGATTTTTAACTGCAAGTCAAAGAAACTAGGAGGCAGAGCATTTACACTCTGTGCCCCGCACGGAGAACCGCGGATACCGCCGGGTTTCCCGTAAGCCTGCCGGTATGACGTCATTTCGGACCTCCGGAAATGCGGATGGGAAACCCTCTGCCCTTGACCTGTCGAGTTGTTGCTTCGAAAACAAAATAAAGGGCGAGCACTATCATCATAAATTATGAAAAGTAGGGCGAGTGAGAGAGCGAGAGAGAGAGAGAGAAAGACAGCCAGCAACCTCCGAGTGAAAATTGGTTGAAAATATAAAAAAAAAGGAGAGGAAAGATTACAAACACACACACTGTAGCAACAATTAAGTCAGACAAATGAATTAGACAGATCATCACAGTGCATAAACTAGAATTATATTTATCATCAAAATAAAAAAAATAAAAAAGAGAGATAGATCTAGAATCTAGATCTAGATAGATCTAGATCTAGATCTAGTTCTTACCACAGGGAAACGGAGACCCACAGAGTTTAGTCAGTAATGACATTCTCTTCAAATATGCCACTGGACACTGAATTAAAATTTTATATTTTGAAATTCATGCAGCATTTTCAATGAATAGATCTTGGGTTTATAGCTGAAATCTAAATCCACTTGATACCTTTCCCAATACAGTACCGGTAACTTATAAGTTTAGATCTATGTAAACACAATGGGCGGTCCATAACAATAACATGATTTATGTTCATGATTAGATTAGATCTATATGTTTACATGAGATTCCTGATTCAGAACAACAATTCACAGGAAAATGACATGAAGTATGATTGGCGTAAATTAGGCATTCGGGAAGAAATAGTGCAAGAAAAAAAGTATTTTTCCAATTTAGGAAAGATTTAAGCAGTGAGAACAGTGGCAGAAAATACCCCCATGATCAAACTGTGAATAAGTGTGAAGTATAACAATCCCAATCATCATAATCACCAACTTGCATCATCGCAGTCAGTTTCATCAGCAAATGTCAGCTGCCATCATCACTATTACTTACACCACCACCACCTTTGTGACCTTCAAAAATGATTTTTGAAAATTGCCTTTACCATATTTTCCACTTGCCATCACTTATACCACCTGTATATATTTTCTTATCTTATAAACCACATGTAATTCTTTTGACAAATTGATGGTCAAAAATGATGAGACAGTTTACTAAATAAAGGATAGTAGAAGAGCAAATGAATTTATAAAAACAAACTCGGTTGGTCCGCGAATAATTATTTATTTGGGACAACAACAAAAATCCATAACAAGACCAACAATGAGAAACAAGCATTGTCACAGAAAAATGCTCGTATTGTACACTTGTAATTTTACTCTCTTGAAAGGTCATACAAAACTAATACTATTGTTACCTGTATTTGGGGCCTGGAGAATTAAAAGGCGTGGGAACAAAAATTACCGGACTAGCAAAGAAGAGATTTACTAAAATCTCACGCATCACTAGCATTTCCATCCCTTCGTGAAAGGTAGACGCCCATGTAGATGTGGACATGCAGGATGGATGGGCTAAGGGTCGTTGGTTAGATAAAGACCCTATGCAGCCTTATTCAGGCATTTCTCGACCTGTAGTAGATCGATTACGCCCAGATCAGCCTAAGCCTTTAGATTTCCTCAAACTTATTATCGATGATGTCTTCTTTAGAGCTCTTGTCGAGCAGACTAATAATTATGCTGACGAAGGGCGTCTCTTTACTGAATTTCGCCGCTCTCCGTAATAATGGTGCTGAAAGAGACTGCAGCAGCAACAGCATCAGAATTCATTTTTCTTCAGCCAGTTTAGGTGATGATGTTATTTCCTGCATTTTCATGGCCAAACCATTGTTCAGTTACATTTTATTTATTAGAAATTGAAGAAATGTACAAAATTTTGATGATGTTGCTGCAGCAACAGCAACAACCACCTTCACCACCACACACACACATATGACATGAATATATTTTACACCTTCATTCAATTTCCAACATTTTTTGTTTTAACAGATATTTAAAAACTTTGAAAATAAAAATGTTATAATTTATTTTTTGAAATAACCAATTTTTTTGAAATTTTGTTCAAACTCTTCTGGCACCGAGGGAAATATTTCATGGAAATATCTGGCAACAAAAGGGTTAACCAGTAAATCTATAAAATTACTTTGGCCAGATGAGAAAGATGGTTCTTTTCTTTAACTACTGGGGTCCCAGTACTGTAGTTGTGTGACTGAACCTGGCAAAAGTGCTTTTCAAAGTCACATGCTGGTTTCACATTGATATCACATTGAAATCACATGAAGATTAATCAAGTGAACTGATTTAATACTGTGTAAAATAAGTTTCTCCTTTGCAGCCTCACCAACATCCCTATACATTAGGGCAGAAGCCGCTAAAATTGGGTGGTTGTGCTCCCACCTCAACTCCACAACTGTGGGCCATCCTGGCATATATGGGTCATTTGTGCTGAAAAAGAGCAATTGATAAAATGTCCTGATTTATCCAGAGCCTCCTCTATGATATACATGTCAACTGTTGACAGTGCAGCTTCAAACAGTAATCACTGTGCAAATTGTGGAAACCACAGCATGCTTTAAAATGTTTGTTGTTTACCAAGTGCAAGCTCTGGTCTGAACCGTGTCTTGACAAAATTAAAAAAAGAAAAAAAAAACACAGCCCAGCATCTCTCACTTCAGTTGCCACTGTTATAGAAATTTGAAACAAAACTGATTCTAAACTTAAGGCATAGCTGGGCTGCTTTGTTTAGCTCTGAATTTCTATGTTGACACAATTGATAGAAAATGGTACAATTTCAAAAGGAACATTATTTTTATTAGTTCTGTCCATTATCATTTAGTACAATGAAATATTGCAGTGGCTCTGAACTCACCTGCTTTTTTCCTTCACTTTTTTCACTGTTACAGCCATCATGGCTGTACACCCAGTTTTCTTTGAAGCTTTTGTAGATTTTGAGACCTTGATTGAGGAGCTGCCATGTTGACAATAATAGACTTTCTGAAAGTTTGAAAGATTTAAGAATTTAGAAACAAAAAAAAAAACGGGGGGGGGGGGGGGGGGGGACACTACTCTTGCTTGACTGGTAATGAGAATCAGGTAGCCTACCAGACAACAGTGATATGTTAATAATGGCAAAGCGCAGTCTTAAAAAGAATAAATGACATCCCCTCCAATAATTATAAATGAGAATAATATATTTATTTATTTTAATTTGGTCACACTTGCCTAGATTAAATTCTGTAAAATGTACACAACATTATGCTGGACTAAACATAATTACATTTGATTCCTTATAAACCAAAGTGGAATTGAAACAAAATACACCAACTTCAGTTGGTTAGGTTTAAATTTTATTTTAATTTTTAGAAAAATAAAAAATTCAAAACTAAACTTGATTCGTGTTATCATTCGCATCCAAAATAAAGAGAAAATACTGATTCGACACTGGTAATAAATTCAGTTTCGTATGGGATGTTACCATGGATGTTATAATACATCAATTCCAAAATGATTCAACATAGCCGCTACTGTCTTAACTGACAACCAACACATAAAATTAAACAAACCTTGAAGGCGATACGTTGTCCAAGAACCTTTCTGACTCTGCCAACACGAAAGGTGGTAAATGGGAATGACTGAAATATATCCAACCATTCAGTCACTCGCTCTGTCTCTGTCTTCTTTGATTTAATAACAGCATGGAAATGCTCAGGATGTGCCTGAAGTTCTTCGTAAGCACTAACTTGATATTCATATCCATCTGGAAGGATGCTGTATGGATTTTAGAAAAACAAATATGAAATTTTGCAACTTAGAAGCCAGCCCCAGTCCCCTTTTCCCATTTTAAGACCAAACCATTCACCCAATTGGCCTATTCCAATTTAATATTGTTTAGTGAATCTGTACTTGTGTGTTAGTAGGCCTACAGATTTTGTATCCAAAAAACTGAAATCTATAATTAGGCGTTGTTGGTTGAACACAGAATTTTGTGATCCAAATCAACTGCCAAGGCCTAGCTCTGCACTTGAGGCTACACTACAAAACCCTTATTAGGTTTATATCCAGCTCGATCTAGATTTCTACGTGTGCCTAGATTTTCTACAACATTTTTTTTGCAAGCTAGCGCAAACGTAGGAAACCTTGGCATAATCCTATTTTAGCGTCCAATATTCAAAATTCGGATTTATCGTAATCGGTCGAATTTATCGAATCTGTCCTATATATTTTTTCGGTACTTATTAATTTTGTTAGTTTTATCAATTTAAACTCACAACACATGGAATGGTCAGATGGACCGGGGGGGGGGGGGGCGTGAGGGTCTAGTCAGTTTGTATCAATGGGCGGTAGTCAGATTGACTACTCAGGCGAAAGGGGGCTGGGGTAGTTGTGTTAGTTTCTGGTCTTTGGCGCTCCTTCCCTATCTAAATTATACCAAGTACGATTATTTGAGATTTTGAATATTGGACGCTAAAATAGGATTATACTGGAAACCTTCACAATTAGATCTAAATTTGAATCAAAATACATGCAGATCTTGTTACATCTAGATCTATCTTTACCTTGACTTAGGGCCTAGGCTACATCTAGATTTTTTCCTTTTGTCCCTTGTAATTATTAATATAAAAAGTATTCTTCGAGGTGCAAAAAAAGGACCTGGATCTAGACACATTTTAACACTAAGAATGAATGTTCAATGAATGTTTACAATAATTAGCAATTTGGAATTTGTGCAAAGAAAACCTTTTTATGGCAAACATACCTCAAGACGAGTAGCTGTGAATGCACAATACGCCATGTTTCAGAAAAAGCAACTCGACAGGTCAAGGGCAGAGGGTTTCCCCTCCGCATTTCCGGGGGTTCGGAATGACGTCATACCGGCAGGCTTACGGGAAACCCGGCGATATCCGCGGTTCTGCGCCCCGCACATCTGGAACTCACTGCCAAAATCATTGCGGGAAGCATCTACCGAGTCAAAATTCAAAACTGGTCTAAAAACCCACCTTTTTAAAAAACACTTTCAGTTGTGAAGTCTCATTCCCAATCCATTTATTTTCTCATTTCACTTTAATTTTGCTGTTTTATCGTTTAATTTCTGTCTTATTGTATGTTATGTGTGTGTATCTATGTATACAATGTATGTATAGCAGAGAGAGAGGGTGCGAGAGAGAATGAGAGAGAGAGAGTGAGTTGCAGATAGAGAGAACACGACTTTCTGTAAAGCGCCTAGAGCAAACGGTTTGGATTGGGCGCTATATAAATGATCTTCATTATTATTATTATTATTATTATTATTATCTGCCATTTCATCCGTCCTTTCGGTCACAGTATTTCTTGTAAGAGAGTCTATTTCCTGGAATGCTCTCACTTCATCGGGAGGGGTTGGGCGGGGGAAAGAGAAAACAGTTTCTGCTACTTTTTAGCTGTGCCCAGTTAAGGACGTTGTTGTTATGTTTGTTTATTGTTACACCGGTGCGCTTTCGAGTGTGCAAGCAGTCCAAGTGATTTTCCGTGTTTGTGATGTACGGTTTTTTGATAAACTGATTAGCATCGACGCATTTGAAAACTGTACTTGTCGCTGGCAGCACGTTTGACATGCCTGATGTAGGATTATACAGACATTTAATATGGGCTACCTTTCTGATGGGACAGTCTAATAGTCCATGCAAAATGGCCTTCAAGTGTTGAAACATCAAAGCTTTATCGTACAGGCTACATTCACCATACTAATGGCCGTCAAAGGCGTGCCAAAGAGGGGTGGAGCTAAGCATACGAAACGTATACAAAAGGAGGCAGTGGTTGAAGGACGGGGGGGGGGGGGTTAACAAATAAAGAGGCCAAAGTAGGGAGTACGTACATTATGCCTTCAAGCTATAAGTGTTGATATGAATCTTACAGCACAAAGTGTTACTTGGAAAGCCTCTTGTGTGCACTGAACTGGTAAAACGAACCTGTAAGTTGAATGAAGATCATGGCAAACGTAGAAAAGACGGAAGCTTTCCATCTCTGGGCTCTTCGCCAGGCTGAAAGAAATGAAGAAAGTGACTGGCATTATATTTTTGAGATAGCCAGACAAACAGAGAGAGAGAGAAAGAGAGAGAGAGAGAGAGGTGTACAGGCTGAGACAGACAGACAAAAGGGTAGAAGACAGACCGACAGACTGACAGATAGATAGATAGATAAGTAAAAAGGATAGACAGGCAGACAGACAGACAGACATACATACAGACAAACAGACAGACAGACAGACAGATAGATAGATAGATAGATAGATAGATAGATAGATAGATAGATAGATAGATAGATAGACAGACAGACAGACAGATAAATAGACAGATTTTTATTACAAAAATCTCCACAAGCAAAACTACATTTTTACTTACGAAGTTGAGTATTGTTTTAGTTACTACTGAAACATACTTTGACCTCAACTCCCTCATACAGATGTTATGGTGAACGATCATTCACATATATTGGCCCCTTAATGTGGAACAAGTTACCTATGGAACTGAGACAAACAAAATAATTAGTAAGTTTCAAAAGGCAGCTAAAGCATTTTTTGTTCCAGCAGGCTTATTTTTCTTGACTTACCTGAGGGGAGAGAGCATGTGATAGAAGGAGTGAGAATGTGATGGGAAGAGAGAGAGAGGGGGGTGGGGAGAGGGAGTGTGGGAGAGAGAGGAATGAGTTTTTATTACTTGTAAAGCGCATTGAGCATTTATTGGAAATGCGCTATATAAATGTAATTTATTATTTATTATTATTATTATTATTATATAAATAAAGACTATTTTCTTTGTTCTTTTAACCCTGTCTGTCAACTTTTCTTTTTGTGTGCTTTTCTGTGTCCTTGTAGCATTTTTTTTCCTTTAGTGTTGTTTGATTTTATAAGAATCATTCGACTTACGTTTGCCATTATCTTCGTATATTTTCAATTGATAAAAAACAAAACAAAACAAACAACCGAAACAAAACAACTAACAAAAAAAAAACACGAACTGATTCATTCATGCGGGTTTGGAAGTTTTTGGACTGCTGTAGTTTATTCGCACGTTATTCTTTCATTATCGCCCCGGTACAACAATATTGGTCTTTTTTTTTCGAAATACTATTTTAGGTCAGGTTCAGAGTGTGCGGACTTAGGGATAGTCCTAGGATTTCAGAACAATGTAGTAGGAATAATTTTTATAGCGATTACCTATGGTAAACAGTGTGATGTAAATTGTCAGTTCCTGTTCCAATTACCTAGCCATAATCATTTTCTTGGGTTTGAAATAGCAGTTTCTTCAAAAACTGTTGATAGGGGACCCTAGTAATTTATATAGTAAGCTATAGATGAACACACCGCAGCTCGATAGTTTCTGTGTTCGGCTTAGTAATTAGACTACAGTGGCCGGTTTCATGAAAAATGCCCAACCCATGGGACAGACGTTGGTGCCTAAACGGCCTGGGTGTGCCCAACTAGGCGGGTACTTGATGTAACCCAAGGGCGCGTTTCATGAAATGTATCCACACCCAAGACCCACTACACCGTGTAGTGGGTCTTGGCCCACACCAAAGAGCTTAAAGTTGCCCACACTTGTGCCTAATAGGGCGTTTGCTCAGCTGACAGTTACACACTTATTTTTAGAAGGAGCATCAAGTGGCCCAAGACCCACTACACGGTGAAGTGGGTCTAGGATGTGGCCAGTGTTGAACTGCGGTGAAACTCTCTACCGCAACCGTTAAACGTTCTCGTCACGTAGTCAAGCGTCATGTAAATTAGGATAACCCAATCATAACTCGTTTTAAGAAACAATAAATTAATCAGAAAGACTGCACATTGTGTTCCGAAGTTGAGAATAGGACGCGGCAAGCGCATGCGATTAGAATTCGTCGGTTGGTAAGAGGTTTGGCAGTGAAGAAACGAGCCTTGAGTAATCAAGAATAATACTGTGCGCTGGCTAAGTCTCGGCCGTGGCTGGATGAAAAATGTGAATATTAATTAGATCAAAATGCTGACCTGAGTAGGAGAGGAAAAGAAAGAAAGGGGTGTGTTCGTCCGCACGTGGATGATGATACAAGCAAATTATTATTGTGTGGTGTGGGAAAAAAATAGAATTGGGTCGACCTATGACGACGGGAAAGGGGCTCGGTTGATTCGAGTGGACGAGTAGATCTAACGAACAAATCGACGCACTGTGTGGGCATGGAAATCTATAGGAAATCTGTGGCCAGTTTCATGAAAAGTGCCCAAGGCAAAGTTCCCACCCAAATATGGCGAAAACAGGCCCATGGTTACTTGACACGGCTGGGCAGCGTTTCATGAAATGCGCCCCGTCAGTTTTGGGCGGTCCCTTGGGACACAGATCCTGGGACAGCTAAAGAGTAGGCCAGAATGGACCTCTCTGGGCCGCCTTTTAAAATAAAAAAAAATTCAACCTTAAAAAAAATATTAAAAAATTCAACCTTTATTAAAGCATAAACGCATTAAAAAAACAGCTTTTTCAAATAGCTACAACATCAAAAGCAATTGACGCCCCTGGACCACCTTTAAAAATTTTGAAAATTCCCTGGACCACCTTTTAAAATTTTTAAAAATTCACCCCCTATAAACACATAAAAATTTAAGCTTTTTTGTTTTCCAGTCTGACAAAAAGACGCACGCCCCTGGACCTCCTTTTACAATTTTAAAAAATTCAACCTTAAAAAACATATAAAAAAATTCACCCCCTATTAACACGCCCCTGTGCCGCCTTTTAAAACCTTTACACCGACGAAGCTTACATGGCCTGTAATCACTCCAAAACCTGCAGATAGGACAAAGTTATCAAGTGTGAAGTAGAGGGAACATAACATAATCCCACAGTCACGCTGATCCGTGACCTGTGTCGAATAACGAACAGTTTGGCCGTCTTCCGTTTCATAGAAATTCTGTTTCGTTTTCGCGATCCATATTCGACAATGCCTGGGCTGTTCGGTCCTGTTGATCCTGTGATTTTTTTTTACCATCACGTAGTTCTGTTTTTACGGATGTGTGACATCCTGTTGTCAAGGATCAGTAAACCATGTTTTAACTGAATGTGTTGATTTCACGCTTACCCGGAAAAGTCTCTAAGCTTGCGGATCCATAAAAGAATTATTTCTAACGTGGACCCACAGCACGTCTTGTCCTGTCTAATGAAGACTGAAATCTACAAGGTGATTAAAAAGGTTTTGTCTTCACACACTGACAAAATTCCTTCTAGAATTTTACAAAACACATTGGAACTTTACAGATAAAACAATTTTACCCGGAACTTCACAAAATATGTGAAATTTCAATTAATGAAAACCTGAGTATCAATCCCCCCCCCCCCCCCTCCCAATAGATAAACAAAAACGTGAACGGTGCAGACTGGCCGTCATCATGCCAACACGACGTTTAACTCAAACGCAAATTCACAAACTTTATTGAGCTGTCCGAAACTGAAAGTACTGTAAAGACAAATAAGTAAGGGACTGGAACCGTGGAACTGCGACATAGTGAGGAAGTTAAGTCATGTGGCGACATAAATGAGCATGCAGATGGAGATAATTATACATGCCATCATGAAAATAATAATAGGTGGTGTAGTTGATGTGAAGAGCATGCGTTGATAAGTTGTGCGGTCGAGCAGCCGCACGCTTTACAGCAGAGTCAAAATTGGGCAAAAAAGAAAAAAGTTGTATGTAGGAAAACCTTGCGTGAGAAATAAAACCCAAACGATACAAAGTTTTTCTGTGGTTTTTATGATATTTCGTTTTACAGCAGAGCATGGTTCGCATAGGGCAATACTCGTGCATACAGCCCTACCTAAGCAATCGCATGGCCTCTTATAGAAGTAGCATCAACCTAATTACTGACAGAGGTGAATTGCTGTGCCCAGCCAAGGGATTTTTGGCTGCCAATTGTAATGTTACAAGTTTGACACAACCAGAGACCATGTGTAGTTGGTATAATCAAAGATACGACAAGTTAGAACATGCTCTTCTTCGCAAGCGTTTCATCTCACATGGGACTATATTGAATGAAACTGAAAGCTATTCGAGTTGGAGTTCCGTTATGTGCGATCTGAGAAGCCACAGAGGAAAGTCGGTTTCGATTTGTCCCTCGTATAAATATTCTGTGGTCGTCCGTTGTCTGATCTTTTGATTTGGGGTCTGAGTTTGGAGAAGACCAGAGAATATTGCAGAATAGTAGCAGAGTAGAGTGATGTTAGTTTTCACAGTAAGTGAAAGAAAACTGCATATTACAACATGGAATTGCCCTGCAAAGATAAAGTTCTACTGATATTTGTTTTAACTTTATTCTTTTACGTTAAGGATTCAAAAAAAGTAAGAAAGTTCAGACTACACGAATATGACAATTTTATTTATTATACAAGGTATGAAATTTGGAAGCTCAGGAAAGTAAGGAAACCCTTAATGATCCAATCCAATAGTTGTAATGTCAGCTTGGATCAAAATGGATCAAAATGTTATCAGTCTTCATCCTGAACAATGTCCCAGATTTCTAATATTCAGTGCAAAAGATTGTCTGATTTCACATTCTTGTTATTTTGATGGATAATAATACAAAAAAAAAAGCAGCTGATAATGTACCTGATGAAAAGCAACAACAACAAAACAGTCGAATGTGAGTATAACACAATAACACAATAGTGGAAAATCAATAGGGGGGGGGGGGGAGCGTGGGACTTGGGTGTGGGGTGTGGGAGGAATTTTCACCGAAATCTTAATTTCATAGTGTTAATTTAACTGTAGAGATGAAGTGTTGTTTGTTTATATTTTGCCCCTGCGATCCTTTCTCTTCGACGAACACATGACGTCATCACTTCCTGCGCGATGTGTTCATTATTACCCATGCGCAAACTATTGCCGTTATTTTCATGACTAGTGACGGGGTGCGGATGGCACCAAAGCGCAAAGGGGGCGCAGTGAGGCTTATCTAAAAACAAACAAGCAACAACAACAACAAAATAAAACTAAAGGAACGGGCAAAGTGAAGCAGACCCATTATAATCACCCAAAACTGAAACTAATAAACAGATTTATCCAGGGCCGGGCCGGGGGCGTGATTTTTTTCCGTACGGGATTTAGCAAATTCAGGAGCGGGGCAGCAACACACTCCCATACACAGCTCATCGGCTAAGGGATTTCTCGTCCTATCGAACAGGAATTGGAGACTTGGGAATGGTGGGAAATATTTATATATACATATTTTTTTTTTGAGTTTGTTTGTGTCCTTGAATTTTGCCTTCGGTCCTTTTCATCACGAACGCATGAGTCTATGACGTCATCTTTTGACTTGGGGGGGGGGGGGGCTGCACTAGATCAAATACGCTGAGTCGACTTTGTCACGAGTGGAGTGAGTGCAATTAAGGGGATTGCTACAGAGCGGGTGTAGAATAAGAAGAGCTCACGACAGACGGATAGGAAAAGACGTGAAAGGGGAAGAGTAAAAATAACTCATGCAGACAAGTGGGAAAAGCGTGCGTGTATGAGTGGTGTGGAAGTCTGAATGAGGCGAAAGCGCTGGATTACTAGCACTGCAAGTTAGAAGGTCCTACGGATCGGACCTGTGAATAAGAGCCCATCGGGCGGACATAAAGGGAAGCAGTCGAGAAGACTAGTGAGAGTCTTTCCAGTTATGACTGGTATGTAGAACGTTGATTGATTATTATGATTGATGTATTATATTATATTCGTCTATTACCATGATGTGAATAAGTATATGTGAGGAATGTGGAAGTCCTTGATATTGGATATAGCAATGTGCGCCACGAGCGATAGATGGAAGTGAGTTCATGGATTTGTAGCGCGAGTGAGTAGTGTGTACTCCGATGGAAGGGTGTTACCGTAAGATGTGTGGTGAGTGAAAGGTGAACTAGTGTGTGTACGTTTCATGGGTTGTAAGGAGAGGTGGAGTGAATAGAAATGGTAGGGTATTATACCAATGTAATGTTATTCTTGTAGGTGTCGGGGACGGGCCGCAGAGCCACCTCGATGAGCACAGGGGATAGGCCAGCATAGGGCCGGAGGCCACACATAGGCCAGAAGTGAGGCTGTCAGTGCAGGACAGTGGAGGCACATAAAGTCGTGGCAGTCAGGCCACGGACAGGGACGTAGATATGAGAGTGAATGAGATACTATATTGTTGCCATGTTGATAGGCTAGTGAACTGATACTATGTTGTTGCCATGTTGATGGCTATGGAAATAATAATGTGTTATTGCCCTGCTGAGGTGCGAGGGGAATGCTAAGGGGTATGACAATAGGAAGGTGATATTGAGAGACTGCGGTGCCAGTAAATTATTAATGTGCTATTAAGACCCTGAGGGAGAGGCTGAGGCCGAAGTGCCTTTAGGAGTAACTACCGGATTGTGGATCCGAGGGAGAGTGTGTGTGAGAATAAGGCCGTTGTACGGCAGTGCATTTCAATAATATAATGTATGTAATTGCGCTATTATATGTATAATTATGTTTAATAAATGTGTGAGTCTGATGGGTTGTTCTGTTAAGTGTTAAACTTGTTGGTTCGTGATTGTTGTCCTGTCATAAACTATTACATCTCCCAGTCTGGGATTTGTGACAGACTTGTCCTGGAGCCCACAGGCGTTTTGTATGCTGTTGACAATAAGTCTTACATTCTTTCATACCCTACATAATAGGCCGCTTTCCCCCCCCCCCCCCTTTTGTCTTTTGTATTTAATTGAACCCTTCGTAGAACGGGACAGTTACAAATGTAATATGATGGTAATTATGACATAAATCGCGTTTCCACAGGTTTTCTTGGTTGGTATAATTGTATGTTATTTCATCCAGTTTTCTGTGCAGCAGGTAAAATAACTAGCAGCTTCACAGTTTGTAAGCCAAGTATGACTGTCTTGCCTTGACTGCCCTACCTGATATAGAACTACTTATGAATGTAGTCCCTCTTCTCTCCTCCCTCTTCTTGCCTCGACTGGACTGCCTTTGGTATCTGTTTACGAGTGTGGTCTCTACCCCCTTGTATTGCCTCGACTGGACTGCCTTTGGTATCTGTTTACGAGTGTGGTCTCTACCCCCTTGTATTGCCTCGACTGGACTGCCTTTGGTATCTGTTTACGAGTGTGGTCTCTACCCCCTTGTATTGCCTCGACTGGACTGCCTTTGGTATCTGTTTACGAGTGTGGTCTCTACCCCCTTGTATTGCCTCGACTGGACTGCCTTTGGTATCTGTTTACGAGTGTGGTCTCTACCCCCTTGTATTGCCTCGACTGGACTGCCTTTGGTATCTGTTTACGAGTGTGGTCTCTACCCCCTTGTATTGCCTCGACTGGACTGCCTTTGGTATCTGTTTACGAGTGTGGTCTCTACCCCCTTGTATTGCCTCGACTGGACTGCCTTTGGTATCTGTTTACGAGTGTGGTCTCTCATCATCATCATCATTGCCTTTCTCACCCTGGATCAGGGTATAGGCCACCAACAAACACTTTCCATCCCTCTCTATCATGGGCCAGTCTCTTTACATTATTCCAAGTCTTTCCGCTTCGTTGCACATCATTTTCTCTGGCTCTTCTCCACGTTCCGCGCGGCCTTCCTCTTGATCTCTTGCCCTGGGGATTCCAATCCAATACCTTCTTCGTGATGCTGTTTCCTGGCCTCCTGAGAGTGTGGCCGATCCATCTCCATCGCCTCCTACCAATTTCCCCCTTGTATTGCCTCGACTGGGATTATCCATCATCTTGCTTCGTCTGGACTACCTTTGATATTTATTTCCAGAACATATTTTCTTGTATGTGTTTCATGTATGATATGTTACAGATACACAAGACAACCACTGGTTGAATGAGACAATTTGCCGACCAACTACTGATAAACAACACAAGACATGTATGTTTGACGCTCAAACTCGAACAGTTTCAATGGGAAACGAAAACTTCGCTACGACTGTCTGCACAACTGACGTAGTCGAAAGAGTTAAATACGGACGAAGTTTTCTAAAATTAATACAACTAACAAAACGTGTCAGGGAACAATTTTTTTCATAAGACATGTATTACTTGCTGCCTCCAGTGAAAGCCTCATCACATTTGACAACCAGGCCCACCAAGGAATCTGACGTTAGTGCTGCATCAGCTTTCATGAATGTAGGACGGTGGTGCAGCCATGAAACATGCTAAGACGTTTGGGGGAAAGAATCCACATGGCTCCAGTAGCTATTTTAAAACATGAGGATTATCTGAGATCAGTCAGTTAGAGTCGCATATTTAGATAAGATACTATTTTCAGATGAAGCGTGGAAAGGAATGGCTATTATATATCATTTTAATATTATTAAGGTGCGTAATATTGACGGTTAAGGGACAAAGAAGTCACCCATAGATAATCAGCAAAGAGAACAGTTCAAGCGCACGATTTGTTTTAAACGCCGTCGTTGTTGGTATTATCCGAGACACAGGATACCGAGACGGGGCAATTCGCCGAATTCCGTCCGTCGACTTGCGCGCGTATCATCTATGTCAAAAGTGCAACAATTCGCACCACACCCCGTCATTTAGTGAACGAAAAAGACTAGTACCACAGAGCTCTGTGAGTAGTGCTCACCGTGTTTATTCGCGTGGACATAGTGAAAGAAGGAATGAACCGTCTCAGTATTCTGCCTTGGGTATTGTCAACATGAACTTTAAGTATGCATGAGATCATGGATAAAATGGCAACAAAGTCTGAGAGTAAGCTTTTGCAGTTAATGATGGGGCAAGTGTCACTGGCCACGGACCCTAAAAACACTCTGCGGAAATACTATGCCCGCGCATCTTACCATCATCATGGGCCCCTGGGCAAAGCAATATGCTTTGTTGCTCGTTTCAAAAACCAGTGTAAATTTGCATGCACGGGGCCACTTATACCTAGGAGCCCCCGCACAGCTGCCCAGTCTGCCCATGCATTACGACGGCTCCGGCAAAAGAGCCTGTTTTTATCTAGTTGTCTTACCGTTCAGCGTAAATGGTTTCGAATTTCAAGTTCACATAGAACTTCATTGTATTGCACTTCTTGCTTCCCTAGGGTATGAAGTAAGCTCATGTAGAGGGGTGTGTGAATATACAGTTAGAGATATTAGTTCGCATAAAGCGCTGTGTGAGTCTCTATTGAGATATTAACTCGATTAGAACGGTGCACAGGGTGCATGTTTTTTAAGTTCGAACGGAACATTGACTTTGGCAGTTTTATTCCTTCGCATTGTAACCATATTTGGGCAGCTGAAGACTCGTTAAGACTAGATGTGTGATTTCATTAATGTTCCATACCATGATTGTCATTTCATGTATTGCTTTTATTGAGTTTATTGAGTTGTGATATATGTTAATGTAATGATGCGCTGGATATGCGTCCCATGTAAGTGCTCTTAATGCTGTGGGAAAGAGAATAAGTGATTCTTATCCATCTTATCTTATCTTATCTACAATATCCTCGATCCTGAATTAGGAATGGACAATTTCAGTTAGTTACTTAAAAGTTGTGGACATAATTATTAGTGGAGCCGTAATTACTGTTTTTGCTATTCTATGTCCTGCATTTAGTTAACAATTAGTCATTTATAGTATACTAATATTGAATTGGTCCATCATACCACTGTGACTTCTCAAGCCTTGCATGCACATGTGATGGCCATTTTTATTATGTTAATCAAAACCTTTATTTCAGGGTAATTAGCTTAGATCAGTGTTGTCGAAATAGTATTCCATCATTTTCGTTCACGTACATTGATCTCGTACTAACTTTTGTATTCTAGTTCTAATTATTTCAGACTGTATCACAAACTTACATTAGGCCCCCACCCCACGAATCCCAGTAAGATGTGTTGTATGTATAACGATAAAGCACTTGTTCCATTGGTGTGTTGTAGCCTCATAATAATAGGTAAAAAACTTGCCCTACCTCTGCGTGCATTTGCGCTGTGTGAAACATAACATAATTACTGTATACAATACATTACAGTGGCCTCATTAGATTTACTCTGTGGGTTTAAAATGTATCCAGGCTACTTTACTTCAGTTACGCTTAAGCTTTCTGTCCAGTTGTACTTGAATAGTTGAAACGATGTAACACATTTTCCCACATATTATAGTTCATATACACACATTATTACATAATTATAATATATGGATACTAGAATGGTGTGAAGGCCGACACTGTCATTATACATTCCCTCATATCTTTATATTACCTAAGAGGATGATGATGGTGAATATGATATTGGTATTATTCTGTATTTTCGAATGTAAATAAGTTGATCTGGTGTTCTCATTGTCTATTATTGTACGGTAATGGTTAGATTTCTGTTTCAAAGTTGATGTAGATAGGTGGAGTTCATGATATGAAGAAATTTATTGTGTATTTAGTTGTATGCGAAATATTTCATTTCTGCTGAATTACACCATGGATGAAGGAAGTTCTCTTTGTGCTCTTTCCTAGCCTTTTCTCTCAGCACCATTGTAACTTTGTCTGTGCGTGTAATTACATGTATTTTGAAATATCAAGCACATTTCTGATTTTCTAAAATGAAAATAGAATACAGATTTCAAGAAAACATGCATAATAATTATGCTTTTAATCAATAGAACAACTATATCTTAGCAATCAAAGGTTTGATATTAATGGGCCATTCAATGGTCAGTAAATTACATTTCAGACAGCGTTTTGCTATTTCTGAATTAAAAAAACACAAAGTCATATTTTATTTCCTACTCAGTCTTGTAAGAGCAAGCATATGCCAGTTATTAATGTACATTAGGAGTATGGAAACAAAAGACCTCATTGTAGGGATGCCAAATCATTTTGATTAAGCGTTACATAAATTACATCAGAAATTTTCAAGTTTTAAAAAATTTGAATCAAATTTAAAAATCCTGTGAATCTGTAAAAATATTGAACAATACTCAATTGTTTTCTGTAGAACATGCATTTACTAAGCTTGTGGTACAAAGCTGATGTCTGAAAATCTAGTTTTCTTCATAGCAAGGGACCCAGGTCAGTGTCACGAAAATTACCTCTGACTAATATGTGGCAAAACTTTTCGATGCGTATTTTTTCATTGAATGATGTTCCTTCCCTGTGACATCAGAAAGAGAATATCATTGATTTAAAAAAAGCAGAGTGCTCTCTGTTCCAGGCAGACTAAATTTATTCACTGATGCTTTTGTGTGTGTGTGTGTGTGTGTGTTTGTGTGTGTGTGAAAGATCATTTCTGTTCGTTCAAGACATCAAAAAGATAAGGGAATAAATATTGCCTATATTTCTCAGAAGATGTTTGTCAGTCAGTAGATTACTCTAAATTAAGGAAAGCATCCTCTATTTTTTCAGATCCAAATTAAAAAAAAATGTGTATGTGAAAACGTTTCGTCTGTTACAGTAGAAGTTCCAACTTCATCGTCCAAATTAAAAAAAAATGTGTATGTGAAAACGTTTCGTCTGTTACAGTAGAAGTTCCAACTTCATGCCCTTGAATTTCAACGGAACTACTTTGCCACTTCTCATGGAAAGGGAGTGGTGGGTGGTATTGGGAGAAGGGTAGGATAATTTAATAATTTAATAATTTAATAATAATCTTTTTGTTGGCATTAATACGAAAAGCTGTCATGAACAAAAAGAATCATATTGTTGTTCAGTGTGCCAGAGATTTTGCAAAAACCGCCTCTCAGCTCATGGACAAAACAGAGGTGATGCTTGTGGAGTGTCACAAGATTGATAAAGGAGAGTCCTTGGGATGATGAAGTCAAAGAAGTTTCCAGATAAGGAATGTCCACCCAGTAGTTTTAAGAAATGGAATTATCAGTGGTTATAAAAATGAGCTAGAACAGAAATTGTCTGCAGTGGTCACATTCAGCTAGGACATGAGTGAAAGAGAACACAAACACAAATTTACAGTTTAAAAAACTTGCGTATATGAGTAAATCTTTTTACATACATGTATTTCTTCTTATTTATATAAAATGTTTACAATAAAATATGTCTGTAACAATAAAATTATAAAACTGTATGTAAACGTAACGGATTTTTTAACCAACTTGTTGGATTTGTGCGGCTTGTCAGAATTTTTCAACAAATTTTTTTGATCAACTTGTCGGACTTTTACATTAGACTTGAAGGAATTTTTCGGCCAATTTCTCGGCATTCCATGTCGGACTTACAGGATTTTTTGGCCAACTTGTTGGTTTTTAACTCAGACTTGTGGAAATTTTTCAACAAATTCTCGGATTGTGAATAGGATTTGTCATAATTTTTCAGCTATCATCTCGGATTGTGAATAGGATTTGTCATAATTGTTCAGCTAACGTCTCGGATTTGTGCGTCAGACTTATGAAAATTTTTTGGCCAACTTCTCGGACTTGTACGTCAGACTTGTGAAACTTTTTTGTTTTTGTTTGTAAGTTTAACATTTTTACTGATCCGCTAGCACATGGACAACTTTTCCCTATTCGGGGTTTAGTTTGCTTGTTTGAAAAGGAGATCTGGGAGACAGTGACTGAATATAAATGGGATTTTGAAGACAGTTTGGTATTTGAGTTTTCAAAACAATTTTCTGGATTTCATGGAGATTTATACGTCATATTTCCTTATATTAAACTATCTATGTTGACACGTAGTGACCGGGCCAAAGGGGTTGATGGGTATGAGATGCTGGAACAGAAAGTAGCTTAGTTGTGTGACTGTGGTAGTATTGTTGTAGTTGGAGATCTGAACGCAAGAACAGGATTGTTAGGTGATGTAAGTTTATGTGACTATATTGATAGAAATAATGTTTTAAACAATTGGCATGGAATCGATGAAGATGATATCATTAATTGTAACCTGTAAGTGCACAGAATTAGTGAAGGCAGGGGAGTGAATGAATAATATGGTCATAGATTAATCAGCATTATGTAACATGAGGGACCTATTGATTTTGAATGGAAGAGCGGGAAAGGACAAAAGCAGTGGGAAAATTGACGTTTTGTAACAAAACGAGCAAACTGTAATAGATTATGTTTTATGTTCATAATAAGAAAGGTTAAATGGGTTTAGTTATCTGAAGTAAATATACTTGTTTACACAATGCTTGCTTACTCCAAGTAAATTTTTTAGATGAGCCAAATTCCGAAGGCCACAGCTATGCTCCAATGTACTCTTTAGTTTCCATAGTTGACAATGGCCGACTCAACAATTTAGTCAACATAGTTAAACTCACTGTAATTTTTTGCTCTAGCTTCCTCTAGCAGTGGGGCTGGGGGAGGGGACGAGGCAGTTACGGTACCACTTTTGTCCCCCTGTAAATTCGGCCTCTGCTTTACAACACTGAATGTCTCCAAATTTAAATAATAATAGGGTGCATGATTTTGTATGCCTTCGCTACCCAATTCTGATACATCTGCCGAGTAGTTCTATATCATTACTGATTATTTCTGACCACCTCTCTCAGATTTTGGAGGCACACCGTTTAGCCTGTAATAGATAGTACATCACTATCGAATTTACACTTTTTCTTTTTATCATCTCTATTGTCAATATCATCTCCCTCTTAGCCTTCTTGCCACTTCATCATTAAGAACATTTAAGTTAATGGATCTTTTCAAAATATGCCCTACAGTATCAAATTTCTCATCATTTACTTTTTTGTCAATTACTCTCTTGTGACTTCTTCTTAGTCTTACTCCTCTTTTTCTTCCTTCAGAGAGAAATTCTTTGATAATTAACTCTTTTAAGATCAGAGTTATTTTTGTATTTGAACGGACTTTTTTCATAGACCATTATTTACAGACAATGCAGTGTGTGTTGGTCTGCAATTTTGGGCTAGACCTAGCGATGCAGTGTGGGTTAAGATTTGTCTGTGCACTTTAAGATGTACAATCTAATACCAAACAAATAGACAAATGCATTGAATGATTGATTTATGACTGAACTGTATGTGTGTTCTACTATTGATACACACAGTAGTCAAGCAATACCAGATATTTCACACACGTTAGAATTCATGATTTTTGTGAAAATAGACTCCAAATTTCTCTTCTCTTATTCACACAGGCTTCTTGTGGACAAAGACACACCTGGAGAATTATACGGAAAAACATAAGAATTGTCAGTATTGTTTTCAAAGCAGAGTTTATTTTCAGAAATGTGTCAGACATGGAGCAGAAAGGCTTTTTGTTGTTCATTTACTACAGTTTTAACTAGAGCTGTCTTAATGCATGGGCACATTGGGCAGTTGACCGGGGGGCCCCAAGGGTTTAGGAGGCCCCATGCATTCAAATTTACACTGGTTTGTGAAACAGGGAAGAAAATTCTATTTCTTTCCCCAGAAACCAATAATGATGTTAAGACAAGCCTTAGTTATAACAAATATGTAAGAGTGAATATACTTAAGGAAAACATGTTGAGATAGTACAAAAACAATGAAATAATAACAGTATGATAAGAGGAAAACTTCTTTGTCCATATCTTTTCTTTGCTCATGAAACAAGTTTTCATTAAGGTTAAAATACTATGCTCTGTGGATAAATGCATGGGTGAATGGGTGGATGGGTGAATTGGATGGATGGATGGATGGATGGATGGGTGGATGGATGGATGGATGGATGGATGGATGGATGGATGGAAAGCTGGATGGATGCATAGATGGAGGGAAGGATGTATGAACAAAAAAATATAGTGAGATAGTATGTGTATCTTTAAATCTTTTTTCTTCATAGTTTGCTAGTAACTGATCTTACCCTACATGTCAGTTATCTTCATTTTTTGTTTCTTAACTTTTTCCTGCCTAAAGCTGGAAAAAAAATACAAGCCCAATGCTTCCCCCTTTTTCATGCCCATTCCCTAAGAAAAGGGAACTAATTCCAATTTCCTAATGTCTTATATTTTTAAAGAAATATTTGTGCACGTAATTATTATCCAGTGTTGGTGAAAATGGGACAAAGATGTAGATAAATGAAGGCCAATTCAGGAAATATTATATACATGTCTATGAGTTGAATTGAAATTTATTGAATATAAAAAAAGTTGAAACTCATTGCAAAATATACCATTTTGTTCAGTTTTTCTGCACGTACTGTCCCAAAATGTCATCATTTTGAGTCCTCGTGATATTTAATATAACAGCTATTACCTTGTATATGGCTGTTATAAAGGGAGCAACCAGTGCATTTGATGTGGAAACATCAACACCACTGAACAGCTGATCAACACTGTTTGCACTTCCGATATTCTGTGATTTCAAAACTTACTGAAAAAAACGTTTACAAGTTAGATGCATCCATTTTTATTTGTAACTGAAGAGTGGACATCTCGTTTCTAACCTGACTATACCTCTAAATCAGGCTGCCAATGAAATCAGGTTGCTAAGAGACTTTATAAATAGCACACTGATAGATGTATTCGGGCGAATTGGGCTGATATGAGCATGGTCAGATGTAGTCGTTTTAGACAGATGCTAACGTGTCGCATTGGGGCGCATTAGACGGGAATGGATTCATTTTCTATTTGTCTAAAATCAGCAAGGCTATTCCAATTCATAATACAGGTTGCTGTAATTTACAGTTCTATACAGAACACTTAATTAATAGAATATAATCCACTTATCTCGACATGGCTTTTGTCGACATTCTGGGTAGCTCGACACAATTTTTAAGTCCCAACCTATTCTTTCTTTAATGCTACTAAATATTTCCCCATAACTCGACGTGTTGTTCCATTCTTTCCTCTTATATCGACACATTTCTCCCCAACCAGAGCACAATAAGTGCACTAGATCTACTACTGTGCTACCGAAAATGCCCACGCAACTCCCCGCATATAAGACCTTGATCTTTATTTCCTTTTGCGGTGCTGGCGGGGAGGGGTAAGAGAGGAGGTGTGGGGACACAGAGGATGACCTTTGACTTCAGTAACGCGAGTGCCATGCAGAAGGCATAAGCACACGGCAGTAAAAGTACAGAGTACTACAGACTGAGTTCTTTTTTCCACTAAATATTCGTTTGCCGATGATACTAGGCCTTGACCTAGACCTATTGGTTAACTGCCGTACTGTGTGTGTATCAGTATTATCACTTCTTCTGAAGAAACAGTCAAGTGGAGGATAAAAAGAAATAGTAGAACACTGCGCATTTGATGTATAATTACAGCATTTCTCCAATATCGGCAAATCTTTGCCACAAAACTCTATCACACAACAATGATATTGGAGGAACGGGTGATGATAGTAATGGTATGCCGATAATTGAAAGAGAAAAGGACATAATTACGTTATTTATTGGACGCCTTTCCAATAATGTTTGATATCCCCCCCCCCCCCACTTTTTTCTCTTCCACCACGAATCTTCTATTTCGACTCTCTCTTTACTCGATGCATAGCAGACTGTCCTACTGATGTCAAGATGTTAGGATTGCACTGTATTATTAATGTCTTCAGCATTCAGTACAGTTCAATACTATAATAGACATGTTTTTACAATTTTAAGTAGGTACCAAAAACATGAAAGAGGCAAACAAGACATTCAAATTTCAGTGTTTGATTCTACATAGAAAAGTTACCTTTCACAATGAAGAAATGGCCACAGAATGAATATGATTATACTTGAAACTTACAACAGTAACAGGCGTATAAAAGTATTATGAATGAGGAAATTACCACGAGCCCAACTACTGACTATGATTTATGAAAGCACAGACATTTTTTGTGCATTAATAGACTGTAACTTAGAAGTCCAGTGCTGCAAAAGATTAACACAAATATAAATAGAAACAGAAACAGATGGTCCAAGACTTTTGCCACTGCTTGTCACTCTTCTTGACCTTGTTTCCTGCATAAGATTTCCATTGGCTGAAGAGGTGCTGATGTCATCACCTTGGGTTAGTGGATGTTCTCCTTAATGTGCTTGCCATTGCTGTCTTTGAGGGAGGCTTGGTCAGGGTCAGACCATGTATCTGTCCCTGGTGCTGAAAGGGGAGTGGATGGGTGTGTCAGAAGTTGCTGTAATATCTCCTGCACAGTCCCAACAATCACAGCTGAAAAGTACAGGGAAAATATTTGCTTGAAACCTGATGAAGAGAAGCTCACTACTTCTGACTGTCCCTTTTGAGGCCAGCCAAAAACAGCCCTTTCAAGAGCTGAATAAAAAGCTCTATTTAGAGCTGCAGAAGAATAAGGCAAAGTCAAAATGTGGCAAGAAGAAACAGTTATACGAAACAAAACCCCACATAAAAACTAATACAGAAATGATACTGTAAAACACAAAGGAAAAGGAAAGACAAATCAAGTTTTCATCTACTGACCTTCTTCAAGAAAATAAATGTAACAGGATAGAAATTTAAACAAATGAATAAATCATAGAATGTTTCACAAATGCGGATAATTATCCTCTGCAAGCTCCAGACATGGAGCCATAGGGTAATCACAGAAAGGCCACCTATTAAGTCGGCGCCTATAGGTCGGAGCTTCGGGTTACCACCTAGAGCACCTATGCTTCACATAAAGGCTGCATAGAGTTTCAGTGCATTGCGCTCGGTAGGTTTTATTTGAACTTTTTTTCTGCTCCCACTACACACTGCACCACGTGGAACTGTGCAGAGTGAAACTGAGCTGACCAGATGCTCGCTTTAAACATTTTTAACTATCAGGTCTTTAAAATGATTAAAATTTTAAAAGAATTGTTCTCTTTCAAAATAAATAAATTCTGCTCGAAACTTTGTTAATTTGAGGCCGCTCGCTGAGTTCAAATCTTCAATCAAATTTCCTCTATCATCCCGTACAGATGTGGTTTGGCCAGTAGAAAATCGCCCCGCTCACCGTAAATGAGCATGACCCATCACATCTTCCTGTTACCCGACGGTCTCACGAGTCACCGGATCGGTATCTATCGGCGCACTAAGAATGTATTTTGGATTCCGATAAAAAAAAGTGGTTGAAATTACGTAGTACAATTCTTCTCACCTGGAGCGCCTAGTGGCTCGGTGACAGAATTCGGTGGCCTTTCTGTGGGTACCCTTAGAATGCAGCTCATAAGTCAATTTCAAGAATAAAGCTGCATGAAAAGCAAGGAGCAAGTCCAGAAAAAGAAACAAAAGAACAAAAAGCCAAAAAAGAAGGCTGCTGTCAGGGGTGCGTGGTATTTTCCATTATAAGCCATTGCTGAACAGTGAAAACAACCCAGTGTTTTCTCTATTTGGTTTTGTAGTTGGAATATGCGCCCCTGACATTAACAACATTCCACAAGGAAAGCAAGGTGCAGATGCCCAGGGTAACGAAACTCCTAAAAGAAAGATCTCTATGCATCACAATCCTAGTTCTTGTTTCTTTCTCCAATTCTGAGAAACTGGAGATCTGTTAGTATGTCGAAGAGGTATAACAAATGCACACTTTGACACGATTTTAAAATGTGTTATGGCACTTATCAAGCTGTTTCACAGTTCTGATTTATTTTAACACCTTATCACAATACTAAAGCCACAAACGTTTAACGTCAAATTTTTCAGATGTGCAAAAAGGAGAGCTGGAGCAAATAAGAACTAAGGTCATGATGTGATGAAGATTTTTGGTCAAACTGGAGTTTACAGCTTCAACACTGCATTTTTAAATGATGTTACCCAAGTTTGGAAACATTTGTTGATTGTTGTCAAGTCATCTATACTATATATATTTGTGGACTTGAGATTTTTCGTTGCAAAAGGCTTCTGAACCGCTCAACACTCAGAATTCAAATTTTATATGGTGCATCAGAATGGATGTAAGGGTGCACAGTTTTTAATAGAAGTCTCAAATCGGTGCAGTTTTTTTAAAATTGGAAATTTATTGTTTCGCCGTCATTTAGAGCTATTTCGAGTCATGGTTCGCCATTTTAAGGTTTCATTATCACTTCCTGCGATGTGTTCACTATCAAACACACTAACCCGTGCGCAAATCATGCTGTTGCACGGGATGCCAGGGTGTCAACTCACAAAGGCAGAGCAGTAAGACTTATTTAAAAACAAACAAACAAAAATAAAATAAACAAATAGTAACAGGCCAGATGAAGCAGGTCCATAATAACCACCCAGAACTGAAACCAATATTCAAACCGATTTATCCCGGGCAGGGCCGGGCACCTCAGCTAGTGAATTTATAATGTCACTTGTCATCCCCTCTTTATGGCTGTGAGTTTGATTTACTCAAATACTCATCAATCCATAGTAAAAAATTGGTCTGAATATTAGGTGGCACATGAAATAATATATATATCCTAATATTTCATGGATATGTTATTGAATACAAAATGCAGCTAACATAATTATAAGTAGATCCAGGGTATTCCCATTCAACCTTTAAATAAGACAAAGTCTTCATGTTTACATCTGGCTTTGGTCATTCACTCAGATTTCCCGCAAATTTTCATGCATCAGTCATCTTTGTCATAGCAGTGATCACACCACACTAATGCGCTGTTTTTTTAAAATATTTTTTTTACAGTTAGGGATAGGATTAGGTTTTGGTAACACTACACAGGAAATAGCCTAGCACTGACCCAGCCACATTCCTATGTCAATCTGACATAGATTTGAATAGGATTTGTGCAGGGCTATAGGATTTCCATAAGGGCTGATTCCCTATATCAAACCGATGTTGGCACAATGTCACAAGCAGCCGTTCTACAAAGGAATGATGTCATTTCTATGTACAAACTTGACATCAATCCCACAAGTCCAATTTCCATAGGGCTGCTAGCTGGAGATTAATTTCAATCAAAAGAATGCTATCCGCATAGTATATAGTGTCACCTTTCCCTAAAACTGTAGTCATTGGTTTTGGCTACTTGTCAGGAGAAGCAAAAAAAACTTTTATTTCAGCACAGCTGGTCTGGTGACCATGACTTTATGATAGTTTGCTATTTGATTATTTTTTTTGGCTTAGTCTAGAAAAAGTAGAAGCAAGATCATTCGATGTGGCTTTGAATGTAGATGAACAATCAAACTATTGAGTTACTACTGTCTTAGGCAATGGTGATGATATGTATGGGATTAGAACAGTCAACCAGGCCAGATAAACTATTTCCTCAATAAGTTTACTTACTGTTTTCAACCAGGAGGGCATTATCCTGACAGGAGACACATTTGCCCTGGAGTATACAATGATGGAGGTCAAAACTGAAGCAGCACATAGAACACCACTAGAGAGACAGAGATAAATGTATAGCTGTAAAATATGCATGGGTGAAGATACACTGCAACAAAATAAATACTGCTAAGGGGATCAAGTGATGAATTTTAGTAGCACTTAGCAGTAAATTTGTCCTCCATTGACAAAATAAAGTAGTTGACTTTGTTTGATATGCTGCAGTGTAGAATTAATTCTTACCTTCCAGACAGAAATTTCTCAATCACTTTGACATTTTGAGTGGAAATATGTCTATAAAATTAGTAGAGCCCTATTTGCTCTAAATTTCATGTTTATAAAATATGTTTTTCTAAAATCTTTCTGTCAATCAATCTGATTTCAAGTAGTCGATTGTATAAATTAAGTGTCGAGCTTTCCAAAGTCTCATGATAATGATATTAAGAAGCAAAGTTTTACTAAATTCCATCCAATCAGAATAAGAAATATGAGACTTGACACACACAAACACAAAAAGAAAGGGCTCTAAGAAAGCAAAAAAAAATTTACAATCATTTGGACTATGCCACAAAAATTATTTTTTTTCCGATATATTATACAAAGGGAAATAATCACAAAATCATATAAAGAATGTGAATGAGCAGACAGTATGGTGTTTTGATAGTTGTCATTTTTGAGACCACACACGGTGACGAAAATGCACCGATTTCATTCACTTTAGTTTTCTGCAATAAATCACCTTGCGAGTGACAGGCCGTCGACGGTGGTACCCCTGAATGAGGTTAGGGATGGGCTAACGATGAGTCAGCCATTACCTGTCCTGTGCCACAAAAGCGCAACAAAATTCACAACATCTTTAAATGAAGTGGCTTCTCAAATGCATTCTGTTTAAGACTTTTTTCCTATTGCAGCAAAAGTTTGGTTATCGGAGAATATTGTTCAATAGTTATTTTTTCATTGTGCAGAAATTCATGTGGCCTTCTACAAAACTTTTAATGCAATGGTATGCAGAAAGTGTGCATTTAGATTTCAGAAATTGTGCAGAATCTTTTTTTTATGGGTGAATATTGGCATTGATTTAGACAAACAGCAACCATAGATTTTTTTAGAAGTTTATTCATTAGAATCAGAATTATATCTAGTTTACAATGATATTGATTTGACCCACAGGTCAGGGATAGTTAAATATTTATGAATAAAACCGTGACAGCTATTGAAAATAATAGATTTTTTTCCCTTGTTGCCTTTGTCTTTGCAATAGAAAAATCTGCTTTTGTCTTAAAGAAAACTGTTTTTATGTTAATTTTAAAGTAACGAATTGTAAATTCTAATTATTTTCTGTTACAAGTAAATTCTGACAATAGAAAATAAAGTCAGCGAATACTTCCCTTGACTGAACATCATTTTTGTTTTGCCAAGTCTACTACTACTACTACTACTATTTCCTGTTGCACCCACTGGTGCTTAGGGCAGCAACAAAGGATCTCCAGCCCTGTCTGTCCTGGGCCATCTTTGCGAGAGTTCCCCATGAGTGATTGAAGGATTTCATCTCTGCCTCGATTGTTCTCCGCCAGGTTGCCTGGGTCTGCCTCGCTTGCGCCGTCCCTCCGGTGTCCACTGAAGTGCTGTTTTGGTTATAGAATTTGCTTCCTTTCGCAGCACGTGTCCAAGCCATCTCCATCGTCTCTTCGTGATGATGTTGGCTATTTCTTCTTGCTTGCATCGCCTTAGTAGTTCCTGATTAGAAATCTTGTTTGGCCAAAAGATGCGGAGAATCCTACGAAGACATGTGGTGTGGAAGGAAGACAACTTGGCGAGATCACCTTCTGTCATTCGCCAACACTCTGATCCATACAGGAGTGTGGATAGGACACAGCTTTGGTACAGTCTGATCTTGGTGTTGATGCCGTATTGTGTCGATTTCCAGATGTTGCTCATACTTTGAAAGACAGCCCTTGCATTTCCCAGCCTACTTTGGATGTCCTCCTTTGTGCCACCCTCTGGTCTGATAATGCTACCAAGGTATTTAAATTTGTCCGTCGTGGTGAGGTTCTTGTCATCTACTTGCACTGGTGCTGGAGTGTCTACATTTAGGGTCATAATCTCTGTCTTCTTCTGGCTAATCCGAAGGCCTACTTTGCATCCAAAATTATGTAGTCTCTGCGTCTTATCTTGCATATGTTGGTGACTATGTGACAATAGCTCAAGGTCATCCGCAAAGTCCAAATCCTCTAGGTTGTCGAAGAGTGTCCATCTGATGCCTCTTGGTGCATCCTCTGTAGTTTTCCGCATAATCCAGTCGATTACGAGGTTAAACAAAATTGTTGACATCACACATCCTTGCCGTACACCAGTTTTCACTTCAAAGGATGCATCACTGTTTCCGACACTGCAACTGAAGTTCTTGTAAAAGCTTTTGATGAGTTCAACAAGCTTGCTGGGAATCCCATAGTGTCGAAGAATGCACCATATACTCTCTCTGTGGATGCTGTCGAAGGCCTTTTCGAAGTCAACGAAGTTCACATAGAGCTGCCTTTGCCATTCTGAACACTGTTCTATGATGTTTCGGAGTGTGAAGATCTGGTCAATGCATCCTTTCCCCTTTCGGAATCCGGCCTGTTCCTTTCTCAGTGTCTTGTCCACAGCATCTGACATACGTTGCACAATGATCTTGGCAAGGATTTTGCTGGGTATAGAAAGGAGAGTGATACCACGCCAGTTGTTGCAATTGCTGAGTGCTCCTTTCTTGGGTATTTTCACTATTCTGCCTTCATTCCAGCTCTTTGGTACTGCTTCTGCTTCCCAGATAGCTGTGAACAGTGGCTGAAGGATGGTGGCTGACTGATCCGGATCTGCTTTGAACAGTTCTGCAGTCAAGTTGTCTTTTCCTGGGGCTTTGCTGTTTTTTAGGCTCTTTATTGCTGCCACTATCTCTTCTTTCTTTGGTGGATCTATGTTGATGTCAAGGTCTTCAGCAGCATCTTGTATTATTATTCTATCTTCAGGTGGTGGCCGGTTTAGTAATTCCTGAAAGTGCTCTGTCCAGCGTGTATCCTGTTCTCGTTCTGTAGTCAGTAGTTTCCCATTCTTGTCTTTGATTGGAACACTTGGTCTTCCACCGTACTTGCCACAAATGCGCTTAGTGATCTTGTGGAGCTTACCCTGTTCTCCTCTTGCTGCTGCCTCCTCCGCATCTGCCGCTAGCTGTTCCGTGGCTTCTCGTTTATCTTTCTTTACTAGTCTCTTCACTTTCTTATTTAACTCTGTGTAGCTATGTTGGTACCTCTCTTTCAGCCTTTCCGATTTCACTTGTAGGAGTTTCTTTTTCATGACTTTCCTCTCCTCGATCACATCCCATGTTCTTTGTTGGATCCACTCCTTGCTTTTCCCTTTCTCATTAAATCCAAGGCAGGCTACACTGCTCTCTGTGTACACTGTAGTTACTCTTTTCCACTCTGAATCGATTCCTCTTTCTTTAGGGTTGTTCTTATCAGACTCTCGTAGAGCCTGGAATCGGTTCTTGACTTGTATGTTGAAGGCATTTCTAACACTTGCATCTCTCAGTTTCTGAATATTAAGGTGTCTTTGCTTTGATGTCTTGATTCCGGTCTTGTTCAGTTTAATTTTGATAAGTGCTGCCACTAGATGGTGGTCGCTGGCTACGTCAGCTCCTCTTTTCACTTTCACATCTAGAAGGGATCGTCTCCACATACCGTTGATCATCAAATGGTCTATTTGGTTCTTGTCTCTTCCATTTGGAGAATTCCATGTGAGTTTGTGAATTTCTCTGTGTGTGAAAAGGGTCCCTCCGATGACTAAGTTGTTCAAGGCACAAAAATCCACAAGCCTTTCTCCATTGTCATTCCTTGTTCCAGTTCCATGTTTTCCCATTACTCTTTCATAATTTATATCATCTTTACCTACCTTAGCATTGAGGTCTCCCATGACAATGATGAGATCATGCCGTGGCGTCATGTCCATTTCCCCCTGGAGTTGTTCATAAAAGTCGTCTTTGTCTGTGTTGTCGTTTTCGTTGGTTGGTGCATAACATTGGATGACAGTGATGTTTGTGTGTCGTCCTTTCATCCTCATCCTCATCAGTCTGCTATTGACTGGTTTCCACTCCAACAAGCATTTGTCCAGTCCTTTCTTTAGGATTATGGCTACTCCTTCATGATGTTGGTCATCCTCTCTTCCAGAGTAGAGAACGGTTTCTCCAGTGGATGTTTTGATCCTTCCAGATCCAGTCCATCTGCTCTCACTTACACCCAGGATGTGTAGGTTGTAGCGCCTCATCTCTGATGTTACTTGTGCTAACTTACCCGATTCATACATTGTTCTAACATTCCAGTATCCAATCCTGGTCTTGGTTTTGGCGGTGTTCAGTTCCTCCTTCATCCTGCTAGCAGTTTCCTTTCGGCTTTCACTACTTGCATTCATACGAGTCGCGAGGTACTCAGAAGGTCCATCACATCCAGAACATTGGTTTTTCCATGTTGCTGTTTCCGTAACGATTTTTGTTTCTCCAAGTAAGGTCACCCCAACAAGGATTTCAGGGTAGGGTTGTTAGCCCTACGCCCAACCCCCGAACCCGGAGGGCCGGTCTGTTCAATCTTGTCTGGTCCTTCCCCCATGACCTGTCCAGCTTGCTTAAAGCTATCAGGGGCACGAGGCCTCCGCTGGCTTAGCTCCTGGGATCACTGGGACATGCAAGCCACTCCTCCACGTCAAGGCATGAACAATTGGAGCAGTTTGCCAAGTCTAATCTTGCAATAACTGTTTCCGTCCTTTCCTGTAAGCTGTTTAACAGTTTCATGGGATGTTTAGCTATACTAAGGCATAAATGTTGCCATTTAGTCTAAAATCATGATCTGGTTCGATCAACAGCAAATACGATATTGACACATGTATGCAGCACATGTGATAAATGTAGACGCTTTATGTAGGACTTGTGACAGGAGATCCCGAACTGCTAAACAAAGGAAATCAGGGCAAAACCACGGAAATGCAGTGTTTTTTTAGGAAGGACATTTTATTTATCCGTCATTTGTATGTCGAACAAGCATTGTAGGCACACATTCCACAACAATTTGTTTCCCCTGTGTGGATGCCAAAAAAAAAAAAAAACGTGCGGAGGAATATTTCAAGAAAGCTTTGACACGCGCGCAGGATAGCCAGCATAATTATCTGGATTCCCTATGATGAGACTGTGCATTAGTGATTGTACACCATGCATGCATTTTACTACATTCTTTGGCAAACAGATGAGAATGTGTATATGCGCGTACATGTTAGTCATCAAAGTGCAGCTTGGAATCTTCATTATATTTATGTCTGTTCATGTACTCTTAATAAGACAATGGCGGTACTGCTTTTAATCGATGATTCTTTTTGCCCGATTTTAACACCGAAAAGTTGCAACGCTACAAATCATTTCTGTCAAATACCATTAGTGGCTATCAGTGCCCATTAACAACCCAACATGTGGATGGCTAACCTGGAGATACCACAGCCAGAGCGTGAATGTGACGCTCTTTTGACATTTACAACCCCGTATTTTTTTAACTGCACTTGACCCATGAAATTGGAAAAGTGAGACTTGTTGTGTAATGACCTGTCCATCAGTCTGCCAAAATGCATGTCATTTTATGGTTGCTATCTTTTATTATACCCACAATTAATTACTCACTTGTGAGTGCCAATTTGTGCAAATTTTATAGAAGTTTGGCATCATTTTCTACGTTTGAATTGGTGTATTTTCTGATTTTTTTTTCTGCAAAACAAAAGAACAGTATTTGCCATGTATGAAATGGTTGTTCACCAGTTGAAAAAGCTATTAATAAAGATGTAATTAATAGGTAAATGCAGTGTCTGTCACGCATTCCAAACATTCCTTTAACATGCCTGATTGGGCCAGCTCAGGTAAAATTTTCACCCGGATACGGTGTGCGGCCTCCCGCTGAGTCTTGACAGATAGGGGCATAAGATTTATGGACTGGGTACCAAACTGAAGTGAATGCAGTTCGGCGCCGTAGGCAGTTTGAATTCGATGACCCCCCTGACCAATAAAACGGAGAAAACAGCATTTGAAAGTTTAAACATGATAAATGAAGTTTTTCATGCATCAGGGTGAAGTTAAAGTTTGTTTTCCTGCATTTATGGCTCACTGACACAACTATGAACACTGATTTAGATTGACAGCACAATATTTAAGTGCACAGATAAGTTTTACCCTTGCAATGTCAGGAACTAAAATGTATAAAATACAGTGTTAAGCACTTGATGACTGGTAGACAAGTCAAACTTAATACAAATAATTTAAAAGATTACAAACATAATGCAATTTATATCACACATACTGTTACTCTCTGACTTTTTCAACTCAAACTTCAATGCTGTTGCCAGAATAGAAAAACAGAAAGGGTGAACATTACTGGGTGAAGGTGACAACGCATTACAGATTACAAGAAAAGTACATTTTAAAGATCTCTAAGGTAAAAATAAACAGTATTACGAGGCAAAGTCAAGCTTAATGCAATAAATGTCATCAATAAGAAAATGCTTAATATGATAATAATCAAGTACTCCTATGAAACAACAATATGATAATAATAAAGTATTCCTATGAAACAACTATAGTAATACTCATTGCAAAGAATTTTAATGATACATAATAGGGAATGTGGTCACAAGCAATCCATTCCCAGGCAACTGTGATATTATCTTCTTTTGAAACAATAAAGTAAAAATTCAAGAACTGTTTAAAAATACATTAATATCCATATCATTAATTGGATGTGGTGGGTTACCTTTCTACCCAATAAACCTGAAAAAAACACACCAGCAGACAGTGAAATTATGGAAATTTGATTAATATAAATAACTTTGGCAGGAGGTGAACAGAGGCAAGGTTGACTCACCAGGAGGGCAACATCAGATTAATAAAAAGTTTAAAAAGTGTAATTTTGTTTATAAAATGGAGAACCAAGTGAACTTCTTTTTCAGGAAAGGGGACTTGAGTTAATCATTGACCAACATGGTAATGTGAAATAACTACAATATCAATAAATCTCTCAGCAGTGTTGAGAAAAGATCCTGTCTGATGACATTCAAGACAAGGTTGCACCCTTGCCTTTCCCTCTTCCACCTGTGGCTTTACCTTTACCCTTCCCACTACCCTTTCCTCTAGCCCCCCTCCCTCGGCTACTTTCACCCATGCCTTTTTTAAACCCACTAGACTCTGTTGTTTCCTCTTCACTTGAATCAGCTTCTCCCCTCCCCGAAGGTTTCAGACATGTTGGTAATGGTGCAAAAACATCCTGATGTTCATCAGACACAAAATGTCTAATTTCGTCATGCAGATACCATTGCCGAACAGCATCCAGACCTTTTGGCTGCATCTGTTCTGGCATGGCAGTAATATTAAAATCTGCAAGATTTGAAAAAAGCAGTTGCTCCTCTTCTGGTGAGTCAGAAAATTCTTTCAAAATAACATGGTGACTGCCCTGCACAAAGCTAAAATGGTGAAACATTTTAATGTTCTTTATCTTTCTGCACATTGGCTTCAAAAATGAGGTCCAGCCATAAATTGGTACTATCACAGTGCCATCTTCTGTACCACATTTTTTAGCAATGTTCCCAATGGAGGATGTGTTCACCACTTTAACAATGTCATCTAGACAGTCAACCTTGGTAAGCCTGTACTTTCTCTTGACCAACCCGAAACACCAGTCACAACTAAACTTTGTATGACAGGTCAAGAGAAAGGAAAGCTTGTTGCTCGGATGTCTGCCTGTGAGAACTCTCCACATCAAATATTGCATCATGCAGTTATTCTTGTTTTGGCCGCTGCAGTTGTCAGCATTCAGATGGACGTGTGTTTCACCAATGCCATAATTCTCAAAGAAGTAGTGCAGAAGTGAAACAACACAGTCGGCAACTTTGCCACAACTTACAGCTTCCTCTAAAAGAAAATTAATTTGAGAGGAGATGGCCTCACAAGCAACACCAAAAAGCCCACATTTCCTTGGTGTTTTAAAGAATATCGGGCCTGGCTGGAGTGGATTGCTCAGATAATGCACCTGCTGTGCAAAATCAAATGAATAGTGAGCAAAGCCATTGAAAGAACATGGAACATGATTACCCAGACTTCTGTCAGCAGGAAAACATTGTTTTGACCTGTCACAATTGAAATTATAATAGGAACGCTCTTTCTGAGCACTTCAGATGTTCTTCGATGGCGTTTACTGCTTCACTTTTCATGTGATCTGGCATGTTTGCAGTACGAAGCAGTTTGGTTGAGTTCTCCTGGCAAAACCAACACAAATCTGTGGCCGGGCACATGGTGGTTACAAAAGGTGTGAGCTCTTTCCAAAGAGTATAAAAGGTTCTGAGCTTTACCACCCGTCTATCAGTTCCCTGCAGAGACTGGCAGTAAAAGTCATAGACAGTGCATCTTGTTATATTCGTTGGCAAGAGCTCCACATCTGTTTTCCAAATCCCACGCTGACGACCAGGAAGTGTGATGGCATTGACTTCAGCATAATTTAATATAAAATCAACGACACCACGAGTGTCAGTGTAGGATAAGGCATGCTATGGCCTCTTTTTCAAAGATTTGTGTTGCCGAACCTCAACCCCAACTGCCTTGTAATGCGCACAAAAATTGTCGAGCTTGTCTTTGCCTATGCTATGTAAATACAGAAAGAAAAGTCTGCAAATGTTAGCACCCATGAAAAAAAACTCGTTCTGTCCTTCTGTCTTTCTGTTTGCTTTTTGTGTTTTGATTTTGTAAGAGTCCCCCTGCTCATCCCACAGTCCAGTTTAGCAAGAATAACGATGTCCAGCTCTTCTCTGGACATGTCCAAATACTGCAGCCGTGTCTGTTGAATTGTCTCCGCATCAAACTGAGTATAACACGGCTGTCCAGCATTCAGTTGGCAATCACAAGGGGTTGTCTTAGCTTCTCCTGCTGCCACCTCCGTCTCCCCATCTGGCATGATGGTTTCTGCTAGATCTTCTATGCCAGCATTAATCGTTTTCTCATCTACAAAAAAAAAGAGAGAGAGCAGAAAAAACAATAGTGAACATTTGAGTGAATAAGAGCAACTTTTATTAATAAATAATCTGTTAGCATCTTTCTGCCATGCAAATGAAATGAGCATCACGAACACTCTCTTTAAACACCCGATGCGAAGAAGATACACATGGATAAACCCTGGAGGCAATCTCCGAAACCAGATTGATTACATCCTGATTGACAAAAACTGGAAAACAACTGTGCTCAACTCAAAGACAAGGCCAGGGGCAGTCTGTGACACTGACCACATTTTAGTGACAGCAAAGCTGAGATTGAAAGCCTATAGGAAGAGCAAGCCAAAACCCACCACCAGATTTGACACGGACAAACTGAAAGACCCTGAAATCAGCAATGCTTTTCAGATCGAAACAGAAAACCGTTTCTCAGCATTACTCAAGGAGTGGTCAGCTGAAGAAAGACACCCAGATACACTGTGGAAAGACATGAAAAGAATTTGGAGTGAAACAGCTGAATCGAAACTCGGGAAAAGAACGAGGAAAACTCCCAAACCATACATCAGTGAAGAGGTGATAGAGCTTGCAAAAAGAAAGAGCAAAGCCAGAAAACTTAGTAAACAAGATGAATATCATGCACTGAAGAAGGAAATCCAAACAAAGATCAGAAGAGACAAGAATGCATGGTTAGAAAGAGAGTGTGCAAACATAACAGAATGTAATACACAAAGAAAGTCAAAAGAAATGTTTGAACAAATAAGAAAAGTAAAAAAGAGGGATTTCCAACCACAGAACTTGAGTCTGAACAACAAAGAAGGCACAACACTGACAAACACAAAAGATGTGCTCTCAAGATGGCACGAATACGGCAAGATGCTGTTTGCGGACAACATCAGACCAGACCCGAGGGACCTCCAACAACCAGACTCACAACAGATAGATAAAGAACCAGAACCCCTCTTGGAGGAAGTACAGGCTGCAATAAAACAAATAAAGAATGGAAAATCCCCTGGATTAGACAACATACCAGGTGAACTCCTGAAACATACCAGCGAATCAGGAATAAAAGCACTCCACCAAATGATATGCAAAATTTGGCAGACAAATGAATGGCCAACAGACTGGAAGCTACAAGAATTCGTCATGCTATACAAAAGCGGCAATGTCAAAGACTGTGGAAATTATAGAACCATCGCCCTCATCAGTCACACCAGCAAAATCCTGCTCATCATCATACTCAACAGAATGAAATCTAAGGTAGAAGAGGAACTATCAGAATGTCAAGCTGGTTACAGGACCAACAGAGGAACCGCTGACATGCTCTTCATACTACAAATAATGATTGAACAGATAAGCAATGGAAACGAAGCCTTCATCACGTTCATAGACTACAGCAAAGCGTTCGACAGCGTTAGGCACCATCACCTGTTCGATATAATGATTAAGATGGGATTCCCGAAACACCTTGTGACCCTCATCGCTGCACTATACCACGAACAAAAGGCAACGATTAGATGGAACAATGAGAACTGTCCATATTTCAACATCGAGAAAGGAGTCAGACAGGGTTGCATACTTTCACCTCATCTTTTCAATATTTATACTGAGCAGATCATGAGAAACGCAGACATAGAAGATATGGGAATAAAGATCGGAGGCCGAAACATCACAAACCTTCGCTACGCTGATGACACAGCTCTTATGTCAGATAACATCACCAGCATGAAAAGAGTGTTGCACAGAGTGGATGAAGCGGGCAAGACAGCAGGCCTACACCTAAATGCTAAGAAAACCAAAGTCATGCATACTGGAACAGGGCACCATGAACACCAGGAGATACTAGTAAACAAAACAGCACTAGAAAAAGTGACTGATTTCAAATACCTAGGATCACATAAATCGCAAGATGGAAGCTGCTCAAAGGACATAAAAACAAGGATAGGAATGGCAAAACACAAAATGGTTCAACTAAACAACATTTGGAAGGATAGAGGCACACCAACGGACCTCAAAGTGAACATACTTAAGTGCTTGATCTGGCCAGTCCTACTATATGGTTGTGAAGCCTGGACACTCAAAAAGGCAGACATAACAAGATTGGAGGCAGCTGAAATGTGGCTTTACAGAAGGCTACTCAGAATAAGTTGGACAGAAAGGAGAACAAATACAAGCATCTTAGAACAGCTTGGCACCACCAGAAGAATAACACCTGAAATAAATAAAAGAAGACTTGCATACATCGGCCACGCGGCCCGAAACAAAAGCACGGCCCTTATGATATCAATCCTTCAAGGAAAGACAGAAACAAAGAGAAAACAAGGAAGACCACCCATTACATATCACGATAACATCAAGAAAGTCAGCCAGCTGGAAATAAGTGAACTAACTAGGAAAGCTAAGGACAGGATTGGGTGGAGGAGATTTTGTCGTGACATCCACTGTAGCAGCTAACATCGATGACGATGAAGCCGACAGGTGACAGGTGAGCCTGCTACAGCTTACTGCGGCACCATCAGACAAGCTGGAACCTGTAAAGAGAAAAACATATGCATCACAGAACTACATAATGTGCACACAGGTTGCTGACAGTCTCTCGTGCGCTTGTAAATGTGCAGTGTGAATTAAGCCCTACACTTATGGAGTATGATGCAGGCTATGCCACATAGAGTATGTTGATCTTGTGCTGTTGGCATTAAATCATATGAATCATTATAAAGTAAGTTATCACCTTCATCATATTCATCATCCCCAGGCTCCTCTGCAACATCCGCAGAAGCAGTCTGTTCACCTGAACCAACAGATCCACTTTCATGAGCTGTGAAGAGGAAAAACAACAAAAAAAAAGAATACATTTTATGATAAAATGCAAGTTCTTGGGGAATTAATCTAAGCCCAATAACAAAAGGAAGGAAACTGAAATTAAAGATGACGTCTTAACATTATTTCTCTCGACATTGTCATTAAAATGCTGATATAAAAATAATGTTGGATCCGTCTAGTCTCATAATTCACCATGTTCACCACCAAGGTTATGTCCCAGCTAAGTCTACCAAACAATCCCATTTGGAAGTCCTCCTGAAGAATCAGCTCTCCCCCGAAAAAAAACAAAAAACACACACAGTAGGTAGAGCCAAGTTTAGGAGTAAGATTTAAGATAAGGGCTGATGTGCTGGATGAGAGCAAGGATTTAGTGCAAAGGCTTGAGTGAATACTAGGGTTTGGGTATCTACTATTAGTACTAAGGTGTGTCAAAGTTTGCATCTCTTTTACTTACAAGGCATAGATCTAGATCTAGATGTGGAACTTGAGGGCATATCAGTGTCACTGGTATCTTCCTCTTCTAATTCCCAAGAATCATCATGCGAAGGGGCTGCCACAAAATAATCTTCCATGAGCCAAATCAGCTCTTCATTGGGCGCTATGTTGCTCATGTTGAGTTTCCTCAATTCATCAAGATGACGAGCCACCTCTTCTTCCTTGTTAGGGGCAGCCATCTTGGACAAGTTTAGTCTGCTATGAGCGCCTCACAAAAGTATTATGTATGTGAAGCTCAAAGAGAACTGTCTTGCAATAATAAAATCAATGTGTGAAACAGCAAATATTGAAGGGCTGGTGAACCGAAATAGCGCCAGGAACTGTCTCAATAAATTAATATCGTATTAAAACCAGATCACTTCCTCGTTTCGTTTTCTCCGAGCCTTGTTCTGGTGCAAACAGCTGATCGCTTGTAAACTTTCGATAGAGCGATCAAAAAAGCTTCTAATAATAAATTCTGACAGAAAGTAAGGATGTTAATGTCACAGAATGATAATAATAGGGTTCTCCCACAAGAAGAAACAAAAGTTTTTTGCACAGCTGTCCAATTAAATGAAAAATTTCCGAAATGACGTTGAGGCAGAAGGGGGCTGGGTTTGTTTACAAACACAATGCGCGCTACTTTAGGGGTCAATGTATCCATGCGCACTATGTCCCAATCAATTGGCGAGAAAAAGAGCTTTAAATAGGTATATGATGTCAGGGGGTTATTTTCCTATTTGTGGTCTTGACGTTCCGGTAAACGCAGGTCATGTTTTCGTCAAAATTTCATAAAATTCTGCAAAATTTGACTTTACATGACTTTTTAAAGATTTTTTAAAAAATACTTAGAGTCAATTTTAAGCCTTAAACTTTCGTTTCTATGTGAAGAAATGGTTAAACCAGAAGATTTTGCCAAGAACTCATTTTCGACCTCGGACCAATATTTTGACATAAAATGCCTGTAGCTCAAAATGAATTTCCCCGACTTATACCAGGTTTTCTAAGGCGCACTCACATTTGTGTGTGCGCCTGAAGAAAGGTCCCAGTTGTCGGTACAGCTATTTTTTAGCTAGGGGGTGAAAAGGTCGAAAAAGTCCTCCCTAGTCGGAAATGTACTTCTAAGAGAAAACACAAGTTTAACCATTTCTAAATAGCATATGAAAAAGATTTTGGAATATTTTATGTTTAAATATTTTTTAAATTAATTATTTGTACAACATGTGACTCTTCACGAAGTAATATTGGAGTGATTGTTGCTAGGAGACCGTGGACTAATTACAAATCCGTTATAGAGATAAATACTGAGCAGTGTTCACTGCTCATCTATAGTAACATGCCACAGTCCCCTAAAAACAGTGAAGTCGGAAGTTTTTTGGATCTTGTTAGGAGAGCGCAGTATTTTTACATAGAAAGCTAGAGCTGAGCAGTGAACACAACTCAGTAGTTTCCCCATTTGCCTTTGTAATAAAACTACACTCCCCCAACAATATCCAAAAAATCTGTCATGGGAGAGAGAAAATTACCTGCCACTAATAGGGTTAAAGCGGTTTTTCTCAAAAGTTTGTTTTTGCCCCCGTCTTATAAAATGTGTCACATCCTCAAAACTACTTTAAGATATTGGACAAAATTTAAAAGCAGCGTGTTCAGCACTGAATTTTCTAGAAGAATATGCCCTTATCTCAAAATCCAAAAATCCAGGCACACACACATTTGTGTAGGGCTTGGGAGGGCGTGGCTAGTTATCATGTTTTGTTCTCACGAAAACTGCAGCTGTCAATTTGGAATCATAAATCAGATCATTGGTTAGAAACTGACAGACTAAGGTTTTGCTGGTTAATTCATTATCAAGTGTGATAAGGCATAGCAGCGAATGTTTTCATACCGATCAATAAAAACCGAACCATGTGGACAGCGCGTTTGGTCATCGCATAGTGGCAAGGGTCAGTGACCCCAGATAAGATTCTTCGCGAGTAAGGTCACTGACCGGGCAGCGGGCTTTACGGGTAGCACGCGGGGTGAGAGTTAAGAAGGTGAACGTTATTGTGAGTTACAGTAAAATCGTTTGTATACAATGTGTACAAGACGGGTGACAGCACGCAGCAGTTAAAAATTCAAAGATCCAGCTCTTTAAAAAATAACTTACGTGTAGGTTGGTTAGCTTTTGAAACATTAACCCTCATCCCGCGTTGAGTGAACTTGTCCACGTAACGCCCCGGGCGGGGACAGCCAGTGGCCAGTCAGCCGATCGTTCGCGTGTTGACGATAACCTCGGCGGTCGGGTCAATCGGGTCCTTGTGAACACGTGTATCGCGTATACTTCAGGACGCAATAACAACAATAGTGGTGGATAAATCGTAAGGGACCCCTATGATATTTGGATAAAGTACTTGTGATGATATGCAGTAAGTTTTATTGTGAAATGGAAGGCCCCAAATCAAGAATTTTCTGCATTTACATGCCGTTTAACATACGTTTTATCATTTTCCCAAGACCTCTGCGCTTTTTCTGTCCCTATGTCAGGCCATTCAGGTGAACAAATTATTTTTTAAGCCATTCGCTTAATTTACTAACCACATGTATCGTGACATTGCCTTCTCCCTCCTCTACTATGTAAAGCGTCCACTTACTATAATGTTAGTTTTAGCGAGAGATTTGATTTCCAGTTCCAGGTCGTAGAGCACATACATGTACTGAAAAGCGGTTTAATCAAAGGAACACAATATCTCTCTAATTACCACATCAAATAAAGACAACGACCAACAACAAAGTCGGTTATTTTCTCCCAGTTTTCCCTGATGAAAAACCTACTGACAGATGCCCTTATGCAGCATGCCCTAATATTACATCGGAATTCATAATTACAGATGTAGAACGGCGTCTCAAATACGCACATGGCCCCTTTCTTCTCATTTCACATGTAGACGACAACCAGCATCAAAGTAAAAGTTTTCCCCAACATTTTCCCCAGTTCAAACTTCAGACCGTCAGTACTATTACACGAGTATGAGGAATAGTTGCATCGTAATAAACGTAATCGGACGATACCATTTTGTTAGATATAGTAGGGGTGACAGGATAGATAAACACGCGAAAATAGTGTGGAAAAAAAAAAACATGAAAAAACAACAACAACGACAGCCTTGGCAACCGAATAAACATAGCGCGAGGCGCACCGTTGCTATACAAAAATGTGGCCTCTCGCAGGACCCGCAGTTAAGTGTGTCGGACAAAATAGTGGCCTCCCGTGTCTCGCGTGTTGCGCGGGGAGGCCAATATAGTGGCCTCCCGCAGGACTAGGGTTAAGTGCGGTTGTATGGTGTTAAAAGCAGATGAAAAATCAACTAGGAGCACACAAACACAGGTTTTACCAGTGTCTAAATGACTGTAGATGAATTAAGCAGTCACAGTTAGTATGGTATTTTGATAGTTATCATTTTTGGGATCACATACAAGTCCATAGTTCACTGTTTCTTAACCCAGAATTCAGATTATGTTATGAAAAGGTGTAAGTTAAGTCAACATGATGTACCAAATCTTGTCTCTGTTTCACTCCAGCAGTTTATATGGTCAAAGAACAACATTAGAGGCCGATCTGAATAAAGTAAAAAAAAAAAATATCCCATAAAATTTATGTAAACAACAGTAGACATTTAAAAAATTCACAAATAAAATACAAAGCAAATCAAAACATAACCTGCCATTAGTTAGTATGAATGAAGAGCCATTTTAGGTAGATCTAATAAATGACTTCAAAATTCTAGAAGTGAAAAAAATGTTAAACTTCAGAGGAACGTGACTGAAATATCAAGTCAGGTGAAACCAACACTGTCATGATGACTACGTACCACTGCTGCTATTATGTACTAATCTTACTACCACTGCTATTGTAATGCCAGACTTGCATTCCCACACTATTACTTACATCAACCAATACTCACCGTGACAGGGATTCAATGCTTGATTTCCAAACGGTGTCATTAGGATGCATTCCATGTCAGTCTCGCATCATGCCAGGACTAGAGTGAAAATGACTTCAAATTGGTTAGAGGTAAAAGCAGCATAATTATTCTCTTCAAAAAGTCTTTCAGAGATAATCCTACTTTTTGGGTGGTCCGATCTGCAAAAACTGCAGTAATATTATATTTTAGTTATAGTCTATCTGTTCACTGGTTGATCAGTGGGACAGACAAGTGGTTTAATATTGTACACATGTATAGATACATAAACGACTGTTCATTTTGTCAGTTCTTCAATTTGTGTGCCTCAAATTTCGCATTTAAAAGACTGATCTGGTGTTCTATGGAAATATACTAAAAACATGACGATACTCAAGGAAAGGGAGCTTTAATTTGTGCCAGTGTCATGGAAAAAGATATAGCGAAATATTAACAAGAAATTATTACTAACGATTTTCATGCCCATGGAAATAATGATGTCATCAGTCTCCACCTGAGGACAAGATAGATGCACTCTTAGAATTGTTAACATTGTGGGATTTTTGTTAACACTGTTGGATCCACTGTCAACACAAGAACAAGAAAAACAAAAGTAAGAAAAGTGAGATGTGAATGCCAAGAGCAGTGATCTCTCTATAATAAAAGCCTAAAACACTCCCTGTTCAACCTATTTCTGCTATACACCCCCAATCCACTACCCCATTCAGTGCCCCTGGCATACCGCCATTGCTATTTCAGAACCCTGTGTCCCATCCGCCCAATAAAGAATGTATCTCTAGTAATTGTCCAGTTTTATGAATAGTAAAAGACAAAATGCACCACTCCAGTTACATTGATTAAGTGGAAAAAAATATACATAAAATTATGGTAGATTACGGTATACCTCTGGGAAAGGTGGAGAAGAATAGTATTTAAACAATCATGTGGGTTCTTTCTGAATCTCTCCCTCCACATGAATTCATCCAAATGGCCAGAAAGCATAGTGTTGTGCACTCCTGCCACATATGTTTGAACCGTCTCTTACAGTTTTTGCAATAACATTCCACATGACTGATGCAAACACCCGTCATGGGACCCACAAAATTCTGGATGTGAAATACCACCAAGTGCTGAAAAGGAGGTTGCACTGGAACAGTTGCAATATGATTGTATGATGGCAACCCATCAGAATGAATTATGTTACCAGGGGCAATTCTCTAATTAACTAATGCCAATGGCAGCAGAGCAGTGGCAGATCTAATCTTTTTCTGTTTCCTCTTCGCCACCAAGCCCTGGTCATCTCAATGTCCTGGCAAGGGGGCCCCAATGTGGTAAGGATTATTGACTTCTTCTTCTTCTTTCGTTCACCAATCTAAATCTGCAGATTTGTTCTTTTAATAAAATCTACGGTTTTCTGCAGTTCTGGCAGAGCACCATAGAGTTTGATATTCAGGTCGGTGGGTTGGGGCCAATATGTTTCTCGCAGTGCTGAGAGGAGTGTGCAGTTCTGCAATATATGCTCCGTGTTTTGAGGAGACTGGCTGCACTCGCATATGGCAGATGTTCCTATTTTGAACTTGGTGAACATGTGGTGGTGGAGCCTATTGTGACCAGTTCTTAGTCTGAACAATTATTGACTAAATGGTGGGAACATATATCATGAAAGTAGCAGTACCACTGGACAACGGTGGACCATGCCAGACTAGTACAATGGGTCACACTGGTGACAGGTTCCTTAAAATACCAGAGATAACAGCTGTATATAATGTTAATGAAAGATAGGAATTCTCCCAGAATGAGCAAGTCTTCAAGACAGTTTCACACCCTGGTAAAAGTCCAGCCCCAAACCTCTCTTGGGCAGGTCAAGTGTGCATCTCCCAATTTCATTAAAAAAATCATTTGATATTTTCACACGCTCCACAAAAGGAAAAGTCATGTGCTTTTAGCCGGAATTCTAGGCAGGGAATTGTCAAGCCAGGCATGTACTGTAAAAAAAACCAACATCCCTATAGAAGATTACTTCGCCCGTATGTGACACCCCCCCCCCCCCACCGCGCAAACGGCCGCTCCTAAAGTCACATCCTTGTGGAGATCCATGAGCCCCCGCAGTTTGGAAAATGAACTATTACGGAGGGATTTGGTTTCGCTCTGGGAATGGCAGAACATGGTGGCGCAGCGAAATGGGGGCCTAAATGCACTTTGGCCCACGCCCTTATGGGATGGACATGTCCCAATACTCTGCTCAACTTGACCATATTTCACCTGGGACATTAAGCGGCTACAGATAGCCTACTGCAGGGAGGTGGAATCGGCACTTGTAGCAAAGTGCAGCCTCGTCGCTTCATCTGCCATCTTCCCCAGGTCTGGGTGGATTTGACACAGTATTCTGCATGTCAGTGGATTCGGTAAGCGGAGAGCAGAGAGACCTGCATGTTCTACAAATCTGTAAATGAGACAATCATAATTGTTAGACTGGAACATCAACCCACTCAAAACAATGCTCAAAATCATGAAGTTTGAAGGAGGCGGCCACAACCAAAACTACCCTTATTCTCATTTCCAGACTTACTTTTCTAGTTCCACACTTTGGTGTAGGCCTAATTTGTGCATACTTTTCCTCCTAATTTCCATTTTTCCAACCACACGTGTTCTTATCAGACCAGTTTCCCACTGTTCCTACCATGCATCAAAAATCCCAACCATTTCCACTTTCTGACTTCCATGGACATTCCGTAAAATATGACTTTTACAAAGGCAGAATAAAGAACAAAATAAAATGAAACTAAAAAATACATGAAATTTCAAGTCTCTTATTGGTTGGTTATCTCACCAAGAAACAAAAGACGGAGACAACGCAAATTTCCGTTTATGATACCGGTAAACATCTCAGTATGAACAAAATCTGACCGCAAGAGGGCTACCAAAAGAAAGAAGAAAGAGAAAAAGAGGATATGATGTGTGAGTAAAATCTCTCTAAGGGAAAGGTCAAACTATTAATTTGAACAGACTGAAATACATTGCATGCCCAGTTATTCTACATTCCCAGGAAAAATCCACTGTCAGTCGCCATTTTTGGCGTAGATGTGTATTATTGTCAGAGCATTCAAGTATTGGACTTGAGCGACTAGGCTTAGAATTTCAGTTTTAAGGTCCATCCCTGTTTAAAACAGAAATCTTTCTCTGATTAGAGCAAGTTAAGGAGGCATTCCAATGGCTGGTTTTCACTCAACAGGGATATTACAAGAACAAGACTAATGCGATCGCCCGTGAGAAAGGGAATGCAAGGTATGAGACGTCCAAAGTTTGGAATCTGTTCTGGACTGGGTCCAGTGTATCTAATGTCTCCCGGCATGTGTAATAAAAATACAATGTATAATTTTATGCAGAGGTGTACAAGTTTTTGAACTCTTTCGGGACTTATACCCCATTTATCGGCTCCTGTGAAAAACGCGTTTGGAAGTACCGCCGATGTATATTGTACCCTACATTCAATTCTCTTTTATTTGATGTCTAACATTTTACTTCACTATCAATACTTTTTTCTCTGTAAGTGTTTTTCTGAATCATGCTGGTTTTTTTTCCTGAAGTGGAAAAAATTAATTATGTCCAAACTTGATCGAAGCCCCTAACACTGACGTCTTGATTGCGATTTACTCTGAAGTGAACCAGTTTTTTAAAGATTGCACGTCAAGGATTTAGTGATTTCAGAGACTGTTATTGATTTATGGCGATGTTTGATTAGGTGCCACAGTTATGGACTTATTTATGATGTGAACAACAGTGTAACCTGGTGGAATGTATATATGTGTTCTGTTACTTCAAAAGATTAATGCTGAAGAAAGGATCACATAACGTGCCGAATTCTTTGATAACCATTGTGGACCAAGATAAGAATTTTGAATGTTTAGCAAAAGTGATTTTGTTTTGTTTAGTTTTGACTGATATTTTCAACTGTTAAGGGGAGGAGCGGCTAAAAATTATATTTTCCCTAGTTGTTAATAAATTTCCATAAAATTTGTGGTAATGAATCAGAATGAAAATGTGATTTGAAAAATGTATTCAAATTTTTTTTTAACTTTGCGGTTGCTATGGTAACGGCGGCCATATTGAATTTTCATTACATTTTTAAATTAATAATTCTGTGAAAACCATCAGCTGCAATGAGCTCAAATTCTGCATACAAGTTAAGAATAGGTATGCAAAGAGAGTTACAACGCCATATTTCCAATAAATTTATCCATTTGGTCATATTCCAACGTTGAAGTAGTAGGTTTCATTTTTATCTGACAACACAGTTTTCAAATTATTCTGTCTGAAAAAATATCACATAAGACCCAAATCGGCCGTTGTAACATCAAAGTATATACATTCAATGACACGTGTGCAAATTTTGAGGGCAATCTGTTCGCTAGTTATGGAGAAATTAAGAACTGAAATTGTGAAAATGCGTTAAAACCAAAGGGCCCTAAGGGCTTTCTAATTGCTCTAGCTCGCAAAAAATATCACAAATAACCCAAATTGGCCATTGTAATATCAAAGAACATACATCCAAGTATATATGTGCAAAATTTGGGGGCAATCTGTCTGCTAGTTATGGAGAAATTGAGAATTGAAATTGTTTCCCAATTTTGTCTAGATCTAGTCCCAGTGGTCAATATTTTGAGCCGCTCCTCCCCTTAAGACCGAGGAGCTCGACTAACGTCATTTTCTGTAATAATCTACGTATGACATTGCGCCACTCACAAAATATACGTCACTTTGTCATTTTCAAAGCCTCGTAACTTTCGGGCTCTTAGGCTCAGGCCAATGTCATAGGCTAAGTTTTCAGAGATACTGATATTTAATGGAAATATGACAATGTTTGATGATAACTGAATGTTGTTGTCTGGGTTGAATTTAATTGAAAAGCTAACTTCAAGAGCTTTCCAAAAAATAATACTTTGTATGTTAAAGTAGTGATAACTGTATGCAATATAAATGAGGGCATTTAAATTTGAAAGAGCCTTCCAATACATTTATATAAATGTGATCAGGCATTTTGCACTAAACTAAACATTGTTGCCTTAAGAGGTCCTCATAACTTCCACCAGGTCACCATGTATCGAATCACATCGATATCCCCACCCAATCCTCGACTCCCTTTAAAAAATTATTATTATTATCAATTCTTAACCCTCACCCTGTGAAGGGCGCATGTATGTCGGTATCAACTATCCATGCACTCACTTTGCACGGGGGGACAAAGTCGGCAAGGTCAAGCTGACCACACAGTGTGCAAGCTGGATTTTCATGTGTTGGGTCACTGACCTCTTTGACTTTGAGACGTAACCCAAGACCCACTATACCATGACGGTGCAATTCAAGCACTTCCGTCCTCTGGCCAGGAGTTTCTAAAAATAGTCCGACGCGTACAATCGTAAACACAGGCATGCGGTTCGTCGTACCGGTATGTGTCGAGGAGACCAGTGCTCCTTTGTGAAGAATCAAAATTAACACTTTGCAAGGCTGTTTGACGACTTGAAGTTTGTCTATTATAGTAAATTGGACTTCAGACACGACATACACCTTTGCACTCCTCATACGGTCCCAATATTGTTGTGTTGGACTAAGGCATGTGTGCTATGGAGATCATCAGTTGTGTGTTTGTGTTTGTGAAGAGGGAGGGGCTTAAAAGTCTAATTGCTAATTCAACTTTCGGTATATGTACTTTTGTTTGTTTGAGGAAGCCGTAAAACGTCATGGATCAAATACTGATAAACTTTCTCAAAGCTAAGGAATCCCATACGTACAATCAGTAATTATGTGAATGAACTTTTCCACTTGATGATCATCCCGAATTTCTTTTAAAGGAAGTGTTTTGTTGTTGTTGTTGTTGTTTCTTTCTTTCCTTTTTCCTTATTAATCTTCAAGCCATAGAAATTCAATCAGAAATAGTGCCCCAAAACAGAAAATTTCAGGAAAGAAAGTTGGAAAACTGAAGAAGCTGCAACATGAGTAACACTTTTTGAATGTTCATTATCATCAGAATACTGCGGCTGGATTTTGTTGAGTTTTTGCTGATTTTTTAAATCACCCATCTGGTCACTTTTCCTACTTAATTACCCTTTTTCTGCTACCCTGGTTATCTCTACACTTTTTCATCAATTAGAAGATGTAAATTTCCTCTCTGGTCTGATGTATGTGAGAACTTCATTCAAAGTTTGTGTTTTATACCCATTTATTTGCTTTAATCATTTAAATAATGGCCCATCTGGTCTCTTTTCCTACTTCATTCCTCTTGTTCTGCTACCCTGGTTATCCCTACACTTTTTCATAAGATTAGAAGATGTACTGGTACAGTTCCCCTTTGATTTTATGTATGTAGGAACTCCCTTCAAAATTTCCAGTTTATATTCATTTATTTGCTTTAATCATTAAATTAATTCTTTGAATAGATGCTCTATTGTACAGTTCTTAGAGTCTATTAACCTCATCTCATCCAATGGGACATAAAGAAAATATAACTGTTACTTCACTTCATGCCACCATTAAATCTTTGCTAACCGAGCCATGACTGGGCGCACCATACACAGACAACGCACACTGCGGAACTCTTCGCCTTTGTATCTAACGATCGATTGCACCGTCTTGGTATAGTGGGTCTTGGACGTAACTACCGTCTTATTGCTCACTGTATCTCTTCTAAATCAAAAGCATTGTGACAAGGACATATCAACCAGTGAACTACTGGTCGAAATCACAACGACTAAGCTTTCAAAGGCTCTCCTCATGCTATCAAAAGAATGGAACATCGACATGCGAAACTGCTGCTCAATAAATTTGCAATATTATCCCATTTTCTCACAAGCTGACCATCATCTAGAGTTGTCTTTATCTAAGAACCAATCAGAAAAAAGCTCTGAAATGATCTTTGCCCCAAATGCATGTACATTGATTCATTCTAAAGTCAAAATTAGGCAAAAAGAAAAGGTTGTATGTTGCGAAGCCCACAGTTTTTCTGTGGTTTTTATGATATTTCGTCACATTGGTTCATTAGTTACATGTGTGTCAGGATGAAACCATTTGTTTAGGGCCTGGGGGGCGTGGCTAGTTATCATACTTTGTTCTCATGAGCACTGCAGCTTTCCGTTTAGTTTCATAAGTCAGATCATTGGTTAGAGACTTACAGACAAAGGCTTTGCTGGTTAATCAATTATCAAGCGTGATCATAGCAGTGAATGTTTTTAGTTATACCGATCAATAAAAAGCTATGTGGACAGCAGCGTTGTGGTCATTGTACCTCGGCAAGGGTCAGTGCAAACCAGGCACGATTATCCGTGAGTAAGGTCACTGACCGGACAGCGAGCCTTGAGTGTCGGTCAGGGTGAGCGTTAAATACATCTCAATTCCATAGTACTGTCATTTCGAAATTACCAAAAGGAAAAAAGTCCAAACGTGAATGATTCACTGTCGGAGACCATTAACTTTAACCCTCACCCTGCGCAGGGCGGCAAATGTTGGTATTGACTCACAAGCACTCACGCCGCACGGGCGGCAAAAGTCGGCAAGGTCAAGCTGACCGCGCCAGCCGCATTTTCACGCGTCGGGTCACTGACCTTTTTGAGACGTAACCACCATCCTATTTATTGTTCACTGTACCTCTTCTAAATCAAAGGCATTGTGAGATGGACATGTTAACCAGTGAACCACTGGTTGGAATCACAAAGACTACGCTTTCAAAGGCTCTCCCCACACTTTCAAAAAATGTTACATCCACATGCGAACTGTTGCTCAACAAATTTGCAATATTATCTCATTTTCTCACAAGCTGACCACCGTCTGGAGTTGTCTGTATCTAAGAACCAATCAGAAACAAGCTCTAAAATGATCTTTGCCTCAAATGCCCACATTGGTTTATTAGTATGTGTGTCAATCAGGATGAAACCATTTGTGTAGGGCTTGGGAAGGCGTGGCTAGTTATCATGCTTCGTTCTCATGAAAACTACAGCTGTCAGTTTGGAATCATAAGTCAGATCATTGGTTAGAGACTGACAGACTAAGGTTTTGCTGGTTAATTCATTAAATCAAGCGTGATAAGGCATAGCACTTTAGCAGCGAATGTTTTCATACCGATCAATAAAAACCGAACCACGTAGACAGCGTATGTGGTCATCATTTAGCGGCAAGGGTCAGTGACCCCAGATAAAATTCTCCGTAAGGTCACTGACCCGACAGCGGGCTTTATTGGTAGCGCGAAGGGTGAGCGTTTAAAAGCTTTTTTACTAGATTCTAGCTAGATCTAGAGTCTAGATCTACCTATTATTATGTTGACAAATCAATATAATTATAATCATGTAAAGACAAATGAAGGTCAGCAGTGGCTTATGCTGTCCAGATATTTTTTTTTGTTGTTGTTGTTCATGGGTTTTACCATGTATCCAAGTCTAGATCTAGATCTAGATCACTCACTCAAAGATTTAACTTTCTGTAGGCCTACATACTGTACAGCCACAATCCCATGTACCAGTCCATCTAGAATCTAGATCTAGATCTAGTCTAGATCTAGATCAAATAGTATAATATTCTCATTCATCGGTCCCCCGTTGCACCGCGAGTGATGTTGCCTTACAAAGCCAATGGCTGCGTGATCGCATAGCGACCTCAGTCTGCCGCCACGTACCAGTCTATCTATATCTAGTAGGTCTATGTTTTCAACATGGTATGTCATTCACTGTTTACATTTCGCGGAAGGAACAGGAAAGCCAAGCTCGCGCATGGGCAAAAGTAGGCCTATACTTCGTTGCAACAATTGGTTGCTTCGCAAATTAAGTTTTTAATTCCGAGCCGGGAAATCCGGCTTGGGGTCAGACTTCTGCGGCGGCTTGAGCGGCAAAAAATCCGGCTTAGGGGAGTCAATGAGTTAATAAAATCTCTCTAAAGGCGAGGCCCTATTTTTGGCGTAGATATGTATTATTGCAGTTTTTTTTGCCCCCGTCTCAAACTGAAATTTTTCTCAGATTAAAGCAAACTAAGGAGGTGTTCCAATGGGTGTCACTCAATAGGGGTTATCACAAAGACAAGACTATGTGAGCAACCGTGAGCAGGGGAGGGGCAGGTGCAAGGTATGGATTCTGTTTAGGGCTGGGTTAAGTCCATTTAAAAGTGTCTCTCGGCATTTATGATTATCATCCACCTAATTATATTGGTGGTCCAAACATCGGAAGGAATTCCACATGAGTCAAACTACAAGGATATTACAGGGATGCAATTTTAGGAGCGTCCGTGAGGGGGTGCGGGTTGCAGGGGGTAGCCCCCGCCCCCCACTGGTGAGTTAATTCTCTAGGTGGATGTTTTCATAGTAAATGCCCAGCTCGGCAGTTAACACTTACAATATGAAATGTGTGTAAATCAAATCATACATGACTCTTTAAACTTCCTTGAAGGGGTGTTGAAATATCCATGTCTTGTCTTCCAAGAGACAGGTTTAATGACGTAAGACTACCCTGGCATTCACAAGAGATAAATCCCCCACCCCCAACCCACCAAATAAAAGGTTAAACAAAGCTCCGCCTCCACCTAACCATTAAAAATAAAAATGCTCACAAGACAGGAGACTTATTTGTGAAGTGATTCTTGCTCAGGAAATTTTAGGAAAGGAAAAAAAAAGTGGCACGGGGACTCCAGCACACATTACCCTACTTAGCTACACTAGGTGTGCCGTTTGACTATGTGGTTGCGAGAGCACTTTTCCCATGACATGGACGATCCTAAGTCTAATACCCTAAAGTACCAGTTGCCCCTTAAGATCTAAGGAAGTAGGTTCTAATCCGTATGTTTTGTCCGGCCTACCCCCGACCAAACTCCACCCCAGCACTCAGTCCCTCAGCAGCGTCTTAAGGGAGGAAACTCGCCAGATCCTAGGCTATATTACAGGTCAGTTGGGCGTGACTAACCGTGCGAGTACCTTGGTCGACCGTCGACCTCAACGCTACATGGAAGCAGGAGCCAGTAGCCACCCGAGTTTCCCCAAAGTGGCTGTTCTGTACTATAAATAAATTTTGGGTTTTCTTATATGACACACAAATCCACACATTGTCTGCCGTTATGGGTTTGACCTCATTATGCATAAAATCATATATTAAATTTATTCCTTTATTAACCTTGCTCAAAACGTTTTCTTTTCATTCAAACGAGTGGGTTTATCATTATTCTTTGAAGATATGCGCCTGTTAATATACAGGCTTCAAAATTTTGCAGTTTCAAAATATTAACGACTCAAGAACATGATTATCTACCTTTGCCCTTGACACTATCTTGCTTTTTATTACAAACCGGAAGTGGGAATCGATACTACCTAATTAATCAATTGACAATAACTTCATTGAATATGATAACGAAATCAATACTTATTTCTGAACAATCCTTCCTGTCCATCTTCTTTCTCTACATTTACATTTTCCTCATCACACCTTTTTTTTCCCCTATACTTTTTTTTTTCTTGTTTTTAAATGTCCACATGACTTGGGAATGACATCATCATTCAGTATTAAGGGAACCAAAATCGATACCAAATAGATATCATTCCGAAGGAAAGGGCTAAGCACACTTAACAATCTTATCTCTTCGACATTTAAAAATGGAAATAATATATGAATTAATATCTGTTCAGACAAAAAAAAACACAGCAGAAAATGAAAGGCATGAGCCAGTTGCACATGTTAGCTCAGACTTTTTCCGAATTGTACATTTTCAAATATGTACCGAATAAGAATAATGAAAAAAAAAATATCTTGGAGAACAGATTTTTCAAATGTGCTCACAGACTCAAAACTTGCAACGACCAAATCACAATAATCATTATGGAGAAATAAAAGCAATTTGTCAGTTCGATTGAGAAAAAACTAAAGTGATAAGTCTTCGAAATGAAATTGGCATTCATCAAAAAAATGAATAAATCTATGTTATGCACAAATTCTCCACTTTTTAATGCAAAGGGCTTTTTTTTATTAGGCCACCCACAGTAACCAAATTTTCTATGTAGGTTTCAAATACCGTGGAAGGTGCATTGAAGTTTGGATTGTTTTATTGGTTCTGTTTTTCAATTTTTTTGCTTTGGGTCGTTGACTGCTCTGCTCCGATCCCACTTTTTTCATGAACATATGACCCATGGTGTGAACACTTCATGCCGGCTGATGTAAACTAATCAGCATGCTAGCGGTGAAGTTAGAAGACAGGAAGGAATACATGATACAGAGAGTAGAAAGTGATGGGGCGGGACAGGGCAGTGGTTGGAAGTCGCGCGGAGTGTGGCTTTTATGCTTGTATATTTATAAAATACTAAAATGGACCCTTTATAAATTTTGTAAGTGCTTACATCTACAATTATTCCATTTGCACAAAATCTGATTGTAAAATGAGTCCCGCCATGCTGTAATTTAATGATCCATGGCCATATGCAAGAACAGTACATAACTGGTTACATGGTGGATAGGCCCAACGCATCGGTGCAAAACACTACTCGGCATGCCAGAACTTTGCGTAAGCCTCCATACTTACGTGTAAAGTGGTTTGTAACTTGCATAATTTGCATAATTGACTCAACGTATTGAATCCGAAATTCGATAAACATCTGCCTAAGATTATGAAAAGATAGAGAAGCGCTTAGTTAATTTTTCCAGCTCTGTGTTAACTCTGCTGTCCTTATTTAATTGAAGGTAATAATTCTACTTAGCAAGTTGCAACATTCTGTTACTAATGAAAAGAAAACTTTGAAATCCATCGCTGATGTTGTCTCCAACGTGGGTTTAATGTTTTCAAGAAGTGTGGACGAGAGAAAGAAAGAAATTTTCCTCATCAATTTTAACTAAAACAAAACCAACAAAAAAGTTTCTACTCCACAAAATGACAATATTGTGGGATAAAATAGTTCCTTTCTTTGTGTTCTCCACTTCAAACGATGAGATGACAAAGAGCAAAAACTGCTACAATGAATGTCAAAGTGTACGAACTATTACTCTCACAGTCAGCAGTCTCTGCTTTGTTTACATCATTTTACATGGGCATGAGTGAATTTGTCATAGTGTCAAGTGGCTGGGATTGGCAGACACAAGTTCCGTGCATGTGTAATGACAATTTTTGCTACAGCAGAAAGCAGCAATGGATACATAGGGAGGGGTTGGTGTAACTTTTGTTCATGCATAGCGACTAAATTTGAGTTTACACCTTGGTGGCCGTAAGCACCACTAAGCCTGTACCATAATGCAAAACGAGTGGATTTACACCAAGTTCATGCATATGGCCACTGATATGTGCAAAAAAATTCCAACCTTTTTCAGCCGTACCACGAAAAAGCGAAATGTACTGCCACAGCCGGTTTTTCCATCCAGAAACCAGGCGACCTGGATCCTACAGAAAATTGAGCTAAGCCTAGCCAGCATCCCAATGTTAATCAGATGCAGCATTGTATAGAATTTCTGTAAGGTTAGTAGGATTACCATAGGGCTGGGATCCCTACATCAAACTGATGTCAGCACAATGTCATAACCAGAGGATCTAAGGAACGATGTCATTCCAATGTGCAAAATAGACATTATTCCTAAGTGTGGGACTTCCATAGGGTTACCGGCTGTGAGGCGACAACATCAACATTGTTAAATCGGTTAGCTTTCTGAAGGAGCTCGATCTGTACTTGTTGTGCCCCTATTTTTTATTTATCTTTTACTGGTACACACATTTTACTAGGCTTCAAAAAGTAACAGAATAAGAAAAAACAGAAGAGAACGGGTATATTTTTTTGTTTAATTAAAGGGAGTTAATGGCTTTTCCCCTTCAAATGGGGCTGTTTTCCCGGATTCCTTCCCTTTATCAGTTATACGAGTTACATAATGTATTAATCATATAAACTACAAATACGGTGAACTTTATGGGGGGTTAAATCAAGCCATCATAATTCTATGCCAATTGGCCATCACAAAAGGAAGTATAAATAACTGAAGATTTTGTTCCCCACTTGTCAGCCTAAACTGGCCGATGGAAAAATATAAATTATGAAGAAGAGCCAATTATTGTCAAAGTAGTAAGGGTATAATCAGCCGGTGACAGAAAATATTACCATTTAATTATTTTCAACAGTAATGCTCACCTTGTCTCAAAATCTAATCCATATAGATCTATTCCTTCCTGGGTATGAAACAGAGAAATTTATGTATTTTATAATCAAAGACTCCAACAAAAATTAGTATGTTCATGCTTCAGATTAAAATAATAATAATTATAATGATCATAATAATAAAGTTACATAGGCAGAGTCAACAGTGCCTATCTTGTCTCTAAATCCAACACCTGCGATCAGTATTAGTGCCATTTCAGCCATATGGAAGGTTCGACATAATCCCTGTGTTACTTTCGTTTCAGAACATTATCTTCATAGTACTTTGAAACTATTAGTTGCATCCAAACTAAAACTAACGAAACAATCTGAACTATGCTTAAAAATACATGCATCGGGGGGGGGGGGGGGGAAGAGTATGAAATCAGCGGTAGCCAACAGTTCAGCATTCTGTGTGAACAAAATTTAAAGTGGAGGTACAGAGAGACGGGGGAGGTAAGAGGAGAGGAGAAAGAGACGATGAGAACGAGAGCGAGAGAGAAAGAGAGAGCGAGCGGCCAGAGTGAGAGAGAGAGAGAGAGAGAGAGAGAAACCAAAAGATCAAGTAACCAAATTTAAACTTATTAGAGGCCTATTACTTATTAACAAGCCCCCCCCCCCCATCACCACGATCACTCTATTTATCTGTTTGTTTATTTATTTAATTATTTATTGTACGGTAGCATTACATGATCGGATCATTATACGGTTTACACGTACCCGGTGTAACAGGCCAAAATATACCCCCCGCCCAGAATATACCCGGGGTTAAACTGGCCAGTTTATACATCGGGGTTACTTTTGGCTAGGCCAGACTATACCCCCCTAGTCCAGATTATACCCCCTGCTTTTTCTTTAAAAACAAGTCAAGACCACAGTTTATTTCAGCCTGTTCTTCATCACTGTCATCAGATATCATAATACATGAACACATTCTTGACACCAACAAGACATAATGCAATTTAGAGAAAATAATAATAACAGTTTATTTCAGCCTTAGTTTACTTTGGTTTACATACATACATTCTCGACTCCTGTAAATCATGATACATTTTAGAAGGAACAAACATGCATTAAAATGCATTGATATACAAAAGAGTTGAGTATCCATTCAAACTGACATGATTAGACTTCAGCATTAATTTCACTCGTGTGTGTTGATGATATTATTATTATTATTATTTTGATAGTTGGTTGGCCATGAGTAAAACATGCATTGTATTTTTTGTTACAATGATGTAGAGAAAAAAGGCCAGAAAAGAACAGAGAAAAAAACAAAAAAAAAACAATGATAATCCAACTGACAGATAGTGCAATTCCATCATCCAGCAGACATAAAACTAAATAGGCACTAAATGTTTGCGACTGATGAACTCCACCTGTCCAGATCCACTTGAAACGTTACAGAATGCTAACCAGTAATAATGACAACAATAAGAACATGAAATCATGTTATTTACTCTTAAAAATATAGAGAAATATCAATATCAGAATCATCATCATCATCTTGGAAATTGCTAAGATATGAGAGGGAGTGTAAAAATCGCAGCGTATGCCTACAAATCATTCTAGAATTTATAAGCAGCAATGTATGTGTATCAATTATATATAAAAAATGTGTCAAATCTTTTCAAATATTCAAGTAAAACTGGACAGAAAGCTTTAGTGAAATAGCCTTGACAGTTGTGTAGGCCGACAGAGTAAGTCCACACAGACAAAAGTAGTGCATTGTAAAAGGTAATTAGATCTATAGCATGTTGAGGCAAAATTCAATGGATCATGTTACATTAACAGTATTTCTTGTTAATGAGTATCATTCTTTGATAGGTTATTTGTAGAAAGATATACATTTCATGTACATGACGGTTTAAGACACTGGATTAGTTTGCAAGGCTTTTGAAAGATTGAACCTATGTATTATAGTAAATAAGGGAATGTCACTCGCGAGTGAAATAATAATAATAAAAAAAAAGACCTTGTCCGTCTTTACCTGCCTAAGCTTAAGACGTCCCTTGCCAAGGGACTTAACAACTGTGTACATGTATTTGTACCCCAAAAAATATTTAAAATGACTTCATTTTTATGAGTCCGTTAATTATTTCATCCATTGGGACTAAGTGTATGTCAGTGCCAAACAAACAGTACCGTGCAAATTTTACTCAATGGCAACCAACTACAAAAACAACTACAACATGCCAACGAATGTGAGTGAAAGTAATCCAGTGCCTTAAACCATGAGCTACATAAAATGTATACATTTCTACAAATACGCTATCAAAGAATTTACTAAGAAGACATGTTCATGCAACATGATCCATTGAATTTTTGCCATAACATACTGTAATTACTTTCTGCAATGCACTATTGTCTCATTGGATTTAATCTGTCATTTTACATGACTATCAAAGCTACTTCGCTAAAGCTTTCAGTCCAGTTCTACTTGAATAGTAGATTTAACACATTTTTCTTTACATGTACTTGGTATGTACACACATATATTATTGCTGCTTATAGATTCTAGAATGATGTGTAGGTCATTTTTATATTCCCTCTTATCTTTATATTATTCCAAGATGATGGTGATTCTGATATTGATTATATTCTCTTTATTTTCAAGAGTAAATAAGATGAATTGGTGTTCTTATTGTATATTACTGGTTAGCTTTCTGTAACGTTTCAAGTGGATCTGGACAGGTTAAATTCATTATGTGAAACAATTTTAGTATGTATTTAGTTTTGTGTGAAGTATTTAATGTCTGCTGGATGATGGAATTGCACCATCTGCCAGTTCAGTTGTTAAAATTTTGTTCTTGTTTTTTTCTCTATGTATTCTTTCCTGGCCTTTCTCTCTGCATCAGTGTAACTTTGTATGTAGATCTAATTGTTCTGACATTTCAAGCACATTTCTGATTTTCAAAAATTAAAATAAAATTCAGATAACTTTAGACTTATGAGTCTTATAATTAGTTCATACCTTGCCACTAAGTATATGTTAGTGGGGCCAAACAAAAAAATCACAATGCATGTTTAACTCATGGACAACTAATTATAAAAAAAAACCAAAACAATAATAATACCAACGGACACAAGTAAAATTAGTGTTTAATCATATCAGTTTCAATGGATTTTCAATCCTTTTGTATATCAATGCTTTTTAAGCATGTTTATTTCCTTTTAAATGTATCATAATTTACAAGAGTCAAAAATGTAAGTATGATATCTAATGACAGTGATAATGGACAATTCAAACTAAAGTTGAAAAAAACTGCGGTCTTGACTTGTTTTTAAAAAAAAGTAGGGGGTATAATCTGGACTGGGGGGGGGGGGTATATTCTGGCCTAGCCCAAAGTAAACTCCGGGGTATAAACTGGCCTAGCCCAGAATATACCCCGGGGGATATTCTGGGCTAGGCCAGTTTAACCCCGGGTATAGTCTGGCGGGGGTATAATCTGGCCTGCTACACAGGTATTACCATTGACAAACTGGCAGCCAAACGATTGCTTAAGGGAACATTAATTACCTCCTCACCTTGTACAATAAATACAGTCATAGATCCTCATGGACTTCACCTTGTAAGGAACGGTTTCAAATTACTTGTAGCTAATTTAACACTGCAGATAAAGTAATCCATCATTGTATGAAACACCCCATCACTTTTGCTTAAAGTAAATTCCACGTGAGCAACACACCTGACTTAGTCTGAAGTTGTGAAACGTAAAGAGTAGACGGGCATTTATCCCTTAAAACATTCAAAGAAACGACCCTGAACTGTAGAGATTCTGTGCAACACATTAAAGAAAGTGAGCTGCTAAAACGTACTTGTGAGCAAGTCTTTGGATATGTGAGGGGGGGGGGGGTGGGGTGGGCTTTATGGTGAGCGGTTCAGTTTTTTCATGACACACTTTGCACTGTGGAGCTTCGCAAATAAAACCATCTCCTCTCACTTTCTCCTTTTCTCTCTCCCTCACTCTCTCTCTCTCTCTCTCTCTCGGGCATGTACAAAGGGAGGGAGAGGGGGGCTTAATGGTGAGCGATTCAATTTTCTCGTGGCTCACCTTACACTGTACTGTGGAGCTTCGCAAATAGACCCACTTCTTTCTCTGTCTCTCTCTCTTTCTCTATGTATCTCTCTTTCCTTCCCTCTCTCCTTCTCTCTCTCTCTGCACTGGAAAGTTCTTTGGTTTCTCGGCTGACGGTCCCCATTTTTTTTCATCTGATATTGTTAGCCTCCCTCCACCCCCCCCCCAATCCCCAACACAGTTTTTTTTTTTTTGTAAGTGACATGGCCCTTCTATGGCCCACATTAACTGCATCCTTTTAATTCATGACTGCCAATTATGTGTACATATTGAAAAGAGCAAAATTCAAGTAATTTATTATTCTTTTGCTTTCGTTTCGTTGCCTTTCATCTTCTGCGTGAGCTGCATGTCCTTTAGACGAGGCGACTTACAAGCTTGGGGTTTTTTGTTGTTGTTTTTATGGCTCATTAGAGGGAGAGAGAAAGAGAGAGAGAGAGAGACAGACAGACAGACAGACACAGAGAAAAACAAGGATAGAGAGAGAGGGGACGACACACATACAACTAGGGAGAAAGAGAGAGAGAGAGAAAGAGAGAGAGAGAGAAAGAGAAAGAGAGAGAGCGAGAGAGAGAGAGAGAGAGAGAGAGAGATAGAGAGATGTCCCCTTGGTTCATTACCGCATTTAATTCATTCAGTATACAGTCATGATTTGTGATATATGTGTGTACTTTGTGATTACTGGAACTAATACAAATTAACAGTTTAAAAAAGTTGCGTACATGAGTAAGTGTTTTTACATACATGTATTTCTTCTTATTTATATAAAATGTTTACAACAAAATATGTCTGTAACAATAAAATTAAAGAAATGTATGTAAACGTAACGCATTTTTTATCCAAATTGTTGGATTTGCGCGACTTGTCAGAATTTTTCAACTAATTTTTTTGGCCAAGTTGTTGGATTTTTAAGTCAGACTTGTGGGAATTTTTCAACAAATTCTCGGATTGTGAATAGAATTTGTCATAATTTTTCAGCTAACATCTCGGACTTGTGCGTCAGACTTCTGAAAATTTTTTGGCCAACTTCTCGGACTTGTGCGTCAGACTTGTCAAACTTTTTTTGGTAAGTTTAACATTTTCACTGATTCGCTAACACATGGACAACTTTTCCCTATTCGGGGATTCAGGGGGTTTAGTTTGCTTGTTTGAAAAGGAGATCTGGGAGACAGTGACTGAATATAAATGGGATTTTGAAGACGGTTTGGTTTTTGAGTTTTCAAAACAATTTTTTGGATTTAATGAAGATTTGTACATCATTTTTCCTTATATCAAACCATCTATGTCGACACGTAGTGACCGGGACATGGGAGTTGATGGATATGAGATGCTGGAACAGAAAGTAGCTGAGTTGTGTGACTGTGGTAGTATTGTTGTAGTTGGAGATCTGAACGCAAGAACAGGATTGTTAGGTGATGTAAGTTTATGTGACAATATTGATAGAAATAATGTTTTAAACAATTGGCATGGAATCGATGAAGTTGATATCATTAATTGTAACCTGTAAGTGCACAGAATTAGATAAGACAGGGGAGTGGATGAATATGGTCATAGATTAATCAACATTATGTAAAATGAGTGATCTGTTGATTTTGAATGGAAGAGGGGGGGGGGGGGGGAGGGAGGACAAAAGCAGTGGGAAAATTGATGTTTTGTAACAAAACGGGCAAACTGTTATAGATTATGTTTTATATTCATAATAAGAAACGTTAAATGGGTGATGTGTCTGAAGTAAATATACCTGTTTACACAATGCCTGCAAAACTCCTTGTAGATTTTTTAAATTAGATGAGCAAAATTCCGAAGGCCACAGCTATGCTCAAATGTACTCTTTTAGTCTTGTTTCCGTAGTTGACAATGGCTGACTCAACAATTTAGACAACATAGTTAAACTCAATGTAATTCTATGCTCTAGCTTCCTCTAGCGGTGGGGCTGGGGGGGGGGGGAACAAGGCAATCTCGGTACCACTTTTGTCCCCCTGTAAATTCGGCCTCTGCTTTGCAACACTAAATGCCTCCAAATTCGCTACCCAATTCTGATACATCTGCCAAGTCGTTCTATATCATTACTGATTATTTCTGACCACCTCTCTCAGATTTTGGAGGCACACCGTTTAGCCTGTAATAGATAGTACATCACTATCGAATTTATACTTCTTTTCTTTTTTATCTTCTCTATTGTCAATATCAGCTCCCTCTTAGCCTTCTTGCCACTTCATCATTAAGAACATTTAAGTTAATGGATCTTTTCAAAATATGCCCTACAGTATCAAATTTCTCATCATTTTCTTTTTTGTCAATTACTCTCTTGTGACTTCTTCTTAGTCTTGCTCCTATTTTTCTTCCTTCAGAGAGAAATTCTTTGATAATTAACTCTTTTAAGATCAGAGTTATTTTTGTATTTATAAGGACTTTTTTCATGGACCATTATTTACTGACAATGCAGTGTGCGTTGGTCTGTCATTTGGGGCTAGACCTACCGATGCAGTGTGGGTTAAGATTTGTCTGTGCACTTTAAGATGTACAATCTAATACCAAACAAATAAACAAATGCATTGAATGATTGATTTATGACTGAACTTTATGTGTGTTCTACTAATGATACACACAGTAGTCAAGCAATACCAGATGTTTCACACACATTAGAATTCATGATTTTTGTGAAAATAGACTCCAAATTTCTATTTTCTTATTCACACAGGACAAAGTGTGGACAAAGACACACCTAGTGAATTATACGGAAAAACATAAGAATTGTCAATATTGTTTTCAAAGCAGAGTTTATTTTCAGAAATGTGTCAGACATGGAGCAGAAATGCTTTTTGTTGTTCATTTGCTGCAGTTATAACTAGAGCTGTCTTAATGCATGGGCACATTGGTCAGTCGACAGGATGCCCCGAGGGTTTAGGAGACCCCATGCATTCAAATTTACACTGGTTTGTGAAACAGGGAAGAAAATTCTATTTCTTTCCCCAGAAACCCATAACGACGTTAAGACAGTCCTTAGTTATAACAAATATGTAAGAGTGAATATACTAAAGGAAAACCTGTTGAGATATTACAAAAACAATGAAATAATAACAGTATGATAAGAGGAAAACTTCTTTCTCCATATCTTTTCTTTGTTCATGAAACAAGTTTTCATTAAGGTTAAAATACTATGCTCTGTGCATAAATGCATGGGTGAACGGGTGGATGGGTGAATTGGACAGAGGGATGGATGGATGGATGGATGGATGGATGGATGGATGGATGGATGGAGGGATGGATGGATGGATGGATGGATGGATGGATAGATGGAATGCTGGATGGATGCATAGATGGAGGGAAGGATGTATGAACAAATACATATAGAGAGATAGTGCGTGTATCTTTAAATCTTTTTTTCTTCATAGTTTGCTAGTAACTGATATTACCTACATGTCAATTATCTTCATTTTTTGTTTCTTAACCCTTTCCTGCCTAAAGCTGGGAAAAAAATACAAGTCCAATACTTCCCCATTTTTCATATCCAGATGCCTAAGAAAAGGGAACTAATTCCAATTTCCTGATGTCTGATATTTTTAAAGAAATATTTGTGCATGTAATTATTAACCAGTGTTGCTGAAAATGGTACAAAGATGTAGATAAATGAAGGCCCCTTCAGGAAATATTATATACATGTCTATGAGTTGAATTGAAATTTATTGCAATAAAAAAAAGTTGAAACTCATTGCAAAATGTACCATTTTGTTCAGTTTTTCTGCACGTATTGTCCCAAAATCTCATCGTTTTGAGTCCTCGGGATATATAATATAACAGCTATTACCTTGTATATGAATGTGATAAAGGGAGCAACCAGTGCATTTGATGTGGAAACATCAACATAACTGAACAGCTGATCAACACTGTTTGCACTTCCGATATTCTGTGATTTCAAAACTTACTGAAAAAAAAGTTCACAAGCTAGATGCATCCATTTTTATTTTTAACTGTAGAGTGGACATCTTGTTTCTAATGTGACTATACCTCTAAATCAGGCTGCCAATGAAATCAGGTTGCTAAGAGACTTTATAAATAGCACACTGATAGATGTATTCAGGTGAATTGGGCTGATACGAACATGGTCAGATGCAGTTGTATTACACAGAAGCAAACATGTTGCATTGGGGCGCATTAGGCGGGAATGGATTCATTTTCTATTTGTCTAAAATCAACAAGGCTATTCCAATTCCTAATACAGGCTGCTGTAATTTACAGTTATATACAGAACACTTAATTAATAGAATACATGTACAGTCCAATCCACTTATCTCGACATGGCTTTTGTCGACATTCTGGGTAGCTCGACACAATTTTTAAGTCCCAACCTATTCCTTCTATAATCCTACTAAATATTTCCCCGTAACTCGATGTGTTGTTCCATTCTTTCCTCTTATATCGATACATTTCTCCCCAAACGGAGCACAATAACTGCACCAGATCTACTACTGTGCTACCGAAAATGCCCACGCAACTCCCCGCATAAAAGACCTCAACCTTTATTTCTTTTTGCGGTACTGGCAGGGAGGGGTAAGAGAGGAGGTGTGTGGACACAGGGGATGACCCTTGGCTTCAGTAACACGAGTGTGGAGTGCATGTACAGAGTACTACAGACTGAATTTTTTTTTTTTTCACAAAATATTCATTTGCCGAAGATACTAGGCCTTGACCTAGATCTCTTGGTTAACTGCCCTACTGTGTGTATATCAATATTATCACTTCTTCTGAAGAAACAGTCAGGTGGAGGTTAAAAAGAAATAGTAGAACACTGCGCATTCAAATCTTTGCCACGAAACTCCATCACACAACAATGATATTGGAGGAACGGGTGATGATAGTAATAGTATGCCAATAATTGAAAGAAAAAGGGACATAACTGGGTTATTTATTAGACACCTTTCCAATAATGGTAATGTTTGAACTCTGAGCCTCCCCCGCCCCCCCCCCTTCCTTTTTTTTCTCTTCCAGCGTAAAGCAGACTGTCCTACTGATGTCGAGAAAGTAGGATTGTACTGTATTATTAATGTCTGCAGCATTCAATACAGTGCAATGCTATGACAGACATGTTTTTACAATTTTAAGTATGTGCCAAAAACATGAAAGAGGCAAACAAGACATTCAAATTTCAATGTTTGATTCTACATAGAAAAGTTACTTTTCATAATGAAGAAACGGCCACAGAATGAATATGATTATACTTGAAACATACAACAGTAACAGACGCATAAAAGTATTATGAATGAGGGAATTACCAAGAGCCCAACTATTGTCTATGAGTTATGAAAACGCAGACATTTTTTGTGCATTAACAGACTGTACCTCAGAAGCTCAGTGCTGCAAAAGATTAACGCAAATATAAATAGAAACAGAAACAGACGGTCCAAAACTTTTGCCACTGCTTGTCACTCTTGACCTTGTTTCTTGCATGAGATTTCCATTGGATGAAGAGCTGCTGATGTCATCACCTTGGGTTCTTGGATGTTCTCCTTAATGTGCTTGCCATCGCTGTCTTTGAGGGAGCTTGGTCAGGATCAGACCATGTATCTGTCTCTGGTGCTGAATGGGGAGTGGATGGGTGTGTCAGAAGTTGCTGTAATATCTCTTGCACAGTCCCAACAATACATCCAACAGGAGCCAAAACACAGCTGAAAAATACATGGAAAATATTTGCTTGAAACCTGATGAAGAGAAGCTCATTACTTCTGACTGTCCCTTTTGAGGCCAGCCAAAAACAGCCCTTTCAAGAGCTGAACAAAATGCTCTACTTAGAGCTGCAGAAGAATAGGGCAAAGTCAAAATGTGGCAAGAAGAAACAGTTATATGAAGCAAAACCTCACATAAGAATTAAGAATTAATACAGAAATGATACAGTAAAACACAAAGGAAAAGGAAAGACAAATCAAGCTTTCATCTACTGACCTTCTTCAGGAAAATAAATGTTACAGGATAGAAATTTAAACAAACGAATAAATCATAGAATGTTTCACAAATGTGGATAATTATCCTCTGCAAGTTCAAGACATGGAGTCATAGGGTAATCACAGAAAGGGTACCTATTTAGTCGGCGCGCGGCGCCTATAGGTCACAGCTTCGGGTTACCACCTAGAGCGCCTATGCTTCACATAAAGGCCGCCCACTCAAACCTTTGCAACTGATTAGGGCAGTCACAAACCTTCTGTTGTTCCCGCCCCCCACCCTTACAGTCAGTTTTATCTAAATATGCAATGACCAAGGCAGCGCCGCCGCCATGTGTCCATTGTAAAGAGTGAGTGTCTGTCTGGCAAGAGATTATGGCGGTCCCATACCCTCTGTTGGTGCCAACTCCACCCTCACATGCCAGCTTGATATACCTATACGTAACTGATTAAAGTAGTGGCGCCTTCACAGGTTCATTGGAAATAGCGCCTGCCTGTCTGGTGGTCAAGTACATGTAATACACTTTGTTTGTAATTGTTCATCTCTCTGATATCAAAAAAGCGTGCTCTTAGGCGAATGGTACTTAAATAAGCGTGCTGTTAGTTTTATATAGAAAAAATTTTGTTTTTTTTTAAAGGGCGTGCTGTTTGAAGGATTGTGCTGGTAGCCGGCGTGCTGTTAGGCAGTGACCATTGTACTATTACTTGATCAACAAATGAGATGTGATAATATAAATTACCAGTTTATCCATTAGATTTCAGAAACGAGTGCTAGGCTGACTCCAATGATTTTTCACAACCCTCTTCAGTACATATACAGGGACAATTTCACAAAACGTTTTAGGCAGTCTAGGTAGACAGTGATTCTCAGATGGGAGGCACACAACCCTCTCGGCAAGGGTGTGACTGGGGAGGGATATCAGTCAGAGGAAGAACTCGAGAAAGAATGCACTCTGTACACTGTGTATATATATATATAAAAATCAAATGAGGTAATAATTAACAGAATTATAATGCTGAACACGAACTAACAGTTCACAAAAATTTGTTTCAATAATTACCACTGTAAAAGCATTATATCATTTGGGTATTATTTCTTACACGAGGCTTTGCTATGTACAACTTTTTCTTTTTGCCCATTTTTGACATTGTAAAAGTATTATAGTGAAAAAATTAATGACAATTCAAAACGGGGGAGGAACTGTAGAACCACTGGGTCAAAAGGGGAAAAATGTGGCCTAGAACTCGGAGTATTATTGATTTAGAAGGAACAATTTAGCATGCCAAAAATAACACTTCATCCAGTTCACAGGCTCTACCATGCTTTTAACGCTCTATTATGACAAGTACAGTACCAGTGTATTTCAAAAGCTCATGCTGTTGTTGCTCATGCTTTGCCAAAAATGATGATCACAACTTCAATATCTCTTCTGCCTGGCTGTTTGTGAGTGCGAAGATGACTGATCAGAAGGATCCATTCCATGAACTGCCAGTTGCAGTGAGAGCATCGAAACACTGGAGACCGACTGCACTGGGAGGAGGTATTTTCTCTGCTTTTTCACTGCTGCCTCTTCTGCGCAGTCCTTCATTCATTACTGATCCAAAAGCCATACCTTCACTGAGGAAGACAAAAGACAAAAAAAATAACATAATTAAAAAAATCTGAACAAAAAATATTTATCTTCAAGGAACAGAAATGTATAAACTATACCCAGCATCCCCAAATTCCACCAGTGTAGATCTGTATTGGATTTCCGTTAACTTGGTAGGATTATGAGAGGGTGCATTCCCAACATAAAACCAATGTTGTTGTGATGTCATAACCAGCGGATCTACATGAGAACAATGTTTTGTCCATGTGCAAACTTGATGTAAATCCTACACATCAGCTTTTTGCAGGGTTAGTGACTGGGAGATTTAGAAGACATTTAAACCAAGCAGGAGTTACACTGGCTGAGTGGACATTCAAGTTGCGGAAAAAGTTGCTTACCTCAGTTTACTGTGAGCAACCACTGGGTTGCAGTTCTAATTCATTATCAATATTTAAAACAAACTCTGATAAAGAAAACTATTTCTTCACTAAAAAAATGTGTGAAAATATTATTCTTTTGAGAGAGATTGGTTTATATAGGAATAAAAAAATACTTTCATGTAGGTGGAATAGTATAAAAGAGATACTGAAGGCAAACTGGTCGGGATTATTTTGAAAATAGCTATAGGTAAATGAATTTACATAGAAAAGGACGGCATCTTGTGTCCTTTGCTAGAAGTTTTTGTTGCAGTTCCAGGATGAGGGGAAAAAAGATGCCTTCTTTACTTGCAACAGTAGACTAGGTTCAACTCCATTCATAAACTTGTACAACGTTAACAAGATGCAATCTCAGAGTGAATTCATATGGTGTATTATACTCCCAATGATACTGTTATGTGGTGATAACAAACGAAGAGAAGTCAGTTGTAGCCGGGAAGATAAACACTGGTAATATATTTGAGGTCTTTATTTTAGGAGGTTCGCTGCCCTTGGCATTTACACCTCACTTTACTTGTTTTATTATTTCTTGTTCTGGCGGGGGGGGGGGGGGGGGGGGAGGATGATAGGATGATATGGATAAATTTTTAATCTATTAATTTCAATTTTGCCCGGGCAGCGGCCTTTCGGCCTGCTCTTTACGATTTCCAACTGCCAAGGTATCTTTAACGTGCGCAACGTGCACACGGGCCCCTCCGAATTTTTTCGTCCTTATCCGAGAAAACTAGGTACTCGATCCTACCCCCCAATAGGACCAGGGACTTGAAAATATAAGAAAAATCCAATTTCCAAGAACTACTCGATCCTACCCCCCAATAGGACCAGGGACTTGAAAACATGAGAAAAATCCACTTTCCAACATGCTTGCACTGCCCGGGTTTAGAACCCGGGACCCTTGGCATGAGAGGCGAGCACCTTGCCTCTAGACCACTTGGTCCCCTGGTAATATTTACAAGTCATTAGTTATATACAGTATCGCAGTAGATGTACACAATAATGCATAGAGTAATGAGTGTCACCAAATATCAATAAAGATAAAGTCATTCACACACTTTCATACTTTAGAATAGGTGACCTAATGTATTACCAACTTACTGAGAGTAATGAAACATGAAAAGTAGTGTACGTAAAATGGTGGTGTTAATTAATCACACAATGCATAAGAGGTAAATTATTTCCCTTACTACGTAATTAAGTGTAGGTCTAACCAAGGGCAGTAACTAAGTAATTCCATGTATGCGTAATTTCCCTTGATTACATATGGATATATAACAGATACTTTAAGCACTTTAGGACCACGAAGAATGAAGACAACAACAGAAAGAAAGAAAAAAAAGAACAACAACAAGAAAGACCAAAGAGAGAGAAAATCAAGAACAGGCCAGGCCAACAGCACTATGCTGAGGCCCCCGAGAAACAAAAGAACTCATCCTTTAGGACCAGACAACTGTGACAAAAGTGATGTCAAAACAAAACAAAAAGAAAAAAAAAATAGGATCAGGAGTTCCACTTATGAAAGCTGCCTTATTGAAAAGGTACTTAATGCTCCTGAGTCTCGCATTCACCATCCTTTGTGCAGCTCAATTCATTGAGAAAAAGGAAAAGACAATGGAAAAGGAAGGTGCAACATCTCTTCATTTCTCAACAATCTCGTCTACATTTTATAATTTTGGGTCGCTTTTATATTGTCATTTTTCTCAAACGTTACACCTTCTTATTAGATTATTATACTGTAAATGATATGTGATAATATAAATTACCAGTTTATCCATAAGATTTCAGAAACGAGTGCTAGGCTGACTCCAATGATTTTTCACAACCCTCTCCAGTACATATACAGGGATAATTTCACCAAATTTTTTAGGCACTCTAGCTGGAGGACAGTGATTCTCAGATGGGAGGCACACAACTCGCATGGCAAGGCATTGACTGGGGAGGGACTTCATTCAGAGGAGGAACTCGAGAAAGAATGCACTCTGTACACTGTGTATATAAATATCAAATGAGGTAATAATTAACAGAATTATAATGCTGATCACCAACTAACAGTTCACAAAAAAGTGTTTCGATAATTACCACTGTAACAGTATAATTATTGTATTGTTTGGGTATTATTTCTTATGCGGGGCTTTGCTATATACAACTTTTTCTTTTTGCTTATTTTTGACACTGTAAAGAAATGTAGTGAAAAAATTAATGACAATTCAAAATGGGGGAGGAACTTTTCTTATCCACAAGGTCAAAAGCACGTAGCAACTGTGTGAGGCATTTCAGCCACTTTATTCATTTTAACTTCTTGTAGTGTTTTTACGGCATCCACACATCAACACTTCTTTTTGGACCCAAGAGTTGCAATGGCTGTTATAATCTTCTGCGTTCAAAATGGACATAAGCACCATCTCTGCAATTAAAAGAATGGAAACACCTTCATTAAGAAATCAATGAAATACATGTATTTTACTTTTGCCTTCAAAGGTGCAGTTTTATATGAAACTGTGAGGCCTTTTTAATGATCCTTTCAATACCTGAGGTAACTGGGATATGCTAAACATATCATAAGCAGCTAATAAAAAGAGATAGAAAGAAAAAAGACTTGTAAAAAAAGCTGGGCGAGAAAAGGAATACTTGGAGAGAAAAAAGGAATAAAAAATAAACAAAACAAAACAAAAGTGAGGAAGAAAAAGGTATGAAGGAAAAAAGGAACCACAAGAAAAAAAAAAGAGAATCCAGTCAGCCATAGGCTGGAATAAACTACAAAAATGTGAGTATTATGGCAGTCTTTTCAAAACCCTAAAATTTGCTCATTAACTCTTTGAGTGCCAGTCACCGATATGTCAATTCTTCCGCTGGTCATGTTTGTGCCAGTCACCGATGCATTGATGCACAAGAATGCGAGGCTATTTTGTGTAGGGGAAAAAAGAAAGTTGACTGCTATTAATAGATGTTGCTGTAGTTAGTCTTCCTTCATTTCCTCCACTAGTTTCTTCCTGTATAGGCAAATAAGGAAAAACTCATGGCACACAAAGAGTATTATGATACACACAACATTAATGAAAATTAATATTAGCATTGGATCATTCAAATTTCAACAGGCCTGTCTGGTCATACTCATGAATAACCATGCAGTTAGGTAAGGTATTCTAACAGAAGAAACAATGAAAAGGAAAAATATTTAGGCAAAACATCAAAGGGGATAATAATTATTAGAGTGCAGCTGTCAAATAAGGGCTATAACCCATCTTAATCATTCAGAGGTTCTATAATTTTAATTACTTCCCTTACGTCGGATGTTGCCTGTTTTTTTCGGCACACTGGAAACAGTAATTGGGGGTATTTGACTTCAGACCATTTGGTATGCTCAGTGTTGCACACAATCCTATCCAGTACAAATACAGGTCAATTTCACAAAACATTTTAGGCAGTCAGGTGTATGATAGTGATTCTCAAATGGGAGGCACACAACCCAAACAGCAAGGGTGAGACTGGGGAGGGATTTCAATCAGAGGAGGAACTCGAGAAAGAATGCACTCTGTACACTGTGTATATAAATATCAAATGAGGTAATAATTAACAGAATTATAATGCTGCTCACCAACTAACAGTTCACAAAAGTGTTTCAATAATTACCACTGTAAAAGTATATTGTATCATTTGGGTATTATTTCTTACACGAGGCTTTGCTATGTACAACTTTTTCTTTTTGCCTATTATTGACACTGTAAAAGTATTATACGGCCTTTAGCGTCTTTACAGACGGTCTTAGCAGCTAGAATATTCACTTTCACTTTGACTGACAGCTTCTCTCGTGGCTTATTCTACCAATGTTTGACCCGAGAGTGCGATGGCAATGATTGCAGGTCAGTCTTTTGGGTTCACTTTGGCGAGTGTTTTCATTCCGCCTCTGTCGTTTTGTCAGGCATGTTTCTTTTGCCTTGAAGTCTATTGCGAGCGTGCCACTGCGCAATTTTTGTCTCCATCTGCTTCGATCATTTGCAAGGTTCTCCCATTCATTGGGGTCGATGTTGAATGCTTTCATCGTGACCTTGCAAGTGTCTTTGAATCGCAGATGTGGCCTACCTCTGGGTCGGTTGCCAGTAGCAAGTTCCCCGTAGAGAATTTGTCTGGGGATGCGATCATTTTCCATACGGTGGAGATGTCCAAGCCACCGCAGTCTTTTTTTGCCTAGGAGAGCCTGAGTTGATGGAATGTTGGCTCGGCTCAGAACTTCGATATTTGAGATCCTGTCTTGCCACTTGATCTTGAGAATTTTGCGTAGGCAGCGCAGGTGGAAGGAGTTGAGGGATCTTTCATGTTTGGAGTAGGTGGTCCATGTCTCTGAGCCATACAGCAGGGTGCTTAGGACGCAAGTTTGGTACACGAGTACCTTTGTTTTGATGGTCAGCTTGCTATTGTTCCACACCCTTTTTGAGAGTTTGCCAAAAGCTGTGGCCGCCTTTCCTATTCTGGCATTTATTTCAGTTGTTATGTCTGTGCTACCACTGATGGTTGAGCCTAGGTAGCAGAATTTTCCCACTTGCTCCAGAGGAGAGCCATTCAGCATGATTGGGTTGGGGTTTCTCAAGCCTTGTGTCAAAACTACAGTTTTTGAGACACTGATCTTTAGCATGAATTTGTCACAGGCTTTGGCAAGGCTATTGATGAGAGCCTGGAGCGTGGTTTCATCGTGGGCCACGATTGCAGCATCATCTGCGAAGAGGAGCTCTTGTAACATAATATGCTCTGTACGAGATTTTGCTTTTAGTCTGGCAACATTAAAAATGGAGCCGTCCACTCTGGTGTTAATAAGTACTCCACCTGAACATTGACCAAAGGCATTCTTGAGTAGGGCTGCAAAATATATACCAAATAAGGTAGGAGCAAGAACACATCCCTGCTTCACACCGCTGTTTACAGCAAATGAATTGGATGTGCAGCCCTCAAAGTTGACACATGCCCTCATGTCAGTGTGGAAGGATGCAATAAGTTTTAGCAATGTTGGTGGACAGCCTATTGCGAGCTGTATTATAGTGAAAAAATTAATGACAATTCAAAATGGGGGAGGAACTGGAGAACTACTGGATCACAAGTTGAGAAATGTGGCCTGGAACTCTAAGTAGGTAGTCTAAACTGATTTCTACTTTTTACCAGGTCTCACCAGTTAGTTTATCGTCTAATTGGATGGAGCTTGCTTTTCCAAAAAATGTTGATACCAGATTTATTATTCTGGCTTTAAGGTTATGAAAGTTATGACATTTTAAAAAGTGAAAAAACTCCTCGTATTTGCTACCTTTTGCAAATTGCACGATAGTCAAACTTTGACCGAACATAAAATGACGGTTTATTGAGTCATGCCATTAAAAATTCTCAGTATCCAAGACAAGGTGAAGGGGGTGTACATTACGCCCAATTTTTTTTTGAGGGGTACAAACATAATACAAGCATCTCATGTTACTTTTTTTAGTCAGCAAACTTCATCTGACGTCATTTTTTTGTGAACTCTTACAGGGGAGACAAAAATAATGTTTTTGTGTTTTTTTGTAAATTGAAAAGGGGGTCAACCATTTCACCATTGACTTAGCATGCTCTGTGACCCTTTGTCTTGAGGGGGTCAATTCAATACATGCAGTTCAGAGCTAAATGGCAAGACTATGTCCTGTTCAAGCTATAAAAACACACGGCTTAACACAACAAACAATACAAAAGGAAGTATATTTTGTCAGAGGAAAACTTGAACTATATTTTGATGTAGGATACATGGCATTTCACATAAATTTGGATTACCCACTCTGAGTATCATTGATTTAGAAGGAACGACTTAGCATGCCAAAAATAACACTTCATCCTGTTCACAGGCTCTACCATGCTTTTAACACTCTGTTATGACAAGTACACTACTGTCACGAGTGGAGTGAGCGATAGTTAATAATTACGGGGGGAAAGGAGGAGAGTAAAATTAACGCACGTAGACAAGTAAGTTAAAGCGTGCTGTTATGAGTAGTGGGGGGTCTGAAGGAGGCGAGAGCGCTGTATTACCAGTTCACTGCACAGAGATAGTCCAAAGAGAACGGACGCTAGTAAGAGCCCAGCGGGCGAACATAAGGGGAGCAGTCGGAAGACGGATGAGAGTGTTCTTTCCAGTGATGACTGGTAGGTGAAACGATGATTGATAATTATGATTGATGTATTATATTCGTCTATTACCATGATGTAAATAAGTATATGTGAGGAATGTGGAAGGCCTTAATATTGGATATAGCAATGTGCGCCATGAGCGATAGATGAAAGTTGAGTTCATGGATTTGTAGCGCGAGTGAGTGGAAGGAGTTCCGAATGCGGTACATGCTAAAGAGGGTTTATTTTGAGGGGGTTGAATAAAAAAAGGGGCTAGGTATTTTTGGGGGGTTAATAAAGAAATAGCAATAAATAATTCACGTCATTTTTCGTTTTCTCTCATGTGTCTCTCTCCCCTCTCTATCTTGCTTCCATTTCATCTCGATTTCTCTGCGCTAGAAGCATCTGAAAGAGAACACATACATAATAATCATAAATCATGACAATGCTCGGATCCGCACCCACACCCTTTCGCTCCTGAATCAGATGTCTTAACCATTTCGCCACGCAGGTGAGTTAACAGATTGTCGGTAAAAATTTACTTATACTCACAGTCAGTACCTTGACCTAAATTACGGAAAGTTACCGACCTTGTTAATTTGCATAGTTTGAAAAAATTATGAATCGGCTTAGTAGCGAAACAATCCGATTTTAGCTGCTCGGAGATTGCATGATCTGATCTAATGAGGGCCTACTTGTGTGTACGTCGATCGCCAATGGCTACCCCAGCCCTTTTCGCCCGATTAGTCAATCTGACTACCGCCCATTGATACAAACTGACTAGACCCTCACGCCCCCAGGTCCATCTGACCATTCCATGTGTTGTGAGTTTAAATTCGTGAACACTATATCAAGTTTTGTTTCAGTAAACCTTCGCCAGCCGCGCTTTTTGGTAAATTCTGTTACTGTGACCTCTCCCCAGTAAGTTTCAAAATGGCAGCTGTTTTCGGATTTTGTCTCACTTCCGACTTTTTTCTTGGATTATACTATTTTTCTTAGCAAGTATGTTACAAGTGTTATTGTGAATATGAAGTGATAATTGGTCATAAGGTTGGGAACAATGTGTAACAGTGAGCTTTACTTAATAACGGTAAAAATTACATGTAACGCATACGGAACTCCTCCCGAGTGAGTAGTGTGTACTCCGATGGAGGTGTGTTACCGTAAGATGTTTGGTGAGTGAAATGTGAACTATTGTGTGTACGCTTCATGGGTTGTAAGGAGAGGTGGAGTGAATAGAAATGGTAGGGTATGATACCAATGTAATGTTATTCTTGTAGGTGTCGGGGACGGGATAAAGAGCCGCCTCGGTGAGCACAGGGGATAGGCCAGCATAGGGCCGGAGGCCACACATAGGCCAAGAGTGAGGCTGTCGGTGCAGGACAGTAGAGGCACATAAAGTCGTGCCAGTCTGGCCACGGACATGGACGTAGATATGAGCGTGAATGTGATAATGTACTATTGCCATGTTGAGGGGCTCTTGAAATGATAATGTGCTATTGCCATGTTGATGGGCTATTGAAATGATAATGTGCTATTGCCATGTTGATGGGCTATTGAAATGATAATGTGCTATTGCCCTGCTGAGGTGCTAGTGGAATGCTAAGGTGTTATGGCAATAGGAAGGAGATATTGAGAGACTGCGGTGCCAGTGAATTATTAATGTGCTATTAAGACCCTGAGGGGAGAGGCTGAGGCCGAAGTGTCTTTAGGAAGTATCTACCGGGTTGTGGATCCGAGGGAAGAGTGTGTCACAAATCCCAGACTGGGAGATGTAATAATTTATGACAGGACAACAATCACGAACAAACAAGTTTAACACTTAACAGAACAACCCATCAGACTCACACATTTATTTAAACATAATCATACAGATAATAGCGCAATTACATACATTATATTATTGAAATTAACTGCCGTACAACGGCCTTCTTCTCACATGCACTCTTCCTCGGATCCACAACCCGGTAGTTACTTCCTAAAGGCACTTCGGCCTCAGCCTCTCCCCTCAGGGTCTTAATAGCCCATTAATAATTCACTGGCACCGCAGTCTCTCAATATCACCTTCCTATTGTCATACACCTTAGCATTCCGCTAGCACCTCAGCAGGGCAAGAGCACATTATCATTTCAATAGCCCATCAACATGGCAATAGCACATTATCACATTCACGCTCATACCTACGTCCCTGTCCGTGGCCTGACTGCCACGACTTTATGTGCCTCTACTGTCCTGCACCGACAGCCTCACTCTTGGCCTATGTGTGGCCTCCGGCCCTATGCTGGCCTATCCCCTGTGCTCATCGAGGTGGCTCTTCGGCCCGTCCCCGACACCTACAAGAATAACATTACATTGGTATAATACCCTACCATTTCTATTCACTCCACCTCTCCTTACAACCCATGAAGCGTACACACAATAGTTCACATTTCACTCACCAAACATCTTACGGTAACACACCTCCATCGGAATACACACTACTCACTCGTGCTACAAATCCATGAACTCACTTTCATCTATCGCTCATGGCGCACATTGCTATATCCAATATCAAGGACTTCCACATTCCTCACATATACTTATTTACATCATGGTAATAGACGAATATAATATAATACATCAATCATAATTATCAATCAACGTTCTACCTACCAGTCATCACTGGAAAAAACACTCTCATCCGTCTTCCGACTGCTCCCCTTATGTTCGCCCGCTGGGCTCTTACTAGCGTCCGTTCAGTAGGACCTTCTAACTTGCAGTGATAGTAATACAGCGCTTTCGCCTCATTCAGACCCCCCACCACTCATAACATGCACGCTTAACTTACTTGTCTACGTGCGTTAATTTTACTCTCCTCCTTTCCCCCCGTAATTATTAACTATCGCTCACTCCACTCGTGACATCATCCCCCACCCCAAAAAAATTAATGCAATTAATTTCAAATCGCATCAAGATGACTGTCAACGAGTGAGCGTGAGCAATACCTACATAAAAATGACCTACCAATGCCCCTAGCACATAAAATACCGGAATCAGGGGAAAACATGGGGATCAATATGCCCTGCATTGTGCATATATGTATCACATCATCAATAGCTAACTAAACACAATACCTAATACAGAATCAAAAACCAATCAACCTATCAACCATTCTTCATATCATATTTATAATGTCAATATTTTAAAGTCGACTCATTCACACAGATCCTGTCAATGTTCCTGTCCTCCGATGTATAAGCTCCTGAACTCTTCCCCTAGGCTCGACTAAGGTAGTCGGCGATATGATTGCTGGTTCCTGGAATTGGTTGAATAACGAAGGTATACGGCTGCAAAGCCAATGCCCATCTAGACAAGCGTGGGCTGGACGAACGATTCTTCGACAAAAACGTTAGTGGCTTGTGGTCTGTCTGGATACAAAATTCTCGTCCCATGAGATAACGTCCTAATTTCTGGACGGACCACACAATGGCAAGACACTCCCGCTCTATCACAGAATATTTTCTTTCTCTCTGCAATAACTTCCTACTGACATAACATACAGGATGGAGACATTCGTTCTTCTCCTGTAGAAGACAAGCGCCGACACCAGAGTCCGACGCATCCGTTCTGAGGATAAAATTAGATCGAAAATCGGGTAATATCAGAATGGGTGACGATGATAATGCTGTCACCAAATTATCAAATGCTGTCTGACACTCAGACGTCCACTGGACCTTATCGGGTTGTCCCTTCTTAGTAAGGTCAGTAAGAGAAGATGACAAGGAGGAAAAATTTGGAATGAACTTTCTGTAATAATTTAAAATTCCCACTAAGCTTCTGACTTGTTTCTTTGTTTTAGGTATTTGCAACCCTACTAATTTGTCAATTTTTGTTACTTCAGGTCTCTGAACACCTCTACCCACGATATGTCCTAAGAACACTATCTCTGGACATGCCAAATCCATCTTTGCGGGTTTAGCAGTTAACCCAAAATGACGTAATCGTTGAAAAATTACTGTTAGTGTCTGAATATGATCAGACCATGTCGACGTATGACATGCTATATCGTCAAAGAATGACACGACATTAGGTATGTCCTTCAACACTAGTCTCATTAATCGTGCAAACGTCGCTGGCGCGTTTACCAACCCAAATGGCATGACCTTAAATTGGAATAATCCAATGGGCGTTTGGAACGCCGTGTATTGTTTAGACTCCTCAGTAAGAGGGATTTCCCAATAACCTTTCGTTAAATCTATCTTGGAAAACCACGTGGACCCGGCCAATGAAGCTATTAATTCCTCCTGAAACGGAATAGGCTCCCTATCGCCTACCGTAATAGTGTTCAATCTTCGAAAATCAATACAGAACCGCACCGATCCATCAAGTTTTTTCACGAGGACGATGGGTGATGAATACGGCGATGTTGATGGTTCTATCACATCTAACTTCAACATTGACTCAACTTCCTTTATAACTCTATCTCTCGAAGAAAAAGGCAGCGGATAAGGTCTAAGAAATACTGGCTTATCCGAAGTCAACTTTATTTGGTGCTGGATCACGGTAGTGCGACCTGGCAAATCCGTAATAACATCCGGGAATGACGCTAACAGGGTCTTAAGTTCCCTACTCCTTGAACTCGTAAGGTCAGGGTTAATTTTTTTACGTCCCTGTAACCTTGTTTTGGAGTTAACTCCGGCAATTGAATTTGCAACTCTTGCTGCGCCTCGGTGTCGCTTACGTCACAGTCCGACTGGTCTACGACCCCCGTACAAGCAATAGAGAAGACACTCTCCTCTGGTTTCGTCTGTGCACACAGATACTCTGGTCTCTCATAAAATCTCTGTAGCATATTAACATGGAAAACCTTACTCGCTCCATCAATGTGGATAGCGTAATCTACCTTTGAAACAACTCGCTCAATAACATAAGGACCTTTCCATGTCATCAATAACTTATTATGGTCCGTAGGCAATAACAATAGGACCTTGTCTCCTGGCTTAAAAATTCTCAGTTTGGATCCTCTATCTTTATAGGCTTTTGCTCTTTTCGAAGCGATACTAGAAGCTTCTTCTGCTATATAGTGCGCGCTGAAGATAATCTTTCTCTTAAATCAACAAGGTACTGAAACACCGAAATCTGCTCATCGTCTCCCGATGATGGCGACGTCATCATGTCCCGAAGAACATCAGTTGGGCCCCTAGGACTACGACCATACATCATTTCAAACGGCGAGAATCCCGTTGACTCCTGCCGTACCTCTCTGTACGCGAATAATACTGCAGGGATATATCTATCCCAATCTTTAGGGCGATCAGCAGCTACCTTGCGCAGCATCGACTTTAACGTCGAGTTCAATCTCTCGCACATGCCATTAGCCTGCGGATGATAAGGGGTGGTAGTGATGGGTTGTATGCTGAATAAGCGGAACAATTCCTTCATCATCTCCGAAGTAAATTGCGCGCTCCTATCAGACAAAATTTGTTCTGGTATTCCTACCCTAGCGAAAATTGCAAACAACGCTTCCGCGACTGCCTCAGACGTTATGGTCCGCAGAGGAACCGCCTCTGGCCATCTCGTAGCATTACATATGACCGTTAAGAAAAATCGATTCCCCCTATCGGTCGCTGGGTGAATGGGGCCAACAAGGTCTATCGAAACCTTTTTAAACGGTTCCGAGACCGTGGGGATCTTTTGAAGAGGAGCCTGGGGTGTACGACCCTTATGCGTCGTCTTTTGGCACGCACTGCACGTCTTACAATAGACTTGTACATCTCTGTGGATCGATGGCCAGTAAAAATTTTTAAGAACCCTTTCTTTGGTTCTAGCTATCCCCATATGACCCGCTAATGGGACATCATGTGCCAAATGCAATACTTTTGCGATCAGCAACGCTGGCACAACGACCTGCTTTAAAATGGAGGCCACCGTTACATACTTACGGAACAGAATGCCCGCCTGAACAACAAAGGAAGACGAGCCGTTCTTATATTTCCTCGTTTTCTCGGTTCGCGCTTCCCCAAAACATGGGTTTAATGATGGATCCTCCCTTTGTAATCTCGCCAAGCGCTCTGGCGTGATATCTAGGTTGACCGCTGGCGTCGCCAAAGGTCTAATCTTATCCTTATCCTCTACCTGTCGACGTGTTTCGACCGCGGCACAAAGTCAATACCTTTTGATTGAGACCATGCCTGCACGTTCTCCTCGGAAGGGGAAACTACCCGTGATACATTCCCAATGATGAGCTGGGCGCCTGGAAAACAACCAACGACTGCTTCGACTTCCCCGCTAAGGAAAGGTGTATCTATCACTATTCTTGCCATGGGTAATTTCTCAATGGCCCCCGAAAATTGGATGCACGGGACAGTCTCACCTGTAAGCTGTGAATCCCGAATGCAGTCCCTATGCACTCCCACAACGGTAGATCCTGTATCTCGTAAAACCGAGACCGGTTCGTCCCCAACAAACCCCGGATAAACCCTAAGACCACCTCCTGTATGACATGAATTTATAACGGGGATCTTTCTCCCACAAGGTAAAACACCGGAAGATAATAACTTCTCACAACTGGGACACTTAGAATACTGTCCGCCTCCGTTGTCCGATGTAACACACGCAGCCGCATGATGAAATTTATTAGGGGAACATGGACTGGAGTTACTGTCCACGTTCGCCGCTATCCTACCTGCAGGGCAATTCACGCTGATGTGATCTGCTCTTCCGCAGTTCCAACACTTCGCGGCCCTACACTCGCGTGAAAAGTGACCCACGCGTCCGCAAGTCCAACACTCCGCTCCCTGTGCTGCACTAGGCCTGGGTCCCCGTGACCCATCGCGACCGGAACTAAAGTCCCTATGCCGTCGGTCATCGGCAAAGGTCACAAATCGCCCCCGGCCATTACCGCGACCTAGCCCTCCTGCTCGGTCAAACTTACCGGATCCATATGCCGGTGATTGGTGATAGCCCCTACGCTGCCCCTGGGCTTGCCCACTATAGGCACCACGCTGACGCGACCTGTCTTTATGTCCTGTCGGCGACCCCTCGACAACGGCGACGTACCCAGCATCTTGGACGTACGCCCTCGCCACAGGTTTGGACGGATGTGCCGTACGGTATGCTTCCGCCAACTTAGACGCCTCCTGCACCGTCGCGGGTTCGTTTTCTTTCAGGAAAGCCACCAGATCTTTATGGCACGACGCGTACAGCTGGTCACGGATCATTAGGTCTTTTAATTTAGTAAAATCCGCGCCAACATGCGCCAAGTCTACCCAGTTCGCGAAATATTCCGTCAATCTCGCGACGAAGGCAGCAAAGTCCTCCCTGGTATCCGCACGTGCTCGCCTAAACTGCTCCCGGAAATATTCCTCGGTACGCGCAAATCGGCGAAGCAGCAAAGCCTTCAGCTTATCGTAATCTTGCACATCTTCGCGCTGTAGCTCTTTAAAGTAGGTCAACGCTCGCCCCTGCAATAGGGACGCCAGGTACGTGGACCATAATTCCTTATTTTCCCCCCATTGCAATTGTGCGTTCAGTTCGAACCTGTAAAGGAAGGCGTCTATGTCGTCCTTCCGGTCGTCGAACGTAGGGAGCTTAATCCTAACGCCACCTTTATTGTGTACCTGCCGCTCAACTGTTTCTGTTGGCGCATTCTTTTTGATTTCCAATTCTGCGATCTTTACTTGCGCCTCTATCTCCTTTAACCTTATCTCCCTTTCCTGCTCCTTATCCTGTCTCTCCTGTTGCTGAGCTTCTAACTCCTTTAACTTAAACTCTCTTTCCTGCTCCTTATCCTTAGCCTCTCTCTCCTGTTGCTGAGCCTCTAACTCCTTTAACTTAAACTCCCTCTCCTGCTCCTGAGCCTTAGCCTCTCTTTCCTCTTCTCTCTGTCGCTCTTGAGCCTCTTTTTCTCGCTCTCTATCCTTAGCACGCTCATCGCGCAAATCCGCCTGCTGTTCTTTAATCCAGCCGCGTAGCTCCGCTCCCTCCAGGCCAAGTTCCTTACCCAACTTCATTAGTTGTTGGAGTTCCGCCATTTCACAGATTTATGGTTACGGTGTATATTATGAAAACGGCTAACCTGTCGGTATGATCACTAACGACACGACCAGAGACCTGAGATCACACCAGATATAACAATACCCAATTGTCTCAAATACAATTCAGAAATTTACCTACTTCCTAACTAATTCTATATTCATTAAATGTATAGCACTATTAATAATAAAAAAGAGTAGAAAAGACAAGAATAAGGAATTTCAGTAGAAGGGCCACAAGTACGTCAAGGACAACGAACCAGACTAGGACAAAGCTTCTACAAAAAAACTATAATGGGAAAAAAAATGCAACCTAACTACGCCGATTACACTACAAGGTACGAACAAGAACAGAGTCTGAAAAAAAAAAGAACGTATCTACAGATAGGGAAGAAAGAGGGACAAGAGAATACGTCTTCCTGCAGAACAGAGAAGATATCGACGCTACAACTAAACAAAAATACAGGTGCCTATAGAACTGTTCACTGTGATGAACGAAGTTCCAAGTTTCCCACACCTTTTGAAAAGGATAAACTAAGTTCAACACAGCAAACCCGCGCCACCGCCCGTATAATCTATAACGACAACAAAAACAGCAAAAACAGGGAAAAAGACAGATTAAAGGAACAGCCCACAATCCAGGGCACAAAAATTTTGACTTTTACTTAACTTTTCTGACTATAACCTCTCCCCTTGTCTCGGAGCTCTGGCTGCTTGACCTCTACAGGCTGGCACACACACTTTCTGCAGAAATTTAAGTACACATTAATACATATTCATCAAAATACATGCATCAATACCTATTCATAAATATACATAAATTATACCATCATGAAATTTCCATTCATCCCACGAACAAAGACAACACAAATTCCTACCACAAGATAAGTATTACGTGGACAAAACTAAAGTAACAAATGCCCACTGAAAAATACCTACTAACTAACTACAACTAAATATTACGAAAATGGACGTGTCACAACGGACGAGCCCCCAGTGTCACAAATCCCAGACTGGGAGATGTAATAATTTATGACAGGACAACAATCACGAACAAACAAGTTTAACACTTAACAGAACAACCCATCAGACTCACACATTTATTTAAACATAATCATACAGATAATAGCGCAATTACATACATTATATTATTGAAATTAACTGCCGTACAACGGCCTTCTTCTCACATGCACTCTTCCTCGGATCCACAACCCGGTAGTTACTTCCTAAAGGCACTTCGGCCTCAGCCTCTCCCCTCAGGGTCTTAATAGCCCATTAATAATTCACTGGCACCGCAGTCTCTCAATATCACCTTCCTATTGTCATACACCTTAGCATTCCGCTAGCACCTCAGCAGGGCAAGAGCACATTATCATTTCAATAGCCCATCAACATGGCAATAGCACATTATCACATTCACGCTCATATCTACGTCCCTGTCCGTGGCCTGACTGCCACGACTTTATGTGCCTCTACTGTCCTGCACCGACAGCCTCACTCTTGGCCTATGTGTGGCCTCCGGCCCTATGCTGGCCTATCCCCTGTGCTCATCGAGGTGACTCTTCGGCCCGTCCCCGACACCTACAAGAATAACATTACATTGGTATAATACCCTACCATTTCTATTCACTCCACCTCTCCTTACAACCCATGAAGCGTACACACAATAGTTCACATTTCACTCACCAAACATCTTACGGTAACACACCTCCATCGGTGTACACACTACTCACTCGTGCTACAAATCCATGAACTCACTTTCATCTATCGCTCATGGCGCACATTGCTATATCCAATATCAAGGACTTCCACATTCCTCACATATACTTATTTACATCATGGTAATAGACGAATATAATATAATACATCAATCATAATTATCAATCAACGTTCTACCTACCAGTCATCACTGGAAAAAACACTCTCATCCGTCTTCCGACTGCTCCCCTTATGTTCGCCCGCTGGGCTCTTACTAGCGTCCGTTCAGTAGGACCTTCTAACTTGCAGTGATAGTAATACAGCGCTTTCGCCTCATTCAGACCCCCCACCACTCATAACATGCACGCTTAACTTACTTGTCTACGTGCGTTAATTTTACTCTCCTCCTTTCCCCCCGTAATTATTAACTATCGCTCACTCCACTCGTGACAGAGTGCATGTGGGAATAAGGCCGTTGTACGGCAGTTAATTTCAATAATATAATGTATGTAATTGCGATATTATCTGTATAATTATGTTTAATAAATGTGTGAGTCTGATGGGTTGTTCTGTTAAGTGTTAAACTTGTTCGTTCGTGATTGTTGTCCTGTCATAACTTATTACATCTCCCAGTCTGGGATTTGTGACAACTACCAGTATATTTTAAAAAGTATGCTGTTGTTGCTTATCCTTTGCAAAAAAAGATGATCACAACTTCAATATCTCTTCTGCCTGACTGTTTGTGATTGCGAAGATGACTGATCAGCAGGATCCATTCCATGAACGGTCAGTTGTAGTGAGAGCATGGAAACACTGGAGACTGACTGCACTGGGAGGGGGTATTTTCTCTGCTTTTTCACTGCTGCCTCTTCTGCGCAATCCTTCATTCATTATTGAACCCAAAACCGTATCTTTAGTGAGGAAGACAAAAGACAAAAAAAATGACAATGAATAATCTGTACGAAAATATTCATCTTCAAGTCTTCTCGTATCTGACAAGGACAAAAAAATTTGGAGGGCCCATGTGCACGTTTCGCACATTAAAGACACCTTGGCAGTTGGAAATCATAAAGAGCAGGCCAAACAGGCCCCTGTCCGGGCAAAATTAAATAAAATTCGTCCCTACCATTCCCTCCCCCTCCCTCCCTCATTCCCCCCCCCCCCCAAAAAAAAACAACAACAACCACCAACCGGCACTGTACTGTGGTGACGACGTGCCTGCTCAAGTTATAACTGGGCTGCAATGGCACAAAGGCAAATTTCCCAAATGGGATTAAAGAAGTATACAAATACAAACTATGCCCAGCATCCCCAAATTCCACCACTGTAGATCTGTATTGGATTTCCCTTGTCTTGGTAGGATTATGAGTGGGGGATTTATAAAAGCTGCCTTATTGGAAAGGTACAAATGCTCCTCAGTATTATATTCACCATCCTTTGTGCAGCTTATTTCATTGAGAAAAAGTAAAAGACAATGGAAAAGGAAGGTGCAATACCACCTTCATTTCTCGACAATCTCGTCTACATTTTATAGTTTTTATACTGTCATTTTTCTCAAACGTGACACCTTCTTATTATATTATTGTACTATTAATTGATCAACAAATGAAAAGTAATAACATAAATTACCAGTTTATCCACAAAATTTCAGAAAAGAATGCTAGGCTGACTCCAATGCTTTTTCCCGTGTTAATTAAATGATCTTTAGCTGAAAAATAACAAAGAAAAGACCACAGGTAAATGAAATATTTATATTATGTAAGGCCAAACTTTGTCATGTCTCAAGAAAAATAATAAAAGCAAAACAACTGAGACATTCATTTTTCTTTCAAGGACATTTTTTTTTCAACATGTCAATAAACGCCCGGAATCTTATGTGGGACAAATTCACAACTCTTTTATTGTTCAAGTTAAAGCATGTCTAACTTTTTGTCCCAACTTAGTTTGAACTCAAGGTTTCTGAACTGATTAAAAGGATATTTTTTTCAAAAAAAGGAGTGAGGGACCCCAGCACACATTTACATGCGTGCCAGCAATGGAGCCATCTGAAACCTGAAAATCCATATAGATTTACTACACTAACTAGATCGCGGGCCCTACCGCAGCGAAGGGAAGCCAGCGTGCGCCATGGCAGCCATTTTCTTAAGACTTCACACGGTCAGCGGCGAAGAGGTGCAGCTAGTAATCGGCCTACAGCAAACACTTGCTTTACTATGTCAGATCAGCGTTCACACCTTCCTGTCCCTTCTCACTCTTTCATAAAATATAACAAAATGCAAAACGTTAAGAAATGGGGGTGGGCCGGGGCTGTGAAAGAAGTCGAGAATCAGCATCTTGATGAAGAATGTTTTTTTTTGTGTGTGAATAATTAAAGAAAAAAAAACTAAACTGCTGTCAATAAATAACGGCTTGACGGAATTTTTTTATTCATTCCCTTAATATAATTAATTATTTTATTATTATCCACCGCTGACAAAATGTGCCCACTTTCTACTACCCTATCGTGCTCCACCCCCTCCCATCCCCCGGTTTAAATGGCATGGTAGTCTTTTTACCTAGATCTAGACCTTGAAAATAGCATCAGCTTTATAAAATACAGTTTCAGTTCAAATGGGTTGGCAGGCAGGCTAGCCTACTACTTTTCAACGTAAGAATGCGTGTTGGTTTATGTTTTTTTAAACAAAAGTTTAATATTTTAGCCCACATCCAGACAATCATCCCTTTATCTCCACTTGCCATTTTCTCAACCCCCCCCCCCCGCCCCCCGCAAACATACCCACCCACAACTCTTTCTCTCTCTCTCTCTCTCTCACAAACCTTTCTTCTTCATGCATTGCATAGTTAATATAGGATTGTTGTTTTTTAAAGGAGCGAAGAACATCAGCACACATTTACCCTACCTTGTATACTAGGTCTGTCTAGATCTATGTGGTTGGGAGAGCAATTTTTCCCATGATATGGACAACCCAAGAATAATACCATGGTACCAGACTCCTGTGGTTTTTCCCTTGTCAGATTATCTTCAACTCAGGAATTAAAAAAAAAACCACTATGGGTAAATTAAGCGAATAGAAACAAAAAATATTAAACCAACAAAACAACTTCTCCTTTCAAAAGCGGCAGGTTGTTTTTTTTTCTTCAGTGAACACTTTGGTTTTCATGTGAGACAAATTCATTGTTATTATTTTCTTTTCAACTGAGCTCTAGGTGAATTTTATTCTAAGTTTAGAAAAAAGAAAAAAAAAAGTGGCACGGGGACTCCAGCACACATTACCCTACTTAGCTACACTAGGTGTGCCGTTTGACTATGTGGTTGCGAGAGCACTTTTCCTATGACATGGACGATCCTAAGTCTAATACCCTAAAGTACCAGTTGCCCCTTAAGATCTAAGGAAGTAGGTTCTAATCCGTATGTTTTGTCCGGCCTACCCCCGACCAAACTCCACCCCAGCACTCAGTCCCTCAGCAGCGTCTTAAGGGAGGAAACTCGCCAGATCCTAGGCTATATTACAGGTCAGTTGGGCGTGACTAACCGTGCGAGTACCTTGGTCGACCGTCGACCTCAACGCTACATGGAAGCAGGAGCCAGTAACCACCCGGGTTTCCCCAAAGTGGCTGTTCTGTACTATAAATAGGGTTGGGGTTTCTTATATAACGCAAAATCCTTACAATATCTGCCCTTAGGGTTAACAAGATTTGAACTGGAAATGCTTTAACAGGTGTTATTTAATTAATTTCTGCATAATTCTCACTCAAAACATTTAATTATCATTCAAACACGCTTGTTAATAATTAATTCACATCAAGACAGATGCCTATTGATATAGATAACGTCATAATTATCCATTAAAAAAAATTATGAATTGTAAGAGTGATTATCCACAGCCAGCAGGGAAAGGAAACCTAATTTGAACCCCCGTCGTGTGTGACAACCGGGAAACGACAAGGACCGATAAAGGACTACGCTTTCAGAAAAAACCCCATGCTGGTATTGTCTCTGAACTGCAGAGGCTTAAATAAAAAAATTAAACGTGTATTTATTTTTAAAAAATGCAGAAAGTACGATATCGCATGTTTACAAGAAACGCATGTTACAGATGAACAGGGAGAAGAGTGGAAGAAAGAATGGGGAGGAGAGATGTTCTATTCCGCTGGTACAAACAGAAGTAAAGGCCAAATCATACTCGTCAATAAAAATTTTAGTTTCGAAGAAATCAGACTGGTGTATTCATCCGCGCGGGTTTTAGGTATCAATATTAAAATACGGGGATCAGAATTTTCCATCCTCAACATATACGGCCCAGTAATGAAAGCAGAAAAAGCATCGTTTATATCTCAGCTGACCCAAACACTGTCTTTATATAATAATAAGATAATATGTGGAGATTTTAATATCGTTCGGGATAATAACCTAGATATTGTAGCTGGAGAGCCACATGATCGAAAAGAAATTCTCGAGCTACAAAAAATGACTGACACGCTAGACTTGTTCGACGCGTGGCGTTGCTACCATGGGACCGAAAAGGATTACACTTGGGCCAGAAAAACACCTTTTATAGCTAGAAGGTTAGATTACATATTTTGTGATAACAACCTATTAGCCCACATCGAAAATGCTTATCATGAAATTGTTACACTCAGCGACCACAAAGGGGTCATAGCAAAAATATGTACTGCTTCATTTAAAAAAGGACCATCAATCTGGAAATTCAACAACTCACTGCTGGAAGATGATAATTTCATTCTGGAAATGAATATGCTCATTGACGTTTTTATTCGGGACAACTTAGAGCTTGAGCCGACTATTAAATGGGAACTTTTAAAAACTGAAATGAAATCTCTCTGCATACAATATTCGAAAACAAAGACCCAGCTCAGGAAAAATAAAGAACGAGATTTAGAACTAGATATTGAAAGGGTAAATAAGCAGTTACTCGCAGAACCGAGTAATGAAAACCTACAAAAAGAAATGGCAATCTTAAAACAGAACTTAGAAGTATTTCTTTTATACAAAGCAAGGGGGGCTCAGATAAGATCGAGAGTTAAGTGGATAGAGGAGGGCGAAAAGAACACAAAATACTTCCTATCATTAGAAAAGAGAAAGGGGACTGCAAACACTATTTATGAACTAAGGGTGAATGATAACGCCTTCAAAAAGCCATTAGAAATATTGAATCAGATTCGACAGTTTTTTGAAAACTTGTATAAGAAAGAGAGTGCAGAAACCGATGTAAAGTCATTATTGAATAGCTATTTAGAAAATATCGAATACCCAGTATTAGATGAAAGCGAAAAAGAAATAATGGAAGATAAGATTACAGTAGAAGAACTTGGATACGCACTATCTAAACTTAATAATGAGTCAGCACCTGGGAGTGATGGACTGACGACTCCCTTTTATAAGTGTTTCTGGGGACGACTGAAAACATTGTTGTGGGAAAGTCTGTCCGACTCAGTGATAAAGGGAGAGCTTACAACAACGCAAAAAAGGGGCGTAATTACACTACTGCATAAGGGAAACAACTTAGAGAGAAATAATATAAATAATTGGAGACCAGTGAGCCTTACTAATACAGATTATAAAATTTTCTCTAAATGGTTAGCGCTGAAACTTCAAAGGGTTATGGAGAAACTTATACATAATAATCAGGTGGGTTTTATCAAAGGCAGATCGATCTCAAATTTGATTCGTACTATAGATGATTGTATGACCCTATTAAGGAAGGAGGAAGATGGGGCAGGTATCTTAGTCTCGCTAGATTTCCAAAAGGCGTTCGATAGTATTGATAAAAAAGCAATCATATATGCACTTGAAGCTTTCAATTTTGGCAATAACTTTATTCAATATATTAAAACATTGATACGAAATACTGAAAGCTGTGTAAAAAATGGAGGCTGGGTCTCAAACTGGTTTAAAACGGAACGCGGAGTGAGGCAAGGCTGTTGTGTCAGCCCTCTACTTTTTATTTTAGTGGCAGAAATTATGGCCATTAAGGTAAGATATAATTCGCATATAAAATGCATACAATTAAAAAATACCCTGGATAATAAATTATACCAATATGCAGATGATGTAACATTGATGTTAAACCACACTAATGATTTGAGAGAAGCTCTTAGAGACATCGAAACATTCGGGGAATTCTCAGGGTTGAAATTAAATAAAAACAAATGCAAGGGGATGGAAATAGGTGATAGGATTGTGGGAACCTGTGATGTGGGAATATCGTGGCTAAAGAAAGGAGATAATATGAAAATACTGGGCATTTATTTTAATGCTGATCAAGAAATATCATGCGTAGAAGAGAACTGGAATGAAAGGATAAGAAAAATTGAAGAAATCATTCAAAGATGGAAAAGACGCAATTTATCATGTTATGGTAAAATAACTGTGGTAAAGAGCCTTCTATTGTCACAGCTGAGCTACATAATACAGTCCCTGAGTTTACCGCAAAATATATTGCAAGAAATAGATACTAAGATATTTAAATTCATTTGGCAGAAAAAATATTCAAATAAGAAAGCATTTGAGAAGGTAAAAAGAACTGTAATTTGCAAAGAATTCTCTAAAGGAGGTTTAGGTATGATTAGTTTAAAGGATCAGCAGAAAGTGTTTCTAATGAAGTGGATGAAAGGGGTGACATCGAAAAGTAATAGAATGAATGAAGGACGTGTAAATACTTCTGAACACTTCTTCTCACAATTGGGAGGGAGCAAATACTTCGTAGAAGGTAATTTAAGCATCAAACATAAGGTAAAAATAAATAATATCAAATCTTTATTCTGGAGAACTGTAGCTAGTACCTGGATAGAGGCCAAGGATACAAAAGTAGTAGAATACGATATGGATAACCTCTCACAACAAGATTTATTAAATCAACCTTTATTTAATAATACATTGTTTCAATACAAAAGAAAACTCCTTTTTTTCCCAAAATGGATTGAAGCAACTATTAGATATGTATATGACATATGGAATGAGGAAGGGGTAATTAGAAAGGAGATAATACAGGAAAAGATAGGAAATTATCCAGGACTACTGTTTGAATATAATGCAATGGCAAATGCCTTTACGGAAAACCAGAGGAAATTATTAAACAGAGTCACAAAGGACATGATTAAGGAAGCAATAGTGAGATCCCGTAAGCTGCCTGAGCATGTAGAATCTTTCTTTGCCAAAACTAATAAGCAGATACGAAATTCGTTTTTAAACACGAGAGATGGCACTATTTGTGGAGTGAGCTTTTGGAAAAGAAAGATGGATATAGATATAACAAAATATTTTATGATAGCAAAGAATGCATCTCGTGAAAGTAGACTTAGGCTTCTTCACTTCAAATTAATACATAATATCTATCCCACCAACATACTACTTACACGAATAGGAATAAAATCATCGGAAAACTGTGCATATTGTAATGAAAGAGACTATATAGAACATTTCTTCTATCATTGTAAGAAAGTCAGAGAATTTTGGTATCATATTGGCCAGATCATCTTCATGAAAACAGGCTATAAATTAGACATGGACGAAGTGACAGCACTCTTTGGGATAGTTAAAGAAGACCATAACGAATGTACAAGTAAGAGGATAAATATTATAAATCACATTATACTAATAGCCAAATTATGTATAAGTAAGATGAAATATGGAACCATGAATAACGTTTTCCACATCTTCGAAATAGAATGGCAGAATAGGGAACATTTAATGGAATAGCTATTTTGTACAGACAAGTTGTTTTTGATTGTTGGTGTGCCATGAGAGGTTTTGATACCCATAACTCAACTTGGGTTTCATTAGACTGATGACATTTGATATGACCGCATAATTAGCCACCAGTATCGAGAAAGTGATCATCGTCTATGGCATATTAAAAAGTTGTGTCTTGCAGAGAGTTAATAGAGATAACGTAGATGGCGGATGAAAGTGAAATAAAAGCAAAAAAAAAAAAGGGCAATGACGAAAGGTGAAAAATGCGAAACCAATTACATTCCAAAGTGCATGAAGTAAAGTTAGATTAAATACAGGTGTTCCTATTGTTATTATGATACTGATAGCTTAGACAATATTAAACACCTTTTTTTATGTCTCTGTGTCATTCATTGCATCTTTACCAGTAATTCATACACCTCAATTTTTCCCTCTTGACCAGTTTTTTAAAAAAGGACAGTTCTTATCGTTATTGTTTTTTTTTATTTTTTCATCATGTTCGATTTTGTTTGAACAGTTAATTTCTCTGAATGTTCAGAGCTAGAGTTTAGGATTTGTTGAGACTAGGACTATTTTCCCTTTTCCTGAATTACAAACTCGTCAGCTGGTAACGAAAAAACCTAAAGGGTTCGAGAACAGCCGACAACAAAGTATTCAGTACACTATTATTTATTATCTATACTTTCGGTATATCTTAACAGATCTTTTATTTAATCCATAATTCATTAATATTTTGTCTTATTCATTCAGTATTTTTAGTTACTGGAAGCACATGTACATGAAAAACTGATTATATACCAGCGGATGTAACTGAATTACAAAACCGTCAGCTGATAATGAAAAAACCTAAAGGGTTCGAGAACAGCCGACAACAAAGTATTCAGTACACTATTATTTATTATCTATACTTTCGGTATATCTTAACAGATCTTTTATTTAATCTATAATTCATTAATATTTTGTCTTATTCATTCAGTATTTTTAGTTGCTGGAAGCACATGTACATGAAAAACTGATTATATACCAGCGGATGTAACTGAATTACAAAACCGTCAGCTGATAATGAAAAAACCTAAAGGGTTCGAGAACAGCCGACTACAAAGTATTCAGTACAGGACACTGCTAAAATACATGGCAGAAGCCCACTGGGTTTGATTTCTCTCTTACCTAGGAATATTCTTATTTCTATATTTTATTTAATCTTATCTACTTTTTCAATTGCTAGACTATTTAGTCTTATCTAATTTTTCAATTGCTAGACTTGCAAAAAAAAAAACACTTTATAATAATCTAAGCAAACTTAATAGCAATATCTAATTTCTGAGTCATGCACTGAATGAATGCATTAAAATTCGCATTTCAATCTGAGCCAAAAAAAAAAAAAAAATTTAAAAAAAAAAAAAAAAAAAAAAAAGAGTGATTATCTACCTTTCTCCCCATGTCACCAGCTTGATTTCCTTGATACAAACCGGAAGTGGGAATCGATACCACTATTTATCCAAGTAAATCTTTTAATACTACTGGGTACTTCGTATTTGTGTCAAATTCTTCATTCACTTATACTTTTCAAATACCTGCTGCAGACTTTGTTTTTGTCTGTGACAACACTTGAAAATGTAAAGTCCATTGGGGAATGAAAGTGTCACGTCATCTTGGTTTTCCACATTATAAGACAGCCACTTTTAAGAAACAAATTCGATACCTAAACAAGCTGTCCATCATTCAAGAGAGGGCTCACGCAACACTTTATTTGCTCGAACTTAAAATTGCCAACAGAACACACAGATATCTATATCATCAGGTGGACTTAAATAAATAAATGAAACATAACAAGAAATAATTGACATTTATCCGTATCTGTCTGATGACAGGAACTAGATCAAAATTATAAATTTTCAGACATTCCATGATATTGAATACAGGGAAGACAATTTAAGGAGAATAAGCTAGAATGTATAATATAAATACGAAATATGAAAATTACGAAATCATTCAAGGGAAAGAAAAGCCTTTTGCAAATTGGACAAAAATATAATCAACACGACGAACTTCGTTAACGTAGTTTGGCATTCATAAAAAGAAAAAAAACACATGGATATTAAAGTGTGTTAGTGATTTCTTCATTCTCATATTTTTTTTCCTTTTTAAATAAATTGCAAAGTAATTCAGGAGAAAAAGCAGCCTCTTGCATAATGGACATTGAGAAAACAGAAACGAAGGACTTCCGCTGAGTGTTCGGCATTCATCCAACAAACGACAGTGGACAATAAGGTGAATCAGTAATTTCCCTTTAAATTCTTTTTCCTGTTTCCTAAATCTCTCTTAGTTTGTGGTGAACATTGCTGACTTAGATAGGCGTCACACAGAAGAAAGTTGTTCGCCACATGTTACTCGCTGTGGAGCAAAGGTTGCATGTTGATTTCCATTTGTCACTTGTCCAAAGTTTATCATCACATGTCACTTGCCATACGTGATTAGCTTTATGACAAATGCCACATACCATACAACTTCAAATACGTCACACAAAAAAGGTCGCATGCTATATCCCACTTGCTAAAAGGGCGAAGAACATGACAGAGAGTGCCACGGTACTTTTCATCTCGCAGTTATCTCAACGGTAGAATCAGCGAAGAAATCGATGACATCGTTCAATGTATGTGCGACCGAAATATGCAAGCCATGAAAGTGAAGTAGAATTCCATACTTATTTAAAGTACAGTGCAATCCTAATATCTTGACATCAGTGGGACTGTCTGACTTTTATCCAGTAAAGAGAAAGTCGAAATAGCAGATTAGTGGTGGAAGAGAAAGAAAAAAAAAAGGGGGGGGGGGATCAAACATCACCATAATGGGAAGTGTCCAATAAATAACACAATTATGCCCCTTTTTCTTTTAATTATCGGCATAATTATTGTCACCTGTTCCTTCAATATCACTGTTGTGCGGATCAGTTGCATGTCAAAGATTTGCCGATATTGGCGAAATGCTGTAGCTATCAAATGCGCAGTGCTTCATTTTTTTTTTTAACCTGACTGTTTCTTCAGAAAAAGTGATGATACCAATACATACACAGTGCGGCAGTTAACTAAGAGATCTAGGTCAAGACCTAGTATCAACGGCGCATTACTGTTTTGTGGGAAAAACAATTTGTCTCTTTTACTCTGTACTTTTACTGCCGTACGCTTAACCATGGCACTCCACACTCGCGGTACTGAAGCCAAGGGTCACCCTCTGTGTCCACACCCCCCGCATCCCTCCCCGCCAGCACCGCAAAAAGAAATAAAGAGGTCTTATTTGCCAGGAGCTGTATGGGAATTTTTGGTAGCACAGTAGTACTGGTAGATCTAATGCACTTGTTTTGCCGCAGTCGGGGAGAATTGTGTTGATATAAGAGGAAAGAATGGAATAACATTTTGAGTTACGGGAAAATATTTAGTAGCATTACAGAAGGAACAGGCTGGGACTTAAAAATTGTGTCGAGTTACCCAGAATGTCGACAAAAGCCATGTCGAGATAAGTGGATTGGGCTGGAATTATAAGAGATAATGTAATGTTTTTCCATCTTTATGTCCTGGCTCTTTTGGATCATAAATAAAATGATCTTCTTTGATAAGACATGTCAACATTGCGCTGACATCTGTCTCTTGTTCTTCAAGAGTTCCTTCACCCACACATTCTAGTGGCAGTTCATCAGTCACCATGTTTGTTGACAAAAAAGACCAATACACCTCGTACACAATGAATGGGAGAAAAAAAAAAACAACTTAAATCATTCCGCAACAAGTGACTTACCCATGAGATATACATGCAGACAGTGGCATGTGACTTTGTAATTTGTTGATGTGGTGAGCGACAAATGACCAAGCCGATGTTCCTTTCTCTGTATGACTGCACTCGTGTGCTGAAATGCATTCACTGACTTTAAGTCATCTAAAATAATAAATGGCATGAAGCGACTGGTGAGCAACTTTCTCTGTCTGGCACCTACACTTGTAAGACCTCTATTTCACTGATCACATCTCTTGGCTAGTTGGAATGGTACATCAAACATCAATCAGAACATGACTTTGTTCTGACTTAAATCCAATATAGGAATGGCATCATTCTTTCTACATCAACCTGATGTAGGAATTCTACATAGGATTGACATCAAGTCTGTATGTAGGAATGGCATTATTCTGATGTTGGCAATCTGATCAGAATACTACTTTATTCCAACTTATATCCTAAATAGGTATGATTCATTTTTTTCTACATCAATAAGATGTTGGAATTCTGTGTAGAATTGATATCAAGTTTGCACATAGGAATGATATTGTTCCGATGTTAGTAATCCTATTAAAATATGATTTTGTTCTGACTTAAATCCTACACGGTAATGATATCATTTCTTCTATATCAATCCGAATTTTACCTGGGATTGACATCAAGTTTGCGCCTAGGAATGACATTGCATTGTTCTGATGTTGGCAATCTGATCAGAATACGACTTTGTTCTGACTTAAATCCGACATAGGAATGGTGTCATTTTCTCTACACCAATCCTATGTGCTATGTAGGACTGATATCAGGTTTGCACATAAGAATGATATTGTTACGATGTTGGCATTTCGATCAAAATATGACTTTATTCCGACTTAAATCTGAGATAGCGATGAAGTAATTTTTCAACATCAATATGATGTAGGAATTCTACATAGGATTGACATCTAGTTTGCACCTACCAATGACATTGTTCCAATGTTGACAATCTGACCAAAATCCAACTTTATTCTGACTTAAATCCAACACAAGAATGATGTCATTTTTATCTACATCAATCCGATGTAGGAATTCTACATAAAATTGACATTAAGTTTGCCCCTAGAAATGACATCGTTCTGATGTGGCAATCCGATCAGACTTACACTTTATTCCGACTTAAATCTGACTTAGGAAAGGTGTCATTTTTTTCTACATCAATATGATTTAGGAATTCTATGTAGGATTGACATGAAGTTTGCCATAGGTATTTACAATGTTTCGATGTTGGCAATATGATCAAAATACTGCTTTGTTCTGACTTAAATCGTACATATATATACATAGGAATGATGTCATTTGTTCTAAATCAATCTGATGTAGGAATTCTACGCAGGACTGACATCAAATTTACACCTAGGAATGACATTGTTCTGATGTTGACAATTTGATCAGAATACTTAAAATTACTTTGTTCTGGCTTAAATCCTATACGGAGGAATTTTGTCACTTTTCATACATCAATCCAACATGTCAATCCTATATAGGATTCCTTCGTTCCTGTGCTGGAACATCATTTCTATGCGATAATATATAGTACGTAGACCAAAGGGCAAGCTTATTAACAGCCGGCCAAGGCAAACATACTGAAAAATAATACATTATGTGATCATTTTACAGTCTTTATTAATTTTTATTTTTGCTTAAATTGCCTCTTCCCGGCTCTGGCATTAGCTGTCCTTGCTAAAACAAAAACAGCAGAAAGCAGGAAACGCTATCCGGCTCTCACTTTGTTTCACCGATGACTTTACATTGTACTATTTTTCCCGAGATTAGGTGCCAATTTAAACTTTGATTCATATAAGTGGCAAATTCTTTATGCCGCAAGTTTCGCAACAATGTAAATTTTCGCAACAATGGATAAAATGGTCCACAGAAATTAGTTTCTGATTAAAAAATCTTTTTGTATCTCACTCTTTTTGTAAAAGTTTGATGGACTAACTATAGTGTGTTTACAGATTTCGAGCAACGGGAATAATTAACTTTGCATAATTGCTGCATAATTTAACATCAAGATTCCTTGCTTACATAACGGACATTTGTTTTTAAACGCTATTCATGTGCCATGCTGCTGTCCGTCTTGGAAGGAATGCAGAAGATCGATAGGTGCCAGATCTAGAATTAGTGCATTCATACTTCAGATTGAAAATAATAATAATAATAATCACCTGCAGAAAAACTGTATACACGCATAAAGTTATACGTCGACAGAGTCAACAGTGCCTATCTTGTCTCTAAATCCAACACCTATAATCAGTATTAGTGCCATTTAAGTCACATGGAAGGTTCGACACAGAACCTGGTCACTTTCGTTTCAGAACATTATCTTCACAGTATTTTAAAATTATTAGTTGCATCCAAACTAAAACTAACGAAACAATCTGAACTACGCTTGAAAAGTATTGAGGGGTTTATAATATGTGAGGGAGAGGGTGGGAGAGGGGGAGGGGGGGGGAGCGAGGATGAAATCCGCCGTCGTCAACAGTTCAGCATTCTGTGTGAAAATATTTAAAGTGTAGGTACAGAGAGACTTGGGAGAGCGAGAGAGAGAGAGAGAGAGACAGAGAGAGAGAGAGAGGGGGGGGGGGGGGAGGGGCAGGGGGTAGGAGAAAGAAAAGTAAAGAAATTTAAACATATGACAGGCTTACTTATTAGAAGCCACCATCCTCTACGATTATTATTAATTGTATTTATCTATTTATTTATTCATCTACTTGTTTACTTAATGATTTCCTTATTTATTGTACGGTAGCAATTATTACACGGTTTACACTGTATTACCATGGACAAACTGCACGGCAGTCAAACAATCAGACACTGGAATATTTATACCTCCTCACCTTGTACAATAAATACAGTCACAGATCCTCATGGACTTCACCTTGTAACGAAAGGTTTCAAAGTATTTATAGGAAATTATTTAACACTGCAGATAAAGTAAAATCAATCCTTCATTGTATGAAACCCCATCACGATTGCTTAGATAATAATCCACGTGTACAACACACCTGACTCCCGAAGTCTGAAGTTGTGAAACAAAGAGAGTGGACGGGCACTTTTTCCCTTAAAATATTCACAAAAACGCCCCTGAACTGCGGAGATTTTGTGCAACACATTAAACAGAGTGAGCTGATAAAACGTACTTGTGAGCATGTCTTTGGGCATGTGAGGAAGGAGTTGGGGGTTGGTGGGGGGAGGGGGAGATCTTTGTCGTGAGCGGTTCAGTTTTCTCATGACACACCTTGCACCGTGGAGCTTCGCAAATAAACCCACTCCTCTCTCACTCTCGCCTTCACTCTCTCCCTCCCTGTCCCTCTCTCACTCTCTCTCGGGCATGTAAAAAAAGGGGGGGTGGGTAGGGCTTAATGGTGAGAGATTCAGTTTCTCGTGAATGCACCTTATACTGTGGAGCTTCGCAAATGCTCTCTCTTCTCTCTCTCTCTTTTCTCTCTCTCTTCTCCTCTCTCTCTCTGCCTCTTCCACTGAAAAATTGTTTCGTCGGCTGTTGGCCCCCAATTGTTGCGTGTCCAATCTCAACTGTATCCTTTTAACTCATGACTGCCAATTATTTAGAAAGAGAAAAAAATAATCAACATATTTTTTACTGTGTTCGTTTCGTTGCCTTTATCTTCTTCCGTGGTGTCTACTATGGAAAAGTAATTAATTCCTCCAGCCTACCGTGGTCTGCCGTGGCCCAATGCCTATCGTCTGCGGTTATCAGTCGCATACTATGGATTCGATCTGTCATGGGCTCAATCCCACGACGGAGTTTTTTTCAACCATTTTGTTCCTGCGGATTTTGCAAAATTGATGTCGTGGAGAAACTGATCACTATACAGTGTGCTCCAGAATACTTCTTATGTTTATTCTTCTTCATTTTATAATATATTCCCTTTCATTAAACGGGCTAGTTGTTGCAAATTAGAAATAATAATGTAGATCAAATTTTAAACACGTAAAAATAATGATTTCTTTTAATCAGTGTGAACTGAAAATTTTCGTCTCTCTCTGTCGTGACTTAGATCTATCCTGTGCTTCAGCTATTTGTCATGTTTTGTTTTACATGTATTACTTTATTTTTGTTTGAATGCTAGTTAAGTTCATTTTTATCTGCTCTGTCAGACTTTCTCTCTCATCACATCCGAAAAAAAAATCCTAGTCACAATTTTATACTCTGGAACAAAGCAACGATCATGATCGGAGGGGGGAAAAGCAGAAAAAAAAGTAACAACAACAAAAAACAAAAAGTCAGCTCTTGCGAAGATTCGAACCCAACTAACAACTTGTCAGGCAAGTTTACTTAGCATGCCACCGGGGAACCTCAATAAAATCGTTACTAAGCAGGGTCTCTGCTACCGAGGACACGATAACCGATAAGTATCGGTAAAAAAAAGACAGTCTGGTGCATCATTAGCATAAGAAATATCATGAGTTAGCCACTCCGAATCTAGTGAAGAGCCTAATTATTCAAACAAAACAAGCCAGAATTGTAATCTAAAAGAGCTCTTTCTATATAAAATTACAAAACCAAAAATCCATCTGAAAATAACATTCTGATATAATTTGCAGATATCTGTGAATAAGGCCCAGATCTTATCTACAGACATCTGCGAATAAGCGTGGCCAAAATTTTGATATTAGACCCAGATGTTGGTTTTATTTAGGAATAAAATCATAATACAATTTCTTACTACAGAAAGTTTTACCTTGGTTCTTGTGCATTTTGTAAAATAGATGTATAATCAAGTGATTTCCAAAAGGCTTCAGCAAGTTATGCTCAATCTAATTATTGTAGTTTTACGTTCCATTTACAATTCTGCAACATCAAACAATGCTATGTCGTCTTTATTTCTAGGTGGGAAAGTTTTTCAGGAGGAGGACGGCTTCGCAGTTATCCAAGAACCGTCATCAAAAGAAAACGAAAATCAGCATAGAGATGCCAAATAACAATTCAGTGTCACTCATTGTAAGCAATGTTTAATCACACACACAAAAAAGGTAGTTTTGCAACTTTAAGAAAGGGAATATTTTCAAAATATAAAACACCATAGCAATCAGTGAATTATTTGTTATGATTTTTTTGTTTGTTTATAGTTGATGAAAGACTTAAACTCTGAGAGATTGTACACGTACCTTTTTCCATTTTAAATTCTTTTTGGAATTCATTGTATACTGGTAATAGTTTGTTTTTTTATTGTTGTTGCTGTTGTTGTTAGTTGTCTCTAATGCTAGGTGTGTCTAACACTGGACGTTCCACACAGCGACCTACACAACTTTTTATCTTCTTTTTTTTTTAAAGCTGTTCTGGTTTTTTTTTTTCTCTTTCTTTTTAAAGTTTGATCTTCCCTCTTTCCAACCCTAGTTTTTGTTAAGTGAGTCACAAATAATGCCTATCCCTTCTAACAAACGACCCTCACTGTCATCTTTCTGATTAGTCCTAAATCCTATTCTAGCATTGTATGATTTATGGTGAATGTGCTAACCCCATTACTGATTAACTGCCTAATCTCAGTCACAACTCGAACAGCGCGGAGTGAATAATTAAAATGGAATGGATGCTAGAACAATAAATAACACCTCGCTTAGACTTTTCTTTCATTAGAAATTAATGTATTTTATAGTCAGATTAGGTTCAATCCCATGATGGAGTTTTTTTTTTTTTTTGGAAGATCAAACTTTAAAAAGAAAGAGGCAAAAAAAAACAACAGCAGTCCCCTGTGTTTCTGCACTCTTTTTGTGCGCACAGTAATTTTAATAGATTTAAGTCTAAACATGAGCTTTCGCAACAGAAAATCAACATTCATTGCCATACTGTTAGTATTAAGTGATGATGGTTCACTATTCTGTTCCTCACTCTCCCTATCTCTCTTAACACAACAACTCGTAAGTCCATCTCCAGTCACCACATTTAATGAAAAAAAACAGCAGTTCTACACAATACACAGAATACACATTTCTTTGATCCTATTTCTTGATGTTTTCTACTTGACTATACTGATAAAAAAGAATAATAAATGTGTAATAATTATGAAAGGGTACACTGTCCATACCACTTGGAACATGCAGTTAGTAGCATGGACACACAACTCAAGAAATGGACACAAAAGAGACAAAATTTTTCAGCATTTCTGAAAAACAAATTTCATTCTTACATCAAGTGACAAGTTATGGTGCTGAATTCCACTCAGCTATTTTCATATAAATACAGATTTACTCTTTAAAAGAAACATATTCTTCCTCGAGCAATCACTTAAGATTAGTGCTTAGAAAACAGTTGATGTTTACATCATATGACGAAGAGAAAGACACATCTGTTCAAATATTCAAATGAAGGGTTTAATCATAAAACGTGATAAGGGCCATTTGTACAAAATCAGAGATAAGTGCATCAGATTATTATCTCGATGTGAGTTACATGACATGATTTTTTTAAAAATCCACAAAAAACAATATATCCAAAGGATATCCACGAAATCATCCCTCTTTGTTGCAAGCTGTTGTTATGACTACCTATGCACCACAAGCGTTTTGCAGTAGGGGCTTGTACAGACACATATCTATCCCTAACTCCGTCTTTATTCTCAACCTTAAATCTTACTGAATCCCTAACCCTGCCCTTTCAACCAAAACACGAGGAAAAAAAAAAGAAAATCTGAAAGAATAATTAATTAAGGCTGTTGTTAGGAGTATTTCGGGAGGAGCTCCCTAGCTCTGGGATCACAAAAGGCTTTAAAATATGTACCCCTACATGGCATACAAAAACTGGGTACCTTAGTTAGCCCCGGTAATAGGCTGGAGGCGCCCGCGGCCGTTGGGCTGTGACGGTGACCGGAGTTACTCATCGGTCAGTGAGCGCCGTAGAATGGATGTTGCAAGACCTGTTTTTTTATACTTTAACGGAAAGTTATTACGCTAACGATGTTTGGTTCAGCCATTAATTGTTAGTGGGCAGCAGTAGGCAAATGCTTTTTAGTGTGAGATATGGAAAGAAAAATACAACATATGAAATAGACATATGTTCAGGCTTTCTCACCAAGTAGCTTTTCCTCCGCAGCTTTTATAATGCAAACAGGTCAATCTAAGCAGCTACGTGTTATCACTTAGCATATTAGGCTGCCCTTAGCTTGCACTTGCTGTCTCCTCGTAAGAATGTTTTGCACATTTCTTTTACTTGGAACAGCTTATTTATGTACACTAAAGGGTAAATACAGTTTTGAACTGCCCCACAATTTGGTTCATGGTTGTGTGGAGGGGTCGGTCTCTGAATTTTCATTTGGCCCGAAAGTCATCATTGATGCTACATAATACTTTCTTTTTTTTCGAGTTTGGCGATAGCCTGGTGGCTACTCGCACTGCCTTGCTCACCCAGCAACCGAGCCCGAATGCTATTGTTTTTTATATAGTATAGTATGCAGTGGTGTTCTACAATGTGCTGTTCTGGGATTGTTTTGTTGGGCAACATCCTTGTGTATGTCATCTTGTAATTGTCTATCCGAGTTTGAAATCCAGAGAGTGATTCTGTGTTGAGGGTTTGGTGTATGAGATGGCTCTGTGAACTTGACTGAAAGAGTTGTTGAGATAGTCGAATGTCATTTGCAGTGTACATGCCTCCTTGATGATGAATGGGTTGTGTGTATGTGCGTTTTTGCCTGAGTGACAATCTCTTCAGTGAGGCTGAAATTCTTATGGCAGTGGTTACCAATAAATGACCTGCTGCTATAATAAGCATGTGGTGAGATTCTGTGTATTATGAGAATTCCATCGAAACAGGAAGCAAGAGGGCCAAAGTTAGGGGTGAGCCCAGAGAATGTGCTAAGAGATAATGTATCTTCTGTCTGCTTCAATTCTTGTGTGTATTTTGTTTTGTCGGAGTCCATGTCGCTGAAAATTATGCTAGTTGCATTTATATAGAGTATGTCCTGGATGGTTGTTTCAGTGTGAGGTATGTTTTTGTCAGTTATGTCTGTTTTAGAGGGACTTGTGCTTGTAGGGTCTACAAGTGTTTTTTTTTTTTTTTCCGGCTACTGAGGTGATACGACTGGGATGCAAACTGCTTCAGTGGGACATAGTCGTGAGACATTCCCTGCCTGTGTGAACAGAGAATACATGATGTTTTGTTACAGTTTGGGTTGTATTCACTACAAATGTTTAAGTGTTTTCAATAGTATGTCGGAGAATCAAGTGAAACTGTCGTGCTTCGTTGATGTTTAGCATCCTGAACTATCTTCTAACATTCTGGACAGATATATTTGGAATGTTTCTTGATATAGCCTTCCCTGATAATTATCTAGACGGCAGACAAGAAAAATGTCGCTAGCAATTGATAAACACAAAAAAATGGTTTTTGGTCTGTTTTTTTCTTTTTTTGTGATGTTAAGTCTTCCAAACACACGCCACAGACTGTCCAGAGCAGAAATATAATGCTTATCTCGTGTATGATTCATGTTATCATTATATTCAAGCAGTTTATTACATCACAAGAAAGTCAGTAGTTTGGCCAACATAACAACAATAGGTGAGCACATCATAATATAAATTGATATAGCGTTCCAACCAAAATTGCGGAGTTATGAAATTAGCGCAGACACATCAGAAATTATTTCTGATCACACAGATGAAAACTGTGAACTGTTTTTGCTGGCCGTTTTTGTGTAATTAACAATTGTTTATCTGCGATTGGGCATGGAAAAAGTACAAAATATAGGTAATAATTAAACATACGTGCGTAGAACAAAGACAAAAGTGCGTAGAAAGCTGGGATTTGCGCAGACTGTAAGGGAAAGATTGTTGCTGGAGTCTTCATAGCAAGACATAGGGATGGGTCCAGGGGGACTGTCGCAAATTTGATATCAAAAGAGTCAAATTTTAACATGAAAGTGTCTCCCGTTAATTGCTGTCCGCGGAGCGAATCTGACCGCATTGACCCTGGTCAACATTTCAGTGCAGGACATTTATGACTGCCAGCCGGTGATAACTAAGAGGGGCAATTTCGTGCGTTTTTGTACGCCGTGCCTAGCACAAAAAACTTGGGGGATGTACGTACTTGTAACAATTACATTCTTTGTGCATATGGCGATAAATGTCACACAGCTTTTTTAGACTAAACTTAACAAATCCAAAGGGGAATACCCTCACATCAAAATGTACATCTACATCTAAAATAATGACTTATAAACAAGATTATACACTAGAATCTACATCAAGAAAGAAGTCAGATTCTAGATCTAGATCTAGGGTTTTATAAGATAGATTCCACTCAGTTTGTGAGGTCTACTACAGGATCTCACACAGATATTTCTAGACATTGATCTAGACCTATAATCTAGACTTACAGCAGATTTAGCAGAATTCAGCTTGAATAGAACCTAGATTTAGACTTACCAATTCACCCATCTACATTTAGAGGGCCGCTCTAGCTGTTTGAAAAACTTTCATAAAAAATGTCAATGAATTTATCTCATTGCATTTTGATGAATAAAAAAATTCATTTGATCAAAGCTATCATCAAAAGTAAGTAAAAATAATACTTTTGTTTCTTTTGGTATTTGAATGAATTTGACATATATTATGTATATGGTAAGCTCATTTAACTGCAGTTAACAAAAAGAGCTAATTGGAACAAAAATTGATACTTTTCTCAAAACGAGAAACATAATTTGTATTCACATTGTCAAAAGCCTAACACACTCTTAAATAGTACAAGTCTCCCTCATACTGTCCTCCATATCTCAGACACATCCACCCCTAAAAAAGGATTTGCCTTTGGCCAAGGGCTTGCTTATGTGTGGGTCCTCTCCTTCATATGTAATTGCACTAATGAAATCATGATGGATGTGCCCATAGTTCAGTAGAGGTCCAAAAGGAAATGCGTTCCATCCTGTGAGCATGAGCAAAATTGGAATAACTGATTAGTTCAAATTGAGAAAGGTTTGCTGTCTTAATTTCTAATTTATTTAACATTACCTCACAAACAGAGCCTATAGTAATTGGAACTGCTGATGTGAATGTAAGACATACATATTTTCATTTCATATGGTTATACATGTCATAATTCATGTTCAGAATTTTTCAGAGATCACCTGAAACTTGATAAACACAACTGGTCAATAGAAAGGAAACTGGGTTAGATTAGTTGACACTTAAGAAAACTTGCTCCAACAATGAGATAATCTTGAGACCATTTCTTTTATAATAAGATTGACGAGTATATTATAGACTAAATTTTGTCCAAATTGGATATGTAATCTATCATCAACAATTGAGGCAGCACAGTTTCATAATTTTTGGTCAAGTAGTCGACGCTTTTTAGGTGCCTACATACTCACCCTCTAGCTATGTTATAATAAGATGATAATAATGACTGAGCCGCAATTGCCCAAGCCATTGAGCCTCAAAAACTGAAGGCTTAACATCGGAAAATATAACCAAAGGGCTAACAACAGCCCAACCACGACATAAAACATCAAAGTATAATCTGAGCCACATAATAGATTTATCTACATTTTAAGACATGATTATTTCACCGTGAAGATGTATTGCCAGACTTTCACACCGCTGCATTAAATCCATCATATACAAACCACTGACAAGAAATAAGCCAATACAAATCATTTAAAAAAAAAATCCATTGTGCAAACAGGCAGCACCTAGTTTGAATCACATTACATGTAAATATATTCTATGAACTGTTATCCAACCTTGGAGTCATTTTAAGACATGACAGACAACCCACACTGTTTTGAAATTGTTTTGTCTTTTAAAGCAGTGATATGGAATTAAATATACTCAAGCTTATACGATAAATGCCTAATGTCTTTCTAAATGCATAAGTCATTTTGGGGGCAGACTGAGCTGATATCTGTATCTCATACTATATGGTTCTAGGACTTTCAGGACTATATGTAGATTCTTACATATACATAAATCCACAACAAAGACAAAGTGTCAGAAAGAAAAAAATGCTTATATTGTTTCAAGGGGGCCAACAGCACTAGGCCGAGGCCCCCGAGAAACCGAAGGACCTCACATCAGTATTGTTTCAAATTTCCAAATAAACTTCTTTTCACATTCACACAAAAAGGTGTCACACTTGTTTTAATTATACCAGATTTGAATCAAGAAAATAACAAATCATCTGAATTAGTCCCACCAGGTTTCAACTAGAAATCTTTCCCAGTTTAGATCAGATTATTCTCAAGTCTCTCCACTTACCAAACTGGCCGTAGGGACTTTTCTTATGCATGTACAAGGTCAAAAGCACGTAGCCTTTGTGTGAGGCGTTCCAGCCATTTTATTCATTTTGACTTCTTGTGGTGTTTTTACGGCACCCACACATCAACATGATCAACACTTTGTTTTTTACCCAAGAGTCGCTGTTATCTTCTGTGATCGAAAAGGACATAAGCACCATCTCTGCAATGAAAAGAATGGAAACACCCTCATTAAGAAGTCAATGAAATACATGTATTTGACTTCTGCCTTCAAAGGTACAGTTTTATATGAGACTGTAGGGCTTTTTTAACCTTTTCCACACATCGTTATTTTACCCCTGATCCGTACGTCCTGTGTAGTTTTGTAGACATAGTGCAGTATAAAGGAAAATACAGGTTTTTGTTGATCTGTATGTCCTGGGCAGTTTTGTAGACATACATTCCTTACAGTCAACCCATCCATCATTACTAATCATGATGGAGATATTTAGGGTGGCTTTTTCCTTTTATGGTTATTACGCATCTGCGTTCAACTAGACCTGGTAATACTTACAGGTTAATTTTCTTTAATTGTCAGGTGACATGGTGGTTTCTGATTATCCTACCACCATCACTGGTATCAAAAGCAACATCAGCTATCATGAACATGCCATATATTTCTCTTTCTTGCAGCCAGGCAACCATTGGGGCAATATTTAAAAATGATGAGAAAGGAAATGTAAGAAGGAAATGAGCATATGGATGGCTATATGGCATTTTGAGAGCCAGTTGTGGTTAGGATGGAAAACTAGAGCAGTGCACTTTTTATTTTGAAAAGGAGGTGGATGGGTAAAAATGTTTTATTTCCTTGTACGGTTGTTATGAAGGCCATATTCTGTTTCTGGTAGACAGTTACACAGTTCTAAGTCTGTGGCGTCATCACAAGTGATACTTCTTTCACTCCTTCTAAAGTCTGAGGTCAGTCTGAATGCTATGTTCCTGGTTAGATTCACCTCTTCCTGTCTACCAATGTCACCCCCTTTCCCAAGATAAGGTATTGCACGAAATGAATCGTTGTTTTTGGATCACAGGCTCGAAAGACTTTTCAATCATTGTTTCCCTGGTTTTGAAGGTCAATAGTAAAGAAAAAAAGCCCCATCTTCACCTGAATGGAATAAGTTGTTCATCAATAGTGCGTCTTGCATCCTGCAGCAGTACCGCTATCTTCAGATATCAGTATGTTCCCCAGTGTGCAAAATCTTTGTTTTGAAAAAGTAACTCTGAGCAACTGTTTCCTTCAAAGACACCCCATTTATGAGAGTAGCATGACTCAAGTTATGATGCAGGCTGCAATTATATACTTTGGGCCCACATTTCATCCTCAGCAGTCTCCACCCATTCCTCCCCCTTCACTTGTTTTACCTTTCTGTTTGTGTTATCTACTGTGGTCAGCACCATTCTGTCATCCTAGACCCAAGATGATACAGATGCAGGATCAGCAGCTGACCCAGTTTGCTTTCCTGTTCTTAGAGATTTTCAACATGTTCTGACCTGAAAAGTGGGAGGAAGTCTATAGTAAAGGAGACCATTCTGCAGGTTATGTTTTCCAATAAACATGGACAGGAGGGGTGTAGAAGGTTCCTCTTTACTGCTGGTTGCTGGTGACATTGGTTCTGCATGTCCAGAGCTACTTCTGCCAGGGCTTCTGAAACCAAGCTGTACCAGGTTCTGGTTCAGCCCACTGTGTAAGAAGCAGCTGCATCAGTTGTAGGTCAATATATGTTTTCTTGATGGTTCTCCTCCTTAGCATTCATCACTATCACAAAAGGCCTTCATCATCATGGTCACCGCTGTGTTCTTCTACCTCCATTGTCATTTCTTCCTCTAAGTCATTTCTCCCTGTTCGGTCACATCATTTGCATTGCCTTTCTAATGTCATCTTGAGACAAGAAAACTATCAAAATCTTGTTCTGAAGGCACTGTCACCGTTCAGTCAGAATGCCACCTCAACAGAATCTATAAAAACTATAGTCTGAAAATCTTTGAACCACCAGGGATGGACAAGAAGACTCAGGAATGTACAGGTACTCATTACCATATGTTTCATTACCTGTAATCAATACTTTAATAGCACCTTACCCATCACAGTGGATGGCACATTTGTAAATATTTGGTTACAGATTACTGAGATTCACTGACTGTCTACATTTTTATCCTGGGGATACAGATAGGAATAAATAGTGTAAATCCTTATGTTAGAAGTATGTCTACATTTGCGCCCAGGACGTAATGATAGGGGTATTAAAAAGTAAACATAAATAAACAAAAGAAAATTTCCCAGTACAAAATTCTAATGAAACCCACAGATTGCTGGCACGTAATTTGAGGAATACAGAAGATTTAAGTGTTGGGATATAACTGTGCTAATTTTGGCTGAATTTTTTATACTCCTCTGTCTACATTTGTACCCAGGATCCTTTCAATACCTGCGGTAATTGGGATATAGTAAACATATCATAAGCAGATAATAAAAGGAGCTAGAAAGAAAAAAAGACTTGTAAAAAAAAAGCTGGGGAAAAAAGGAATACAAGGAGAGAAAAAAAGGAACAAAAAATAAACAAAACAAAACAAAAATGAGGAAGACAAATAGTATGAAGAAAAAAGGTATGAAAGAAAAAAAAGGAACCAGAAGAAAAAAAAAATCAAGTCAGCCATATGCAGGAATAGACTACAAAAATGTGAGTATTATGACAATCTTTTCAAAACCGTAAAATTTGCTCATTAAGATTTTTGTGCCAATCACTGATATATCAATTCTTCTGCTGGTCACGTTTGTGCCAGTCACCAATATATTGGTGCACAAGAATGCTAGGCTATTTTGTGTCAGGGAAAAAAGAAAGTTGACTTCTATTATTAGATGTTGCTGTAGTTAGTCTTCCTTCATTTCCTCCACTAGTTTCTTCGTGTATAGGCAAACATGAAAAAATTCACGACACACAAAGAGTTAAATTCATTAATATACATGAATTTTCTCCCACAATGGATGATTATTATGATACACACAATGTTAATGAAAATTAATATTAGCATTGGATCATTAAAATTTCAACAGGCCTGTCTGGTCATACTCATGGATAGGCTAACCATGAAGTTAGGTAAGGTATTCTAACAGAAGAAAGGATGTAAAGGAAAAATATTTAGGCAAAGCATCGCTGGGGATAAAAATGATTACAGTGCAGCTGTCAAATAAGGGCTATAACCCATCTTAATCATTCAGACATTCTATAATTTTGATTATTTCCCTTACATTGGAAGTTGCCTGCTTCTTAGGCTCACTGAAAACAGTAATTGGGGGAATTTGACTTCAGACCAATGGATATGCTCAGTGTTGCATACAATCCTCTCCAGTACATATACAAGGGCAATTTTACAAAACGTTTTAAGCAGTCTAGGTGTAGGACAGTGATTCTCAGATGGGAGGCACACAAACCTCATGGCAAAGGTTTGACTGGGGAGGGATTTCAATCAGAGGAGGAACTCGAGAAAGAATGCACTCTGTACACTGTGTATATGAGGTAATAATTAACAGAATTATAATACTGATCACCAGCTAACAGTTCACAAAAAAGTGTTTCAATAATTACCACTGTAAAAGTATATTGTATTGTTTGAGTATTATTTCTTATGCGAGGCTTTGCTATATATATACAACTTTTTCTTTGTGCCTATTTTTGACAATGTAAAGAATTGTAGTGAAAAAATTAATGATAATTCAAAATGGGGGAGGAACTGGAGAACTACTGGATCACAAGGGGAGGAATGTGGCCTAGAACTCTAAGTAGGTAGTCCAAACTGATGTTTACTTTTTATCACATCTCACCAGTTATTGTCTATCGAATACAGCTTGCTTTTCCAAAATGTTGATACCAGATTTATTATTCTGGCTTACAAGTCATGAAAGTTATGGCGTTTTCAAAAGTGAAAAAACGCCTCGAATTTGCCAGCTTTTGCCAATTGCACGACAGTCCAACTTTGACCGCCCATAAAACGACGGTTTATTGAGACACGGCATTAAAAATTCTCAGTATCCCAGTCAAGGGGGTGTACACTACGATTAATTTTTTTTAATGGGTACAAACATAATATAAGCATCTCATTTTACTTTTTTAGTCAGCAAACTTCTTCCGACATCATTTTTTTGTGAACTCTTACAGGGGAGACAAAAATAATGTTTTGGTGTTTTTTTTAAATTGAAGAGGAGGTCAACTGTGTCACAATTGACTAGCACTGTGTCAGACAGAGGTAACGAAATCAAGCATTGGGTGGGTCTATAAAAACAGTCGGCACTTTGGGCCGAAACATGACCCATGTCTGATCTTGTCATCCACTTATAATACAAAGGCTGAGGTTTATTTGCGTATAATTTTGATCCTGATCTATAGAAATTTCCGCTAGTTTGTCGGTCTATAAACTTTTCAACAAATGATTTTCAAATGAATTTCAACTTAAAACATGATAAAAATACAGTGCAATCGTAATATCTCGACATCATTGGGACCGTCTGACATGTCGGGTAAAGAGAAAGTCAAACTAGCAGATTAGTGGTGGAAGAGAAAAAAAAAAGGGGGGGGGGTGGAGGGGGGTGTCAAACATCACCATAATGGGAAGTGTCCCATAAACAACGCAATTATGTCCTTTTTTTTTCTTTTAATTATCGGCATATTGTCACCCGTTCTTCCAATATCACTATTGTGCGGAGCAAAGATTTGCCGATATCGCCGAAATGCGGTAGCTATCAAATGTGCAGTGCTTTACTTCTTTTTTTAACCTCGACCTGACTGTTTCTTCAGAAGAAGTGATGATACCGATACACACACAGAACGGCAGTAAACCAAGAGATCTAGGTCAAGGCCTAGTGTCAGCAGCGCACGAATGTTTTGTGGGGAAAAAAATTACATGTACTCAATCTGTAGTACTCTGTACATTTACTGCCGTGCGCTTGTGCAAGGTACTCCATACTCACGTTACTGAAGCCAAGGTTCATCCCCTGTGTCCACACACCCCCTCTCTTACCCCTCCCTGCCAATACCACAAAAGGAAATAGAGAGGCCTAATATGCGGGAAGTTGTGTGGGCATATTTGGTAGCACAGTAGTAGATCTAGTGCACTTGTTTTGCCGCGGTCGGGAGAAATGTGTCGATATAAGAGGAAAGAATGGAATAACACGTCGAGTTACGTTGAAATATTTAGTAGCATTACAGAAGGAACAGGTTGGGACTTAAAAATTGTGTCGAGTTACCCAGAATGTGGACAAAAGCCATGTCGAGATAAGTGGATTGGGCTGTACATTGAAATAAACCTCATATATAATCTGGCTTGCTGTGTGAGTTATTTTCAAACTTGTGCACTACATCGGCGCGACCCTCTGCGACCCTTTGTTATAAGAAGCTCAATTCGGTATGCGCAGCTCATAGTGAAAACGGCAAGATTGTGTACTGTTCAAGCTATAAAAACACACAGCTTAACACATTAAACAATACAAAATGAAGTACATTTTGTCAGAGGAAGGATTGGACTTTATTTTGATATATGATACTTCGTGTTTCACATAAATTCACAGCAATAATTGCTAGTTAATGTTGACCTAAGATTATGCCAAAACAGGATTTAGCCCCTTTAGTGGAGCTGTTTGGACTACCTACTCTGAGTATCATTGATTTAGAAGGAACGACTTAGCATGCCAAAAATAATTCTTCATCCTGTTCACAGGCTCTACTATGCTTATAATGCTCTATTATGACAAGTACAGTACCAGTATATTTCAAAAGCTCATGCTGTTGTTGCTCATCCTCTGCAAAAAAAGATGACCACAACTTCAATACATCCTCTGCCTGTTGTGTGTGTGAAGATGACTGACCAGCAGGATCCCTTCCACGAACTGTCAGTTGCAATGAGAGCATGAAAACACTGGAGACCGACTGCACTGGGAGGAGGTATTTTCTCTGCTTTTTCACTGCTGCCTCTTCTGCGCGGTCCTTCATTCATTATTGATCCCAAAGCCATATCTTCAATGAGGAAGACAAAAGACAAAAAAATGATATAATTAAAAATCTGTATGAAAATATTCATCATCAAGGAAAATAAATGTATAAACTATGCCCAGTATCCCCAAATTCAACCAGTGTAGATCTGTATTGGTTGCCAGGGCTGTCTTTTTTTTTCACGTTTTTTTTTTCCCACACTATTTTCGCATGTTTATCTATCCTATCACCCCTACTATATCTAACAAAATGGTATCGTCCGATTACGTTTACGTTTATAACGATGCAACTATTCGTAACTATTTGCCATACTCGTGTAATAGTAGCCTACTGACGGTCTGAAGTTTGAACCAGGGAAAATCCTGGGGAAACTTTTACTTTGATGCTGGTTCTCGTGTACATGTGAAATGAGAAGAAAGGGGCCATGTGCGTATTTGAGATGCCGTTCTACGTCTGTAATTATGAATTCCGATGTAATATTAGGGCATGCTGCATAAGGGCGTCTGTCAGTAGATTTTTCATCAGGGAAAACTGGGAGAAAATGACCGACTTTGTTGTTGGTTGTTGTCTTTATTTGATGTGGTAATCTGAGAGATATTGTGTTCCTTTTATTAAACCGCTTTTCAGTACATGTATGTGCTCTATGACCTGGAACTGGAAATCAAATCTCTCGCTAAAACTTAACAAGTGGAAGCTTTACATAGTAGAGGAGGGAGAATGCAATGTCATGATACATATGGTTAGTAAATTAAGCGAATGGCTTAAAAAATAATTTGTTCACCTGAATGGCCTGACTTGGGGACAGAAAAAGCGCAGAGGTGTTGGGAAAATGATAAAACGTGTGTTAAATGGCATGTAAATGCAGAAAATTCTTGATTTGGGGCCTTCCATTTCACAATAAAACCTACTGCACATCATCACAAGTATTTTATCCAAATATCATAGGGGTCACTTACAATTTATCCACCACTATTGTTGTTACTGCGTCCTGAAGTATACGCGATACACGTGTTCACAAGGACCCGATTGACCTGACTGACGAGGTTATCGGCAACATGCGAACGATCGGCTGACTGGCCGATGGCTATCCCCGCACGGGGCCTTACGTGGACGGGTTCACTCATCGTGGGACGAGGGTTAAATAGAAAAGGAGTCAACCATTTCACCATTGTCTTAGCACTGAGTGTCGGACAAAGGGGATGAAATCAAGCATTGGGTGGGTCTATAAAAACAATCGTTGCTTTGTGCCAAAACATGCCCCATGTCTGATTTTGGCATCCTCTTGGTCTACTAACTTTTCAACAAATGATTTTCAAATGAATTTCAACTTAAAACAAAATGAAAAATACAGTGAAATAAACCTCATTTATTTGGCTTTCTGTGTGAGGCATTCCAACCAATTTATTCATTGTAACTTCTTGTAAGTCAAGGGGGTATACATTTTACCTAATTTTTTTCTGAGGGATACAAGCATCTCATTTTACTTTTTTTAGACGCAAACTTCATCCGATGTCATTTTTTTGTGTGAATCCTTGCAATGTTTTGTGGGTTTTTTTTTAATCGCAAAGGAGGTCAACCATTTCACAATTGACTTAGCATGCTCTGCGACCCTTTGTTATGAGGGGATCAATTCGATACACACAGCTCAGTGCAAAAAATAATGGTAAGACTACGTCCTGTTCAAGCTATAAAAACATGCGGCTTAACACATTAAACAATACAGAAGGAAGTATATTTTGTCAGAGGAAGGCTTGAACTTTACTTTGATGTAGGATACATGGCATTTCACATAAATACACAGCAATAATTGCCTTGTAATGTTGGCCTAAAATTATGCCAAAACAAGATTATGTCCCTTTAGTGGGGCTGTTTGGATTACCTACTCTGAGTACCATTGATTTAGAAGGAATGACTTAGCATGCCAAAAATAACACTTCATCCTGTTCACAGGCTCTACCATGCTTTTAACGCTCTATTATGAAAAGTACAGTACCAGTATATTTCAAAAGCTCATGCTATTGTTGCTCGTCCTTTGCAAAAAAAGATGACCTCAACATCAATATCTCCTCTGCCCGACTGTTTGTGAGTGTGAAGATGACTGATCAGAAGGATCCATTCCATGAACTGCCAGTTGCAATGAGAGCATGGAAACACTGGAGACCGACTGCACTGGGGGGAAGTATTTTCTCTGCTTTTTCACTGCTGCCTCTTCTGCACAGTCCTTCATTCATTATTGATCTCAAAGCCATATCTTCACTGAGGAAGATAAAAGACAAAAAATAAAAAATTACATAATGAAAAATCTGTACGAAAATATTCATCTTCAAGGAAAATAAATGTATAAACTATGCCCAGTATCCCCAAATTCAACCAGTGTAGATCTGTATTGGATTTCCGTTGTCTTGGTAGGATTATGAGAGGGGAATTTATAAAAGCTGCCTTATTGAAAAGGTACAAATCACCTTCATTTCTCAACAGTCTTGTCTACATTTTATAGTTTTGGGGCGCTTTTATACTGTCATTTTTCTCAAACGCTACATCTTCTTATCATATTGTTGTATTATTAATTGATCAACAAATGAAAAGTAATAATATAAATTACCAGTTTATCCACAGAATTTCAGAAAAGAACGCTAGGCTGACTCCAATGCTTTTTCCCATGTTAATTAAATGATCTTTAGCTGAAAAATAACAAAGAAAAGACCACAGGTAAATGAAATATCTATATTATGTAAGGCCAAACTTTGTCATGTATCAAGAAAAATAATAAAAGCAAAACAACTGAAAAATTCTTTTTTCTTTCAAGGACTTTTTTTTTCAACATGCCAATAAACACCCTGAATTTTATGTGGGACAAATTCACAATTCTTTTATTGTTCACATTAAAGCAGGTCAGACCTTTTGTCCCAACTTGGTTTGAGCTGAAGGTTTCTGAACTGATTAAAAGGATTTTTTTTTTTTAAAAAGGAGCGAGGAACACCAGTGCACATTTACCCTACCTTGCATACTAGGTATGACTAGATCTATGTGGTTGGGACAGCACTATTCCCATGACATGGACAACCCAAGAATAATACCATGGAACCAGACTCCTGCCTCACAATATGGCATGCTGAGGAATTAAAAAAAAAACAAAAAACAGTACAGGTAAATTAAGCCAATAGAAACAAAAAATACTAAACCAACATTACAATTTCTCCTTTCAAAAGTGGCAGTTTGTTTATTTTTCTTCAGTGAACACTGGTTTTCATGTGAGACAAATTCATGGTTATTCTTTTCTTTTCAGCTGAGCTCAATGTGAACTTTATTCTAATTTTAGAAAAAAGAAAAAAAAAAGTGGCACGGGGACTCCAGCACACATTACCCTACTTAGCTACACTAGGTGTGCCGTTTGACTATGTGGTTGCGAGAGCACTTTTCCCATGACATGGACGATCCAAAGTCTAATACCCTAAAGTACCAGTTGCCCCTTAAGATCTAAGGAAGTAGGTTCTAATCCGTATGTTTTGTCCGGCCTACCCCCGACCAAACTCCACCCCAGCACTCAGTCCCTCAGCAGCGTCTTAAGGGAGGAAACTCGCCAGATCCTAGGCTATATTACAGGTCAGTTGGGCGTGACTAACCGTGCGAGTACCTTGGTCGACCGTCGACCTCAACGCTACATGGAAGCAGGAGCCAGTAACCACCCGGGTTTCCCCAAAGTGGCTGTTCTGTACTATAAATAGAGTTGGGGTTTCTTATATAACGCAAAATCCTTACAATATCTGCCCTTATGCTAAACAAGATTTGAACTGGAAATGCTTTAACAGTTGTTATTTAATTAATTTCTGCATAATTCTCACTCAAAACATTTAATTATCATTCAAACACTCTTGTTAATAATTAATTCACATTAAGATAGATGCCTATTGATATCGATAGCGTCATAATTATCCATTAAAAAAAATAATGAATTGTAAGCGTGATTATCTACCTTTCTCCCCATGTCACCAGCTTGATTTCCTTGCCACAAACCGGAAGTGGGAATCGATACCACTATTTATCCGAGTAAATCTTTTAATACTACTGGGTACTTCGTATTTGTGTCAAATTCTTCATTCACTTATACTTTTCAAATACCTGCTGCAGACTTTGTTTTTGTCTGTGACAACACTTGAAAATGTAAAGTCCATTGGGGCATGAAAATGTCACGTCATCTTGGTTTTCTACATTATAAGACAGCCACTTTTAAGAGACAAATTCGATACCAAAACAAGCTGTCCATCATCCAAGAGAGGGGCTCACACATCACTCTATGTGCTCGAACTTAAAATTGCCAACAGAACACACAGATATCTATATTATCAGGTGGACTTAAATGAATAAATCAAACATATCAAGAAATAATTGACGTTTATCCGTATCTGTCTGATGACAGGAACTAGATCAAAATCATAAATTTTCAGACATTCCATGATATTGAATACAGGGAAGAAAATTAAAGGAGAATAATCTAGAATGTATAATATAAATACGAAATATGAAAATTACAAAATCATTCCAGGGAAAGAAAAGCCTTTTGCAAATTGGACAAAAATATAATCAACACGACAAACTTCGTTAATGTAGTTTGGCATTCATAAAAAGAAAATAACACATGGATATTAAAGTGTGTAAGTGATTTCTTCATTCTCATATCTTTTTCCTTCTAAAATAAATTACAAAGTAATTCAGGAGAAAGAGGAGCCTCTGACATAATGGACATTAACCCATACCCCGCGCGCTACCCGTAAAGCCCGCTGCACGGTAAGTGACCTTACTCACGGAGAATCTTATCTCGGGTCACTGACCCGTGCTGCTATGCGATGATTACAAACGCTGTCCACGTGGTTCGGTTTTTATTGATCGGTATGAAAACATTCGCTGCTATGCCTCATCACGCTTGATAATGAATTAAGCAGCAAAACCTTAGTCGGTCAATCTCTAACCAATGATCGGACTTATGATTCCAAACTGACAGCTGTAGTTTTCGTGAGAACGAAGCATGATAACTAGCCACGCCCTCCCAAGCCCTACACAAATGGTTTCATCCTGATTGACACATACTAATAAACCAATGTGGGCATTTGAGGCAAGGATTATTTCAGAGCTTGTTTCTGATTGGTTCTTAGATACAGACAACTCCAGATGGTGGTCAGCTTGTGAGAAAATGAGATAATATTGCAAATTTGTTGAGCAACAGTTCGCATACATGTCGATGTTACATCTTTTGAAAGTGTGGGGAGAGCCTTTGAAAGCTTAGTCTTTGTGATTCTGACCAGTGGTTCACTGGTTAACATGTCCATGTCACAATGCGTTTGATTTAGAAGAGATACAGTGAACAATAACACGGTGGTTACGTCTCAAAAAGGTCATTCACCTGATGCGTGAAAATATGGCTTTGCGCTTGAACTTCCCGACTTTTGCCGCCCGTGCGGCGTGAGCGCTTGCGAGTAAATACCGACAATTGCCGCCCCTCGCAGGGTGAGGGTTAAGAAAACAGAAACGAAGGACTTCCCCTGAGTGTTCGGCATTCATCCAACAAACAACAGTGGACAATAAAGTGAATCAGTAATTTCACTTTACTCTTTTTCCTGTTTTCTAAATCTCTCTTAGTTTGTGGTGTAGATTGCTGACTTAGATAGGCGTCACACAGAGAAAGTTGTTCGCAACATGTCACTCGCTGCAGACCAAAGGTTGCATGTTGATATCCATTTGACACTTGTCCAAAGTTTATCATCACATGTCACTTGCCATACGTGATTAGCTTTATGACAAATGTCACATACCGTACGACTTCAAACATGTCACACAAAAAAGGTCGCATGCTATATCCCACTTTTTAAAAGGGTGAAGAACATGACAGACAGTGCCACAGCACTTTTCATCTCGTAGTTATCTCAACGGTATAATCAACGAAGAAATCGATGACATCGTTCAATGTATGTTGCGACCAAAATATGCAAGCCATGAAATTGAAGTAGAATTCCATACTTATTTAAAGTACAGTGCAATCCTAATATCTTGACATAAGTGGGACCGTCTGACTTGTCGAGTAAAGAGAAAGTCGAAATAGCAGATTAGTGGTGGATGAGAAAAAAAAGGGAAGGGGGGGGGGGGGGGGATCAAACATCATCATAATGAGAAATGTCCAATAAATAACGCAATTATGTCCCTTTTTCTTTTAATTATCGGCATATTGTTACCCGTTCCTTCAATATCACTGTTGTGCGGACCATTTGCTTGTCAAAGATTTGCCAACATTGGCGAAATGCTGTAGCTATCAAATGCGCAGTGCTCCACTTTTTTTTTAACCTCAGCCTGACTGTTTCTTCAAAAGAAGTGATGATACCAATGCACACACAATATGGCAATTAACCAAGAGATCCAGGTCAAGGCCTAGTATCAATGGTCAACGAATGTTTTATGGGAAAAAAAATTGTCTATTTTACTCTGTACTTTGACTGCCATAAGCCTATGCATGGCACTCCACACTCACCATACTGAAGCCAAGGGCCATCCTCTATGTCCACACATAAACGAAATAATCTTCTTTGATAAGACAGGTCAACATTGCACTGATATCTGTCTCTTGTTCTTCGAGAGTTCCTTCACCCACACATTCTAGTGGCAGTTCATCAGTCGCCATGTTTGTTGACAAAAAAGACCAACACACCTCGTACACAATGAATGGAAGACAAAAAAAAACAACTTAAATCATTCCACGACAAGTTGACTTACCCATGAGATATACATGCAGACAGTGGCATGTGACTTTGTAGTTTGTTGATGTGGTGAGCGACAAATGGCCAGTAACTTTTTGTATGTGACGGGCTTTCTGCCAGGCTTGTGCATGGCACCAAGCAGATGTTCCTTTCTCTGTATGACTGCATTTGTGTGCTGAAATGCATTCAAAATAACAAATTGCATGAAGCGACTGGTGAGCAACTTTCTCTGTCTGGCACCTACACTTATAAGACCTCTATTTCACTGATCACATCTCTTGGCTAGTTGGAATGGTATGTCAAACATCAATCAGAATACGGCTTTGTTCTGACTTAAGTCCAATATAGGAATAACGTCATTTTTTTCTACGTCAATCTGTTGTATAAATTCTACATAGGATTGACATCAAATTTGTATGTAGGAATGGCATTGTTCTGATGTTGGCAATCCAATCAGAATACTACTATATTCAAACTTATATCCTATATAGGGATGATGTCATTTTTTTTCTAGAACAGTCTGATTTAGGAATTCCATGTAGGAGTGACATCAAGTTTTGCATGTTGGAATGGCATCGTTCCGAAACTGGCAATGCGATCAGAATACGACTTTGCTCCGACTTAAATATGACATAGGAAAGATGTCATTTTTTATTACATCAATCTGATGTAGGAATTCTACATAGGTTGATATCAAGTTTGCAGGAATGGCATCATTCCGATTTTGGCAATCTGATCAAAATACTATTTTGTTCTAACTTAAATCCGACATAGGAATGATGTCATTTTTTCTACATCAATCCAATGTGGGAATTCTATGTAGGACTGACTTCAAGGTTGCAACCAGGTATGACATTGCTCCAATGTTAGTAATGTGATCAAAATACTACTTTGTTCAGATTTAAATCCGACATTGGAACGACATCATTTTTTCTACATCAATAATTATGATGTAGGGTTGACATCAAGTTTGCACTTAGAAGATATGATATCGTTATAATGTTGGCAATGCGATCAAAATACGATTTTTTAAAATGCTACAATACCATTTTTTCTACATCAATAAGATTCTGTGTTGAATTGACATCAACTTCGCACAAAGGAATGATATTGTTCCGATGTTAGTAACCCCATTTAAAATGACTTTGTTCTGACTTAAATCCTACATAGTAATGATGTCATTTCTTTCTACATCAATCCGATGTAGGAATTTTACCTAGGATTGACATCAAGTTTGTACCTAGGAATGACATTACATATTGTTCTGAGGTGGCAATCTGATCGGAATACTACTTTATTCTGATTTACATCCAACATAGGAATGATGTCATTTTCTCTACATGAATCCTATGTGCTACGTAGGACTGACATCAAGTTTGCACATAAGAATGATATTGTTTCAATTTTGGCTTTCCGATCAAAATATGACTTTATTCTGACCTAAATCTGAGATAGGAATGTCATAATTTTTTTTAACATCAACATGATGTAGGAATTCTACATAGGATTGACATCAAGTTTGCACCTAGGAATGATATCATTCCAATGTTGACAACCTGATCAAAATATGACTGTTCTGACTAAAATCCGACAAAGAAATGATGTGATTTTTATCTACATCAATCCGATGTAGGAATTCTATGTAAGATTGACAGTTTAAATTCGACAAGTGCACGGGGATGACGTCTTTTTTTTGTATCTCAATATGAAGTAGGAATTCTATATAGGGTTGACATCAAGATTGAATGTAGGAATGGCATCGTTACATTGTTGGCAATCCAATCAGAATATTACTTTGTTCCGACTTAAAACCAACATAGGAATGATGTTGAGGGTGAGGTCATTTTTTCTACATCAATCCCATATAGGAATTCTATTTGTGAACGCTAGTGAAACCTGGCATCAGTTGGTCGGCTGGGCTGCATGTGTTTCTCTTTTCAAAGCCTTGTAACAGAATGTTATTTTCTTAATTAACCAGAAATTAAAACTGTGCATCAAATAAGATGCATGCTATCTACATGTGAGAATTCATAAATGCAAGCTTCAAAGAACTTGTGCTAGAAGATTCAAAGAGGTTATAGGCTATTCCCCTTTCGTAAGGCACACCCACAAGCGATAGCCAGACAGGATTACACTGTATTCCAGTTTGCAAACAAAGCTAACTATTTTGGTAAACACCGCACAAAGGATATGTTGTTAAATATTTTAAATACTACAGTTGAAAATGTTCGGTAAAGATGGCATCAAATTGTACTATTTAATTGAACTTTAAAAAAATATACGAGTTAAGATTACTTGAGCATATTACAAACTACAACATAAAATGATTCAAAATACTTTGATCACTTATATACTTACATCATTATCTGGGCTTTTAGTATACTTTGCATTCTTTTTAAAAAAGCACCAAAATAATTGGAATGGGAAGAGTTCGGGACATTCAGACCACCCAGTCAATCCCTAAAGCTAACATTAAACCAGTTTCTAAGCCTGTCTTTATCCCTGTTAGCAATCGCTGACCCCACTGTTTACTCTTTCAACCAGAAATGAAAAGAAATATTGGGGCAGTTTGCAAAGAATTGTTAGAGTTCAAGGTCATCAGGAACTCTTTCCATTAGACCTAGATCCTACAGAAAAACGAGCTAAGCCTAGCTAGCATCCCTATGTTAATCAGATGCAGCGCTGTATAGGATTTCTGTAAGGTTAGTAGGATTACCATAGGGCTGGATTCCCTACATCAAATTGATGTCAGCACAATGTCATAACCAGAGGATCTACATAGGAACGATGTCATTCCAATGTATGAACTTGAAATTATTCCTAAGTGTTGGACTTCTGTGGGGTTACCGGCTGGGAGGCGACATCGTCAACATTGTTAGATTGGTTTGTTTTCTGAAGGAGCTCGATCTGTGCTTGTTGTGCCCCTATTTTTTATTTATCTTTTACTGGTACACACATTTTACTAGGCTTCAAAAAGTAACAGAATAAGATAAACAGAAGAGAACAGGTACATTTTTTTGTTTAATAAAAGGGAGTTAATGGCTTTTCCCATTCAAATAGGGCTGTTTTCCCGGATTCCTTCCCTTTATCAGTTATACGAGTTACATAATGTATTGATCATATAAGTTACAAAATTAATATGGTGAACCTTATGGGAGGTTCAATCAAGCCATCATCATTCTATGCCAATTGGCCATCACAAAGAGAAGTATAAATTGCTGAAGATTCTGTTCTCCATTCGTCAGCCTAAACTGGCCGATGGAAAAATCTAAACTATGAAGAAGAGCCAATTATTGTCAAAGTAGTAAGAGTATAATCAGCCGGTGACAGAAAATATAGCCATTTAATCATTTTCTTCAGTAATGCTCACCTTGTCTCAAAATCTAATACATAATTATAGATCTATTCCTTCCTGGGTATGAAACAGAGAAATTTATGTATTTTATTGTCCAAGACGGGAGGACTTCCGAATGCGTTCCGTAACTCGACAAGTGCGTAGGCATTGTCAGATTGATATGTAACGACGTGAGGGTCTAGTCAGTTTGTATCATCGAGGCCGTAGGCCGATGTTCGTCTGGGCAGTAGTCAGATTGACATATCAGGGAAAGCCGCCGGGGTAGCTATGTACTGTTTTCACTCGGGCTATGGAACGCATTCGGAAGTCCTTCCAAGACGGTGCCTATCTTGTCTCTAAATCCAACAACTGCGATCATAGAAGGTTCGACATAATGCCTGTGTTGCTTATTTCGTTTCAGAACATTATCTTCAAAGTATTTTGAAATTTTAGTTGCATTCAAACTAAAACTAACGAAACAATCTCAACTATGCTTGAAAAAATATGTATCGAGGGGCTTATGCGTGGAATAGGGGGAGGCAGAGTATGCAATCAGCGGTAGTCAACAGTTCGGCATTCTGTTTGAAAATATCTAAAGTGGAGTTACATACAGGAGGACGGGAGAAAGAGAGATGAGAAGTTAGGGAGAGAGAGAGAGAGAGAGAGAGAGAGAGAGAGAAAGAAAGAAATTAAAAGATCAAGTGACCAAATTTAAACTTCTTATAGGGGAGGACTTCCGAATGCGTTCCATAACTCGACAAGTGCATATAGGCATTGTCAGATTGATATGTAACGACGTGAGGGTCTAGTCAGTTAATTGTATCATCGAGGCCATAGGCCGATATTCGTCTGGGCAGTATAGTCAGATTGACATATCGGGAAAGTCGCCGGGGTAGCTATAGTACTGTTTTCACTCGGGCTATGGAACGCATTCGGAAGTCCTTCCAATATTTATTTAATTATTTATTGTACGGTACGGTAGCATTATACACGTACGCGGTATTACCATTGACAAACTGGCAGTCAAACGATTGCTCAATGGAATATTAACCTCCTCACCTTGTACATGTACAATAAATACAGTCGTAGATCCTCATGGACTTCACCTTGTAAGGAACGGTTTCAAAGTACTTGTAGCTTATTTAACACTGCACATAAGGTAATCCATCATTGTTTGAAACACCCCATCACTTTTGCTTTGAGTAAATTCCTAGAGAGCAACACATCTGACTTAGTCTGAAGTTGTGAAACGTAAAGAGTGGACGGGCATTTATCCCTTAAAACATTCAAAGAGACTATCCTGAACTGCAGCGATTCTGTGCAACACATTAAAGAAAGTGAGCTGCTAAAACGTACTTGTGAGCATGTCTTTGGACATGTGAGGGGGTGGGGTGGGGTGGGCTTTATGGTGAGCCGTTCAGTTTTCTCATGCACACCTTGCACTGTGGAGCTTCGCAAATAAAGCCATTTCCTCTCTCACTTTCTCCTTTTCTCTCTCCCTCCCTCTCTCTCTCTTTCTCGGGCATGTAGAAAGGGGGGAGGGGGTGCTTAATGGTGAGCGATTCAGTTTTCTCGTGGCTCACCTTACACAGTGCTGTGGAGCTTCGCAAATAGACCCACTTCTTTCTCTCTCCCTCTCTCTCTCCATATATCTCTCTTTCTTTCCCTCTCTCCTTCTCTCTCTCTGCACTGGAAGTTCTTTGGTTTCTCGGCTGATGGTCCCCATTTTCATCTGATTTTGTTAATAGCCCCCCCCCCCCCCCCATCCCCAACAGATTTTTTTTTGTAAGTGACATGGCCCTTCTGTGACCCACATTAACTGCATCCTTTTAATTCATGACTGCAAATTACATGTACATGTATTTAGAAAAGAGCAAAATACAAGTAATATATTATTCTTTGCTTTCGTTTCGTTGCCTTTCATCTTCTGCGTGAGCTGCATGTCCCTTGAGACGACTTACGAGTTTGGGGTTTTTTTTTGGTTTTTTTATTTTATGGCACATTAGACGGAGAGAGATAAAGAGACACAGAGAGAGAGAGAGAGAGAGAGAGAGATAGAGAGAGAGAGAGAGATAGAGAGAGAGAGACACAGAGAGAGAGACAGACAGACAGACAGACAGACAGACAGACACAGAGAAAAACAAGGATAGAGAGAGAGAGAGGGGACGACACACATACAACTAGGGAGAAAGAGAGATAGAAATAATGTTTTAAACAATTGGCATGGAAACGATGAAGATGATATCATTAATTGTAACCTGTAAGTGCACAGAATTAGTGAAGACAGGGGAGTGGATGAATATGGTCATAGATTAATCAACATTATGTAAAATGGGTGATCTATTGATTTTGAATGGAAGAGGGGGGGGGGGGGAGGACAAAAGCAGTGGGAGAATTGATGTTTTCTAACAAAACGGGCAAACTGTTATAGATTATGTTTTATATTCATAATAAGAAACGTTAAATGGGTGGTGTATCTGAAGTAAATATACTTGTTTACACAATGCCTGCAAAACTCCTTGTAGATTTTTTTAATTAGATGAGCAAAATTCCGAAGGCCACAGCTAAGCTCAAATATACTCTTTTAGTCTTTAGTTTCCATAGTTGACCATGGCTGACTCAACAATTTAGACAACATAGTTAAACTCACTGTAATTCTATGCTCTAGCTTCCTCTAGCGGTGGGGCGGGGGGGGGGGGGGACAAGGCAGTTACTGTACCACTTTTGTCCCCCTGTAAATTCGGCCTCTGCTTTACAACACTAAATGTCTCCAAATTTAAATAATAATAGGGTGCGTGATTTTGTATGCCTTCGCTACCCAATTCTGATACATCTGCCAAGTCGTTCTATATCATTACTGATTATTTCTGACCACCTCTCTCAGAATTTGGAGGCACACCGTTTAGCCTGTAATAGATAGTACATCACTATCAAATTTACACTTTTCTTTTCTTTTTATCTTCTCTATTGTCAATATCATCTCCCTCATGGCCTTCTAGCCACTTCATCATTAAGAACATTTAAGTTAATGGATCTTTTCAAAATATGCCCTACAGTATCAAATTTCTCATCATTTACTTTTTTGTCCATTACTCTCTTGTGACTTCTTCTTCGTCTTGCTCCTCTTTTTCTTCCTTCAGAGAGAAATTCTTTTATAATTAACTCTTTTAAGATCAGAGTTATTTTTGTATTTATAAGGACTTTTTTCATGGACCATTACTATTTACTGACAATGCAGTGTGCGGTGGTCTGTCATTTTGGGCTCGGCTAGACCTAGCGATGCAGTGTGGGTTAAGATTTGTCTGTGCACTTTAAGATGTACAATCTAATACCAAACAAATAAACAAATGCATTGAATGATTGATTTATGACTGAACTTTATGTGTGTCCTACTAGTGATACACACAGTAGTCAAGCAATACCAGATGTTTCACACACATAAGAATTCATGATTTTTGTGAAAATAGACTCCAAATTTCTATTCTCTTATTCACACAGGCTTCTTGTGGACAAAGACACACCTTGTGAATTATACAGAAAAACATAAGAATTGTCAATATTGTTTTCAAAGCAGAGTTTATTTTCAGAAATGTGTCAGACATGGAGCAGAAAGGCTTTTTGTTGATCATTTGCTGCAGTTATAACTAGAGCTGTCTTAATGCATGGGCACATTGGGCAGTCGACCGGGGGCCCCAAGGGTTTAGGAGGCCCCTTGCATTCAAATTTACACTGGTTTGTAAAACAGGGATGAAAATTCTATTTCTTTCCCCAGAAACCCATAACGATGTTATAGTTAAGACAGTCCTTAGTTATAACAAATATGTATATATATATGGCCTTTAGCGTCTTTACAGACGGTCTTAGCAGCTAGAATATTCACTTTCACTTTGACTGACAGCTTCTCTCGTGGCTTATTCTACCAATGTTTGACCCGAGAGTGCGATGGCAGTGATTGCAGGTCAGTCTTTTGGGTTCACTTTGGCGAGTGTTTTCATTCCGCCTCTGTCGTTTTGTCAGGTATGTTTCTTTTGCCTTGAAGTCTATTGCGAGCGTGCCACTGCGCAATTTTTGTCTCCATCTGCTTCGATCACTTGCAAGGTTCTCCCATTCATTGGGGTCGATGTTGAATGCTTTCATCGTGACCTTGCAAGTGTCTTTGAATCGCAGATGTGGCCTACCTCTGGGTCGGTTGCCAGTAGCAAGTTCCCCGTAGAGAATTTGTCTGGGGATGCGATCATTTTCCATACGGTGGAGATGTCCAAGCCACCGCAGTCTTTTTTTGCCTAGGAGAGCCTGAGTTGATGGAATGTTGGCTCGGCTCAGAACTTCGATATAACAAATATGTAAGAGTGAATAAACTAAAGGAAAACATGTTGAGATAGTACAAAAACAATGAAATAATAACAGTATGATAAGAGGAAAACTTTGTCCATATCTTTTCTTTGCTCATGAAACAAGTTTTCATTAAGGTTAAAATACTATGCTCTGTGGATAAATGGGTGGGCGAATGGGTGGATGGGTGAATTGGACAGAGGGATGGATGGATGGATGGATGGAGGGACAGAGGGATGGATGGAGGGATGGATGGATGGATAGATGGAATGCTGGATGGATGCATAGATGGAGGGAAGGATGTATGAACAAATACATATAGAGAGATATTATGTATCTTTAAATCTTTTTTTCTTCATAGTTTGCTAGTAACTGATATTACCCTACATGTCAATTATCTTCATCTTTTTGTTTCTTAACCCTTTCCTGCCTAAAGCTGGGAAAAAAATACAAGTCCAATACTTCCCCATTTTTCATACCCAGTTGCCTAAGAAAAGGGAACTAATTCCAAATTCCAGAAGTCTGATATTTTTAAAGAAATATTTGTACATGTAATTATTATCCGGTGTAGGTGAAAATGGTACAAAGATATAGATAAATGAAGGCCCCTTCAGGAAATATTATATACATGTCTATGAGTTGAACTGAAATTTATTGCAATAAAAAAAGTTGAAACTCATTGCAAAATGTACCATTTTGTTCAGTTTTTCTGCACGTATTGTCCCAAAAAATGTCATCGTTTTGAGTCCTCGTGATATTTAATATAACAGCTATTACCTTGTATATGAATGTTATAAAGGAATCAACCAGTGCATTTGATGTGGAAACATCAACACAACTGAACAGCTGATCAACACTGTTTGCACATCCGATATTCTGTGATTTCAAAACTTACTGAAAAAAAAGTTCACAAGCTAGATGCATCCATTTTTATTTTTAACTGAAGAGTGGACATCTTGTTTCTAATGTGATTATACCTCTAAATCAGGCTATCAATGAAATCAGGTTGCTAAGAGACTTTATAAATAGCACACTGATAGATGTATTCGGGTGAATTGGGCTGATACGAGCATGGTCAGATGCAGTCGTATTAAACAGAAGCAAACATGTTGCATTGGGGCGCATTAGGCGGGAATGGATTCATTTTCTATTTGTCTAAAATCAGCAAGGCTATTCCAATTCATAATACAGGCTGCTGTAATTTACAGTTATATACAGAACACTTAATTAATAGAATATATGTACAGTCCAATCCACTTATCTTGACATGGCTTTTGTTGCCATTCTGGGTAGCTCGACACAATTTTTAAGTCCCAATCTATTCCTTCTTTAATCCTACTAAATATTTCCCCGTAACTCGATGTGTTGTTCCATTCTTTCCTCTTATATCGACACATTTCTCCCCAACCAGAGCACAATAACTGCACTAGATCTACTACTGTGCTACTGAAAATGCCCACGCAACTCCCCGCATAAAAGACCTCGATCTTTATTTCTTTTTGCGGTGCTGGCGGGGAGGGGTAAGAGAGGAGGTGTGTGGACACAGGGGATGACCCTTGGCTTCAGCAACGCCAGTTTGGAGTGCATGTACAGAGTACTACAGACTGAGTTTTTTTTTTTCCACAAAATATTCATTTGCCGATGATACTAGGCCTTGACCTAGATCTCTTGGTTGACTGCCGTACTGTGTGTGTATCAATATTATCACTTCTTCTGAAGAAACAAGTCAGGTGGAGGTTAAAAATAAATAGTAGAACACTGCGCATTCAAATCTTTGCCACGAAACTCCATCACACAACAATGATATTGGAGGAACGGGTGATGATAGTAATAGTATGCCAATAATTGAAAGAAAAAGGGACATAACTGGGTTATTTATTAGACACCTTTCCAATAATGGTAATGTTTGAACTCTGAGCCTCCCCCGCCCCCCCCCTTCCTTTTTTTTTCTCTTCCAGCGTAAAGCAGACTGTCCTACTGATGTCGAGAAAGTAGGATTGTACTGTATTATTAATGTCTGCAGCATTCAATACAGTGCAATGCTATGATAGACATGTTTTTTACAATTTTAAGTACGTGCCAAAAACATGAAAGAGGCAAACTAAACATTCAAATTTCAATGTTTGATTCTACATAGAAAAGTTACTTTACATAATGAAGAAACGGCCACAGAATGAATATAATTATACTTGAAACATACAACAGTAACATTCGCATAAAAGTATATGAATGAGGAAATTACCAAGAGCCCAACTATTGTCTATGAGTTATGAAAACGCAGACATTTTTTGTGCATTAACAGACTGTACATCAGAAGCTCAGTGCTGCAAAAGATTAACGCAAATATAAATAGAAACAGAAATAGACGGTCCAAGACTTTTGCCACTGCTTGTCACTCGACCTTGTTTCCTGCATGAGATTTCCATTGGATGAAGAGCTGCTGATGTCATCACCTTGGGTTCCTGGATGTTCTCCTTAATGTGCTTGCCATCGCTGTCTTTGAGGGAGCTTGGTCAAGGTCAGACAATGTATCTGTCTCTGGTGCTGAATAGGGAGTGGATGGGTGTGTCAGAAGTTGCTGTAATATCTCCTGCACAGTCCCAACAATACATCCCTCGGGAGCCAAAACACAGCTGAAAAATACATGGAAAATATTTGCTTGAAACCTGATGAAGAGAAGCTCACTACTTCTGATTGTCCCTATTGAGGCCAGCCTAAAACAGCCCTTTCAAGAGCTGAACAGAATGCTCTACTTAGAGCTGCAGCAGAATAAGGCAAAGTCAAAATGTGGCAAGAAGAAACAGTTATACGAAGCAAAACCTCACATAAGAACTAATACAGAAATGATACAGTAAAACACAAAGGAAAAGGACAGACAAATCAAGCTTTCATCTCCTGACCTTCTTCAGGAAAATAAATGTTACAGGATAGAAATTTAAACAAATGAATAAATCATAGAATGTTTCACAAATGCGGATAATTATCCTCTGCAAGTTCCAGACATGGAGTCATAGGGTAATCACAGAAAGGCCACCTATTTAGTCGGCGTCTATAGGTCGGAGCTTCGGGTTACCACCCAGAGCACCTATGCAGCACATAAAGGCCGCCCACTCAAACTTTTGCAACTGATTAGGGCGGTCCCATACCCTCTGTTGACTCCAAACCCACCCTCACATGCCAGCTTGATATACCTATACGTAACTGATTAAAGTAGTGGCGCCTTCACAGGTTCATTGGAAATAGCGCCTGCCTGTCCGGTGGTCAAGTACATGTAATACACTTTGTTTGTAATTGTTCATCTCTCTGATATGAAAAAAGCGTGCTCTTAGGCGAATGGTACTTAAATAAGCGTGCTGTTAATTTTATATAGAAAAAATTATGTTTTTTCTTAAAGAGCGTGCTGTTAGAAGGATTGTGCTGGTAGCCGGTGTGCTGTTAGGCAGTGACCATTGTACTATAAATTGATCAACAAATGAGATGTGATAATATAAATTACCAGTTTATCCATAAGATTTCAGAAACGAGTGCTAGGCTGACTCCAATGCTTTTTCACAACCCTCTCCAGTACATATACATGGACAATTTCACAAAACGTTTTAGGCAGTCTAGGTAGACAGTGATTCTCAGATGGGAGGCACACAACCCTCTTGGCAAAGGTGTGTCTGGGGAGGGATATCAGTCAGAGGAGGAACTCGAGAAAGAATGCGCTCTGTACACTGTGTATATATATATAAATATCAAATGAGGTAATAATTAACAGAATTATAATGCTGATCACAAACTAACAGTTCACAAAAATGTGTTTCAATAATTACCACTGTAAAAGTATTATATCGTTTGGGTATTATTTCATACGCGAGGCTTTGCTATGTACCACTTTTTCTTTTTGCCTATTTTTGACATGGTAAAAGTATTACAGTGAAAAAATTAATGACAATTCAAAATGAGGGAGGAACTGTAGAACCACTGGGTCGCATGGGGAGAAATGTGGCCTAGAACTTGGAGTATTATTGATTTAGAAGGAACGACTTAGCATGCCAAAAATAACACTTCATCCAGTTCACAGGCTCTACCATGCTTTTAACGCTCTATTATGACAAGTACAGTACCAATATATTTCAAAAGCTCATGCTGTTGTTGCTCGTCTTTTGCCAAAAATGATGACCACAACTTCAATATCTCCTCTGCCTGGCTGTTTGTGTGTGCAAAGATGACTGATCAGGAGGATCCATTCCATGAACTGTCTGTTGCAGTGAGAGCATGGAAACACTGGAGACCGACTGCACTGGGAGGAGGTATTTTCTCTGCTTTTTCACTGCTGCCTCTTCTGCACAGTCCTTCATTCACTATTGATCTCAAAGCCATATCTTCACTGAGGAAGACAGAAGACAAAAAAAATGACATATCTAAAAATCTGTACGAAAATATTTATCTTCAAGGAACATACATATATAAACTATGCCCAGCATCCCCAAATTCAATCAATGTGGATCTGTATTGGATTTCCGTTGTCTTGGTAGGATTATGAGAGGGGCGCAATCCCTACATCAAAGCAATGTTGGTGTGATGTCATAACCAGTGGATCTACATGAGAACAATGTTTTTTCCATGTGCAAACTTGATGTAAATCCTACACGTCAGCTTTTTGTAGGATTAGTGACTGGGAGACATAGAAGACGTTTAAACCAAGTAGGAGTGGCATGGGCTGAGAGGACATTCAAGTTACAGAAAAAGTTGTTTACCTCAGTTTACTGCGAGCAACCAGTGGGTTGCAGTTCTAATTAATTATCAATATTTAAAACAAGCCCTGATAAAGAAAACTATTTCTTTACTATAAAAATGAGTGAAAATATTATTCTTTTGAGACAAATTGGTTTACATAGGAATAAAAAAATATAATCATGTAGGTGGAATCGTATAAAAGTGATACTGAAGGAAAAGCAATGGGGATTATTTTGAAAACAGTTATAGGTAAATGAATTTACAGTGGAAAAGGAGGGCATATTGTGCTCTTTGCTAAAAATATTGTTGCAATCTCCAGGACGAAGGGAAAAAGATGTGTTTGAATTACTTGCAACAGTAGACTAGGTTTAACTCTATATAAAAACGTGTTTTACGTTGACAGGATACAATCTAAGAGTGAATTCAAATGGTGTATTATACTCCAAATGATAGTTTTAGCACTTCAGGGCCAGACAACTGTCACAAAAGTGATGTCAAAACAAAAAACAAAAAACAAAATAATAGAATCAGGTCTTCCATTTATGAAAGCTGCCTTATTGAAAAGGTACAAATACTCCTGAATCTTACATTCACCATCCTTTGTGCAACTCAATTCATTGAGAAAAAGGAAAAGACAATGGAAAAGGAAGGTGCAACATCACCTTCATTTCTCAACAATCTCGTCTACATTTTATAATTTTGGGTCGCTTTTATACTGTCATTTTTCTCAAACGTTACACCTTCTTATTAGATTATTATACTGTAAATGATATGTGATAATATAAATTACCAGTTTATCTATAAGATTTCAGAAACGAGTGCTAGGCTGACTCCAATGATTTTTCACAACCCTCTCCAGTACATATACAGGGACAATTTCACAAAACGTTTTCGGCAGTCTAGGTGTAGGATTCTCAGATGGGAGGCACACAACTCTCACGGCAAGGCATTGACTGGGGAGGGACTTCAGTCAGAGGAGGAACTCGAGAAAGAATGTGCTCTGTACACTGTGTATATATCTATATAAATATCAAATGAGGTAATAATTGATAGGATTATAATGCTGATCACAAACTAACAGTTCACAAAAAAGTGTTTCAATAATTACCACTGTAAAAGTACTTTGTATCATTTGGGTATTATTTCTTATGCGAGGCTTTGTTATATACAATTTCTTTTTGCATATTTTTGACACTGTAAAAGTATTACAGTGAAAAATTTAATGACAATTCAATATGGGGGAGAAACTTTTCTTATCCACAGGATCAAAAGCACGTAGCAACTGTGTGAGGCCTTCCAGCCTCTTTATTCTTTTTAACTTCTTGTGGTGTTTTTACGGCATCCACATATCAACACTTTGTTTTGGACCCATGAGTTGCAGTCGCTGTTATAATCTTCTGTGTTCAAAAAGAACATAAGCACCATCTATGTAATGAAAAGAATGGAAACATCTTCATTAAGAAATCAATGAAATACATGTATTTTACTTTTGCCTTCAAAGATACAGTTTTATATGAAATTGTGGGGCCTTTTTAATGATCCTTTCAATACCTAAGCTACTTGGTAAATGCTAAACATATCACAAGCTAAAAAGAGCTAGAAAGAAAAAGACTTGTAAAAAAGGCTGGGGGAGAAAAGGAATACTTGGAGAGAGAAAAAAGGAATAAACAAACAAAACAAAACAAAAGTGAGGAAGAAAAAGGTATGAAGAAAAAAAAGGAACCAGAAGAAAAAAAAAGAGAATCCAGTCAGCCATAGGCTGGAATAGACTACAAAAATGTGAGTATTATGACAGTCTTCTCAAAACCGTAAAATTTGCTCATTAACCATTTGAGTGCCAATCACTGATATATCAATTCTTCCGCTGGTCATGTTTGTGCCAGTCACTGATGCATGAAGTTAGGTAAGATAGTCTAACAGAAGAAATGATGAAAAGGAAAAACATTTAGGCAAAGCATCGCTGGGGATAAAAATGATTACAGTGCAGCTGTCAAATAAGGGCTATAACCCATCTTAATCATTCAGACATTCTATAATTTTGATTACTTTCCTTACGTCAGATGTTGCCTGTTTCTTACAGCAAACTGAAAACAGTAATTGGGGGAATTTGACTTCAGACCATTTGATATGCTCAGTGTTGCACACAAACTTCTCTAGTACATATACAGGGACAATTTCACAAAACATTTTAGGCAGTCTAGGTGTATGATAGTGATTCTCAGATGGGAGGCACACAACCCTAATAGCAAGAGTGTGACGAGGGAGGGATTTCAATAATAATAATAATAATAAATGGCATTTATATAGCGCTTAACCCTGTTCCACAGGCTCTAAGCGCTTTACAGAACTTATTTACTACTTTACAAACGCATTCACTCCCACATTCTAATTGTACATAATATGCACACAATCTCATGTCAACCACAGAGCAGAATGGAGCTGCCTGCGAGGCGCTAAACACACTGCACTGCTTCTTTCCCTCTCGCTGTCTCACTCACTCTCTCTCTCTATCTCGGAGCAAATTGTAACGAAGCCTGTTAGGCGCAGATCACAACTCACAACAGTTCACAACTCACAGCAGTTCACAACTCACATCAGTTCACAACTCACAACTCAAATAATATTTGAAAATTTATTAATAACAATATATATTTTAATAATGAATAATAATAAATTTTTGTTGTTGCTGGTGGGGGAGGGGGGATGATATGGATAAATCTTAATCTATTAATTTCAATTTCAATTTTGCCCGGGCAGCGGCCTTTCGGCCTGCTCTTTACGATTTCCAACTGCCAAGGTATCTTTAACGTACGCAACGTGCACACGGGCCCTCCGAATTTTTTCGTCCTTATCCGAGAAGACTAGGTACTCGATCCTACCCCCCAATAGGACCAGGGACTTGAAAATATGAGAAAAATCCAATTTCCAACATGCCTGCACTGCCCGGGTTTAGAACCCGGGACCCTTGGCATGAGAGGCGAGCACCTTGCCTCTAGACCACCAATCCGAGGAGGAACTCAAGAAAGAATGCACTCTGTACACTGTGTATATAAATATCAAATGACTTAATAATTAACAGAATTATAATGCTGATCACGAACTAACAGTTCACAAAAAAAGCGTTTCAATAACTACCACCGTAAAGGTATATTGCATTGTTTGGGTATTATTTCTTACGCGAGGCTTTTCTATGTACAACTTTTTCTTTTTGCCTATTATTGAAACTGTAAAAGTATTATTGTGAAAAAATTAATGACAATTCAAAATGGGGGAGGAATTGGAGAACTACTGGATCATACGGGAAAAATCTGGCCTAGAACTCTCAGTAGGTAGTCCAAACTGATTTCTACTTTTTATCACATCTTACCACTTATTGTCTAATCGGATGGAGCTTGCTTTTTCCAGAAATGTTGATACCAGATTTATTATTCTGGCCTTTAAGGTTAGGAAAGTTATGGCATTTTCAAAAGTGAAAAAACGCCTGAAATTTGCTACCTTTTGCAAACTGCACGATGGTCTATTGAGTAATGCCATTAAAAATTGTAAGTATCCAAGTCAAGGAGATGTACACTATGCCATATTTCTTTGAGGGGCACAAACATAATACAAGCATCCCATTTTACTATTTTTAGTCAGCAAACTTCATCCGACGTCATTTTTTTGTGAACTCTTACAGGGGAGACAAAAATAATGTTTTGTGTTTTTTTTTTTTTAACCCTAGTCCTGCGGGAGGCCACTATATTGGCCTCCCCACGCAACACGCTAGGCACGGGAGGCCATTATTTTGTCCGACACGCTTAACCGCGGGTCCTGCGGGAGGCCACATTTTTGTATAGCAACGGTGCGCCTCGCGCTTTGTTTATTCAGTTGCCAAAGCGGTCATTTTTTTTTCACGTTTTTTTTCCCAGAATATTTTCGCGTGTTTATCTATTCTGTCACCCCTACTATATCTAACAAAACAGTATCGTCCGATTACGTTTACGTTTATTACGATGCAACTATTCGTAACAATTCGTCATACTCGTGTAATAGTACTGACGGTCTGAAGTTTGAACTGGGGAAAATCTTGGGGAAACTTTTACTTTGATGCTGGTTGTTGTCTACATGTGAAATGAGAAGAAAGGGGCCATGCATGTATTTGAGACGCCGTTCTACGTCTGTAATTATGAATTCCGATGTAATATTAGGGCATGCTGCATAAAGGAGTCTGTCAGTAGGTTTTTCATCAGGGAAAACTGGGAGAAAATGACCGACTTTGTTGTTATCTTTATTTGATGTGGTAATCTGAGAGATATTGTGTTCCTTTGATTAATCCGCTTTTCAGTACACGTATGTGCTCTAGGACCTGAAACTGGAAATCAAATCTCTCGCTAAAACTAACATTATAGTAAGTGGAAGCTTTACATATAGAGGAGGAAGAATGCAATGTCACGATACATGTGGTTAGTAAATTAAGTAAATGGCTTAAAAAATAATTTGTTCACCTGAATGGCCTGACTTAGCTACAGAAAAAGCGCAGAGGTCTTGGGAAAATGATAAAATGTGTGTTAAACGGCATGTAAATGCAGAAAATTCTTGATTTGGGGCCTTCCATTTCACAATAAAACCTACTGCATATCATCACAAGTATTTTATCCAAATATCATAGGGGTCACTTACGATTTATCCACCATAATTGATAATTGCAAGGATTTCATGTTCTGCTTGAAAGCGAGTAAGATAAAGTTAATGGTTTAACATGAATATATTTCATATTTTAGCTACTATTCCTTCAGGATTTCTCAGTCACACCTTTGACTAATGTCCATGCCACACCATTGGCAGTTTATGATATTTGATTGTACAACAAAAATTTCTCACCAACATTCGGCTGACTTTGGTAATTCCAAGAGTTTAGTGACATGCTTAAAGCAATCAGGAGAAATGCGCCTGGGGAACAGAGGGATACATGGATCGATGGATGAACAGATGGATGGATGGATGGATGGATGGAAGGACGGACGGTTGGACAGATGGATGGAAGGGTGGGTGGATGGATGGATGGATGAATAGATAGGTGGGTGGGTGGATGGGTGGATGGATGGATGAATAGATTATAGGTGGGCGGGTGGATGGATAGATGAATGGATATGTGGGCAGGTGCATGGATGGATGAATGGATAGGTGGGTGGGAGGATGTGTGGATGGATGGATGCATGGTGGATGGATGGATTAATGAAAGAATGGGTGGATGACATCTGTTAATAATTTCACTTTCATAGACAATTACATGTATTGGTTTCTATATCCTTTTTTCTTAAAACTGAATCCCTAACGAAGTGACACTTTTGAGGTTGAATCTGTTGGCACCATGAGGACAAATGGCAAGAGACAGGCATTAATTACTGCCGGCCCCATCACAATCATTCCCAGGGTGCCTCGATCTTTCGTCATCCGAAATGTAAACTGTACATTGTTACTGATCTCATGGGATAACAATTTGGGAGGTGACTTATCCTCAGAAAAGGTGGCCCTAAAATAAAGTCATCTCTCCTACAGACCAAGTTTTACTTGGATTTAAAAGGAAAGTTTTTGACATGGGAGCATTTGTTTTATCCGAATTCCATAAGTGGAAAACACACACCTCTCTTCTTTCTGTACAGAATGATGGCTGAAAGTTCAATACAACTTCACAATTTTGCTCCGCCATTGGTAATTGCGTGATATCAGGGATGCACGACTCACGGACAGAAATGGACATTTGCCAGCTGATGTTTCCAGGAGTAGCGAGACAGCTGGAGACCTTGACTGTAAATGGCCGATGGTTGTGTAGCTGCAAGGCAATGAAAACATTAGCTGTGCACACTGTTTTGACATATCAATCTTAATTTGGTGCATTTCATTTACATCACAGATATAAACTGACAAGCATTCCAAGAAGGCAAACAAAATACATTATAAACACTTGGATCATGCTATCAAATTTAGGTTGTTCTTTGTTATATCAAGGGAAATAATCATAAAAATCTAGTAATGCCTATATGAATTAAGCAGCCACAGTCAGTATGGTATTTTGATAGTTATCATTTTTGAGATCACACACAAATCCATTGTTCACTGTTTCTTGACCCAGAATTCAGATTCGGTTATAAAAAGGTTTAAAGTTAAGTCAACAAAATGTACTAAATCTTGTCTCTGTTTCACTCCAGCAGTTTATATGGTCAAACAACAACATTAGAGGTGGATTTGAATGAAATAAAATGAAATCAATAAAATTTATGGAAACAACAGTAAACATTTTAAAAATTCACAAATAAAACACAAAGCAAATCAAATCATAACCTGCTATTTATTAGTATGAATGAAGAGCCATTTTAGGTAGATCTTTTAAATGATTTCAAAATTCTAGCAGTTAAAAAAAAAATTTAAATTGAGAGGAACACCATTGAAATATCAGGTCAGGTGAAACCAAAACTGTCATGATGACTACATGCCACTGCTACTGTTATTTACTAATCTTACTACCACTGCTATTGTGATACCAGACTTACATTACCACACTATTACCTACATCAACCAATGCTTACCGTGACAGGGATTCAATCTTTGATTTCCAAACGGCATCATTAGGAACAACAACAATTGTGACTCTGCCATATTCAGATGCATTCCATCTCAGTCTCGCATCATACCAGGACTAGAGTGAAAATGACTTCAAATCAGTTCGAGGTAAAAGCAGCTTATTATCTTCAAAAAGTCTTTCTGAGATGATCCTAGTTTTGGGTGGTCCAATGTGCAAAAACTGCAGTCATCTCCGTGCTGAAACCGGCTATCTGCTTGACATCAAATTTTACAGGAGAGGCAAAAAACTGTTTTCGCGTTAAGCGAAACAGAATCTGCTGCTCAGATATCAATAAGGTTCCTTTGAATTCAATCCTTTATCAGCCTTACTCATGATTATTGCATTTAATTTAGTCTTTTAAATGAGAAAGCACATGTCCGGTTTGGTCACTGGAAATGGTCAGCTGCGAAACAGGACATCCAACCTGAAACGTGAATGGCCGGTTTCAAAGCTGAGGTTTTCAGTGCTGAAGTCGGCTAAGTGTATTCTGATGGTTAGTACTTGATGGCTGATACAATTAAACACTTGCAGTTTTGTTCAATATCATCATACTAGTGTGCTATATTAGTTTAATCGTCCACTCACCTGCCCATCCCATCCCCTTTCTTTCTCCCCCCCACCCCCCGACACACATACACATACAGGTGTAGATAACATACACTGAGGAAAACATTTTTTAATTCAAATTTTATTTGATAACTACACTGTCATGAATAATTTGATGGAAATCATTAGTTAGAAGTATTATGATGATGTTTAAGTATGAATTTAATGAGCTTGTATGGAAAGAAATTAATGAGGAGCTGAGGCTGACATGTTCATTAACTAACAAAATAATAATGGTAAATGGCATTGCAAATAGTGTCACAGGTACGATGATGATAGATAGCGATGGTGATGACGATGACTGTAATGATGATCGCTAAAGCCAACGATGATGATGATGGCGATGATGCTCTTAGGCACAGTTACACTTTTCCATGTCACAAATATGTGTTCTAGAAATCTGCATAAGCACTGGAGAATACACAACTTCATAAATAAATGGAATTATTATAATGGCGTTAAGTTGATGATGCAGATAATTGGTGAGAGCAGAGGAGTGGATGGTGACAAGGCAGAGCAAAGTAATGTTCCTGAAACTGATACTGCATTGAACAATTTGGATTGCAAATCCTATAATATGATAATGAAAGTAATAATGATGATGTAGATGACAATGAAGGCAATACTGATCAGAAAGTTGGATGACGATAGGAAAGAGGAAGTGAACGGACGGATGGTTATGATATCTAGTGAGGCAGGTTATCAAAGAATGAATGATGGTCCTTAGGGATGACTGACTTCAGTTTTTCAAGATGACCATTAAATTTTGGAAGTTGCAATTTTGAGGCTGGCGTGATAGTCGTGGAGATGTTTGCCCTTTACTTTGAACGGCTTTGTCTCCTCCCGGCATTGGTAACTCCTGCCATTAATCCCCATAATTCAGCTTAAATTCCACTTTCCTGTCAGGCGTGTACTTCAAGCATTGATGTCTGTAGCTGTGGGATCTCCGACTTTCTTTCCAGGACGGATGGTCTTCAGTGTGCTGACTTTGGCAAAGTCATGGAAAAATTGGTGGTCGATATACTTGACCTGATATGGGCAAGGTTTGAAGCGAGCGCCCTCAATGACTCTCAAATAGCAGCAGGCATGTTTATGGGGATGTTTGCAAGGGCTCGTTCTGTGACAGCATGGACGGAGTCCACCTCCATGTGGGTGTGTCCCTTTTGTAAAAACTTTTGCACAGTTGTGCTGCCATATTGTGCAGCAAAGTCACGCAGGGCGCCAGCCAACACTGCATTCCGATTTTGGTAGCTGCAACCATCACTGTAGAGAATGACGGTTTTGTAGCTCAGCTTACTTTGCAGGAAATCCACAGTGCAGCTGCTGAACTCGTCTCCAGTAGGTCCCACTTCAGATTCATGCCAGAGGTAGCATAGAACATCTTTTGTTGCCAAATCAAAAACTGTAAAATTGTGCGTTGCAAGTTTTGTCTTGTAATAGAGAACTGAAGCGTGCAGACCTGGTGCTAGGAGAACGCATTGTAAGTCCATGGTAACGACACAAATGTCAGTTGAGTCTGTGGATTTTCTTTTGTCTTCTTTTTTTCTGCTTGGGTCTTGTCTTTTCCCTCCATATGAATTGTCCATTTGTCATTTGCAACTGTATCTGTCTCATATCCAACGCAGGTATCACATTGGTCCTTTCTAGGCTTGTACAATAACAGGTTTCGTGTATGACAGTCTTTGACAAAGGCTTCTACCCCTGATCAGAGCGGACTGCAAAATAGAGGCGATCCAATTCCTCATAACTGCGAATCCCTGGCTTAAGGTACAGTTTGTTAGTGTCTTTGTGGCAGTAATGCGACGCCATTTTGGCCAGCTGGTCCAGGAACTCAGGTCTGCAAAAATGATGTCTTCAGAGCTCCTACTGTAGACTGGATTGTCTGGTTTTCTTTAAGCCAAAGTTTGTCCTTGGCTTTGAAGCGGCGATGAACCATTTCATCAAGTCTGTCATGTTGAGGAACATTGTTTTGCAGATCGAAACCTTCTCACCGTTTCTTTTCAATGAGTATACTATTGTTCTTGATTTTGTAGAGTCCTCCAACCAGCGTCATTTTGGTTCCTTGGTTTCCAAAAGGCCATTCACGAAGAATCTTTTCTCTCCCCAAGACAGACTCCAAATGTAGCTAAAGATTTCTTGTCTGTCTTCCTCCGTGAAGGTATCGCATCCTGTCGTCTTTCTCTTGCATGCACAGGATGGCTTCATGGCTTTTGCTGGTCGATCTGAATATCCCTGCCATGTCTCTAGTAGACGTTTATTTACGTTCTGCTCCCAGCTGGCCTCGTTTCTTATTCTCTTCCTTCTCGAGGGGTTCAGTTCATCATCGGTGCCACATGTGGAGATAATGTCAGGTTCATTTATCATATCGGGCGCCTCTTCATCTTCGCAATCTGGCGGATTATCAGCCACAGTTTTCACAAGAGATTCTGGTATAGTCCCATCTTCCACACCTCGATCTAACTGTGGCGTAATTGTTAGGTAGGGCAACATCTTCAACACCAGATTTGAGGATCCTGTCGGGCGGAATGGTACCAGTAGTAGTAAGATGGACGCTGAAGATGTCACCAAGATGGGGCATGTCGTCCAGGTGGGTTAGGCGTGCGTGTTTAATTTAGTTTAAACATCAAAGAAAAAGGCGGTACATCAAAGGGCATCAAATTAATACACAATACCCGACACAAGTGTAGTGGACAGCAATTATCTTTGTCGGTGGCCGGATTCGCCACTGAGGATTATCCCTTAGGCAATTGATAAAACCGGACACGGGTCGTGTCACCTGGCGAGGGAAGGATTGGCCGGATTCAGCACGGAGATTGTTGGTGTAGACAATATGGCCGGATTTTTCATTTGCTTTTTTGAACACTTTCTGGGCCGCTTTTAAGTGTGCCGTTTTAACTGAAGATGTAACTCAGTAAGGACTACAAAATAATCCAAAAAAAAGGTATTTCGAAAAAAATGTCAGATAGCCGGTTTCAGCACTGGGCCATCGATATGTTAGTTTATCTGTCAACTGGTTGATCAGTAGGAGAGACAAGCAGTTTAATATTACACACACATGTAGATATACAAACGACTGTTCATTTTGTCAGCTCTTCAGTATGTGCGTCTCAAATTTCGCATTTAAAAGACTGATCTGGTGTTCTATGGAAATGTACTAAAAACATGACGATAATCAAGGAAAGGGAGCTTTAATTTGTGTCAGTGTTATGGGAAAAGATATGGTGAAACATTGACAAGAAATTATATATTACTAACCACTTTGATGGCCATGGAAATAATGATGTCATCAGTCTCCACCTGAGAACAAGACAGATGCATTCTTAGTATTGTTAACACTGTCAGGTTCTTGTAAACACTGTTGGATCCACTGTCAACACTGGTAGATGCATATTGGTGTTTGTTCACACTATTGTATTCCAATTGATATGATGAATGGATGGATGAAGTGAAGGACATATGGGTGGACGGATGAAGTGAAGGACACATTGTACAATCCTTTCATTGTTGGTGTAATAACAACTATCTTCTACTGAATGTTAAGAAAACAAAAGGGCTTGTTTTTGACTTTAGGAAAAATAACAACGATCCTGTTTGCCCTCTTACTATCAACAATGAAGAGGTTGAAATTGTCACAGAGGCCAAATATCTTGGCATTACTATTGATTCATTGCTTAACTGGCATGCGCATGTAACATATGTATACAAGAAAGCCAACCAGCGCATGTATTTCCTCAGAAAGCTCCGCTTTTTAAAAGTTAGCAAAAGCATTCTGAAAATATTTTACACCATGGCTATTCAGAGCGTTTTGATGTATGGAGTTGTCTGTTGGGGAGGAAACATCTTACAAAAAGATAAAAATAAGATCAATAATTTAATTAAAAAAGCATCCAAAATTTGTATCTGTGATCTGCCATATTTTGATGAGCTGTACACTGGTGCTTGTATTAAAAAAGCTAATATTATTATAAATGACCCCCAACATCCCCTGAACAAGGAATATATAAGATCTGTAAGAAGTTTAAGGCTGTTGTCAAAGAAAACTAAAACTGAGCGCTACTTTAAATCGTTTATTCCATCATCAACTAGGATGTTACAATAATGTCGTCATCTTGATCGTAATCTGTGCACAGTTGAATTATGTCCTGCGTGTCAGGTCAATGTGTTTTAGTTAGGGAAGCATATTGTGTGCACTGTTAATTTTGTTAATTTAGTTAATTTATCAGTGTGTGTGTATATATGTGTGTGTGCGCGCTATGTATCATACTTTCTGCTTCTGTAACTGTATTGTTATGTATTCAATGATCAAAACAAATTTCCTTGTACAAGGACGAATAAAATTTATCTTATCTTATCTTATCTTATCTTATGGATGGATGGTCGGAAGGAAGGACGGACATATGGACCGATGGATGGATGGATCGATAATTGTATGGATGGACCAATGGATAAGTTGATAAAACATGTGAAACTTAAAATAACCACACACAAAAAAAATCTCTTTTTAGCAAATCGAGATTAAAGAAAAAAAAATCTATGCTTGCCTGAGGTGAAGTGGAAGCTACACGTAGCTCTGCAAACATATCCACCAACTCACTGTGATTTGCTGCTGGCCTCAGGTGTTTGACAGAGTGGTGGTCATCCAGGATGTTGAAGAACAGGTAACTCTCACGGCCAAACTCAACTTGCATGTTAAAGATACCTTTGGGATTGAAAATCAAGAAGAGCAGGCCAAACAAGGCTGTTGCCAACTAGAATACACAGAAACAAGAACAAGAAAAATAAACGTGAGAAAAGTGAGGTGTGAATGCCAAGAGCAGTGAACCTCCTAAAATAAAGACCTATAACACTCCCTGTTCAACATATTTCTGCTATCCATCCAATCCAATACCCCGTCCAGGGTCCCAGGCATACTGCCATTGATATTTCAGAACCCTGTATCCCATACAGTCCAATAAAGAATGAATCTCTGGTAACTTTCCCGTTTTATGAACGGTAAAAGACAAAATGCACCACTTCAATTACAATAATTAAGTGAATAAAAAATGTATAAAATTATGTAGATTACGGTAGAACTATGGCAAGGGGTACCACTGGGACAGGTGGAGAAGAATATTATTCAAACAATGTCTCCCTCCACGTGAATTTATCCAAATGGCCAGAAAACATAGTAACATTCCATATGGTTGGTACATGTACCTGACCTGCCACGTTGGGACTATTGTAGATTAAGCAGTACCACACTGCTTACGTTGTTTCAAAATCTAATCCGCACACAAATTCTAGTTATCATTAAATCAAAATTGTCTTGCTAGATAACATAACATTTTACATAGGTAACATTCGTGTGTATTTACTGATAAATAAGCTTTGGAGAAACCCCAGGCGCATTTTCGTTTGAGAAGCTAACTTGAGCTCATTTTTTATTTAAATAGTAAAATGCAAAATAAACAAAGTCAAAATTTGGCAAAAAGAAAAAGTTCATGTAGCAAAGCCTCACAGAAGAAATAGTACCCAAACAATACAATGAAATGCAAACTAAAAGAGAAGACAGAAAATGGCCGATATTTCGGAAACAGCCTTTTTCAAGGAAAAAAAATGAAAAAACAACAACAGAGGAAAAAAAAGTGAAAATTGAACAGATACAACAATCAAACAATAAAAGATTTGAATAGGAAATGTATAGAATCAAACAATAATTCTACTTAACTGCAAGTTCTTGCTTGGACAGCAGCACAGAAGCACGTCTGCCAATGTGTGGAGGCTTGAAGTTTTTGGACAGCAGCACAGAAGCACGTCTGCCAATGTGTGGAGGCTTGAAGTTTTCCTACAGCAAACTGACATCGGTGTGATGTGGCCGATCTACGTTGGAGTGACATCATCCGTATGTGCAAACTTGACATCAGTTCTACACCTCGGATGTCCGTAAGGTTACTGTTTGGGGAAGGGCTGACAAGAACGCAGCTGGAAATCAGTAGCATAAAACAACATCAAAGATAAAAGGTAAATTTGATTACGTTATGAATATATTTCCTTTGACCCTTTAGATGAAGTGTGCACAAGTCACAACTAATCCACTCAAATAAGTCGACATTGTTAAACATTATACATATTTAACGAGATTTTTGGGTGGTGGGATGGGGATGGATGATGACGTCCATATAACAAGTTAATTGGCACATTGTCAAAACTGATACATATATCTAGACTGGTCTCCTTCCTCCCTTTTCAAATAAAAAACGTAGGCCAACATTTCCTTTAAAAAAAAATAAGCTCAAGTTGTCATTATTCTGTCTCTTCCTACAAATAAACAACCCGTAAAGGTCATCATTTACATATGTATTAAGTACTCACTATATCATGCTGGAAAACACACTCACTCTTGATTGTAGCTAAAACTGTCAGATCTACAACTCCCAAACACCTGGAAAGGTACATGCATTTAGTACATCCATGAGCCTATGGCGGGTAGAAATCTTTGAAAAAAACAACGCCTTCATCTGTACAATTAAATTATTTATATTAGAGCAGAAACAAGTTTAACTTGTTTAGAACTTCATAACATTCAACTGTATATGTGTATGTTCCTTATGTGTGTTCTGAATCTAATGTGAACGAAAATATCCCTTCTGCATATTTTTTCAATTATTTGCTCACTTGGTGATTTATAAAGCTCGTGGGATTTTAAAAAAAATTTTAACATTTTTATTGACTTGGTAACATAGGGACAGCTTTGTCCTATCCCTAGATAATTGCCATTTTATGTAAGAAAACCATAAATGTCATTTTAGATCAAATTCACTTTTAACATCAATCTATAGAATTAGCATGAAATGCCCTCCATTTTATTATCTGGGTTCTAATTTTGTACGGTTTTAAGTTTGTTTGACTCATTGCAAAATGAAGATTAGACAAAGAATAGAGTAGAGAGCAATGCCAGATGTTTTCTTGGTAAAACTTTGTTTTGGCACATGCGGTGTCTTTTCATTACACAGCAAAATTATATAATAATAATCATCATGGACGAGGTTACCTTGTGGACTTCAGAGCATCCCTGTAACATTAACAGTGAACAGAAAAGGTATTATCATTAAAAGACTATTTTTATAATGTCGTGTGACTGCCCTGGCCTTCACCTGAGATAAAATCCCTCACCCTCGCCCCGCCAAATAAAAAGTTAAAAACAAAGCCTCTGCTCCACCTCCACCTAAAAATAGAAACGCTCACTTTAAGATAACACACTTATTTGTAAAGTGATTACTGCTCAGGAAATTTTAAGAAAGGAAAAAAAAGTGGCACGGGGACTCCAGCACACATTACCCTACTTAGCTACACTAGGTGTGCCGTTTGAATATGTGGTTGCGAGAGCACTTTTCCCATGACATGGACGATCCTAAGTCTAATACTATTGTACCAGTTGCCCCTTAAGATCTAAGGAAGTAGGTTCTAATCCGTATGTTTTGTCCGGCCTACCCCCGACCAAACTCCACCCCAACTCTCAGTCCCTCAGTAGCGCCTCAAGGGAGGAAATCTCGCCAGACCCTAAGCTTTACAGACTGGTTGGGCATGACCAGCCGTGCGAGTACCTTGGTCGACCGCCGACCTCGATGCTACATGGGAGCAGGAGCCAGTGACCACCCAGGTTTCCCACGAGTGGCTGTTCTGTACTATAAATAAATTTGGGTTTTTCTTATATGACACACAATCCATTACATTGTCGGCCGTTATGGGTTTGACCTCATTATGCATAAACTCAAATATTAAATCCATCCCTTTATCAAACTGCTGAAAGCATCTTGTTTTAATTCAAACCTTTATGCTTATTAATATTTTTTAAGATGGATGTTTCTCGATGGGGCATAGCTTAATAATTTTGCATTGACAAAAAGGCTATACGACCACCACATGATTATCGTCCTTTGCCCTTGACACAATCTTAGTTTTATTCCTATAAACCGGAAGTGGAATCGATACTATTTATCTATTCGATTCCATATTATAACATCGTTGAATTTGACAACAAAATCAAAGCCTATTTTTGGAAAATTCTCCTGCCTCTCTATTTCTGTTCTTGCAATCACATTTTTCTTCTGATAGTCAGCATCTTTTTTTTTCTGTACATTTAAAAAAAAATCTATACAAGACTTGAGAATGACTTCATGCCAGATCCTAGTATTGAAATAAATTCATTATTAGGTGAACTAAAATCGATGTCAACATTAACATAGGAAGTAGGCGGAGTGAGCACCCTGATCCCTTAACACTTTCAACTTATTGACCTTCAAACTTGGAAACAGGATATAAATGAAACCAAGAAACATAACAGAATGTCAAGGGAATTGATACAGGATTACATGTCAACAGACCTGTAAGTGGCTGGTGACAAAATAGTCTGAAATTTTTTCAGTACCATAGCAGCGCAGCAAGAATACATGGGCATGTGAGTACTTATATTTCAGGATAAAAGAGTTTACAGATATAGCTATTTTTTTTCAATAGCATTCATACATTTTCGCCGCTTTACCTTTCCGACATTTGCCTGTTTATTTATCATTCCGATTTCCCCCTCGACACGCTGTTTGTTTACACTGGTACGTTTTCCAAATGAGAAGCGATACCCAGCGTTTGTTTTGGTCATGCAATTGAGATGGACGCTTGAGTGGCCGCTGCTGGCCTCTCACTTGTCGAGCGAAGGAATTGTTCGTTTCAGCTTTTCAATGTATGTATGTGAAGTTAATCTGATCTTTCTAGACTTTTATCACTTGCTAAAATTCAGAGGGCTTTGGTTCTCGCCTACTTGGGCGATTTTGTATCCTATAGACAGCTCTTGCCATGAAAAATGTTTTGGTCAAAGTTTCATCGATAGTAACTTGTATAACACTGGGTAACAAATCTTCAAAATGGATGTCATGACCAAAAAGGATTGATTCAGATTTTAAGTTGGTTAAATCGCCACACACAGGGATGTAAACAGCCAGCGACAGTATGAAATGAAATTGTGCGGCATACCCAGAAGACGCAGAGCAAAAAATGATTAAGATGTAGGGTAATTAATCCCAACCGTTTTAAAAGAACAAAGCCAGATATTGGTAATTAAATTAAAATTATACGGTAGATCTATTTTATATTAAGGGAAAGACAAGAAGAAGAAAGAATCTGACACACTTAACACAGTTATAAAAGGGCTCTACTTTAGATCCATTACACCTATGGTCTTATAGAGACACTGATGACGAGTAGTTAACCAGAATAAAACAAGCACAGCGCATAACTGTCTTGGCTGAGTTTCTTAAAAAAGAAGTTGATACCAAATCCCTGTATGTGTCGATACTCTTTAGATCTAGACTTGGAGATCTAGATCTAGATTCTAGATCTAGCCTTTGCCGACTGCCATCTGAACTTCTTCAGTGTCAACTGATAGATCATAAATTTATTCACACTGAGAAAATATTTAAATCCCAATCTAGAGCTGGCAAAGCTTTTTTAGAACACCACCACCAAATTTCATGTCGGAAACGCATGTGAAACATCACTACAGGCAGTAATCGAGGCTACACCACTACACTAGGCCAACGAAAGTGAAAGGCAACAACAAAAGAAATCTTTTATTTGAAAAGATCATGATTAGACCAAACTCAATTTGCTAGATTTCTAAAGAACTGTTGACTGATTTGAGGATGAAGGTCGGTGTTAGTGCTACTCTGGCCCCCCAGGAAATCGCGGCCTTGCGGCCGCAAGTGCGGCCGCGTTTTTTGCTGAGAACAGCAAGAAATTGCAATTTTTGCGATTATCTGCAGTTTCTTGCAACTTTATAGAAAACCAAGAAAATATATATTATAAATTTTATATTTAGTGACCAGTCAACGAAAATCGCCAAGAAATCGCCAAAGTGCCAAGAGTATAATTTAGTGCCGAACGCTTTCAAAAATCGCCAAATTTGGGTGATTTGGCACCAAAATCGCCAATCTGGCAACCCTGTTTCATAGGCCTCGAAGATTTCAGGCCTTCAGTGAAGTAGCGTAGTGGAAGGGGAAGGGAAATCACTCTAGCCTAATCAAAGTGTGTAGCCTAGCCTAATATGTGTACACAGACGACATTCGTTCATTGTTTAGTTAGTTCACTTGAGTAGTAAGCCAGCACTGCAGTAGACCTAGATCTAGATTTATCAGATATTCATCATGGACAAATTCTTACAGAAGAAACCGAAACACGGTGTTAAGACGACGGCAATGGATCGTCAACGAGAGTTTGCCAAAGACACCTTTGTATCGGGTGATAAACGGCTATTATTGTATTGTAAATGGTGCAATATTGTTTTGGACCATCATCGCAAGTCCAGTATTTCGGCACACTTCACAACTGACAAGCATAAGAAGAGGAAATTAGAGAACAATGGTGAGAATTCGTCCACCCCAGCAAAGCTGCAGACAATGATAACCCTTGCAGGGCCCAGCACTGTGGCATCGAAAGGTAGATCTAGACTCATAGATCTAGATCTAGGTGTTTAATCTATCGTCTTAACATTTTATGTCCATAATTAAATTTTAAAATTAGGTTAACCCTAGATGTAGATCTAGAATCTACTTAAAAATAGATGATGATGTTCATTTTTCCATTCCTCAGGCTGTCCATTTTTTTTCTTCTAGACCCTACAGGGCAAACTTTGACAGCCGTGCTGTCCGATTTTTCAATTTTTTCTTCCTACAGGCCCATCCGTGCTGTCCGATTTTTCATTTTCTTCTTTCTACAGGCCCAGCCGAGCTGTCCAATTTTCTTTTCGTTTTCTTTCTACAGGCCCAGCCGCGTTGTTAGATTTTTCATTTTTTCCCTTCCAGATCCAGAAATGCTGTCCCATGATAAACTTATTACCTTCTCTAGCATAACCTTGCTGAAACAGGAAAAAATGTTTCATTTTTGTGATGGATGTTTGTTTGTATGCACCTAGAGAGGTTGCAATTTTTTTGCAATTTTTAGGGTGATAACATTGCATTTTTTTGTGTTTTTTTTCTTTTAAAATTGCAATTTACCGCGGGGCCAGGCTACTGGCGGATGGCGGCCAGTAGTCGGCGATCCCGCCTCGGTCGGAAAAGGCAGGGTCAGCAACCACGCTTTGGATGGAAAAGACAGGAAAAGACGGAAGATTTACATCCCTGCACACACATTTGCGAAAGAATACAATTGTAGCGGCAACTCGCTTCCTAATATAAACCCAGCCAGCAATGCTACATCAGTCCAATGTAGATTTTTTGAGGATCTGTAAGTCGGATTTCCGTGGGGTTGCTGGCTGGGAATGTATTTAACATGAAATGTGCGTTGATTGATTATTACATGAAGAATAATTTGGGCTTTCGGAGGTACAATACATAGTTGTTAAACAGTGTAGTGCCATCACAAGACAACAGCAACCTGCACCGCCAGAGCCGCTCAAGATATAAGCAAAACGACACAGTGTTTGCAATGCTTACCTTGTTTCAAAATCTAATCCATACGCAAATTCTTGTTGTCATTAATTCAAAATTGTCTTGCTAGATAACATTTATAACATTTTGCACTGATAATATTAATATTCTTGCCTATTTGCTGATAATTATAAATAAGCTTTTGAGACACCCCGATTCGTCGTTTTCGTTTCAGAAGCTAATTGGAGCCAATTTTTTATTTAAATAGTAAAATGCAAATTAAACAGCAATGCTGGATGATCAAATCAGGGGATAACAAACGAAACAATTCTTTTATTACTGTTTCACCAGTCACTATTCCATGCTAGTATGCGGTGTCCTAAACGTCGCCTTTGACCCAGCCAGTAACCTTATGTCAATCCAACGTAGATTATCTAAGGGCGGTTTTCCTACATCAAACCGTTGTCGGTGCGATGTAGTAATCAGCAGATCTACGTAGGAACGATATCATTCCTATGTGCAAACGTCGTCAGTCCTGCGCCTCGGATTTGCTGGTTAGGAAAGGATTGACGAACGAAGCTGGAAATACAAGAGCTTAAACCAACAACAAAGAAAAAAGACAAGGTTGATTATGTTATTAATATATTAACCTTTGACCCTTCAGATGAAGCCTGCACAAGTCTAAACTAATCCACTCAATTAAGTCGACATTATTAAATATTATAACATTATTTGACGAGATTTCGGGGAGGGACGGGATGGGGATGGATGAAGAAGTCTAACTAAAAAGTTAATTATTGGCATATTGTCAAAACTGATACCTATATTTTGAGTGCTCCCCCAACCCCCTTTTAAAATAAAAACAAAAAACATAGGCCAATCTTTAATTTAAGACAAACAACAACAACTCGAGTTATCATTATTCTGTCTCTTCTTAGATAAGTAATAAATAACCTGTAAAGGTAATCAATCAATAAGCAGTCACTATGTCAGGCTGGAAAAAACACTCACCCTTGATCGTAGCTAAAGCTGTGAGATCTCCTCCCAAACTTCTGGATAGGGTTTTCAAATGCATCAAGTGTACATCCGTGAGCATATAGCAGCTAGAAGTCCTTGAAAAAGACACGTGCCTTCATGTGTATAATTTAGATTAGAGCAGAAACAATTGAAGTCTAACTTGTTTAGAACTTCACAAACAGCACGCATAAAACCGTTATTTTCCGTGGTTTTGAAGAATTATATTGGGGGTGAAGCGCACGTTGATGTTGTCATTGCACGAGAAAAAACCTTGACCCAGTTCGGGGAACGCAAAACAGGACATGTCATGACCCATTCCATGTGACGTGTGTGACACCTGAATACCAGGTTTTCACCTTGCTATCTTCCAGAACACATCATTAAATGAGATCATTTTAATTTTTCCGCCATTAATGCAACTCTACAAGTTTTTATCTTTAATTAAAAAACTTAAAAGTAAGCTCTAATTGAACATGGTGCTTAACATGGTGTGACGTGTGTTACAATCATGAAAAGTGGTTCTATAGTTTAAGTAATATATATTTTGTGGAATTTCTCTGAATGCAGTCAAAGAATTTCACAGAAAATGTTTATGCTCTACTTTTAAATGGCTGCTAGAAATTCTGTATCTCATAATTCTTCCATTTTTAGATCATCTAGGCAACCCCCCCCCCCCCCCCCCCCCCCAAAAAAAAAATGCCGTGACGTATAATACATTTTTTTAATGACTTGGTCATGCGTTACATCTTCACCTTTCAAATGCCATTTTTTCAGGAATAAGATTAAGTTTTGGATTTAAGATTGAATGTTTAACAATTTACAGTAATAAATTATGCTTTTTTGTAATTGTTTGTGATCTGTCTAAAATATTTATTGCTAGAGAAAAACTTAATCATGCAAAGTGTGATGTGTGTTACACAAAACCAATAATGTCTATTGGACTCTTTCTAGTCAAAAGCTAAGTCAGAAATAAAATTTTCTTATTAGTTTTGCATTATCAAATGTCTGTGCAATATAAGGAGGGACAAACAATTAATCTCATCGGTAACTTGCATATTATTGTACTGAATACTTTTGCTTCTCAGCATGAAATATTGTTCCCAGAAAACATGCGATTAAACTGTGAAATCCAGTTTGCTTTCTTCCTCTGAAAACATTTCCTTGCCAACAAACCATTTTAGAAGTCATACCAAGGATTTTTTATTTGATATTTCAAATTCCGTATTTCCTCTTAGAAGTCTTACTGGTTGACATTTTCATGGAATGGGCCTGATGCAGAGTGAGTCGCTGGACGTCCCCGTGCTCGTGAGTACTGACGAATGTGTGAGTTCGTGAGTTTATTGAGAGTGAGTGAGTGAATGAAGGTTATAAATGAGTGAGAAATGTTTGAAGGACTGACGAAAACAGGCTAGATCACGGCTTGCTTCACAAATTGTAAAAACAAAGAAAGAAACAAACAAAACAGAATTATTATTCAGTTTGGTGTCCGTGTTGTTAAACTCAGTTATATTTCAGGTTGAGAATTTAAGCAGCTGGCCCCCACTACAATAATCCGATGTAGATTTGTATAGAATTTTTGTAGGGTTGGTAAGAATAATGTAGGGGCGGATTCCGTACGTCAAACCGACATCGGTGCGATGTCGTAACCAGAAGACCTATGTAGGAATGATGTCATTCCTATTAGCAAGTTTGACGTCAACTCTACGCGTGGGATTTGATAAAGGGTTGCTGATTGTATAGAGTCGATCAAGAGCGTATGAGAATTAGAGGAAATGTATAAGTGGAATTTGACTGTTTTTTAGAGAAAAGAAACAAACAAACAAACAAAAAAAACAACAACAGAATTTCAATATAAAACAATCGAATTTAATAAACTTTTGTAACACTGACATCAACTTCTTGAGTAAATCATTAAAATATTAAATTCGATTGGTTTATAATTATTGAAATGATGATTTTTGCATTTTTCCCCAAAGCAGTCAAATGGCACTTAGGCCCCTTTTAATTGTAAACCCCTTAATTTCTAAGAGTTGAGATCTGATTAGGAGAAGATAGAGGAAAGAAAATGTATGACTTTCTGTGGCACACTTTCCCCAACGTGCTTCTATCAACTACAAAAAAAACGATAATTATAATATCTTCTGGATCTCTTAATTCCTTCCGGAGTCGTGGGGCCACTGCACTAGTGAGCATCTCATCAAAATAAATGTAACAAGATGGTGTTAGGGTAGGGGTGAAGGTGTGGTGTAGATGAACCATTGATGGGGGTTTCACTCTTGTTACTGCGGCTGGTTAGGCCGCAACATTCACTCGGTTCGTGCCAGGACGGTAAAACTGCTCACTCTGTCAAAGAAGAATATAAGTCTATTGTAGGGCACAAAAGACGTTTATTCAATAACACACACACCTGCTCTCGACTGGGGGAAGAGACGCAGTGCTTGGGGCTTGACAGGCCCGGGGTTTTATACGATTCTTTCCCATCCTCCCACGGTCTTGGGGGCGGGTCAGTCTAACTGCCGCTCACAGTTAAGCACTGTGATTGGAACACGCTCCTACGCTCCTTTAAGACAAAATACTGAATCCCAAAATACCACATACCACATACTCCCCCCTGAACACAAAAAATCGTCCCGATTTTTGCTCAGAATGGAATAAAAAAGAACGAAATAAGAACAAAACCACCTAACTGAAACCTTAAGACACATCTGAGGTCTCGGACAAGTCAACTGGAATCATGCATACCATTAATGTCTACGGAATTTACGGAAAATAAAAGAGTCCCGAACTTTATCTCTTAAAGTTCTTAATTGTTGTGAAATAACGAAGTCACCAGATATCATCCATCTTGGCCTTCGTCGTCGTCTAGGCGACCGAATTTCTACCGGAGTCTCACTGGACTCAGAATCTGCCAGAGAACTAATGTCGTGGTTGGATGACAGATGGTCATCAGTGCCTGTCATTCGAACTGCGTTCGTCTCTAAGTCTGACCGTTCGATAACGCAAACACTTTGCTCTGAATCTGAAGGGGAAGGCTCATGTCGCTCTCGCGAATTCGCGACGGACCTCTTGCACTTTCGTGGGGCGCGACTTAAAACAGTCACCTTATCATTTTCAGGTCGTTCGCCAACCTCTCTCGGCGTGAAGGGTAGCAACAAATTTCGGTGTAATGTCTTTTTAGGACCTTGGCCGTCAGCCTTTTGCACGACATATACAGGAATGTCTAAATTAGGTCTTTTCAATACTACATAAACATCGGAATGCCATCTATCTGCTAGTTTATGTTTCCCAGTGAAAGCAAGTCTTCGAACAAGAACTTGATCACCTGGTTGAATAGCAGCTCCCTGAATCTTTCTGTCATAACACTGTTTCTGCGAGTGCTTTGCTTTTTCGGAGGCTTTAAGAGCTGATCTATAAGCATAGTCCAGACGTTCCTGGATATTTTTCACATAATCAGGGTAGGATTTAGATGGTACCGGCATCGACTGTTCTAACAAACCAAATTCAAGATCAATGGGAAGTTTGGGTTCGCGACCGAACATAAGAAAATACGGTGAATAGCCTGTGGAAGCATGTCGGGTACAGTTGTAAGCGTGCGTCATTTGAGGTACAAAAGCTTTCCAATTTGCTTTGTGTTCATCGGGCAAAGTGCCGAGCATGTCCAGCAGTGTGCGATTGAAACGCTCAGTCTGACCATTGCCTTGGGCATGGTAAGGTGTTGTTCTGGACTTTTTAATACCTGTGATCTGACATAGAGATTGAATGACTCCGCTTTCAAAGGCTCGTCCTTGATCTGAATGAAGTCTAGCGGGTAGACCGTAATGAACAATAAAATTATCAAACAAGACTTTCGCAGTTGTTTGTGCTGTTTGATTACCCGTCGGTATGGCTTGTGCATATTTACTGAAATTATCAGTGATGACAAGTATATTTTCTATCCCTCCTGAGCAAGGTTCAAGAGACAGATAATCAATGCAAACTAATTCCATAGGCTGACTTGTCGTAATGCTTACGAGAGGAGCCCGCTGATGTGCATCTGCCTTCCTGCAGACACAACGTTTACACGAAGCAATATATCTTTTCACATCCTGTGACATGCCAGGCCAGAAGAATCGCCTACGTAAAAGATCCAAAGTCTTATCAATTCCAAGGTGCCCACAATCATCATGAACTCCCTTCAAAGCTTTCTGGCGGAAAGCCACAGGCAACACCAACTGGAAGATGGTATTATCATGTTCATGACATTGCCTATACAATACACCTTCTTTCATTTTCAGCTTACTTCCCTCTTTCAGAAGTTGCCTTGCACCCGTGGTGCACTTCGACTTTGATACGGACCCTTCTATGCACGATATCACTTCATTAATATTTCTGTCACATTGCTGAGCGTTGGCCCAGTCAATTTTTGTGTCAACCTGTTCAAACAAGGCTGAATTGTCAGGAATGTCACTAGCTTCCCTATCTTCTAAATCTGTGCCACTATCCAAAATATCACTCAAGGGTGTGTGAACAGTGGAACCCTGTAGGGCTGCTTGAATTACATTACTATGGACAGTGCATGGCCATTTAATCCGAGACAAACCATCCGCATCTCGATTACACTTTCCTGGTTTGTACTTCAATTCGAAATCAAATTCCGAGAGGTGCGCAACCCATCTGTGACCAGTAGCATCAAGCTTAGCTGAAGTCATTACATAAGTCAGTGGGTTATTATCGGTGTACACACAGAATTTGTTTCCATATAAATAATCATAAAATTTCTCAGTAATAGCCCATTTTAACGCCAGAAATTCAAGTTTATGGGCAGGATAATTTCTCTCAGACTTAGAAAGACCTCTACTTGCAAACGCTATCACACGTTTCTTGCCATCCTGTTCCTGGTACAAAACAGCACCTATCGCCTCAGATGAAGCATCAGTGTGAAGAATGAAATCTTTAGAGTAATCGGCATAAGCCAGAACAGGTGCGTCAACTACAAGATCTTTTAACTGATCAAATGCCGCCTGTTGATCGTCACTCCAAACTAGTTTAGTGCTGCCCCTCTTTCCCCCGACGTCCTGTAGGAGCCTATGAAGGGGTTTGGCAATAGAAGAAAAGTTTGGTACAAAACGACGATAAAAACCTACAAATCCCAGAAAACTCTGGAGTTCTTTAAGTGTCTTTGGAACTGGCCACTTTTGCACGCATTCTATTTTTTCTGGGTCACAAGACACGCCGTCTTTAGAAACTACATGTCCAAGATATTTCAATTCACTCTGGAGAAATTTACATTTAGGAGGTTTTAGTTTAAGTCCCGCATCAGACAATTTTCTGAAAATTGTCTCCAACTTCTGAAGGTGCTCCTTAAAAGTTCTACTGAATACAATGATATCATCTAGGTAAAGAAGACAGTCTTTGAGATTCGAGTCTCCCATACATGTTTCCATACATCTCTGAAAAGTTGCAACCCCATTGGTAACGCCAAACGGTAAACGACAACATTCATAGAAACCTAAGTTCCCAACCGTGAAAGCAGTTTTGGAAATATCTTCCTCCGCAACTTCAATCTGCCAATATCCGCTTTTTAAGTCAAGTGAAGAAAAATACTGGGATCCATGAAGCGCATCTAAGGTGTCTTCAATTCTTGGAATAGCATATGCATCCTTGACTGTTCTCGCGTTTAGCTTTCGGTAATCTATACATACTCGTAAACTTCCATCTGGTTTTCGAACCAGAACGCAGTTTGAACTAAATGAACTCTGTGACGGACGAATCACGCCTTGATCCAACATATCAGCTATCTCTTTCCTAACTTCTTCAATCATCGCATGGGGAATCTTTCTGTATCTATCTTTAAATGGAGTTTCATCTGTTAGCTTTATATGGTGTTTCGTGATATTAGTTTTTCCCAAGTCCAAATGATGGTTCGAGAAGATATGGCTATATTTCTTTAAGAGTTGTTCCAACTGACGCGTCTCACTCTCAGTCACATTGGATGGTAGGGTCTGTAACATAGCTTCGGTTACATCAGACACTTGCGAATATTCTGCAATCTGATTTGACTTCGTCTGAATCTGCGCCACTTGCACGGAACAAACATTGGTGCGCGTAGGAATAGTTAGCGTACGAGCAGACGTATTCCTAACTAGTACATTTGCTTGACTAATTGACTTCATGGGTTTAACATCAATCACCCCGGAGCTCACTCTGACGCCGCCAGGTAAACTATTGGTGAATTCTTCTAGTATGACTGTGATAGGGGCTGTCAGAGCCGGCATACATAAATTTCCCGCAATCATTTTCGACTCACCCGGTCGCAAAGTCTCTTGACTATTAGTACAAAGAAATCCAAGATTTCTATCACTCTTTACGGCCGACACATAGGACATCACCGCCCCCAGCGTTAATTCCCATGCGGATGGAAGAGAAACAGCTGGAGAACATAGTGGCACAAGCTCCTGCAGAATATTCATACCAATTAGGGCAGGGACACGTTTGTTATGTTGCGTGTCAGGCACTACAAGGAAAAGCGCATTCAATGGTTTGGAACAAAACGGCAAAGACACATTAATCTCACAAACACCTTTATACTTTAAAGTTTCCCCACCTGCCCCATAAATTTCCATGACAGAGGACAGGGGTTGAACGTCAATATTTCTATGTACACAAAACTGATATGAAAGGCACGACACCATAGAGCCAGTGTCCAGTAATGCCTTTGTACGAACATTATTCAGACTAATGAAGACCTCATTAGCGCGTCCAACTAAAGGCACAGGGCTTTGATTGTAACCGTCTAGGAGTCGCCCCGCCGTCCCAGACTCCGTTCGTTTAAAGGACACTGAGTTTGCTTATGGCCAGGCCTATTGCAACGATAGCATCTAGATTCTGTAACATTAATTCTAGTCTGAGGTCGAGCGTTCATTTTCAACCCCTCTACTGCTTTTGCCAAACTACTCATCTGGCGCTCTAATCTAAGTACAGTATCACCGTCAGCCACCTGTTCCAGACTGTGGACGGTTGGCCTCGATGCCGTGACTGAGGTTTTACTTTTTACTTCCTCCACGCGGGCGGCAACTAACAATTTCTCAAAATCTAAATTTGAGTCGTATTTGTGCTTGATGGCCTGCTGCATGGTGAGATCTACCATACCATGGTAGAATCTCGACCTCAACATGTCGGCCGCACCCGCTGATGTCATCAGCGGTGGAGATTTTTGCGATATCTGGGCTACTAATGATTGAAGACGCACAGCCCACGCTGTCACAGACTCCTCGTGTGTCTGTACAGCTGTTGCCACCTTTTGGAGGAGATCGGCCGATGTTAGAATATTGCCATATAAAGAGTCTAAATTGTGTAATATTCCGTCACACGTTGCTCCCTCTCCCATCTGAACAATAAGATCGGCAGGGAGGCCCTTTAACGAACGACGCATTGCAGCAACTAATATGCGGTCTTGATAAATTTGTGACCTCTGGAGGTCTTTAACCTCCAAACGCCACTGCAAATACGAGCAGTGAGACGAAACTCCATCGTCCCCCGAAAAAGTAGACAATCTGGGCTGCTCAGCTGCCCTCATAGGATACATTGTATTAACATTTTCTTCCGTTGCAGAACCTGACGGAGTTTTAGGGCGCCGCAACTTCTTAACGACTTCTTCCCTATCCTCAGGCCTCAGTAAATCTATTGAATCAAGAATGGACTGAAGGTCTGAGTTTTCCTTTGCCGCGGCAACTGCTGTCTTTCTGGGCGCCATCTATCAATCACTATTTATGACAGAAAAGTATCAATAAACAACTCCAGCAATTAAAACTTTACAGTATTGAAATAATATGCTTAAATGCAGACACTTCTACGCTCCCAGCTACACCGCGAAGTTAAACGGGAGGGGGCGTATCGGTTGCACGGCGGTCAGTGCGTCACGGTACAGTGCACGAACGAAAACACAGCGGTATAATTAATGTTCACCGCCGGGTCAAGTAATTTCAGATAAAGACGAACAACTTAATTAATTCGCAATGGCGTTCACTGTAGGAATCTCGACCAATATCAATTTCTCAGCCACGCGAACACTTCCCACTCCCCGCGTTATCTTGTCATAAACAATACGACTTGCTACGACATCATTACTACACTAAGCGGACCATGGAGGGTGGTGTGGACGATGGACCCAAAGGAATGCTCGTTAATTGCATCTGATTTATAGCCGTCCAGGTGCTCGTGCTCTAGAGAATCGGGAGACCACCGGAGAGCAGATAATGTCTTTACCACCGATACTGACCGTGCGAAATCTCCGCGCATACGAACACTAACTAACGACAATGTGCCAGAAACTGCAGGAGGGACAGAAAGGTCACTCGGTGCAAACGCTAAACTAAAGTATAAGAAAAGGGAAAGGCCAGAAGGGGTGGAAAACCACACCAACCAGAAGAAACAATACTATTCATGAAGTGCTAATTACTGCATCGCTGCACGGGATGTCAGGAAACAGATAAATAGAGACAGCTGAAAATAACAACCTATTAAGGGTTTAGGGTCGCACAAGTAACTAAATGCATAAAAGAATGGCATTGAATAATAGCAGTTAGTATGAATATAAGCATGCTCATCAAAGGAAGCAAATTAATACAAATAAAAATTAGACAACTACTTAAACAGCTGAGGCCACCGCAGACGAAATCCAAACGACAAGGGTGATCAGTCCCTCTCGTCCGTTTTTTCTGTGTAAAGAATGGTCTGAAATAATAATTATTCGTCCGAGATAACCTCTAGCAACAATTCACACATTAACACTAATAACAGATAGGAACACAAACACAGTCAGTTAAATTACTGACCACAACACTACAGTTCAACACAAAGTCACAACGTTGCAACACACGTTGGGGCCCATTCAGCGGCGAATCCCTGGGTGGGTCGCCAGTCTCGAGGTCAGCGGCGAATCCCTGGGTGGGTCGCCAGTCTCGTAGTCTTCGCTGCAGCTCTCAGGCCAGCGCACCTGCGATACTCACACGTGGTCATTCCGGTCACGATGCCTCGTCATACAAGTCATGCCACAGTCCCAAGCTGTGTCCTCTTTCAGCTTTCGATTGACAGTCAGTTACCGCCCCACGTTGGGCGCCATAAATTGTAACAAGATGGTGTTAGGGTAGGGGTGAAGGTGTGGTGTAGATGAACCATTGATGGGGGTTTCACTCTTGTTACTGCGGCTGGTTAGGCCGCAACATTCACTCGGTTCGTGCCAGGACGGTAAAACTGCTCACTCTGTCAAAGAAGAATATAAGTCTATTGTAGGGCACAAAAGACGTTTATTCAATAACACACACACCTGCTCTCGACTGGGGGAAGAGACGCAGTGCTTGGGGCTTGACAGGCCCGGGGTTTTATACGATTCTTTCCCATCCTCCCACGGTCTTGGGGGCGGGTCAGTCTAACTGCCGCTCACAGTTAAGCACTGTGATTGGAACACGCTCCTACGCTCCTTTAAGACAAAATACTGAATCCCAAAATACCACATACCACATAAATGTCTCCACCTCTGGCGGCTATCACATGGGCAAGGGCCTGTGTTGTGGCAAAGGTTTCCCCTATCCATACAGTAATATTGTCCGTCCATTTCTTTCTTTGTCTGCCCCGACTCCTCGTTCCCTGGGCTGTACCCTGGAGTCTTTGATAATCCACCTCTTGTCATAGTCATGTATGTCCATTCCATTTCAACGATATTTTTTCAGTCATAATATGGAAAATGGTTAATCGGAAAACAATACATTAAAATGTACCTGTATGTTCTGAATTTAAGGGTTTAACCAAAATATCTCTTCTGTTCCATTTTTTTCACTTGTTTGGGCACTTTATGATTTTTTTGCACACGCGGGGGATTTTTTTTTGTGCCAAAAGAACAGTTGCTTCCCTTTACCAAGTATTTCTGTCTTTTATCATTCCTTCTTACATTGAAGTTAAAATACACGTCGAAGTCCTTTTAATTGCATGCAATGGTGGAAGGGACAAGTTGTACATAATAAGAAAGGTTACATGGGTGGTGTATCTGAAGTAAATACATGTTTACACAATGCCTGCAAAAGTCCAAGCAGATTTTTAGACGTGCCAAATTCCAAAGGCCACAGCTATGCGGCTCTGCTCCAATGTACTCGTTTCCATAGTTAACAATGACTGACTCAACAATTTAGACAACATAGTTAAACTCACTGTAATTTTATCCTTTAGCTTCCTCTAGCAGTGCGGCTGGGGGAGGGGACAAGGCAGTTACAGTACCACTTTTGCCCCCCCCCCCCCCCCCCTGTTAATTCAGCCCCTGCTTTACAACACTGAATGTCTCCAAATTTAAATAATAATAGGCTGCATGATTTTGTATACATCTGCTACCCAATTCTCATACATCAGTCAAACCGTACTATATCATTAATGATTATTTCTGACCTCTCTCTAAGATTTTGGAGGAACACCGTTTAGCCTGTAATAACTTCACAAACATTTCTTTTCTTTTTATCAGTATCATCTCCCTCGTGATCTTGTATCCACTTCATCATTAAGAACATTAAAGTTAATGGATCTTTTCAAAATATGCCCTATACAGTAATTTCTCATTCTGTACTTTTTTGTCCATTACTCTCTTGTGCCTTCTTCTTAGTCTTGCTCCTCTTTGTCTTCCTTCACAGAGAAATTCTTTGAGAATTAAGCTTTAAGATCAGAGTTGTTTTTGTGTTAGTACAGACTTTTTTCATAAACCATAATAGATATAAAATTTACAAACAATGCAGTGTGCGTTGGTCTGTCAGTTTTGGCTAGACCTAGCGATGCAGTGTACTTTGCTCCCGCTCTTATAGAATTAAGATTTGTCAGTGCACTTTAAGATGTAGAATTTAATATAAAAAAAAATAAACGAATGCATTGAATGATTAATTTAAGACTGAACTTTATGTGTTCTACTATTGATACACACAGTAGTCAAGCAATACCAGATGTTTCATTCACGTTAAATACATAATTTTTGTGAAAATAGACTCCAAATTTCTCTTCTGGACGTTCTCTTATTCACACAGGCTTCTTGTGGACATACGGAAAAACATAAGAATTGTCAGTGTTTTCAAAACAGAGTTTATTTTCAGAAATGTGTCAGACATGGAGCAGAAAGGCTTTTTGTTGCCCATTTGCTGCAGTTATAACTAGAGCTGTCTTAATGCATGGGCACATTGGGAAGTTGACTGGGGGCCCCAAGGGTTTAGGAGGCCCCATGCATTCAAATTTACACTGGTTTTTTGAAACGGGGAAGAAAATTCTATTTCTTTGCCAGAAACCCTTGACGATGTTAAGACGGCCCTATAACAAATATATAAGAGTGAATATACAAAGGGAAATATTGAAATATTACAAAAAGAATGAAATAATAACAGTGTGATAAGAGGAAAACTTTGTCCGTATCTTTTCTTTGCGCATGAAACAAGTTTTCATTAAGGTTAAAATACTATGCTCTGTGGATCAATGGGTGGTTGGATGGGTGGGGTAGATGGATGGATGGATGGATGGATGGATGGATGAATGGATGAATGGTTGGATGGATGGATGGATGGATGGCTCAACAAATACATATATAGAGAGATAACGTGTATCTTTAAATCTTTTTTTTTCTTCATAGTTAGCTGGTAACTGATTTTACCCTACATGTCAATTATCTTCATTTTTTAACCCTTTCCTGCCTAAAGCTGGGAAAAAAATACATGTCCAATGCTTCCTCATTTTTCATGCCCAAATGCATAGGCAAAGAAAAATAACTCCGATTGCCTGACGACTGATATTTTTAAAGAAATCTTTGTGCATGTAATTATTGTCCAATATTGATGAAAATGGTACCAAGATCTAGATAAATGAAGGCCCTTTCAGGAAATATTATATACATGTCTATGAGTTGAATTGAAATTTATTGCAATTAAAAAAAGTTGAAACTCATTGCAAAATGTACCATTTTGTTCAGTTTTTCTGCATGTATTGTCCCAAAAGTCATTGTTTTGAGTCCCCTTGATATTTTCTACAAGTTATTACCTTGTATACGAATGTTAAACTGAGCAGCTGTTTACTGTTTGCACATCCGATATTCTGTGATTTCAAACTTCACTGAAAAAAAATGTTCACAAGCTAGTGACATCCGTTTTCATTTTTAACTGAAGAGCGGACAATTCGTTTCTAATGTGACTATAGCTCTAAATCAGGTTGGCAATGAGATCAGGTTGGTAAGAGACTTTATAAATATCACACTGATAGCAGACGTATCCGGGTGCATTAGGCTGATATGAGCATGGTCAGATTGCATTAGACAGATGCAAACGTGTTGCATTGGGGCACATTAGGCTGGAATGGGTTAATTTTCTATTTATCTAAAATGAGCAAGGCTATTCAATTCATAATACAGGTGGCAGTAATTTACAGTTATATACAGAGCACTTAATTGATAGAACATTATTAATGTATTTGAAGAATTATCACGAAAACCACAGAAATTCAAACCCTTTGTTGTTCAATTGTTTTATCCATTCAATTTTTTTTTTTCCTCATTTTTTCGTTTTTTGTTTTCCTTGAAAAAGGCTGTTCCCGGAATATCTGCCATTTTCTGTCTTCTCTTTTAGTTTGTCTTTATCATTTGGGTGTTATTTCTTATGCGAGACTTTGATATACACAACTTTTTCTTTTTGCCAACTTTTGACTTTTTCTACAGCATCCAGTACAGTGTAATGATATGACAGACATGTTGTTACAATTTTAAGTACCGTATTTCTCGGCATACAGGTCGACTTGGCATATAAGTCGACTCCCCAATCTGCTGTCCTAAACTTAGATTTTAAAAATTTTCTGGCATATAAGTCGACCCCCCTACTTTACACTAAAAGATACTAAAATAACATACACAAAAAAAAAAAAACGCAAAAGAAACGTGTACGAGTCATGAGATCATCTGATTATTTTTTTTCCTTAGAAGTGACCCTACCGTAGCGGTAAAACAAACAGCAGCATTGAATTGCTTAGACCTGGTTGTTCTGGACAGCAAATTGTTCCCTGTCTTTATCTTGACCCCAAGTATAGTGTGTCGTCATTAATTGATAAAGACATTCTCCCGTGTATGATGTTCAAATGCAAGACCCTAGGCCTACTGCGTTATCCGTTACTCCACCTTGCTATCAGTTGTGTAGAATTACTATTACGCAGTGTAACAATGCCATACTCGTTATGTGTGCGACCTATACAATGAAGTTTTTGTTGGTTATTCAGTGTCAATGGGCCGTGTAGACGAACCGTCATCGTCTGCCATCGATCTTTCCGCTCGAATATGTACTCAAGACTGGCGTGTAAACACATTGTCATCCTAAATTTTTTCCCGAAGATTTTGTATCCTGCATATTAGTCGAGTTTCAAATGTGGAAAAAGAAGATAAAAAACGTCGACTTATATGCTGAGAAATACAGTACGTATGAGAAACATGAAAGAGGCAAACAAGACATTCAAATTTCAATGTTTGATTTTACATAAAAAAGTCACTTTTCATAATGAAGAAATGGCAACAGAATGAATATAATTATACTTGAAACATACAACAATAACAGACACATGAACATGTTATGAATGAGGAAATTACTATTTGGAAATTACCATGAACTCAACTATTGACTATGATTTATGAAAATGCAGACATTTTTTGTGTCTTAACTCACTGTAACTCAGAAGCTCAGTGCTGGAAAAGATTAATGCAAATATAAACAGAAACAGAAACAGACGGTCCAAGACTTTTGCCACTGCTTGTCACTCTTGACCTCGTTTCCTGTGTGAGATTTCCATTGGATGAAGAGGTGCTGATGTCATGACCTGAAGTTCCTGGATGTTCTCCTTAATGTGTTCACCGTCGCTGTCTTTGAGGGAGGCTTGGTCAGGGTCAGACCATGTATCTACCTTTGGTGCTGAATGGGGAGTGGATGGGGTGTGTCAGAAGTTGCTGTAATATCTCCTGCACAGATCCACCAATACATCCCACAGGAGCCAAAAACACAGCTGAAAAGTACATGGAAAATATTTTCTTGAAATCTGATGTAGAGCAATTCTCTATTTCTGACTCTCCCTTGTGAAGCCAGCCAAAAACAGCCCTTTCAAGAGCTGAACAAAAAGCCCTACTTAGAGCTGCAGAAGAATAAGGCAAAGTCAAAATGTGGAGAGAAGAAAAAGTTATACGAAGCAAAACCTCACATAAGAACTAATACAGAAATGATACAATAAAACACAAAGGAAAAGAAAGACAAATCAAGTCTTCATCTACTGACCTTCTTCAGGTAAATAAATGTAACAGGACAGAAATTTAAACAAATAAATCATAGAATGTTTCACAAATGGGGATAATTATCCTCTGCAAGTTCCAGACCTGGAGTCTTGGAATACAGCCCACAAGTCAATGTCAAGAATAAAGCAGCATGGAAAACAAGGAGCAAGTCAAGATAAAGAAACAAAAGAACAAAAAGCCAAACAAAGAAAGCTGTTGTTAGGGGTGTGCGGTATTTTCCATTACAAGACATTGCTGTATAGTGAAAAATACTCGGTATTTTCTCTATTTGGCTTTGTAATTGGAATATGCGCACTTAACATTAACAACATTTGACAAGGAAAGCAAGGTGCAGATGTCCAGGGTAATGAAACTACTGAAAGAAAGATCTCTATACGTTGCAATCTTAGTTCTTGTTTCTTTTTCCATTTTTTGAAAAACTGGAAATCTGTTAGTATGTAGAAGAGATATAACAAATGCACATTTTGACACGTTTAAAAATGTGTTGTAGCACTTATCAAGCTGTTTCACAGTTCCGATTAATTTCTAACACTTTATTATAATACTAAAACCGGAAACGTTTAACGTCAAATTTCTCAGAGGTGCAAAAAGAAGCGCTGGTGCAAACAAGAACTAAGGTCACGATATGAGGGAGTCTCTCACGCAGAATGTTTAAAGTATTCTGTCAAGTATGATCTTTGGTCAAACTGGAGTTTACAGCTTCAACACTGCAATCTTAAATGATGTAACTCAAGTTTGGAAACATTTGTCGATTGTTGTCATGTCACGCATTTGTAATGTCTCTTGTCATCTCCTCCTCCTTATGGCTGTGAGTTTGATTTACTCAAATACTTATCAATCCATATTAGAAAATTGGTCTGAATATTAGGTGGCAAATGAAAGAATATATCCTAATATTTCATGGGTATGTTACTGACTGCAAAGTGCAGCTAACATATGAGTAGATCCAGGGTATTCCAGTTCAACCTTGAAATAAGTCAAAGTCTTCATGTTTACAGCTGGCATTGGTAATTCAGTCAGATTTCCTGCAAATTTTCATGCATCAGGCATCTCTGTCATAACACTCATCACACCACACTAATGAGCTGTTTAAAAAAAATATATTTTACAGTTAGGGATAGGATTTGGTTTTGGTAACACTGCACAGGAAATAACCTAGCACTGACTCAGCCCAACATCCCTATGTCAATCAAACATAGATTTCAATAGGATTTCTGCCGGGTTGGTAGGATTACCTTAAGGGCTAGTTTCTTACATCAAACCAACATTGGCACAATGTCAGCACAATGTCGCAATCAGCAGATCTACAAAGAAATGATGTCATTTCTATGTGCAAACGACGTCAGTCCCACAAGTCCAATTTCCATAGGGCTGCTGGCTGGGGATTAATTTCAATCAAAAGCATGCTATCCAGCCAGATATATATTGTCACCTTTCCCTAAAACTGTAGTAATTGGTTTGGGCTACTTTCCAGGAGAAGCAAGAAAACTTTTATTTGGGCTACTTTTCAGGAGAAGCAAGAAAACTTTTATTTCAGCACAGCTGGTCTGGTGACGATGGCTTTTTGATAGTTTGCTATTTGATTATTTTTTTGGCTTAGGAGTCTAGAAGCAAAATTATTCGATGTGACTTTGAATCTATATAATAAAGCTACAACAAAAGCCCTAATAGTCCTATGGACTCGGAAACTACACAACGCACCGACCTGAAATTTGGCACAAAGAATCATGGGATAGCGAACATTGTTCGTATCGCTATACACAAACAAAACCGTTTGTTATTTCTGAGTTACTCGGTAAATGCGGTTATAATTAAAGACTAAATTCACGAGAGCGTTTGATCCGAAATTTACGATCAATAAGATAGTGATGTATGTTTCTAATAATAGCCCACTTCCGCCTACACATGACGTTATCACTTCCTGCGATGTGTTCACTAACAAACAAACTAACCCGTGCGCAAATCATTGCCATTTGACGGATGCTGACGGGATGCGCAGGATGTCAACGCGCAAAGGGAGAGCAGTAAAACGTATCAAAAAACAAACAAACAAAAATAAAAATAAAGCTAAAGGAACAGGCAAAATGAAGCAGGTCCATAATAATCACCCAGAACTGAAACTAATAAATTGATTTATCCCGGGCAGGGCCGGGCAACTCAGCTAGTGTAGATAAAAGTATATAAATCGAACTTCTGAGTTACTACTGTCTTAGGGAATGGTGACGATATGCATTGGATTAGAACAGTCAACCAGGCCAGATAAAACATTTCCTCAATAAGTTTACTTACTGTTTTGAGCCAAAAGGGCATTTGTCTGAGAGGAAACACATTTGCCATGGAGCATACGATGATGGAGGTTGGGATTGAAGCAGCACATAGAACACCACTAGAGAGAGAGAGAGAGATAAATGTACAGCTATAAAATACGTATGGGTGAAGATACACTGCAATGACATAAAAATTGCTTAAAGGATCAAGTGATGAATTTCAGTGGTGGCAAATTTGTCCTCCATTGACAAAATAAATTAGTTGACTTTGACATGCTGCAGTGTACAATTAATTCCTTCCTATACCTTCCACAGGAAGTTTCTCGATCACTCTGACATTCTGATTGGGAATATGTCTATAAAATTAGTGGAGCCTTATTTGCTGTAAATAAATTTCATGTTTATAGGATATTTTTTCTAAAATCTTTCTGTCAATCAATCTTACTGGTCAATTGTATTTAAGTGACGAGCTTTCCAAAGTCTCATGATAACGATATTAAGAAGCAAAGTTTTTCATAAATCCATTCAATCAGAATACAAAATATGAGGCTTGACACACACATACCCAAAAGGAAAGGGATCTTAGAAGGCAAATAAAAATTATAATCATTTGAACTAGGCCACAAAACTAGGTGGGAAGGTGGATGGATGGATGAATGGATAGGTGGGCGGGTGGATGGATGGATGAATGGAAAGGTGGGTTGGTGGGTGGATGGATGAATGGATATGTAGGCGGGTGCATGGATGGATGGATGAATGGATAGGTGGGCGGATGGATGGATGGATGAATGGATAGGTGAGTGGGAGGATGTGTGGATGGATGGATGCGTGGTGGATGGACAAATGAAGAAATGGGTGGATGACATCTGTTGATTTCACTTTCAGAGACACAATTACATGTTTTAGTTTTTATATTCTTTTTTCTTAAAACTGAATCACTAACCCAATGACACTTTTGAAGTTGAATCTGCTGGCTTCATGAAGACAACTGCCGGCCCCGTCACAATCATTCCCAGGGTGCCTTGATCCTTGGTCATCCGGAATGTAAACTGTACATCTGTCAGAAGTCGGGGGCTTGGCGGATATTGTAAAAATCCCCTCCAGCTGTCAGTTTCGGGGATCCATTCACTTATGTTTCGACTGCATTTTAAATCGAGAGTTTTATGTTTTATTACTTGTTTCAATCTAAACTCTAACTTTCATACCATGCACTGGCACACTACAGAACAACCTGAGTAAATTTCAGTTACACAGACCTGCAGGGTCACATTTATTACATTAAGTATACTAACAATTTTGGCTAGATCTAATTATGTGGTAATGATAAACATCAGCAGCATGAATTTCATAATCACTAATACGTCATTACAACTCTAGCTCTAGGTTTCCTATAAAATCATTCAACTTTTATGCTCGCTAATTATCTAGTTAATAATTCCTGTATATGTCTAAGATATAGACTGCTTATTGTATGGTAATCACTATTCTAATATAGTCTCTGGAGACATAAGGTCATCTCAGATATATAGATCCAAGTTTATAGGTCTAGGTCTTGCCCGTCAAAGTGACGTCGGCACAGTTAAATGTAATTCAGGGATGGGCTGGCAACTCCCAGCCTCACCCAGACAATTCAATCACAATTTACAGTTATATATTCATACAAAAATACTAGATCTATTTGCAGCTCTAGATGAGGTTAACTATGCGTGTTGCATTCACGTGGGTGGACTCCTCATTCTCCTATCGGATACATGTCATACTCAGTCAATCATCACGAGCTTGGTCCGATCTACTTACGATTGCTCTGGCGCTAAGGCCAGAAACATTATATAAAAGCGTGGTTCATTTTCAATTGGGCAATATGGATCAATGACGAGATCCTCATCTGGTCATGCTGTTAGTTATAATTGGACCCATCAAGCAGGGCCTACGCTGAAACCTTCACAGAAGGAGCTCTCTGTACGGAATGAATAAAGAAGTACGGACCGCAAGGTTTGCGCTGCATCGCGATCTCTCCGCTAACCCTCATTGGTTCACTCTTTTTCCCTCAGTGACGTAAGCAAACATACTTCCCTCTACAAATTACAACTGGGGCGCTAATCTTCCCTTTAAACCTAGATGGCTTTTATCTAACTATTTACTAACCTCCAATATACATGTCTACTTTTACTTTTGTTACAATTATCAATATACAAAGATTTCTGTTCATGGGTGCAAACTTCCTGTATTATAATTTATTAGCATACTACTGTTTATCTCCCCTTCCTTTTGTTCAACTTAAAATAATAAAATGACGTCATCAAAACCCACGGTCGTTTGCGTTTGAGAGGTAACTTATCTTGAGAAAAGGTGGCTCTAAAATAAAGGCATCTCTCCTACAGACCAAGTTTTACTAGGATTTAAGTGGAAAGTTTTCAACAGGGGTGCATTTGTGTTATCCGAATTCAAGAAGTGGGAAAACTACACCTCTCTTCTTTCTGTTCATGATGATGGCTGAAAATTTAATATGACTTCACAGGTTTGCTCCTAGGGATAGGATTAGGTTTTGGTAACACTGCATAGGAAATAGCCTAACACTGACCCAGCCAGCATCCCTATGTCAATCTGACATAGATTTGAATAGGATTTCTGCCGGGTTGGTAGGATTACCATAAGGGCTGGTTCTCCTTCAGACCAACTTTTACTTGTATTTAAGTGGAACATTTTTGACAGAGGTACATTTGTGTTTTCCAATTTCAAGAAGTGGAAAATCACACCTTTCTCCTTTCTGTACATGATGATGGCTGAAAATTTAATATGACTTCACAGGTTTGCCCCATCACTGGGAATTGCATGACATCAGGGATGCACAATGCACAGACAGAAATGGACATTTGCCAGCTGATGTTTCCAGGAGGTAATGAGACGGCTGACAACCTTGACTGTAAATGGGCAATTAAAACATTAGCTGTGCACACTGTTTTGACATAATTATCAATCTTAATTTGGTACATTTCATTTACATCAGATATAAACTGACAAGCATTCCAAGAAGGCAAAAAAAAACATACATTATAAGCACTTGGACCATGCCACTAAATTTAGGTTGTTTTTTGATATACCAAGGGAAACAATCATAAAATCTAGTAATGCCTGTATGAATTAAGCAGTCACAGTCAGTATGGTATTTTGATAGTTACCATTTTTGGGTTCACACACAAATCCACAGTTCACTGTTTCTTGACCCAGAATTCAGATTATGTTATGAAAAGGTGTAAAGTTAAGTCAACAAGATGTACTAAATCTTGTCTCTGTTTCACTCCAGCAGTTTATATGGTCAAATAACAACATTAGAGGTGGATCTGAATAAAGTAAAAAGAAATCAATAAAATTTATGTAAACAACAGTAAACATTAAAAAAATTCACAACTAAAACACAAAGCAAATCCAATCATGACCTGCCATTAATTGGTATGAGTGAAGAGCCATTTTAGGTAGATCTATTAAATGACTTTAAAATTCAGATGAACACCATCAAAATATCAAGTCAAGCGAAACCAAAACTGTTATGATGAATATGTACCACTGCTACTATTATCTACTAATCTTATTACCACTGCTATTATAATACCAGACTTGCATCACCACACTATTACTTAAATCAACCAATGCTTACCGTGACAAGGATTCAATCTTTGATTTCCAAACGGTGTCTTTAGGAACAACAACAATTGTGACTCCGCCTATTCAGATGTGTTCTACCTCAGTCTCACATCATGCCAAGACTAGAGTGAAAATGACCTAAAATTGGTTAGAGGTAAAAGCAGCACAATCATAATCTTCAAAAAGTCTTTCTGAGATAATCCTTGTTTTGGGTGGTCCGATCTGCAAAAACTGCAGTCATGTTACATGTTAGTTTATCTGTCCACTGGTTGATCAGTAAGACGGACAAGTGGTTTGATATTATACACGTATGTAGATGCATAAATGACTGTTCATTTTGTCAGCTCCTCAGTTTGTGTGCTTCAAGTTTCACATTTAAAAGACTGATCTGGTGTTCTATGGAAATATACTAAAAACATAACGATACTCAAGGAAAGGGAGCTTAAATTTGTGTCAGTGTCATGGAAAAAGATTATGTTGAAATATTAACAAGAAATTATTACTAACCATTTTGATGCCCATGGAAATAATAATGTCATCAGTATCCACCTGAGGACAAAACAGATGCACTCTTAGTATTGATAACATTGTCAGGTTCTTGTTAATACTGTTGGATCCGCTGTCAACACTGCTAGATGCATTGTTAATGCTACCAGGTGCATTGTTAGTACAGATCAGTGTTTGTTCACACTACTGTATTCCAACTGATATGACATATGGATGGATGGACGAAGTGAAGGACATATGGATGGAAGGTTGGAAGGAAGGACGAATATGAGGACGGATGGATGGATGGATAAATGGATGGATAATTGTATGGATGGACTGATGGACAAGTTGATAAAACACAGGAAATCTTTAAAATAATTAAAAAAAACAAATCACTTTAGCAGACCAAGATTAGAGAAAAAAAATCTATGCTTGCCTGAGGTGAAGTGGAAGCTACATGTAGCTACAGGTAGCCCTGCAAACACCATCACCAACTCATTGTGATTGGCTGCTGGCCTCAGGTGTTTGACAGAGTGGTTGTTATCCAGGATGTGGAAGAACAGGTAACTCTTACGGCCGAACTCGACTTGTCTGTTGAAGATACCTGTGGGATTGAAAATTGAGAAGAGCAGGCCAAACAAGGCTGCTGCCCAGGCAAAATACTAAATAACAAAAACACAGAAACAAGAACAATAAAAATAAAAGTAAGAAAAGTGAGGTGTGAATGCCAAGGGCTGTGATCCACCTAAAATATAAAGGCCTAAAACACTCCATTTTCAACCTATTTCTGCTATCCATCCCCAATCCACTACCCCATTCAGTGCTCTAGGCATATCACTATTGATATTTCAGAACCCTGTATCCCATATCTCCCAATAAAGAATGTACCTCTAGTAACTGTCCCGTTTTATGAACGGTAAGATACAAAATGCACCACTCCAGTTACATTAATTAAGTGGATAAAAAGTATATATAATTATGGTAGATTATGGTAGAGCTATAGCAAGGGATACCACTGGGAGAGGTGGAGAAGAATATTATTCAAACAATCTTGGGGGTTCTTTCCAAGTCTCTCCCTCCACATGAATTCATCCAAATGGCCAGAAAGCATAGTGTTGTGCACACCAGCCACATGTTTGAACCGTCTGTTATAGTTTTTGCAATAACATTCTATGTGATTGGTGTAACACCCATCATGGGATCCACAAAATTCTGGATGTGAAATACCACCAAGTGCTGAAAATGAGGTTGCATTAGAACAGTTGCAATATAATTGTATGATGGCAACCGATCAGAATGATTTATGTTGCCAGGAGCAATTCTCTGGGTAACTAATGGCAGAGTAGCGGCAGATCTAATCCTTTTCAGCTGCCTCTTCGTCACCAAGCCCTTGTCAGTCTCAACGACCTGGCCCAGGCTCCCCAATGTGGTAAGGACTATTGATTAAGTGGTGGGAACATATATCATGAAAGTAGCAGTACTACTGGACAACGGTGGACCGTGCCCGACTAGTATAACCGGTCACACTGGTGACAGGTTCCTTAAAAGACCAGAGATAACAGCTGTATAATGTTAATGAAAGATAGGAATTTTCCCAAAATGAGCCAGTCTTCAAAGACATTTTCACACCCTGGTAAAAGTGCAGTTTAACCCCCCAAACTTCTCCTGCACTGGTCAAGTGTGCACCTCCCAATTTCATTAAAAAAATCCTAGGATATTTTCACACGATCCATAAAAGGAAAAGTCATGTGCCTTTGGCTGGAATTCTAGGCAGGGAATTGTTGAGCCGGGCGTTTAGTGTAAAAAAAACAACAAAACAATATGGAAGATTAACTCGCCCCTCTGCGACTCCCCCCGTGCACGGCCGCTATTAAAGTTGCATCTTTGTGGGGATCCGTGAGCCCCCGCAGTTTGGAAAATGAACTATAACGGAGGGAGTTGGTTTCGCTCTGGGAATAGCAGAACAAGGGTGCACAGAAAAAGAGGGGGCTAAATGCACTTTAGCCCATACCCTTATGGGATGGACATCTCCCCATTCTCTGCTCACCTCGACCGCATTTCACTGCAGGAAGGTGGAGTCAGCACTTGTAGCAAAGTGTGGCCCCGTCGCTTCGTCCACCATTTTCCCCAGGCCTGGGAAGATTCGATATGGTATTCCACATGTCAGTGGATTCGATAAGTGGAGAGGCAGAAAGAACTGCATGTTCTGCAAATCTGTAAATGAGACAATCGTATTGTTAGACTGGAACATCAAGCCACTCAAAATCAAAACAATGCTCAAAATTGTGAAGTTTGAAGGAGGAAGCGGCAACCGGAAGTACTCTTATTCTCAATTCCTTACGTACTTTCTCTAGTTTCGCACTTTTGTGTACCCCTAATTTGTGCATACTTTCCTCCCTATTTCTGGCGGAACGTATTCTTATCAGACCAGTTTCCCTTGTTCCTGTCACGCATCAAAAATTCAACCTATTTCCCACTTTCCGACTTCCATGGACACCCTGTATCATATGACTTTTACAATGGCAGAATAAAGAACAAAATAAAATGAAACTAAAATATACATGAAATTTCAAGTCTTTTATTGGTTGATAATCTCACCAAGAAATGAAAAACAGAGACAGCCCAGATTTGCATTTGTGATATAAGTCTCACTATGGACAAAATCTGACCTCGAGGGCTACGGAAAGAAAGAACAGAAAGAGAAAAAGAGGATAACCGATATGTTACTAAAATTTTGCTAAAGGCAAGGTCAAACTATAATTTGAACAGATTGAAATACATTACAATTTTTACATGCCCAGTTATTCTACATTCAAAGGAAAAATCCACTGTCAGTCGTTATTCTGGTGCTATTGTCATAGCATTCGAGTATTGGATTTGGGTGACTAGGTTTAGAATTTCAGTTTTAAAGTCCATCCCTGTCTCAAACGGAAATCTATCTCAGATTAGAGCAAATTAAGGAGGCGTTCCAATGGGTGTCACTCAATAGGGATATTACGAGGACAAGACTAATATGACAACCCGTGAGAAAGGGGATGCAAGGTATGAGACGTCCAAAGTTTGGATTCTGTTCAGGACTGAGTCCAGTTCAACTAATGTCTCCCGGCATTTATAATTAGAATCAGTCTAATTATAGTGATTGTCTAAGAGCAGTCCAAACGCCATCTCTGATACAACCTCATTATATTGAAAAGACATAACACGACCTGCTCCCCATCAACAGTCTTAACTCGAGAAAAAAGAAAAGTGCATTATACCTTCTTCAATTCACACCCTGCGCGCAATGCCTTCAAGCAGTGATATGGAATTAAATATCCTCAAGCTCATGAGATAAATGCCTACTGTCTTCCTAAGTGCATAAGTCATTTTGGGGGCAGTCTGAGCTGATATCTGTATCTCATACTATATGGTTCTAGTACTTTCGGGACTATATATGTATATTCTTACATATACCTAAATCCACAACATGTTAACAAAGACAAAGTGTCAGAAAGAAAAAAATGCAAGCATTGTTTCAATTTTCCAAATAAATTTTTTCACATTCACACGAAAAGGTGTCCCACTTGTTATAATTACATCAGATTTGAATGAAGAGAATAACAAATTATCTGAATTAGTTTCAACAGGTTTCAACTAAAAGTCTTTCCCAGATTAGATCAAATTATTCTCAAGTCTCCTACTTACCAAATTGGCCTGTAGGAACTTTTCTTATGCACAATGTCAAAAGCATGTAGCCCTTGTGTGAGGCATTCCAGCCATGTTATACATTTTAACTTCTTGTGGTGTTCTTACGGCACCTACACATCAGCACTTTGTTTTGGACCCAAGAGTTGCAGTCACTGTTATAATCTTCTGTGTTCAGAAAGGACATAAGCACCATCTCTGCGATGAAAAGAATGGAAACACCTTCATTAAGAAATCAATGAAATATTCTACTTTTGCCTTCAAAGTTACAGTTTTATATGAGACTGTGGAGCTTTTTTAATGACCCTTTCAATACCTGAGGTAACTGGGATATGCTAAACATATCATAAGCAGATAATAAAAGGAGCTAGAAAAAAATTCTTGTAAAAAAAAAGCTGGAGAAAAAAAGGAATACTAGCAGAGAAAAAAAGGACCAAAAAACAAACAAAACAAAACAAAAGTGAGGAAGAAAAAGGGTACGAAGAAAAAAAGGAACCTGAAGAAGAAAAAAAAATGTGAGTATTATGACAGTCTTCTCAAAACTGTACACTTTGCACATTAAATTCAGTAATACACATGTATTTTTATCCTACAATGGATGATTATTATGATACACACAACGTTCATGAAAATTAATATTAGCATTGGATCATTAAAATTTCAATAGGCAGACAGGTCATACTCATGAATAACCATGAAATTAGGTAAGGTATTCTAACAGAAGAAACGATGAAAAGGAAAACTTTTTAGGCAAAGCATCACTGGGAATAATAATTATAATAGTGCAGGTGTCGAATAAGGGCTATAACCCATCTTAATCATTCAAATGTTCTATAATTTTGATTACTTCCCTTACATCGGATGTCGCCTGCTTCTGATGGCACACTGAAAACAGTAATTTGGGGAATTTGACTGCAGACCATTTTTAACCCTCGTCCTGCAGGATGCCACTATATTGGCCTCCCCGCGCAACACGCGCGGCCAATATTGTGGCCTACATGCTGCAAACCGGGTCCAGCTGGAGGCAGCTCTGCTCCTCGTGTTTTGTTTATTGGGTTGCCGCGACTATTGTTTTTTCACGTTTTTTTTTTCCACACAATTTTCGCGTTCATCTATCTTTTCATCTCTACTATATCTAACAAAATGGTATTATTACGATGCAACTATTCGTAACTATTTGTCATACTCATGTAATAGTACCGACGGTCTGAAGTTCGAAGGGAGAAATTCTTGGGGAAACTTTTACTTTGATGCAGGTTGTCGTCTACATGTGAAATGAGAAGAAAGGGGCCATGTGCGTATTTGAGACACCGTTCTATGTCTGTAATTATGAATTCCGATGATAATATTAAGGCATGCTGCATTAAGGGTGTCTGTCTGTAGGTTTTTCATCAGGGAAAACTGGGAGAAAATGACCGACTTTTGTTGTTGGTCGTGGTCTTTATTTGATGTGGTAATTAGAGAGATATAGTGTTGCTTTGATAAAACCGCATTTCAGTACATGTATGTGCTCTGCAACCTGGAAATCAAATCTCTCGCTAAAACTAACATCATAGTACGTGGAAGTTTTACATAGTTGAAGAGGGAGAAGGCAATGTCACGATACATGTGGTTAGTAAATTAAGCGCCTGGATTAAAAAATAATTTTTTCACCTGAATGGCCTGACTTACGGGCAGAAAAAAATGCAGAGGTCTTGGGAAAATGATAAAATGTGTGTTAAACGGCATGTAAATGCAAAAAATTACTGATTTTGAGCCTTCCATTTAACAATATAACTTACTGCATATCATCACACTACTTTATCCAAATATTATAGGGGTCACTTAACGATTTATCCACCACTATTGTTGTTAATTTGTCCTAAAGTAAACATGATACACGCGTTCAAAAGGACCCGATTGACCTGGCCGCCGAGGTTAACTGCAACACGCAAACGATCGGCTGACTGGCCGCTGGCTATCCCCGCATGGGGCGTTACTTGAACGAGTTTGCTCAATGTGGGACGAGGGTTAATATGCTCAGTGTTGCACAAAACCCTCTCCAGTACATATACAGGGACAATTTCACAAAATATTTTAGGCAGTCTAGGTGTAGGACAGTGATTCTCAGCTGGGAGGCACACAACCCTCACGGCAAGGGTGTGACTGGGTAGGGATTTCAGTCAGAAAAGGAACTCGAAAAAGAATGCACTCTGTACACTGTGATAAATATCATATGAGGTAATAATTAATAGAAATATAATGCCGACCATGAGCCAACAGTTCACAAAAAAGTGTATCATACCACTGTAAAAGTATATTGCATACCATTGTATTGTTTGGGTGTGATTTCTTATGCGAGACTTTGCTATGTACAACTTTTTCATTTTGCCTATTTTTGACACTGTAAAAGTATTATAGTGAAAAAATTAATGATAATTCAAAATGGGGGATGAGGGGTGGGTTGGGGGGGGGGGGGGGGAGGGGACGAGAAACCACTGGGTCACAAGGGGAGAAATGTGGCTTAGAACTGGAGTATCATTGATTTAGAAGGAACGACTGAGCACACCAAAAATAACACTTATAATAATAATAATAATATATTGCATTTATATAGCGCCCAACCCCGTCGATGACAAGCTCTGGGCGCTTTAACAAACTCTTACACACACACACACACACACGCATAGACAAAAGAAATTCAAAAATATTTACTCTTGTTGCTGCCGAAAAACATCTAGCCTAGTTTGTCTGAAAGAAATGGGTCTTCAGATGGCGTTTGAAAGAACCAATGTCATTAATTTCCCTGGTTGTCTTTGGAAGGGTGTTCCAGATGGTAGGGCCAAGAAATGAAAAGGACTCTTCTCCTACAGTGGACAGAGTCATTTTAGGTACTTTCAATTTTGTAGTGTCAGATGATGATCTTAGTTGACGAGATGGAACATAGTAATCAGTTAAATCAACTAGGTACGATGGAGCAGCATTATTGACACATTTGTGACAAATGGATGACAATTTGTACATTATTCTTTTCTCGACTGGCTCTACCATGCTTATAATACTCTATTACGACAAGTACAGTATCAGTATAATTATTTCAAAAGCTCATGCTGTTGTTGCTCGTCCTTTGCAAAAAAAGATGACCACAACTTCAATATCTCTTCTGCCTGGCTGTTTGTGTGTGCGAAGATGACTGATCAGCATGATCCATTCCATGAACTGTCAGTTGCAGTGAGAGCATAGAAACACTAGAGGCCGACTGCACTGGAAGGCGGAATTTTCTCTGCTTTTTCACTGCTGCCTCTTCTGCACAGTCCTTCATTCATTATTGATCCAAAAGCCATATCTTCACTGAGGAAGACAAAAGACAAAAAAAATGACATGATAATGAAATACAGTGGTCACCGCCCAGTGTTCGTCTCTCTGACGTGAAAAAAGTGTGCTCTTAGGTGAATGGTACTTAAATAAGCATGCTGTTAGAGGGGACCTTTTATATAGAAAAAATTGTTTTTTTCAAAGAGCATGCTGTTAGAGGGATCGTGCTGGTAGCCTGCGTGCTGTTAGTTGGTGACCACTGTATCTCTACAAAAATATTTATCTTCAAGGAAAATAAATGTATAAACTATGCCAAGCATCCCCAAATTCAACCAATGTAGATCTGTATTGGATTTCCGTTGTCTTGGTAGGTTTATGAGAGGGCGCATTACCTACATCAAACCGACATTAGTGTGATGTCATAACCAACGGATCTTCATGAGAACAATGTTTTGTCCATGTGCAAACGTAAATCCTACACATCAGCTTTTTGTAGGGTTAGTGACTGGTAAACAAAGAAGACGTAAAGAAAAATAATAAAAGCAAAACAACTGAAACATTTTTTTTTCTTTCAGGGACTTTTTTTTTCAACATGTCAATAAACGCCCTGAATTTCATGTGGGACAAATTCACAACTCTTTTATTGTTCAGGTAAAAGCATGTCTGACCTTTTGTCCCACATTAGTTTGAGCTCAAGGTTTCTGAACTGATTAAAAGGATTTAAAAAAAAAAAAGGAATGAGGGACCCCAGCACACATTTACCCTACCTTGCACACTAGGTCTGACCCCGTGGTTGGGAGAGCACTTTTCTCATAAATGGACAACCCAAGAAAAAGACCTTGCTACCAGACTCCAGTGGCTTTTCCCTTGTTGGATTACCTTCAGGTGGGTAATTTAAAAAAAAAAAAAATCACATGTAAATTAAGGGAACAGAAAAAATATATATTAAACCAACATAATGTCTCCAGCAGCGGGTTTTTTTCTTAAATGAACACTCTGGTTTTCATGCGAGACAAATTCATGATTATTATTTTCTTTTCAACTGTACTCAGGGTGAACTTTACTCTAATTTTAGAAAACAGAAAAAAGAAAAAAAAAAAAGTGGCACGGGGACTCCAGCACACATTACCCTACTTAGCTACACCAGGTGTGCCGTTTGACTATGTGGTTGCGAGAGCACTTTTCCCATGACATGGACGATCCTAAGTCTAATACCAGTTGCCCCTTAAGATCTAAGGAAGTAGGTTCTAATCCGTATGTTTGTCCGGCCTACCCCCGACCAAACTCCACCCCAACTCTCAGTCCCTCAGTAGCGCCTCAAGGGAGGAAATCTCGCCAGACCCTAAGCTTTACAGACTGGTTGGGCATGACCAGCCGTGCGAGTACCTTGGGCGACCGCCGACCTCGACGCTACATGGGAGCAGGAGCCAGTGACCACCCAGGTTTCCCACGAGTGGCTGTTCTGTACTATAAATAAATTTGGGTTTTCTTATATGACACACAATTCATATGTCACAAATCCCAGACTGGGAGATGTAATAAGTTATGACAGGACAACAATCACGAACAAACAAGTTTAACACTTAACAGAACAACCCATCAGACTCACACATTTATTAAACATAACTATACAGATAATAGCGCAATTACATACATTATATTATTGAATTTAACTGCCGTACAACGGCCTTATTCCCACATGCACTCTTCCTCGGATCCACAACCCGGTAGTTACTTCCTAAAGACACTTCGGCCTCAGCCTCTCCCCTCAGGGTCTTAATAGCACATTAATAATTCACTGGCACCGCAGTCTCTCAATATCACCTTCCCATTGTCATACACCTTAGCATTCCACTAGGACCTCAGCAGGGCAATAGCACATTATCATTTCAATAGCCCATCAACATGGTAATAGTACATTATCATTTCAATAGCCCATCAACATGGCAATAGTACATTATCACATTCACGCTCATATCTACGTCCCTGTCCGTGGCCAGACTGCCACGACTTTATGTGCCTCTACTGTCCTGCACCGACAGCCTCACTCTTGGCCTATGTGTGGCCTCCGGCCCTATGCTGGCCTATCCCCTGTGCTCACCGAGGCGGCTCTTTGGCCCGTCCCCGACACCAGTCATCACTGGAAAAACACTACTCCCAAGTCTTCCGACTGCTCTCCTTATGTTCGCCCGCTGGGCTTTCTCTTGCGTCCGTTCTCTAGGACCTTCTAACTTGCAGTGATAGTAATACAGCGCTCTCGCCTCCTTCAGACACCCCACAACTCACAACATGCACGCTTTAACTTACTTGTCTACGTGCGTTAATTTTACTCTCCTCCTTTCCCCCCCGTAGTTATTAACTATCGCTCACTCCACTCGTGACATCATACATTGTCTGCCGTTATGGGTTTGACCTCATTATGCATAAATTCAGATATTAAATCCAGCTGTTCATCAACACTGCTAAAAACATCTTGTTTTAATTCAAACGTTTATGCTTATAAATATTTTTTAAGATGAATGTCTCTCGATAGGGCATAGCTTCATAATTTTGCATTCTCAAGAAGGCTGTACCCCCATCACATGATTATCTCCCTTTGCCCTTGACACCATCTTAGTTTTTTCTATAAACCGGAAGTGGAATCGATACTATTTATTTATTTGATTACATGTAACATTGTTGAACATGACAACAAAATCAAAGCCTATTTTTGACAAATTCTTCTGTGTCTCTATTTTTGTTCTTGCAATCTGGTTTTCTTTCTGATAGTCAGCATCATTTTTTTTTCTATAGTTTTTAAAAAAAAATCTATACAAGACTTGAGAATAACTTCGTGTCCCAGATCCCTAGTATTAAAATAAATTCAGTATTAGGTGAACTAAAATCGATGTCAACATTAACATAGGAAGTAGGCGGAGTGAGCACACTGATCCCTTAACACTTTCAAGTTACTGACCTTCAAACTTGGAAACAGGATTAAATGAAACCAAGAAACATAATAGAACATCAAGGGAATTGATGCAGTTGTACATGTCAACTCGGATTTTCCGAAATTCAGTGAATAAGAATGAACCAAAGAAAATCTTATGGAAAAAATAATACAACCCCAGACTCAAATGATACCAGGTCTGATAACTTACATCAATAATGAGAATTATATTTGTTCAAAAAAAGGAATTTGTCACTTGGATTGAAAAATAAAACAAAAAAGACAAGTCTGGGAAATGTTCTTGGCATCCACTAAATCTATATTATAAAAAACTTGCCACTCATACGACACGGATTTGAGTGAAATTTTGAAGGTGCCTGCCTGTCCACCTGGGGAAGGTTCTTTTTTAAAATTGCACACTTGATATGACAGCGAAGTATTTTCTTTGGGTTTGCTTTGTGTCGTTGATTTTGCTTGGATCCTTTGTTTTCACAAACACAGAAGCCTATGATGCTATTACTTCCTGCCTAAGCTAGACCATCCATGCTGAGTCGATACTGCAAAAATGGTTGACAATGATTCTTCTTTTGGTGACTCAAATCGATTTGAATCAATGAGTTGAGTGATTCATTTGATATGAACGAGTTGACGAGCCAGTGATGGCATTTCGAGTCATGATTCAAGTCAATTGGTGACCTAGTAACAACAGGAACTGTCACCATGGGGTCCTAGTGGGTATGACCACTGATTTGGTTTCTTACCCTGGGGTGATGAGTCTGATCCATGCATTATTACTTCGCACCAGTCCCGTGTCAAAGTCTCCTTCGTTGGCTCCTTTGCCAGTGACTCTTAAGCTAGAGGCAAATCAAAAGTGATTCGAATCATTTTTGATTCATCAGCTGATTTGTTCGGTGGCGATTCGAATCAGCATAATTATCTGATTCAAATTGCAAGAAAGCCGCTCAGTGATTCAAAATGTGCCCATCAATACATTGCATGCAATGGTGTGCACAGGGTACAATGTGCACTGCTAATTTTAGGCCTGCATTCTTTCAATTGTCTACACAATACATCATTTCCCCTCAGGTGGTTGGTATGGAAAAGAGATGTTGTGTGTATGATTGCGAGGGTGGAGGATGGGTTATTTCAGAAATTTTTAAAAATGTATCTGTTCCACTGAATATCTGGTTGATCCTATACGTCTCAGGATATAATAATAACATAGTTTTTTTGTGCAGATTCCTTTATGTTTGAAGTGGTACCACTTCTCTATATAACATGAAAAAGTATAAAACACTAAAATGGACACTAAAGTTCACCTGTGAGTACATTAACACTCGTTTCATTTTCAAGAAGCATATTCAGATCTAATATTCACACACTGTACTTCATATTGGTGCAGAGTCCGCAAATTTTATAGTTTCCACATATTCATGATAATTGAAAGTTTGCTTCAATTTCTATCAGCCGATAATATTAAATGATTGAAAAGAAAGTTGCCTTGAAAATTTTTTAATTGTAAGGAAAAAAAAAACACCTGCAAATCTTTTCAACGTCTCACAATCCCCCCTCTTTCTTGTCTTGCTAGAAAAGTGCAAAACAAATCAACTTTATCTTCATCAAAATCTGATCTGTCCCTCTTCTCTCTATGATAAATTTAACAATGTTTATTTACTCAAATCATTCACATGATATTTGCTTGCCAGTTTTTGAGAATTTGTGCATATAAATGTCCACAGGAACCTGTACCAACGGAATGTACTATACTGTTTATCTGTTATACCCGAGGCGTTCTCACTACAGGCCAGTCAGCCGAATGTAGGTCAGACATGTAGTGGGCCGTCTCGCCGCAGAGAGACTGACTAGCATTAATTAAATAATACGTTTAGTACTACATGTATTACTAGAACAGAGGTCCACATGGGCTAGCTCAGATACCAGTAATGAGAAATGTGTTCTAACAAACTATCGCGTTTTCGGCATTACTTAGAACACACAAAAATGTTTTTAAAATTATGATAAGTGAAAAAATTAAACACACAAAATACCTTCATTACCAAATACTACGTGCAGGACCAACGATGCTTGGTTCAGTTTAAAAAAAATTACATAAAATCATATGATTCATAAAACTGACAAATTGACCAAGCGATGAAGCATGGTTCAATAACACAACTGTGCATGTACTGATGTAGATTCATTTTTTAATTCTAGATCTAGTGTGATGTGGAATTTGAGTGAATGAAAATTTCTGTGTTGTTTAAGAAACAGAACCTCATTTGAACAGTATTCGTGGTTTAATTCTGATAGCCTGCATAGAATGGCACCAGATAAAAGCCGTCATTATAATGCAGTGTATACCAGGGGAAGTTAATAGCAATCTTTCAGACACACACTTAAATAACTCCCTATCCTCATTCAGTCATTGCCTTTACCACCACCTTCACCCTATACCAAACAAAAATGAACATGAATGGGAGAAAGAAAAAAGACAAACTGTACAACATCAATAGCACTGACAACAATAACAATGAACTAAATGTTATTTTGTACTCACGAATACATGTAGTCTGTAATGTGGATGCAGGCATTATAATAATTAGCCTACTCCAGGGATTTATTGTGATTTTGACGTCAGTTTAGCAATCTTCCTCTTTGGATGTTTTCGCTTTGCAACTGGAGGCAGAACCGCTTCAAAAGAATAACCAAGTGAATGCAAGAAGGAGATCCTGGTGCGTGTAGATGCGACTGTTCTTTGGGGTATTTGTTAGTGTTACAGATCTTTTGATGAGTGCAGTCTTCTTGTCATCATACTGATCCGATGCATAAATAAGCCATCACAAAGCGAAGAACTTCATCAAGTTGACTCCATGACTTAATTTTCTTTATAAACTGGTGAAAAATCCTCTTCACACTGCAGTATGCTTCATAGTCTAAAATTAACGTCTCACTCTCAACTTTGCTTATAATAGTTATAATTTGAAATGAACAGAAAACTCTGGTATTGGACCGGTTCTCTCATGGCTAAGGAAAATGTAATTGTTCGGTTGTTTAGTACTCGTTGCCAAAAAACCCAGGTCTTTTAGTTTGCGACTTAACAGGTCATGGAAGCTCTCAGATTTTAGTGAGTCAAGTTCGAGAAACTCACTCATTTCATCGATATCCACTGCGCAGGCCTCTTGTGTAGACATTTTTCTGCGGCGTGGAGTAGTGGAGGTAGAAGTGGGAACACAAGATGAGGGAACATTAGGAAACACAGATGGGGGCACAGCTGGAACATAATGCCGAGAGGAGGGGATCTTAGTTGTAGGAACATCTTTCGGCCAATGCAGGGCGCAAATCCCCATGTTTCCAATAACATCTTCTACATTCAGTTTGTTCGGTAAGCTTGCAACCCACTCGTGACACTTAGTTTTGTCCTTTGGAAATCCATAGATTGGTATTTTCTCTTTGGAATCATCAGTTTTATAGCCTGTTTTGCAGCCAAACACAGAACACTTTCGTCCCATTTTGAGTGAATATTTGTAGACCCCTAGTCCAGTTCATGTAAAAAGTAGAATCTAGATCTAGATCTAGACTAGATCTACAGTCAAGGCGGTTTCCTACAATCAATAATGCAGCTCACTCACAGCCACCGTACAGCACGAAACACCACAATTTACAATGCACTGATGTTACAGAATCCCAGTTGATGTGATGAACTAAAACAAAAAAATACAGTTTACAGAATCCTTCGTTCTCTTCTTGACTTGATGAAATGAAATCAAGAGACGGATAAATGAAGGAGTCACTTCTATGTATATTCTGATCTGTCTAGATATCTTAAAATCTTTATAATCCACGAGTTCACAAGTTGAAGCATGAGTAGCGAATGTGTAATGTAAACTGTCTTTGAATTTCGGGAAATACAGACCGGGTCGATGCCGTACTTATTTCATTTATGGTATCGAGTCTCACTTTACTCTCTATTTTATATTTGTCATGTCGTATCGATTTGGAGTATCGATATTGTCACTGAAAAATCAGGGGGAGTAACTGCCCTTTGTTTCTGAGTGAGGCCTGGTGAGGCTAGCCAGTGGTCGGACCACTACATGTCTGACCTACATTCGGCTGACCGGCCTGTAGTGAGAACGCCTCGGTTATACCCTAATTAATCTGTTATATTGCAAATGATAGTAGATTTGAATATGATATGAAGATTAAATGAAGAGAATCAATTCAATGTGACATTACATGCTAACTGCTCATAAACGATTTGATTAGTAGGGTTTCATTCTAATTTAACCGCCATCCCGCGTTGAGTGAATTCGTCCATGTAACGCCCTATGCGGGGATAGCCAGCGGCCAGTCAGCCAAATGAACCAATCGTTCATGTGTTGCCGATAACCTTGGCAGTCTGGTCAATCAGGTTTATTTGAACATGTGTATTGTCTTTACCTTAGAGTACAATAACAACAATAACGGTGGATAAATCATAAGTGACTCTTATGATATTTGATAAAGTACTTGTGATGAGATGCAATAAGTTCTATTGTTAAATAGAAGGTCCATAATCAAGAATTTTCTGCATTTACATGCCGTTTAACACATGTATCCTTTTCCCCAAGAGCTGTGCCTTTTTTTTTTGGTCCCTAAGTCAGGCCATTCAGGTATTATTTTTCAAGCCAGGCACTTAAATTCCTAACCACATGTATCGTGACACTGCCTTCTCCCTCCTGAACTATGTAAAGGTTCCACTTACTACATGTATGATGTTAGTTTTCTTAGAACACCTTTAGCAAAAGATTTGATTTCCAGCTTGTAGAGTACATACATGTACTGAAAAGTGGTTTAATCAAAGCAACACAATATCTCTCTAATTACCCCATCAAATAAAAACAACGACCAACCACAAAGTCAGTCATTTTCTCCCAGTTTTTGCTGTTGAAAAACCTACCGACAGACGCCCTTATGTTGTATATCCCAGTATTACATCGGAATTCATCATTACGGACAGAGAACGGTTTCTCAAATACGCAGACGGCCCCTTTCTTCTCATTTGACATGTAGATGACAATCAGCTTAGTAAAAGTTTCCCCAAGATTTTCCCCAGTCTGAAATTCAACCGTCAGTACAATTACATGAGTACTAGTATGATGAATACTTAGGAATAGTTGCATTGTAGTAAACGCATAGCTGCCAACTTTCAAAAACCCCAAAAAACAGATTCCTGATCATCGATCCCACCCCATTTCCTCACTTTGTCACATTATGGAACATCATTCTCTCTAGACATAATTTAATGTAATGTATAAGATTTTAAGAAGCAGAAAACAACTTAGATTCGAATATTAATACATGTATCATTATCACCACTGTTTCCATTTCTGAAGGAAGAACTGATTATATGATATGAGCTCTCCTCAGAATTGTATAACTCTCTCATACTAACTTGCTCTTGTAGTATTGAACAATGTCAGACTTGCCTTCAAGTGACTATGAAACTGGTGAAATTGGAGTCACAACAGCATGACTCATGACTCACAATGCATTTATTGGACAAGTTTGATGATAGTACAAAAGGAAATTTCTCTGAATATTTTGCAGTAAATATCTAGCCACCCCTTAATGACTCATGAGTTGGATAGTGAAGATTTCTGATTAAAATAAATCTACCCATTATCGCAAATCATGTTAGGCATAAAAGATAAACTAGGTAGCAGACCTAGATAATCCTTTAGAACTGAAGCCACTTCACAAGCCATTTCCATATTGTTCTTACAGATCTAGTGTTCTATTGTTTACCAGCTAACGGACTCTGGATTTTGATTTCTAGGGCCATCATTGCACACGTGTACGCCTTAGCCTAGGCCCAGTTTATCCATGGTCACGAGTTACGTTTAGTTAGGCATAGATTCTAACAGACGACCGACCTAGATCTACCAGTAGTTACCACTGCCAAAGATGATTATAGGCTATGTAAAACTGTAAAAACAAAAACATAATATTGAAATAAAATGAAGCCACTTCACAAAATGTGTCCACTATTCTTACTCACTGACCGCCATCGTTTACGATACAATACGCATGACCTACACGTGCTTAAGTACCCAAGCTCATGTGTCAATATTATGTCAATATAACGGAATAAATCATGAGAAAAAATCTTGACCCATTTCGGGGAAAGCAAAACAGGACATCTGATGACCCATTTCATTTGACGTGTCTTACGCTTGAATACCGGATTTTCACCTTGCTACCTTACAGAACAAATGGAAGGAGTTCCGAATGCGTTACATGCTAAAGAGGGTTATTTTGAGGGGGTTGAATAAAAAAAGGGGCTAGGTATTTTTGGGGGGTTAATAAAGAAATAGCAATAAATAATTCACGTCATTTTTCGTTTTCTCTCATGTGTCTCTCTCCCCTCTCTATCTTGCTTCCATTTCATCTCGATTTCTCTGCGCTACAAACATCTGAAAGAGAACACATACATAATAATCATAAATCATGACAATGCTCGGATCCGCACCCACACCCTTTCGCTCCTGAATCACATGTCTTAACCATTTCGCCACGCAGGTGAGTTAACAGATTGTCGGTAAAAATTTACTTATACTCACAGTCAGTACCTTGACCTAAATTACGGAAAGTTACCGACCTTGTTAATTTGCATGGTTTGAAAAAATTATGAATCGGCTTAGTAGCGAAACAATCCGATTTCAGCTGCTCGGAGATTGCATGATCTGATCTAATGAGGGCCTACTTGTGTGTACGTCGATCGCCAATGGCTACCCCAGCCCTTTTCGCCCGATTAGTCAATCTGACTACCGCCCATTGATACAAACTGACTAGACCCTCACGCCCCCAGGTCCATCTGACCATTCCATGTGTTGTGAGTTTAAATTCGTGAACACTATATCAAGTTTTGTTTCAGTAAACCTTCGCCAGCCGCGCTTTTTGGTAAATTCTGTTACTGTGACCTCTCCCCAGTAAGTTTCAAAATGGCAGCTGTTTTCGGATTTTGTCTCACTTCAGACTTTTTTCTTGGATTATACTATTTTTCTTAGCAAGTATGTTACAAGTGTTATTGTGAATATGAAGTGATAATTGGTCATAAGGTTGGGAACAATGTGTAACAGTGAGCTTTCCATAATAACGGTAAAAATTACATGTAACGCATACGGAACTCCTCCCGAACAAATCATTAAATGAGATATATTTAAAATTAAACCTTTTCAACATTAAAGAAAGGCAACTCTACAAGTTTTTGTCTTTAATTAAAAAACTTTAAAAAAGTAAGATCTACCTAAGTCATCATGGTGCTTAACATGGTGTGACGTGTTACAATCATGAAAAGTGGTTCAATTTAAATAATATTTTCTGGAAAACTCAACAAATCTCCCAGCCAGCATCAACCCTATGGAAATATGACGTATAGAACTGATCATGTCAAGTTTGCACAATAAAGTGGAATGACATCATTCCTATGTATCTGCTGATGATATATTGCATTGTCAATGGACTGATATAGAGCCAACTACTATGGTAATCCTACCGTTCCCAGAAATCTATGTCAGACTGACATGAGGTTGCTAGCTGGACTGTTATGTTTTAATGATCACATCAGGACACAGTGATAAAATACATGTTAAGGCCAGTAGAAACCTCTCTTGTGAATATTCACCACACAACCCACTAACAACAGTTAAATGCTGTATGACTGAGGCTAAATGTTGCCTCCTATTTAGCACAAAACATTCTTTATTAAAGTTTACCTAGTGTCCACAACATTAACAGAATAACACCTTGGGATAGTTTAAATGTAGCCTACTGTGCACTCTTCTTTCAGAACACTATTACTGCAAAGACAGAACAACACCATTCATGTACTAAATGAAATTAATTACAATTATGTCCTGTGCATTCCCTTTAAACATATATCCCTGTCATCATCCCTGTGTCAATCTGATGTAGATTTGTATAGGATTTCTGTAGGGTTGGTAGGATTATTGTAGGGGCAGGTTCTCCACATCAAAATGACCTCACAAGATCATAACCAGAGGATCTATGTAGGAACAACGCCATTCCAATGAGCAAACTTGACGCCAATCTTAAATCTTTTACTAGTTTTAGTATAGAATTTCTCTAAGTCTAAGGCAGACTAAGGTTGCTGGCTGGGACATTGCTATTAGTATTACAGTAAGACCATGGATTCACGCCACGTTATTGTACATTTAAAGCCAAGTTGGCCAAGACTGCTCATTTCAGCTCGACTTTTCATCTTGTTGAGCGAACTTTAAATCTAGATCTACCATTTAGCCTATATGCCAAGATTCTAGGCTACTGCACACAAAACACGAAGACATTGCTCTTGCTGATAACAATACTGGGCCTGGTTGACACAATACCCAACAGTGTGACGATCCAAACTGGGCTGACTTTGGCAGAAACATACGATTAGAAATTCTTAGGATGGGAGATGGATGGCTAAATGATATCCAGGGCCACGTGGATAAACATGTGCAAGCATGCTTTGTTCCAGTAGAAAATGCCTACCTTGTCTCAAAATCCAATGCTGATGACAAAGCTAGGTTGTCTGTCAAGACTGTCCTTCCGAGGAACTTCACATTCTTAAAATTAGGTTGAGCTGATCGATATTGAAGTTTTGCTGATATATCCATAGTGTCACTTTCGTTTCAGAATCAAATTTGAGGTGTATTTTAATTACATTAGTAAAATGCAAATTAATACCAACGCTAAGATATGTGAAAAAATAACAAAACAATTTTTTTAATCGCATCGGTCGAGCTTCGAAAATAGATGTATATACCTATACTCTCTGGCCTCGCGTATGAAATAATGCCGAAACGATACAATAAAACACAAAGTGAAAAGGAAGACGGAGCAAGCTTTCGATCGATTAATCTCTGTTAGGACAAAAATAGAACAGTAGCCTACAGAAAACTGACCCAATTAAAAAACCGGCCAAATAAATAAATTGAATAAAAGAGAAAAAAAATATGAACAAATAAACCTCTTGTAGAATATTAAAGCAATATGAGTACTTAGCTGCCACTCCCAACTTAGATTCTCAGTGGGCAGCACATCCGCCAATGTATGGTGGCTCAAAGTCAAGTGGGCCAAGTATCCATTAAACTGAGTGGTGTGTTTTTTCCCCACGAGTTTATGTACGGTCAAGCAATCAACCTTTAACGACACACGATTTCACTCTAAACAAATGGGAGTCACTTAATTAATCTATTACATTTTCTTGAACTCGGTACAGTGGAGACAGCTCTATTTGCCTGTGGTTTCTATTGTAGTATCAGAAATCTCTCAACAAAACATCGTGTTCGGTTGCATTTTCTCTACAGCTAACACAACATTCACAAACATCTCGTACAAACCTGACGCTTCCTTTGCTTTAAATCGATGACAAAAGGGGTGGGGGGGGGGTATTTTTGTTTCCCTTTCAAAAAGCAAAAAATAGCCTTGCCTTGATCCACACAAAATCAACGGGAAGCGTGAGTAAGCACTGCAAATGCAATGTGAGTGTCTCCTTGCAGCGGCGTAGCCTAGGTTGCCAGCGCCCGGGGCAAGGAAGTATTGTACCCCCTTAACCCGTGGACTGTTCGTTAGCACTCCCTGAATCCCTTTCACCACTTCAGCTTTGTGCCCCTCCCCCACCCAGCACATGTATTATATTTTAAAAAGATGTTATGAAATGAAAGTAAAATGCATTTAACGCTAGTATAGCCTACTCAAATTTATTTAAAATCGACTGGTGATCCCCCCTCCCCCTCTCAAAGTTTATGAAGATCTAGTACAATTTCACAATAAGTCAAACATTTCACACGCATTCGTGCAGGTTTTCAATAACCGTATTGAATTCTGCATTGAAATCTCTCTCAATTGAAGCTTTCGCGGAGGCCCCACCCACGATACGCCACTGTCTCCGTGTTTCTAAGTGCACGAGTTAAGTCTCGATGAATTGGTGAGCGAGTGAATGCATGAAGAGGTGAGAAGTTGGTGAGGGACGGGGGCTGGGAGGGACTGGGGCATTGTTTTGTAGTGAATAAAACGGATTATAGTCTCTCCCAAAGTTGTAACTGTAACGTATGACATTGTTTTACAGTTCACAAGTGGTTTATAAACATGTCTAGATATTATGAATCATCTCTCTGTTATGTTTATCACTTGTTTCTGTTTAAACAATGCAAAACCTACTGAATAATTATATTTGATCCCGAGCATTGCTCGGTGTGTCCAGTACAAATTAAGATCATTTCCCGTCAACGAACAGCTGACCACGACTAGTGCTTCATCAAATATAATCATATCTTGGTTTTAGATAATGACTATCTGCATCATAATCATAATGAAATGTTGTTGACAGACAGACAGACAGACGGACAGACAGACAGACAGACAGACAGACAGACAGACAGACAGACAGACAGACAGGCAGGCAGGCAGGCAGGCAGGCAGGCAGGCAGGCAGATAGAGAGAAAGAAAGATAGATAGATATGGATGGATGGATGGATGGATAGGTGGGTGGGTGGGTGGGTAGATAGGTAGGAGGGTAGGTAGGTCGGTAGGTAGGTAGGTCGGTAAGTAGGTCGGTAGGTAGGTAGATAGATAGATAGATAGATAGATAGATAGATAGATAGATAGATAGATAGATAGATAGGCGGGTAGACGGAGGGGGAACACAGACAGACTCTTAGGCAGACAGAAATGGAGACAGACAGACAGACATACACACAGACGGGGAGACGGAGGGGAAAGACTTTGTTTAATTTATTGTGTAATAGGATAAACTCGTTCTTGTCCTCCCCGTCGCTCTCCACTCATCTTTTTGAATCAGTAATTCTTCCCCTGCAGTGGGGTTCAATGTGGCAATGTGATAGAGATATTGGACCGATGATGGTTTAGTTCTTGCCCCAACAAACTGTTTTTCCCAATTATTGTTATACAGTGTTTTTTTTTAGATTCCACTTGTGTAGTCCAACTGACCCTGACTTATTGTTACAGTAGAACGGGAAGTGCATGTACCGTAACTCGACGTGAAAAAATACTGTGGCTTTCTTACTAAGCTCTGCTCATTAGCGATTAATGTCAATGACAGGTCGCATCAGGTAGCATCATTACAAACTAAATGATACAATGCCGCAAACTGTTATAGAAATGAACATTAAAAACAGTTAAGATAGGGTGCAATTAGAATAGATCTATACTTAGTGTTCAAGAAAAACAACAACAAAAAAGCATCATTAAGGTCTTTACTGTACTCTTAGGAAGTTGCCTAGGATCATAAAAGTGACCTAAATGCGTCTTTTGTTTAGGGTGGGGGTTGGGGAATGGGGGATTTGTACAGAATATCGTTTAAAATTCACAGGAGTATAAGGGGCGTCTCCCCACCCTCCCCCATGTCCAAAAAGGGTCTATTTGTGACTTTTATTGATAACATAACCATTCACAAATTAATGTGTTTGATGGCATTCCAGGCTAAATGAGCTTTTTTCTTGTTTCTAAGAAAGAAAAAAAACAAACAGTCGCAATATGGTGAAAAATGTCACTGACGCTACCAAAATTGCAAATAATTTTAAATAAACAAAGTGTACATACCTTTTTGTTTGAAAGTTCTAAACGTTTTTATGTTAATAATGACTTCACACAAGATAAAAGAATGTTGAAAGTAGTGGTGTTCTATAGTACTGTAATAAATACTGAACATTTTTTTTAAAAATGTGGATTTCCATGAAATATTAAAAAAAATAATAATATAAAGTTATGAGTCTTGAGGACAGAAAAGATGTTTCAGGCATTCTTCTTATAATCTAGACCTGGTTACGGTGGCCGGGGGGGGGGGGGGTGAATTGGGGTAGTTGAATGCGAAAGCAAAGGGACAGGACGGATTTTTAAAAATTATTATTTTAAAGACTCAAATTATCATAATCATAATGAATTAGCGCATAAATTTTTTCTTTTTTTTCACTAGTATTGTAGAACAGGTGACCGGTGATAATATAATTTTATTCACTGATCAATCCAATTATGTTTCGCTAACCCCAGGAAGAGGGAAATGAACAATATTCTTGGAAGTTAAGTATTGCAAGGAGAACATGAGGAACTCAGGAAATACGCACATTTCCAGTCTCTTCGACCTTTATCAAGCATATAATACAAAAAGACATTAGTGTACACGTTGATCTATGAATTAAATGCATGAACTACTGAGGAAAATAATGAATGAATGGATGGATGATTGAATAGAATGAATGAACAAAAGAATGAGTGAATGAATGAATGAATGGATGAATGAATAAAAGAATGAAGAAATAAAAGAATGAGTGAATAAATAAATGAATGGTTAAATAATGGGTGGATGGATGAATAAATGAACAAAAGAATTAGTGAATGAATGAATAAAGGAATGAAGGAATGAATGAACAAAAGAATGAGAAAATGAATGAATGAATGAATGAACAAAAGAATGAGAGAATGAATAAAAGGATGAATAAATAAAAGAATGAGTGAATGAATGAATGGCTAAATAAATGAGTGGATGGATGAATGAATGAATGAATGAAAGGATAAATGAATGGATGAAATAATGAATGATTGAATGAACAAAAGAATTAGTGAGCCAATGAGTAAATGAGTGAACGAATGAATGAACCAAAGAATGAGTGAATGAATGAATGAACAAAAAGAATGAGTGAATAAATGAATGCATAAGTGAATGAATGAATGAACGAAAGACTGAATAAACAAAAGAATAAGTGAATGGATGAATGAACGGATACGTGAATGGTGGATGGAGTTCTAGGAAAAAGAACTAAAGAAACAAGGATAAAAACAACAACAAATAAATATAAAACTAACAAGTAGAGTGAGATGTAAATGCCAAGGGCAGCGATCCTCCCAAATTAAAGATTTACAACAGTGTGGACACAGAGACGACGCGGTGGCCTAGGGGCAAGGTGCTCGCCTCACATGCCGAAGGTACCGGGTTCAAATCCCGGTTGGTGCAGGCGTGTTGGAAGTCTGGGATTTTTTCCCATAATTTTCGTGTGCCTGATCCTATGGTAGGTAGGATCGAGCACCTAGTCTTCTCGGATAAGGACGAAAAATTCGGAGGGCCCGTGTGAACGACGCACGCGTTTAAGATACCTTGGCAGTTGAAAGTCTAGAAGAGCAGGCCGAACAAGGCGGCAGCCCGGGCAAGATTCTCAAAAACGCATCACTACCACATAAACACAGAGAAACCAGAACAAGAAAAATAAAACCAAGAAAAGTGAGGTGTAAATGATACGGGCAAGGAACCTCCTAAAATAAAGACCTAAACGCAGTACCCAGGACTTGCACTGAAGCTTTGGAAATAGTTCAGTCCTCCCCAGCATTTAGAATTCCTTCAGAGTCATTGGGCCATCTGGCCGTCCACCAACGTCAAACTCAGACGCCATAGATTCACCGTAGAAATAGGCCTACACGTATTTGCCTATGCAATGGCAGTGTTGACTGTAAAAATGCCGTATGTTATTCAGATGACAATCAACAATGCACGTTGAACTTAAATAAAGTAATGAAACTGTAATTGATTTCCATCTTTTATGTGAGTTTTAAGGTCTCCTTTTGTCTTATCATTGTTATGTTCTGTTTATTGTCTCGCTTCTTCTTAGCTCAATACGGCCGATGTGTCGACGTATTTTCTCCAACTCCAACTCAAACTCAGTATACTTTTTTGTTTTAGAAAAACAAGATAGCAGTGCAGGCAGAGCAAAGAATACTTGGTAAACAGTGTCGCCTTTACAATCTGGATTTAAGAGGGAGATCTATTACATTCCTTGCTTGCCCGCCGGCATTTTGCACAAGAGAGAGCGTGGGCTTTACTTTACTGAATTTATACTATACGGGTTTTGTGCATTATGTAGCCAAGAATACTCACAAATTTTTTTTTGTGACGAGCCTGTGGTCAGTTTCCAAATGATCTGTGGCCATAGCCCCAACGAAACAGTTCTTGTGTTCAATTAGCTAAACCTTTTAGCGACCAAAACCTTTTTTTTCTAAATAATATTGAATAAAACGTGCAAACGAAACCTAATATGGCCAAATGCTATATAAAAATCCTTTGTGATATCTGCTTGATACAACAACAGTGCTATGTGACGTCTGCTCGATACACCAGCAATGCTATATAGGAATATGAAGAGGATGTAAAATCAATTTGACTTTTCTACCCTCCCAAGAGTTTTTCTTCAGAAAACAGATGCCGAAGTCGTAGTCAGCCTTTTAAAGATCTAGATTTTGGATTTACACGGTCCAAGTACTTATGATGTCATTTTGGATATAATCTCTACCATAAACCCTGATAATTATAACGATGCCTTATAGCGTGACTGCGTCAGTAAAGGTACTAATCATTCTGCAAAATCTCGTCTCCACCAGTATGCCATTAATGTTGGATTTCAAATTTCGGAGAATTTATCCTTGTTATTCCGACTCGTGCCAAACACAACGAAATGGCACCGTACTGAGAAGCCATTTTCAGTGTCTAACGGAGTGTAGTAGAGAACCCAGATGTGACATCGTAGAGTACGCGCCCCAAGGAGAATGTGTGTTGTGCGGTAGCTATTGCTTCACCTTCCAGAGTTGCTCACCAGCTGATCCCAATGTACGATTTTACCAGAAGATTCCATGTCAACATGATGGACTGTGGAACGAGACTGACGATACATGCCAGTGCAGAAATGGCTATGTTGGTGAGTAGCTGTTTTTTTTCAAACAACGTTAAGCCTTCGAGCTCACCAACCGATTTTGATCGGCCAGCTAGTGGAATGCTGACGTCACGACCTTAAGTTTCAGTGAGACCTGGACACCTGCCGACTAGTTTGATCTTATCAAGTACACCAGAAAAGATAAGAGGAGACACTCCATTCTTCGCACCTCTAAAAAAAATCGTGCAAACAGTTTGCTCGCTGATCGCCGGCTGGAACCATGGCATACACCATGAAATAGTGCTTGATATAATGACAGCTTATTGATGCAGATTTGTCACGGTGCAACTGCCACTAAAAAACCAGAGTTTTCCCACAGCAATTGAAGTTATAATTACAAAATAAGTGACGTCAATCAAGACCTACAGCGATAGCTGAACAGTGAATAAAATTCAATATTTCCCTATTTTGCTTTGTAAAATACGGCACTTTCGTCACTTCCGCGCATTCGCCACTATGTGGCCGTGCAAAATCTGTGCACGCTAAAAGCGCTAGCTGTCTCCTTATTCTATCTTTTTTCTTTTATCTTACTGCAATTTAATGTCATGATGTCACCACCCAAATGAATCGGCTGATGAAAATCGGTTGGTGATTGGCTTGGCTAACTATATTTGTTGATATATCGATATGGAAACAGTCTTTTTTTTTGTTTGTTTGTTGTTCTTTTGTTGAGAGTACATGATATTTTGAAAGGAGATTGACTGTACCTTTCGGCATTGAAACAGTTATGTTGGAGAGGATTTGACATTTTCAATAGAGGCTAACTTGGCTCGTTGGTATAGAAACAGTTATGTTAGTAAATACCTGATATTTTAGAACCAGGTTAATCATTATTCTTATCAGACCTAGGATGGAAATGGCAGAAATGGACTAGGAAGGAGAAAACATAGTCAAAAGATGATAAAGAAATAAGAACCCAGAAATTATTTCAGCCGGGGACACGGTGGTCTGCAGACAAAGTGTTCGCCTCTCATGCCGAAGGGACCGGGTTCGATCCCCGATCGGTGCAGGCATGTTGGAATTTTTTTCGGGGGAGGGGTATGATGGGTAGGATTGAGCACCTAGTCTTCTCGGATAAGGACAAACAAAACTCGGAGAGCCCTTGTGTACGTTGCGCACGTTAAAGATACCTAGGCAGTTAAAAGTCGAGAAGAGCAGGTCGAACAAAGCCCGGCCCAGGCATTTTTTTAAAAATCTCTCATGCATATGCCAGGGGCACATTTCCTTAGGGGTCAATAAAGTGTATTTTATCCTATTCTTTTGTATTCTTATCTACTGTTACCAATGTTTGTGCTTCAGGAAACCGATGCCAGCGTCGCCCCCGGTCCTGCAGAGAACTGGACGATTTTGGATACCCACCAGACCCCTATGACGTCATTATGGATCTCCATGGTGACGGGTCTAGATATGTCCGGATCATCTGCGAGGTGGCACCAGACCATTCTGCCCTGACCTATATTCTAAGGAACACAGGCTGGACCAATCACAATCGCAGTTATACCAATTACGTCGATGGCTATTTTTATGACAAAGGCAACTATTGGCTAGGGCTGGAAACGACCTACTTACTGAATCAGCGCGGGGAAATCCTTGTGTATCTGGGGGGATTCTACAGATCTGGGAGTGACTTCGGCCAGTGGAATGTTGTGTATAATAATTTCATCATGCAGAATGCAACGTTTGGGTAAGCTGATAAAATCTTCTATAATAAAACCACAGAAAAGCTGTGAGGTCGCTGCAAGGCTTAAAGCAAAGTCAAAAATTGGCAAGAAGAAACAAATGTAGGTAGAAAAGCCTCGAGTAAGAAATAATACCCTTTGCCTTTCATTGTATCGTTTGGGTATTATTTTTTACCCGTGGTTTTGCTGCATACAACTTTTTCTTTTGTCAATTTTTTGCTTTTGTTAAAATCTTCTTTATGTTTCTTTCTTTTCCATTCCATGAGAGAGTTTGGAAGCTTTCAAGAAACAGCTCAAAACAATTTTATTTTCATCATACTTTGACTTTTGAGCAATGAGTAAAACCCAAGCTTGGCATCTGTACGTGTGTGCGCGCGCATGTGGGTATGTGGGCGTTGTATGTGTGTATTAATTGTGGTTATGTGTGTGGGCTTTTATAAGGGTGTTTCTGTATGCTCCCTTCTATTTTCATTAAGAGTACCATGTTTGATTTTTGCAATTGTTTTACCCATGTATGTTGACATGTTGCTTCTGTAAAGCGCATAGAGCATTTTTAATGGATATGCGCTATATAAATGCCATCCATTATTATTATTATTATTACGATAATAACTATCTTCTTCAGTGAATTATTCATTACTTTAGGGAAAAGGCGAGAGCAGTGATATTTTAACCGCATGACCAAATTAGGTGTTTTTTTTTGTTGTTGTTGTTGTTTTACGCTGTTTACTTTTTACTCAGAAACATTTCAGGCAAAGTACAGTAATATGGTCAGGGTTTAAGATTAGGATTTGGCGTGTGGGCTACATAGGGTTTCTGTGGGGAAATGATTACAGTAATGCTTCCAAAAATTGATCACGATTTGATAAAAAGGTACGAAAAAAAATAAAATAATAAAAAAAGAGAAAAAGCAGGAGGTGGAGGGGGTATTGTAGTGCGTAATTCGATTGTATGGATCAAACTGCTTCCATTTAACTTTTCAGGTACAGCACTTATTCTTGTTGCTTCTCTGTTCTCTGAGCTTTTCTATTGTTATTGCTGCTGCTGCTGTTTTTGCTATTGTTGTTGTTTGTAGCGTGTAAATTCTGGCATTTCTTGCTTCCGTTCAGTGTCCCCCAGTCTCTCACCTCCCCCATTGTGGTGTTGGCCATGAGACCTTGTGAACAACGATAGATGAACATTGTGACTTGCAACGACATTAACTTAACAAAGAACCCCCCCCCCCCCACTTCCTCCTCCCTTTCTCTTCTTTACTTAGATACTCCTATACAGCAGATTTCCTTGGAAGTGTCAGCCAAGGAACCATAGGGGCTCAGTACACAGTTCAGGATATCCTGGGTCTCAGCCAGTCAACGCCTTTCTCAGCGCTGGATTTTGACAATGTAAGTCAACAAATTATATGCAGATTGGTTTCCATCTGCTGTATGTCATCTCTACAATGACCCGTAAGAGGTAAATATTCAACCAATGCATAAATCGGAGAGATGAAAGTGTCCTTAGCAGACTCTCTCTACATACCGAGAGAGTTGAATATGAACCACAGAGCTCTACAATAGACAAGAGAGGGCACTCCGCTGGGCCGCATGTCTTACATCCAATAAAAGATGGCGGCAATTGGCGTGGCCACCTTGCGCTGCGCCATTGCAGACAAAAGGAGAGCTTGCGACAATTAATTACAGCCCACACTAAGGACTAGGGTTACAAACATAGAGGCCACCGAATTCTGCCACCGAGCTACTAGGCGCTTTAGGTGAGAAGAATTGCCATATATAATTTCAACAACTGCACACAGAGCCCACCTAGATTCGGTCCGTTTATATAGTGCAATTCTTCTCACATAAAGCGCCTAGTGGCTCGGTGACCGAATTCGGTGGCCTTTGTGTGGATACCCTAAGGCCTGAAATAGACCAAGGCTAGCGTAAGCGCCAATTATTATGCATCACACTAATAGACGAGGCACTGCCCGTACCGCCTCGGTGTGGGCAATGTGTAGTGTATCAGTGTGATGCATAATATTAATAATTCAAACTTTTTTTCTTATCGAAACCTTGCCCTCTTTTTGTTTAGGGTCATCGGTGTACAGTGATTTGACGGTACTTCCCTCTCTAGTCTATCTATAGAGCTCTGTGACGTGAATAATTTATAATTTATTACTAATAATTTGTTGTCTGCGTCTCTGCAGGACGGAGATGAGACCAGGAACTGCGCGGCAGAGGCCGGGGCAGGCTGGTGGTTTGCCGGCTGTGACCAGGGAGTAAATCCTTTAGGCTGGAGCTACCAGGCTAAACCCGGACCCACGAGCCCTGGTCACGTGGCCATTCCCGGAATAAACATGACCGACCCCGAAATTATAGATTCCTTTGATATCATCAACATGTTTTACCGTACCTTACCGTAAAGATTTCACTGTTGTTGTCATTTCACGACTTTTGTTCTTGTTTTTTTCTATCTCTATTTTCTGAACAAGCTTCTACTTCTAGCTCCCTTCCGTCAACGTTTGAGGAATCGAAGGTTGAAGTTTCATGTGAACAAAGCTTTTAGAGCAATGATTTTGTTTCTTTTTATTAATACTTACAAATTACACACCCAATCTACTTGATATTTCAATATACGATGGAGAAGGCCCCTAGAAGTAGTATGTGGTGTGTGTAAGCCAAAAAGTGGAGACAGAACCTCATCATTCTGAGGGAACGAAATGCACATTTTGACACTCGTCTGTGGCACTAAACTTATCAAGTAATTTCACAATTCCTAACATTACACTTGTTTGTTGTTGTTCGTCCATCGCAGGCGATGAGGACCACTGACATCCCTCTATGATGGGGTTGGGTCTGGGTGTGTCCGGAGATGGCTGGTGAGTCCAATCCGGGCACGAAAGTGCTTCCCACACACTGGGCAGGCGTGGGGGGTGGCTGCAGTGGATGTGCTAGCCGCTCTGTCTTTTCGGTGGCGTCGCTTTCATCATACTAAAGGGGCAAACGTTTAACGTCGAATTTCACAGTTGTGCAAAACGCGGAGTTGGAACATACAAGAAATAAGGTCACGATTTGAATACGTCAATTTAGTAATTTACTTATTTTGTTTTGCCATTTCGTCGTCCACCTCAGGTACCGGCATATCAAGGTTTCCATTTTACGGGAGAGCCTTTGAAAGTGTTGGTGAGAGCGAGATTTCTCATGTACAGACATGCATGTGACAAAAACATTTGAAGACTACAGGGGAAAAAAACATCAGTTGTCGCAAATGCAGGTTTGGAAATATTCGCATCTTAAAGTTTGAAAGTCCATAGGTTGAAATTAGAATGCCTCATCTAAATTTGCTCCTATTGCTCGACAACACTTTTTTTTTTTTCACGTTATCGCCATTTAAAAAACAAAGTTAAAGAAATTAGCTAAGAGCCGAGAGAGGTAACCATAAAACTCGCAGTTTGTGACAATTGACGTTCCTTCCCTATAGTCTTCATGTCTGTTTATAATTTCAGAAGTATTAAAAGATTTTTTTGTGAGAAAATACAAATCACCATGAGTAAGGATAAATCAGCTTTCATAAACTCACAAACACCCAGATCTGTAGTATTGTTACTGATGCTGTGACAACCAATTTCCTGATAACAAATAGTAAAGTTATATCTTATCTTATTCTTATCATCGCCACCGCCAGTATGTGGGATGGACGACGGTGAAGGTCTGTGATTTTTACAATCGCCAAATCACCCTTCTCACTTGTATCTTTTGAGCTTTTGTGCGCCACTGCGCTACATTATGATCTATTTTATGTTTTATTAAAAACGAACTAAATACCCTGTGTAAAAAATACAAAAAAAAAAGATGTGTATTCCATTTCTATCATTCTGCTGTCATGCAGATGTAATTATGTAGTGAAAGAAGAAAAAAAAGTGACAGGAATATTTTATTATGGCGCAATTTACTTTGCCATTTTTTGTTTGTTTTACTTTACGCTACAATATAAATGTCAGTTTCAATTGTTATAAAATTCATGTCCTCAAGTGTCATTTTAAACCAACATAGTCTCCTTTGTTTCGGCCTATTGTGTTTTATTCAAGTTTCATGACGCCGAACAATAATAATAATGTCTTTTTGTGCTGTTGTTATTGTTGTTTTGTTTTTGCCCCCTTTGATAAGCCCAGAGCACGGATATTACAATGAGATCTGATGCAATACCGTAGATTGCCAGAGAGATAGAGAGAGAGAGATAGAGAGAAAAAGAAAGAGAGAGAGAGAGAGAGAGACAGAGACAGAGAGAGATAGAGAGAGAGAGACAGAGAGAGAGAGACAGAGAGAGAGACAGAGAGAGACAGAGAGAGAGACAGAGACAGAAAGGGAGAGAGAGTGAGAGAGAGAGAGAGAGAGAGAGAGAGAGAGAGAGAGAGAGAGAGAGAGAGAGAGAGAGAGAGTCTGAGTTTTAGTTAGGGTTTAACGAATGCCGGGCGCCTTATCTAGTTTTAAAAAAGGGAGAAAAAAGTGCATGTCATGTGAATGATCCACTGTGTCTTAGGAAAGTTAGCGTTCCCTTGCATCTACTCATTTCCGCTGGTTAGTGATCAAAGCCAAAGGTCAGGTGTAGAAATGAAAGACTGAGAGAACGGCATGTACTATATGGCAAGGGAATTTAAACAAGTTATTCAAAATGAATAAACGTCATCCTTGCTCTGATCTTTGTACATTCATTTGCTTTACTTCTTTGAAAAAATGTATATTATGCGAGACATAACTTGACAGTGAAGACAATTTTGCTTGGTTTGCCGTGATTATTTAAGGAATGAGAGAGAATAGCCAGAGATTCAGAATACTAGGGCGAACCATTCCTTTTCCCACAAAATGTCCACAACTTGCGCGGATAAGTACGGTGAGAACCATTCTTTTTCGTTCAACCATAAAGAAGTGTGGTGCAAATTGTCGCATCGTTGACATCGTTGATACGCGCATAAGTCAGTGGAAAGAATATTGACGAATTGATTCATCTCGGTATTCTGTGTCTCGGGTACAACATAATTAATGCCTACAAATATTGTGTCTTATGGTAATTGTTATTATGTTTCTTTTTTTTTCCAGCTGACGAAGTTTAAGCTTAAATTGGATAAATAGTATCAATGCACCCAGCCAAAAAAAAAGTCCAATTCTCCGGGCAGATATTATTCCCTCGCCCCCCCAAAAACCAATATGCATAATTTTCAGTCCTCTCCCATAAAAAGAGATCGAAATAACTAGCCTACTATCATATCTCCCCCCCCCCCCCCTTTCTTTCCCCCACCAGGTACAGTGCTTTGCCTGCTTGCAGCCATCTCCCTTTTCTTTTCTCCTTGCATGGACACACCACTATCTTACTATTATGAATAATTATTCATGTTCATGACATGTTAACCCATCGTAACATAATTTTTATCTATAAATGTCTCAGCGTGTTTGCATATTTTATTCGTGTGCATCTGCGAGAATGTTATTGTTACTCGTCAGGCAACGTCTATATGTACCGGCTCCTCACAAACTGGCGTTCAATAACTTTGTCTGGAGTTTACTGATATTACTCATAATAAATATCACCAGACGCGTTTGTCGGTTACTGCCCTTGTCCACCGCTCCGCTCCGCTATTTTGACGGACAATGACTTAAAACACTCTTTGCCGCTGTAAACTTGTCCACAGCATCCCTTCCGCTCCACTCCTCGCTGCTATAGAGGCAAAGAGAGTTTTTCATACGTCATTATCAGTAAAAACAGCAAAGCGGATACTGTGGACAAAACCACTTGATAATAAAATTCATTGATGAAAGACTTGAAAATCTTGAAACTAGAAGGTCCGCAGCAGTTGACTGATAAAAGGAAATCTCTCCGGGTCCAAGAAGGCAACTGATAGGCACTGAGAAATACAATACATGTGTACAATCATTTTCAAATGAAACACACTCTCATCAGCCTACTCCCACTCTTGATAAAAAAAAAATCTTAAAAAGAACTGTACTCTAGGCATAATTTATGTTTAAAAAAACATATCTTCTTTACAGAGTAGAAAGGACAATTTACTTCTTCTTCTCTTCTTCTCGCAGAAACTCTATTTCCTTTCCTGGAACTATGGCTGTCCCTTTTGGCGCCAGACCAAACAGCCCTTTCGAGGGCTAAGAAGAATGTAATGTAATGTAATTTAATAATTAACTTGTATAGCGCTCAAACTCAGAAAAAAAAAAAAAAGATATGCTCTAAGGCGCTGAATCAAAAAATTAAAAACAGGATTAACATAAGATCAGTTCATCATGCTCCCACTCACACACACTAACAAACACTTGATCTACTCTCATCCTCAAATCTCTGAGACAAAAAGGAACATCATTCAGTTTCAATGAAAACTGTCTTAAGCAATTCAGTTTTGAGCCTATTTTTAAATGTGACCATGTTTTCACTTTTCCTGGTGTCAACGCTGTCGTTGTTCCACAATTTAGATCCACCAATAGAAAAAGCCTTTTCACCAAGTGACAATCTGACTGTGGAGGGTGTCTCAAGAAGTTTCGCGTCTACTGATCTTAAAGTGCATGATGATGATGATGATGAAGAGGAAGAAGAAGAAGAAGAAGCAGAAGACGTCCCTGAAGACGAAAGAAAGACAACACTAAGAAAAGCGAGTTATAGGAGGGCGGTGATCCTTCTGAAACAAAGATCTCAAACCTTCTTTGTCTCGCACTTCCTAGGCCAGAGGTTCTCAACGTGCATGTATTGACACCCCCCCCCCCCCGTAGGCGATTTTGACTTCCTGGAAGGGGGGGGGGGCGAGAAGGCCGGGGGGGGGGGGGCGAAAACATGAAGGGAAGACAATTTGGGAAAGATACATGTCGGTCATTGACTTGTTGAACAACACGTGCAGATCTGGTTTTTTTGTTTTTTTAACAGAAAAGGCCTTCCTTTTGTGTGTGCATTTGGTATAGAATGCTGTTTTATGGTGAATTAATTAACACGATTATTCTTATAAATAAAGCCTTGACTTGAAAAACTTAACATCACACTTTGTGTGCAGTCTGCCTTCTTGTGAGTTGTATCTACTGGGTCTGAGTAGGGTTTGTGTGTGCGTGGGGGGGGGGGGGGGAGGGGGGGGGGAGAGAATAATGGGGCAATGTCAGAAAATTTGGAGCCTAAGGGGGCGATTGCCTGAAAAAGGTTGAGAATCACCATCGTAGGTAATCTCCAAGCCATCTCACCATAGACCCTTTTACAGCATTTTTTTTTTCATTATTAATATTATTTCTCCTTCCTCAGTTTGCTCTCCTTTACCTGAATGGGTAAAAGATGGTCAAAAGAAATGTTTAATTGTCACAGGAAAAGTAAACATAAAACAAAAGCTTAGCAAAAATCGACCGACAATAGTGAACAAATACCAGCCTGCTGTCTATTCTTAAGATGTCCCAAATATGCTTAAAGTACTTATTGCACCATGTAAATCCATAACACCCGGGTAATCTTTACATATTTTATATTTGCATGCATTTTATGCTAAGAAACGTGGAAAATATGAGCAAATATTAGACATTAAATAAAACGCCATTGATCAAACCCGTGACATAAAACATCTTTGATGAAGCAAGCAGGTGCTTGACATGCGTGGATTCAACATCTTTAGGGGGACATCTTTTAAGTACGCATGCTGGATTTTGGAGTTTTCTTGTTTTTTTTTTCCAACCTCCTGTCTCTCCCACCCTGTAAGCTTTTCGTACACTTGCAAACCCGATTTTGTCTATCTAGTCCAGTGTTCAATATTTTGACCCATGCCCTCGATATTCTGATACTTCTCTGTCTCTTCTTCTAATGAAAATTTGCACGGACTATTCTAACCGTTTCATGAGAAAAATAGTCTACATTAAAATTTGATAATGAAAAAGTCCTACACTACATGTATACGTTGCTGAGAAATTATAAATGAAACTAAACTTGTAAATCTATAATAGTAAGCTGAAAAGCAAAAAATTATAAGTTTGACGGAACCCCCCCCCCCCCCCCACCCCCCACCCCCCCCTTTCCGTTCACGGTACTCTTCCCCCCCCCTTTTTTTTTGTTATACTTATCTTACTTACTTTATACATGGGCCCTAGGGTTACAAACTGGTGGAAATGTTTTACTGGGATATCTACAACTTTACATGCTAGAAATGTGAGAGACGCTGTTTACCTTCTGCAGACCCATTGTGAAAGCTGCACATGGAAATTGGGGAGGGGAGGGTGGTGGAGCGTACGTCCGCCTTTTCAATCGTGGCGCTGAGTTAAATCATTTGGTCCTACCCTCTTGTTTCAACGGAGTAAATTGAATACTGGATATAATAATCTAATACATCAGTCCAACTGTCAATGGGAAGTACCACCCGGGGGAAGTTTTACCTGGGTAAAGATATTCCGAGTGTAATTAAAAACATCAAAAAAAAAAACAAAACAGCCATAAATATGACACGGGATGATCAAAGAAAGGTCAAAGTCCGGGTCAAGACTTTTGCTAAAACAAACCGACCCCTCTCCCCAATCTCCTCCTCCTCCTCTCTCCACCTCTCCTCCCCTTGATTTCTCAGTCTCCTCTCCTCCCCTTGATTTCTCAGTCTCCTCTCCTCCTTCCCCCCTTTCTTCTCTTCTGACGTCTTTCATTTTTCTTCATTAACTTATTAATTTAGGCCATTGCTAATACTATAATATTATGAAAGGTATGTACCTATTATTTCGGAATTTGATTTTGTGTCGCTATTGATTGTTGTTGTGCCATGCAGATCATGATAGCGGTGCTGCCCTATCTCCTGGCTACAAGCAAAGATACTAAAAACGATAAAATGTGACACTCCTTCCTTCGCACCTCTAAAAATAGCGTGCACACAGTTTGCTCGCTGATCTGGGACGGGGCCCATGGCGCATGGCATGAAAAGAATCCTTCATATAATGATGACTTATTTTTAATGATGTCGATTTGTTACAGTGCTACTGTAACTGAAAAAATAGCCAGTTTTCCTTGAGCGATGGAAGTAATAATTACAAAATAAGTGACGTCAATCAAGGTCTACAACGATAGCTGAACAGCGAACAAAATTCAATATTTTCCCTATTTGCCTTTGTGAAATACGGCGCTATCCTTGACTTCTGCGCTTTTGCAGCTTGGTGGCGTTGCGAACCTGTGCGCACGCTAAGAGCGCTGGCTGTCTCATCTTATTGTTTCTAGTGTCTTTGCTACAAGTCACTGTTCTTTGCGTCACCAGAAAATCATTATGCACAGCGCAATGGACCATGCAAGCAGAAGGTTACAATGAGGCGTTTTAAATCCACTGGGTTTGGATCTGCTCATTGCTTGCTGTAAGTCTGCAGGAAAAATCACCAAACAAGAAAAATCACCAAAAGAAATGATGAAGACGCCAGAAAAAAACAAGGTTATCATTTTGTAAATATGTTATCGGGGTACAAGACTTCGCGACCTTGGTTTTTGCCATTTTCTGAAAACCTTGAGATTTTTTAATTATGTAGAAGAAGTATAACAAACGGTCCCCTTAGAATGACAAGATTCCATCTCCACTTTTTGGCTGAACTGAGTTACACACTACACAATAGTTCCACAGGCCTTCTCCATTGTGTGTCAAAGTATCAAACATATTATGTAAGTCTTACTAAAATTTAAAAAAAAAAGGTAGCCCCAAAAACTATGAGCGCAATGAAACTTCCATCATCAATTTCTCAAAAGTTGAGGAAAGGGAGTTAGAATCTTGTCATTATAAGGAGACAAAATGAACACTTTAGCACAGTCATGTTTAAAATGCGCTGTGGCACTTATCAAGCTGTTTCACAGTTCTCGAACTCCCTTATCATAATACAAATGCCGCTAGCGTTTCACGTCAAAATTCTCAGTTGCCCAAAAAGTGGAGCTGGAGCCAACAAGAACTAATGTCGCGACTTGCCTAAGACTACATAATTGTGTTTCAACAATGTCTCAGTGTCTCAAATCCTCCTTTGCTTATATGTATGTATCCCAGTAGGCCCTACATCCATTATGCTCACTCCACCCCTTCCAACTTGTTTTTAAAGTCTTTTTTTTTATTTAGCTTATCAATAATAATACCACAGCCTGTCACAGGGATACTGAAATCCTAGTGTTAATAATAATAACATTAGTAATAATAATAATGAACACATGACTCCTTCCTTGTCTTTGAGTTAGTCTATAATTAAAATGGCAAACAGAGAGACAGACAGACGAGCGAGCAGGCAGGGAGGTAGGCAGGCAGTCGGACAGAGACAGACTGATAGGTAGATAGATAGATAGATAGATAGATAGATAGATAGATAGATAGATGGATAGATAGATAGATTGATGGATAGATAGATAGATAGATAGATAGATAGATAGATAGATAGATAGATACCGGTAGATAGATAGATAGATAGATAGACACATAGAAAGATAGATAGATAGATAGATAGATAGATAGATAGATAGATAGATAGATAGATAGATAGATAGATAGATAGATAGACAGATAGACAGTTAGATAGACACATAGATAGGTAGATAGATAGATAGATAGATAGACAGATAGACAGTTAGATAGACACATAGATAGGTAGATAGATAGATAGATAGATAGATAGACAGATAGACAGACAGACAGACAGATAGATAGATAGATAGATAGTTAGATAGACAGATAGATAGATAGACAGACAGACAGACAGACAGACAGACAGACAGACAGACAGACAGATAGATAGATAGATAGATAGACACAGACAGACAGACAGACAGACAGACAGACAGACAGACAGACAGACAGACAGACAGACAGACAGATAGATAGATAGATAGATAGATAGATAGATAGATAGATAGATAGATAGATAGATAGATAGATAGATGATGTACCAAGGGTGTCATATCTGTAAATCAGACAGCTGACAGACTCATTCCTGCTACAGCCTGTGTCTTCTACATAATGTATCTCCAGAGTCTTGCCAACCACGCCAGGCTCCCACCTAGAACACAGGCATGACACAGGAGGCCAAATCAGAAATGAAGTCATATTTGACCATAGGGTTACAATGTAATAAATATTAGCATTAATCCCGGCAATGCTTGGGATAAACCTTTACTCCCTCCCCTCCCTTTCCTTTCCCGCATACCCTCTTCTTCCCTTCCCCTCCCCATTTCTCCTCCCCACGTGCACCTCTTCTCCTCTCTCTCTCCACCTCTCATTCTTTTCATCTTTCCTTCCATGGCCGTAATAATCAGTTTCCTTCTCCTATTTTTTTAATTTTGTTTAACTCTTTGTGTGCCATGAATTGTTTCCACGTTTGCTGACACAGGAAGAAAATAGTGGTAGAGATGAATGAAGACTGACTACAGCAACATCTATTAATAGAAAGTCGACTTCCTGTCTTCCAGAAACAAAATAGACTAGCATTCTTGTGCACCGATACATCGGTGATTAGCGTAAATTTGACCAGTAGAAAAACCCATATATCGGTGACTGGCACACAAAGAGTCAAAGGTAGTCTTTGTGAGGGCGCACTCCTAGCCGCGGTGCCAAAGGTACCAAAATTTCCAAAGTGCCCAGGCCCAGCCGCCATGCAAAGTAGGGGGGGGGGGGGTTGGAAGCAAGGATGGATACCGTGCGATCAACAACAACAACGCAATATTTGATGACGCAGGTAAAACAAGTGGATATCTATAAACCTAGACTGCTCAGGGTTAAAAAAAAAAAAAAGGTTCTAATCCGAAATCGTTAGTTGATAAGTTACAGTGTTTCGTACCATTTTCAAATTTTTGCGAAACGGCTACCAAGAGTTCACCTCAGATTTTTAGCTAAATGAAACAACTAGAAACGCAAATTTTCCATGAATTTGCAAATTAAGTGTTTTGCTTTTGCAAAAACAGTTTACGAGGGCGTCACTCAGCCAACAATCTTACGAATATCCGACAGGCATTCGCCTGCAACCGCCTAAAGTGGAGCCAGCTGGTGCAGCGTTCGTCACTGCAGCGCCCCTACGACCCCCGGCGGGTTATGGGATCAGTGACAGTGTCACTGACAGGTTTGAGGCCAAGTTCACCTAAATAGGAATTACATCGTTCTTACATAGATCCGCTAGTTACAAAATCGTCCCTTTGGTGTAAGGAGTCGGCCCCTACGATAATCTTACCATTTCTAGGGAAATCCTACTCAAAATCTACATGTGATTGATGTAGGAATGCTGGCACTGGCAGGGCATGTTCTGCGTTAATATAACCAGGTGATCTACACGCGCATCGCTACAAGTTTTAAACAAGTGTGCATAGGCGTGGGAAAGAAAAATCTCAGGTATTCTTTTCTTCACCGAATCACTCATGTGCATTTTCAACAACATTAGTCTCATCCAGAATAAATGCCTAATTGCAGTTTCCACTAGACTGTACTATCATCTTTGGCCTCTGCAATCGAAGGGAGGTAAAAGTGAAATCATTTCAATATCTCGTTACCTGCCTCACTCATTGACTTTGTTCCTCCCCCCCCCCCCTTTAGTCTTCGTGAACATAAGTACGTATCTTAAGCAACCAAAAGCCTCAGTTTTACCGGCAATCATTCACACTAAGTAGTATTCTCCACAGCATCCGCTCCGTTCCGTTATTTTAAAGCAAAGTGACGTATGAAAAAGTAAAAACAGTCTTTGCCTCTGTGTACTTGTACACGGCATCCATTCCGCTCCGCGTCTCACCGCTATAGAGGCTAAGAAGTTTTCATACGTCATTTTTCGTAAGAAAAAAAATAAAATAACGGACGGCAGCGGATGGTGTGGTCCAAGACCACAAAAAGTGACATTTCTTCCGGATTCATCCGCGATCATTTAATTATCAGTTTTAGAATGGGAATTACACAAACAGAGCAGTTTCCATAGAGGGCACAGAGTAACACACTGAATCAAGTCTGTTTTGCCACGGTTTCGACTCAGATTTGAACTCTGTTCGAATCACAGACTAATACATTAACCAGACTGGAAACACGAGCTTCGGGCTGTGTCGTTTTTTAAGGAATTTCCCGAGCGGCGAATGGTCGCCGCTCGGGAAATCCCGATTCTAGTTCTATCTGCAATAGAAATCTCTTTTTATTTGTCAAGATTGGTTGTACATGTATTAATAATGCATTAACTTGCCTATCCTTTCTGTTAATATGTTATTTATAATTTTATAAATTTCTTGCAGATTATGTTCACATCTGCTCCGGTGTCGACAAGGAAACGAATGTTGTGGTTGTTAATCTTGAATTGAGCTGTTATCCTGTTGTTCTTTGATTTATCGTTGTCTACTGCAAAAAGCCATGCTGTACTCGTAGACTCTTCTTCTTGTGTCTCCATTGTTTCTGTACTTGCACAGGTTTCTGAAAGGCACAGATTTATTTTCATACATTTTGCTCGAAAATGATTTCTTCCTTTGCAGGCTGAGCACGTTTTTCCCCATGCTGGGCATAGTTCCTTTTGTCTAGGGTGGCTTTTACCACAATATCTGCAGTTTGCCAACATGATTGGTTTTTGCTTTGATGATGACTGTCTCGGTGGCTGGCTAACAGCCTCAATCTTCCTTTCTTGAGAGGTTGTGTTCATTTCCTGGACATGTAATGTTGATTGCTCCACTGCTCGACAAATTTGAATTGTCTTGTTGAGGTCTAACTCTACTTCTCTTAAGAGGCGTTCCTGCAACTTTTTCTCAACAGTAAAAACTATTTTGTCTCTCAACATCCTGTCTTTGTCTTTGAAATTGCATGAGTTTGCTCGAGCTCTCAATTCTGTTACAAATGAATCAAATGGAACACTGATGGGAGTGTTCCAGAAACGATATGACTGTAGTACTTCATTTGTTTTGGGGTTACAGTATTCTTCTAACTTTTGGAGGATTTTCCCAGGATTTTGCCTGTCTTCAAAGAACAGAAGAAACCCAGACGTTGTCGAAGAACTACAGAAGCATAAAATGACAATCAAGAAATGTTTCAATAAAAGAGCTCACGAGCTACCACCCATTTGCACAAACTCCCCAGTGTACTACCAAAACCCTGAAAGGAAAAAGTGGGAAAGTGGTATAATAACGGCAGCTCCAAAAGACAGTTCCAAATCATACCAGATCACTGGAGAAAATGGAGGACACTTTGTGAGAAACAGAGTACACATCAGACACAAGAGAACGCCATTCTCACCCCAAGTACCAACAGAGGTGTACACAGAACCGAACCCAGACCGAACATCAAATGATACTCCCTCAGTGACACAGACACCATCGGAAAATAACCCAATGGCAATGGAACCTAGAAGGTCAACCAGGGAGCGCTTCAGACCAAATTGGATGAAAGACTTTGTTCGCTAAAACTATAACAGTTTCCACCTGCAATGACAAATTTACTTTTGTTCTGTGTTAGTGTTAATTTAAATTACATTGTTGTTGGTTTTTTTTTTACTAATCTCATCAAAGTATGATGTGAACGACTCTTATTTTCAACACTCATTACATATTACACATTACACATAATTCACAGAATTGTTTATCCTGAGAAAAGAGGATGTTAATATGTTATTTATAATTTTATAAATTTGCGACACTTACACAATGTTTAGGCACTCGTCTGTAATTGAGAGTACAGTCCCTTGTGCAGACAACCGGAATAAACAGGACACCTTGAAATCTGTTCTACACTCTCGTTCATCTACATGTTTAATTAACACTTTCATTTTATTGTCTACATCTGCCTTTTTTTATTGTTATAAATGATGACCGTATGGACTTTTAGCGACCACTGCATTGTAGCTATGCTCAAGCCTCGGACGCGACCTAAACCTAAAATGGCGGACCTTTCGCTGTTTTGTGACGTCACACAATGGGATCATCCAGTCTGGGTTATTTATTAGTCTGTGGTTCGAATCAATTAGCCAGGTAGACTTGTTTCTGTCCCACTAGTGCCCGAGGTCCTCTCCCCAGGCAACAAAAACCGAGCCAAAAACAAGACTTGATTCAATGCGCTATGGCCGTAGTGAAATTTACTGACCTCAGAAATGCACAGTTTTCAACAGTGTTAGAAGAAAGGTCGACGCCATTTGACGTGAAAAAGATGTTGTGACGCAGGGACAGTCCAGTGAAGCAGAATCCCAGGTTCAACTTCTCGTTCCAAATGTTTCCATAGAGCTTCAGGGTACAATTGGTCATGTCGGCATCAAACATTTCACCATGAAAGGCAATGGACATTTCCACCGGCTCTAAAGAATCAACACAGTACCAACATGCGATGTATTAGCTAAAAGATAAATAGAGGAAGATTACTATATCTCTACTGTCAAATCGTAAGCTCAGATCAACATGCCAGACGAGAATTTGGAAAGGACTGGTTGCACTATGAATGGTGTGCCGATCATTTTTACTATGAAAGTGGCAAGAACAGGTCTACATTACTGCATGATACTGTATCTTAACGCAGTGGAAATTTACGGGGGGGGGGGGGCGCATGGGTGGCTTGGAGTTAAGAGTTTAAATATTAATTATTCTACGTTACATGTATTTTGAAACCATATTGCCTTTTCTATTCTTCTTAGAGGTAAGCCAAACCACGCCCCATCACACGAAAACACTATTCACCACCCACTGAGCACGGCTGTACAGCCAGTGAGTAGTGTTACAGGGTGCTGCATAGTAATTTGGTGGCGAGTCACCAATCTGGGGCCCAAGCCAGCCTTGACCTGGCTTATATCTCCTATCCTGTGTCCTGGGTGGTGGTGTCGGGTGTACGAAATTTCAAGTTGAATCTCCAACTTACCGTAAACTTTGGGTAAAGTAAATCCAGCGAAACTCGACATAGACTCATTGTTCGGCCTGCGGGCGATCACGCGAGCTTGAGACATCTCCATCCTAGCTGTGACATTGACCGCGAAGAAAATATATCTTTCGTCTTCACGTGTACAACGGCACAATTCTGTATTGTCTGCGCAGTCCAGTGTGCAGATCTGCAAATAGTATAACACCGTGGTGCAATATTGGCCCTTTTCTTGCTCGACGCCACAGTCAAAATGAAGGTTTCAAAAATTATAAAATTCATTTTCTTAAGTCTAAATTAATCCAGCCCAATCGCTTTTATTTCGACCGATGGTGTTGATTCAAGTTTCAGATATTTTTAAATAAAAAGTTGTAAATAGATCTATGTAAAATACAATAATCCTTGTTTTGGCTCCCTGCATGCAGTTAAGTCTACCACACCGGAAACGATATTATTAATACGTTCAATTTCCGTGGACGCAATTTCTCTACAAGAAATGAGTGCGGAGTGCTCTGGTGCGCATGAAATCTTAGAATATGGGAAGCTTTCTAGACCAAAAAGAGAGAGATAGAACGTTGGGTTCACAGGTTTATACCTGATAATGCCGGGGACCTCGACTAGTCGATAAATAAATAGATTAATCAATACAGCAGAGACATGTTAATATGTTGTTGTTCTTGTTGTTGCTACTTTTGTGTGCGTGCGTGTGTGTGTGTGTGTGTGTCATATCGGTGACTTAGTTCTTGTTTGTTCCAACTCCACTTTTTGCACAACTGAGAAATTCGAGGTTAAACGTTTTGTGGCTATAGTATTATGGCAATGAGTTAGTACAATAAATCGGAACTGTGTAACAGCAGCTTGATAAGTGCCACAACGCATTTTAAACACATATCAAAGTGTGCATTTGATATGCCTCTTCTACATACTAAAAGATCTCCAGTGTGCAGAAAAATGGAGATAGAACAAAACCAGAACTGAAGTCGCTATGTATTAAAAGTGATCTACATCTTTCCTGCCCTCCTTAGCACGCTTCGGGAAGTAGCTGATAATGGTAGCTGAAACACTCTCTGTTTGTTCCTTGACCAGACCTCCATGGAAAATAATGTTGTCTCGGCCCGCAAGAAAACCGTTTCTACAGCTGGCCCATTCAAAATGCAGATCAATAGGGAGTGGGTTCAGTTCTTCACCAGCAACACCTGCAAAATTAGAGAGCAGCCCTTGGGAAATCATAGCAAAGTCAAAAATACAATTCACTGACTCCAGAGTCACAGGATGTACAATAATAGACAGATAGATAGATATACTGACAGGTAGAGAGAGAGAGAGAGACACACAGAGAGAGAGAGAGAGAGAGAAGTGAGAAGGAGAGAGAGAGAGTGTGGGAAGGAGAAAGAGAGAGAGAGAGAGAGAGAGAGAGAGAGAGAGAGAGAGAGAGGCAGACAGATGCCAAGATAGATAGATAGATTATACAATATGAATCTTTTGTCTCTTCACACAATAATGTAAATTAGACACCTGAAACAATGAAGACAATGTTGCGACTCTGTGATTTCTCTGAAAAAACAGGAAGAAAACAGATGTTAGAGGTAGGAGGAATGTTTATAAACGTTTATATTACCAAGAGCAAGAGGCAGTATTAACATCGATATACAAGTCCAAGAAATATAAAATCCCTTCCATTAGGGAGGTATCATACTGAGCCCGGAATGTCACACACAGCTGTTGGCAGGCCAAATATGCACACCTTAACTTTCTGTACTCCCTCAGTAAATCCGAAAAGATCCTATCATACTAAGCTCGGTCAGGCAGTCAGCTTCTGCCAGCCTTTCCTGGGAGTACGTTTTGCTTGCAGCTACTGACTGTGACTTTTCGGGGCTAGTATGCCCCCCCCCCCTTAGCTTTACTGTGAAATAATAATGATGCAAAATTTCGAACAAATCCAACAAATAAGTTTTGGAGAAAATCGATTTTGGTCCCGCTCATTCTAAAAACGACGCACTATAGGTAGAATGCGCATGACGTCACAGAGTTTTTGTTTTGTACTTCCGCCAAACAAGATGGCGGGTGGATCAGCTGATGAGTGTAACTTCGAGATGTGTCTAAGCGGTTAAAATGCCTGCTAGTTGCATTGCAGTTGACTTTTGTGACAGGGGTGGAAAGGATGTATCCAAACTGGTCCGATTCCCTACCATCCGTGTAAACAAGAGAAAGGAAGTGAAAGAATTGACCGAACGTCTCCCATGTGCGTAGACACACGTGCCATTGTTTACAGTAGTGAACTCGCCGCCGATTGGTTCGCGACGCCTTAAGTGGGTCCGGACAGACAAGATGGTGGATATGCACATTCTACCTATAGGTGGAACTTGCGTCGCCGGGTGGACACACCCCCGCCGCCATTTTGTTAGACCAGGCGGGTTTGTTTACTTCGGCTTCGCTTTAGGAAACATGGATCCTGTGAGTGCACAGAGGTTTTGTGACAAGTTTAAACAATGGGGTTGACCCAGACACTGTGCCAGACTGTGAGTGGAACAAAGATGTGTCTGTATTTCCTCCCATCACACATGCTGAGATGTTTTCGTAGTACTTACTGTCAGTGCCTACACCCACGAGCTGTTCAAGGCAAATTCTGGAATTACCACCCCATACCTCTCAGTATTACCGTTTTATTTTAATGTTCTCCCCCATCGCTAACCTTAAAATGGATTAGATCTATCAAATGTGGACACTTGATATTAAATTAGTGGAGGAATCATAATCATCGAGTAGACTGGATCTAGATCTAGATTCTAGATCTTAATCGGGGAGTGACGGTGTGGGTGTTGTTTTAGCAACAACTATATCAAGGTGTTATAGGCCCTAGTTAGTATTGTGATATCAAATTAGGTTTGGAATATTAGGCCTACACCATCGGATTCAATAGCTTTGCCCAAGAAACCATAGGATTTTAGTACCACAATGTACACATTCAGGTTAAGACACAACATGGTTAGGTTACAGCCATTTTCCTACATTACATTTATATCTATATCTAGATCTAGATAGACTAATGTATTAATTATGTAGGCACTAGTTTGACTCATTCACTGGATCCAACATATTTTTTCATGCTCGGTGGTAGGTGGTAGATATGTCTATATGAGCAACATTGTAACCCTGCATTCGGAACTCCTTCCAAACCAAACCCCTTCATAGCATTTCCCGGTCAGGAACTGGACTAAGCCTAAGGTCTAGGGTTAGAGTTAATTTGTGTCCAAGTGGCAGTTTCTTTGTTCATTTTGATCCTTCCTGCATCACAGGATTAGAAAAAATAACCTTGTGGTGAACTTTTACTGTTTTGTTCTAGATGTCTTTTCGGCCGATGGCCTTTATCTCCACTCTCTCCTTCGCCTTTCTGATAAACGCTCAGTGGCCTCGCCCCCATTCTTTCTTATATTAGGAATAGAAAACATTCTTCGTCCAAGTTTGTATTTGTTGGTGCAGCCAAACTCTGCACACAAGTGCGGCATCTCGTTATACAGTCTCACCCACGTCTATGCACTCGCTATCAGTCTAAGGCCGTGTTTATAGTGGCGGCGGGTGGCGGGTTGCCGCCGCGTTGCCGAGACGGGGTAAATCGCGGCGGAACACTCGCGCCGAATGATGGTGTACATAGTAAAGCGGGAACAGCAGCACGTGGCCTCGCTACAACACAGACAATATGGCGTCCTCATTTGAAGAAGATTTTTTGTGGTTAGATAGCAGTTTAACAAGGTTTCTTTTACCGGGCATGGGAAGAAGAAGGACAAGTAGCGTCCACGAAATAAACAAGAGAAGATCCATTGACGGTGAATACCACCACCTTTTCCAGCAACTTAAAGTTTACCCAGAGAGATTTCATTCCTATACGCGAATGGATCTTAATACATTCAACTACATTTTAAAGAAAGTGGAATCCAAGTTGATCAAGACATGGTGCAACTTGCACGAACCAATTTTGCCTGAGGAGCGGCTGGTTGTAACCTTGAGGTGAGTGTGGTTTTAAGATGAATTATAACTTTTTGTCACAGTTGTTAAATTTCTGGAATTGGTTTTACCAGTTTTGATTTTACACAATACATTGAATAATTAGCAGAGGAAAGCGATGAATTTTATTTTCAAAAATTTATTTTCTTAATCTTTTTAAGAAGAAACCAAATAAAATATATATACATTCTCAACATCAATGTGAGGTGTTATAAAGACCATTAACATTTCATGATAATTGGACAATTTGAAACGGTATTACAAGTCATATTGGGTGACTTGACTCCCTGAATGGAAATGAACGAAAACAAAAATCAAAATTCAAAGTAACAAAAATAGAAAACTGGATTAGAAATCAGTGATTCCACTGGTCGGGTAAGTTTTTGCAGCTGTCATTAGAGGACTGGTAGTTATCGGTTGATGGACAGTAATTGTAGGATCTGTATACCGGGAGGTGTGTTGTTGCTGCTGCTGACGTTTGTCCATTGCTGCTTTGGCTGGTAGCTGTTCCATACGTGAATTCGTCAACTAGCATTTGAACTCTGCTTCGAAAAGCCATCTTTCTTTCAACTGGAATGTTTTTGACATACGGGATAAGAGACTTAAAAAATAGAAGATCGTCATCGTTGTCGTTCTGACTTTGGCATCTCTCAGTAAGCAATTTTATTTTTTGCTGCTCCAGATTGAGTAATTTATCATATTGGTTGCTGTTCGTTTTTGCACAAAACTCCACTTTTCGCTTTTTACCTCTGGAATTTGGAGGAGGCGTTGGGCACAGTGATGTTTCCGTTAATGTGGGGCTGGTAGTATCAGATATTTTGTCGTCAGCTTAGGTTTGGACGTTGCGGTTTATGCTCGTAATTTCCGAATCGACGCTTGGAACAGGACTTGCTGATTCCAAGACCTGGAAACTGTGCAGGGAGTCTCCTGCTTCAGTATCTACTTCATTCACAGTGTGGACAAGACTACCAAGAGAGCCCGAGCATTTCCTCGGTGCCACAATGTCCTTTAGAAAAAGCATCTGTTTGAAGTATTGCCATTTCGATGTCCATGATTGACAATCAGCACTGTCCCCTGCACGACTCACAGGTTTCTTGGAGTACTCTGTCCCAAAGTAGTCTTCCACTTCTTTCGCAGCACCGCATCTGCAAAAACGAAAAACAAAGACAGCTTTTATTTTTTGTAGGCCTACACGTATGTATTATATGGTTTCTAAATGGGCTACTCAATTCCAGTGCTATAGTAGTAGGCCCTGGTACCGGTAGTAGAAGTAGTAGTAGTAGTAGTAGTAGTAGTAGTAGTAGCGAAGCATTTTACTAATAATTGAAGGGGTCATTTCAACAGTGTGCCTATGTCACATTGAGTCACAAAAGAGAAAAAGGCCAAAAACCATTTCTTGGCATTTTGACTATTTTTATTCAAATAAAAAGAACAATAAACATTGTTGGAGAAAGAGAAACCAATATTCAAACAGGCTATACTGTAGTAATGAAATTAAAGGGGGAAAAGCTTGATTTTATATTTCGTTTCTGCAATAAGATACCTAAGTCCTCGTATGGACTTAGGTACGTTATTGCATTTTATTAAGGTTGCCAGAAAACATGTTCAAAATAAAATTCAACCAATCTAAACTCATTAATGCAAGTTAAAAAGCTAACAACGTTCGTTACTTAAAATAATCTGATCCAAAACACAAAAAATCAGTCTGCCGGAATCTCTCCTTTGTTTTAAAGGGGAGAATATTATGGGATGGGCAATATCATGCCCAAGTCCAGTGAAATGAATGCAACAACGGTTCTAAGTCCCATACATCAAAAATACTAGTGAAAAGTAAGGCACAAAGTATATTTATACTGTTGGCTTGCTAGCTCCCATTTTTATCATTTCCAGACTCAGATTCAATGGTGAGTAAATCACACAGAATTTATTTTATACATAGTCATCACCCTCATCCTCCTCATCTACATTCCTACCGCGGAGTGGCAAGTTTTCAAAAATTGCTCTTTGTTCGTGGCCAATGAGACCCTTTTTAATGAGAGCCTCCAGGTCTTGCTTCTTGGCAGGTTTAATTCCCACAGGAGCAGTATACTTTTTTGGGACGTTTGCACTAATGTTGGCATTTCTTTTCAAGAACTTGGCTTTTTTCCAGGGTTCAAAACTGTTATGAGTGTAACGACACCAGATCTCATCAATGTGTCTTTTCTCAACCTCAGCATCCATTTCCTCATTCATTTCACAACTGGAACCGTAGGAAAACCACATAATGTCTTTGAATTTTAGTTGTTGTCCATCCGTACACTTGATGGTTGCTTTGATATTTTGATCTGCAAAAAGTTTGTAATTGAGGAAATCACTGTGCATTAGTTGAACAACAGAAATGGACATAGGTGCAATATGACTCTGAGAGTGAAGCGACTTTTCAAGGTACACTCGCAAAATCAAAGCTACTGTCTTCAAACTGTTCTAGGACGATTTATCTCCACTTAATCTCTACGGTTATGACCAAATCTCATTTTTCGTCAAATGTGGACTTAGGCACACTGTTGAAATGACCCGTTCAATTAAGAAGGAAATAAAACGACGCTCTACGCACTGAGCTATATTATTGTTTGTTAGTGAAAAAAAAAAAATTGATCTGATTTCACAGAACATTTTTTTTCTTTATATAATCTTTCTTTTTTCGACAGATTCCTCAACACAGGGGCTTCATTCAGATCACTAGCGTTCACATTCCGAATGGGTACGGCTATAGTAGCCAGCATTGTGTCAGAAACAGTTGACATCCTTTGGGAAGAATTGCAGCCAGTGCACTTGCCTGTCCCATCATGTGAATCGTTGAGATCCATCGCTCAAGAAATGTGGGATATCTGGAACTTTCCGAATTGCATTGGTGCTCTGGACGGAAAACACGTCCGAATTCGATGCCCAAAGAATACCGGATCTATGTTTTATAATTACAAACATTTTTCTCAGTAGTTCTCCAAGCCGTTGTGGACGCAAATTACAGATTTGTGGTCATTGATATTGGAGGTTACGGCAAGCAGAGCGATGGGGGAACCTTTCAAGCTTCAGGTCTTTATCAAGCCACAGTGAGTGGTAAAATGAAAATCCCTGAACCAGCAGCTCTACCAGGCTCAAAAGATCTGGCACCTTTTGTGTTCGTTGCAGATGAGGCCTATCCCTTGATGCACTGCCTGCTAAAACCATATGGTGGACAAAACATCTCACCCGATGAAGATTGTTTTAAGAAAAGGTTATCAAGAAGTCGGAAGACTGTTGAATGTGCCTTCGGTATATTGACTTCAAAGTGTCGTCTGCTGAACAAACCAATTGAGACAAGCGCTGAACTGGCAGATCGCATTATCAAATGTGTCTGTGTTTTGCACAATGTCATTATTGATAAGGAAGGAATGGATCATAAGTATACTGAGGTTTCATGTAGCAAATCTGCAATTGTCTGGGATCGAAGTGGAAGACCGAGCAATGATGCCAAGTCAACAAGAGAAATTTTTACCTCTTATTTCAAGAACTACCCATTGGTTTATACGTAAAGAGAAAAGTAAAGTGTTGATTCAATGTAACATATAAGAGAGAGAGAGAGAGAGAGAGAGAGAGAGAGAGAGAGAGAGAGAGAGAGAGAGAGAGAGAGAGAGAGAGAGAGAGAGAGAGAGAGAGAGAAACAAGAAGAGAGAGCGTGAGGAGAGAGAATGGAGTGAATGGCAGGCAGACAGATGTTTGAACTGTTACATTTAATTGTTCTATTCTGATTATAAGATTAAATAAAACAGAACTCACCTTCAACGCTCATCTCCCCGCCAATTTCCTTCCATGCTTTATCAACGATGTTCCTGTTGGCATACTCTTTCATTCTTTTGTCCCAAATACAAGGTCTTTTAAATACGGCAGCAATCAGTTTATCAACATCCATTGTTCGTTTAGCAACACACAGTGTGAACATGTGACAACTGACTCTTCACCACCTACACAATCCGGCGCGAGACACGCGTCAAGAATGAGAAATTTGTTCTGGTTATTTGACCCGCCTGGCGGCAAATTAGCAGCCTCTCGCTACACGCCTTGACTATGTAAACTTACAGAGAACAGTGTGTCACTTTACTCGCGCGAGCCTGCGCGGTACCAGCGGGGCGTGAAATTTCCCGAAACCCGCCGCCACTATAAACACGGCCTAACACAGAGATCTGTGGTCTAACAAAATGGCTGCCTAGCTCCGGTAAACAATGCCGTGACGTCACGAAAGTTCCACCTATAGATGTTTCGTTTGTTTGCTTGTTTTTGGTTATTGTTGCAAAAAATCAACTTTTATTTTTAAAACTCTTGTAAGCCTAAGATTTTGATTAGTAGGCTAATTGGATGGCGACGTTTGTGAGATTCTGTGAGTTGGCTGGCCGATGAGCTATCATTGAAACTAAATGTAGTGACCTCGCCATTCAACTAGTTGAATGAACAATCAAAATTGGTTGGTGCTCGAATAGGCCAACAGTGCAGTGATTTTTTTATTACGAAATCACACCTAAACCAGTGCAGTCCATTGGTGCTTCAACCCTGTCCTGAAAATAGAACGATGTCTATGCGTGGATATTTTCAGGTCAGCGGTTGCTTGGACGTGAAATTGAGGACGGCATGGTAAACTATCTTAATTCGTTCGGTTTTTACACATTTTTAACCAGAGCAAAAAAAAAAAAATCTGAATAGCTTTCACAATAAGCCTCCATAGTTAGATTATAAGAATTCAACGTTATTTAACCCTAAGTTTTCAGATTTTTCAGAATTTCCCAGCTTATAATACAGCCCGCTGGTACAAGGATGTTATTTCAGTTTTTGAAAAAAAAAGTCTAGTAACGACAGGTTACTATGCAATCCTCAAAATATTTTTCACGAAATCCCCAAAACAATAGATTAAAGTTAAAAAGTTTTTCTATGGGTAGGCCTAAACTGTGGAACAACGTCAGCGTTGACACCAAGAAAAGTGAAAACATCGTCACATTTAAAAATTGACTTAAAACTGAATTGTTCAGGACAGTTTTCATTGAAACTGAATGATATCCATTTTTTTGTCTCAGAGGTTTGAGGATAAGAGTAGATCAAGTGTTTGTTAATGCGTGTGAGTGGGAGCATGGTGAATTGATCTTATGTTAATCTTGTTTTTAATTTCATTTCAGTGTCTTAGAGCTCACCACTTTATTTATTTTGGGGCGGGGCATATTTGAGAGCTATACAAGTTAATTATTGCATTACAGAAAAAAAACAACAACGCTCTATTTAAACACTTACCCATGAAAGCACACAGCGACAACAACGAAAGATGGAAGGAAATCCTGTCCATCTTACCAGTAATCTCCAGGGTTGGTGTTTTTCTAGATTTTTTTAAATTACTGAAATAATCACAAGGTAAAATTTTCCCCGTTTACATATATATATATTATATAGATAGATAGATAGATAATTAGATAGATAGATAATTAGATAGATAGATAGATAGATAGATAGATAGATAGATAGATAGATAGATAGATAGATAGATAGATAAATAGATGATAGATAGATAGATAGATAGATAGATAGATAGATAGATAGATAGATAGATAGATAGATAGATAGATAGATAGATAGATAGATAGATTTGATTGATGGATGGATGGATGGATGGATGGATGGATGGATGGATGGATTGGACTGGATTGGATTGGATTGGATTGGATTGGATTGGATTGGATTGGATTGGATTGGATGGGATCGATTGGATTGGATTGGATTGGCTTGGATTGGATTGGATTGGATTTAGATTTAGATTTAGATTTAGATTAGATTAGAGTAGATTAGATTAGATTAGATTAGATTAGATTAGATTAGATTAGATTAGATTAGATAGATAGATAGATAGATAGATAGATAGACAGATAAGATAGATAAGATAGATAAGATAGATAGATAGATAGATAGATAGATAGATAGAGATATATAGAAATATAGATATAAATACATTATATAAAAGTAACAAAAATTCTTAGTCAGTTTCACTTCAGCCTTTCTTTTCTCTGTAATTCCTTATCCCACGTTATCTTTTAAAGCTCGTTGCCCAAATTTTTTAACATGTTAGAGGACCGTAGTATAATTACAAAGCCAAATAAAGAAAACACTTGAGCTCTGTTCTCTACTCAGCACTAGCTTACTGTGTAAAATGCTACAGTCCTCTAGTGACTCTGGCTCTCTGGCTCCGGGGTCACAAAGACTTTAAAATACGTACCCCTGCCACAAAACACATGGGGTACATTATTTTGTGCAAGTAACAACAAACTTGCTTCAATACAGGAGAAACTTCTTCAAAGTTGCACCCGTCGTTTGACGCAATCAAAACGGGAATCTAAGATCACGATCAGCCCAGTGTTCTCGATCTCACCCGTTAGATTTCGTTAGTGGTTATGATCAGAACAAACCGTGTATTCAAAGCCATTGATGGTTCAAGGGCTGGCGTTACTTTACACATGGAAATGTTTGATGGTTTATGTTTTGACGGAAGTGACACTTGCAGCACTTGTGTTGTGATGACGAGAATTAAAAAAAATGGAACATTTTGGAAAGAATTTTGTACACGAAACAAAATTGTGAATCCCGTGAATGCGTGACCCACGGCGTTGTATGGGAATGACTATTCCTGGCTGACATTAACAGAGGGCAGAGTCATTAACAAGAACAAAGGTGGGGGTGGAGGGGGGGGGGGGTCAGAGAGAAAGATAAAGTGGGAAAAAGATGCCCAGAGAGAGAGAGAGGGCTAGAGGGAGAGGTAGAGGGAGAGGGAGAGAGAGAGGTAGAGGGAGAGGGAGAGAGAGAGAGGGAAAGAAAAAACAGACAAAGAGAGAAAGAAAGAGACATTGGGAGATGGTGAGAGAAAGGGAGATTCATACTTGCACATACACAAAAAGAGAGAGCGGTCATACACAGTCTCTGGTAGTAGAGAGAGAATAAGTGAGAGATAGAGACAGACAGACATAAACAGACAGAGGAAGATAGAAAGAGAGAGTCGGAGACAGAGTGACAGACGGACAGAGAGAAAGACAGACAGAGAGATGATTTGTTGACTGCCATTTTAAACAGAAGGCTTAAAAATGTTATAAGCAGGAACACAACAGTTTACTCACTTTGTTGAGTTGAGAGGAGGGGGAGTGGGCTTAGTTCAGAGGGCTTTAATACTGTGTAAGGAGGTGGAGCGACTCGTGCATGAAAAACAAGACAGGGAAGTGTGAGTAAGAGGAAGAATAAACTCAAGAACCCAATAATGATCACAGGAAGTAAAAAATTCCGTCTGTCGCATGGTCATTCTGTCACGAGCGAGTGAGCGAGGGTCAATAAGTGCGGGGAAGGGGACTTGAAGCGTGCGTGTTGTGAGTGAGTTGAGGCTTAGACGAGGCAAGATCTGAGTAGTCAGATCACTGCAAGCCGAAAAGTCCAAGGGGACAGACGTAAAGAGAGCAGTCGGGAGTTGTTGTATATTCCAGTGATGACTGGTGTCAGGGTCGGGAAGTGAGGCACCCGTGGTGGATGACTAGTGCAGGGGATAGGCCAGCATAAGTGAGATGCTTGGGTTGGGCAGAAGGCTACCCACAGGCCAGCTTGAGTGAAGCTGTCGCGCAGGACAGCGAGGGCACCTTAGTCGTGGCAGTCTGGCCACAGGCAGGGACGTTATGAATTGAGATATTAATGTGATATTAAGATGTTGATGTGATATTGAGATATTGAGGTGAGATTAAGATATTGAGGTTAGGTTGAGCAGGAGCCAGTAAGAGAGGCCGCAAGTAGTACATACATTGATGTGAGGCTGAGGCCGGAGTATATTTAGAAAAGTGTAGGCGTAGGACTTAGGTAAAGCTAAGACAGCCTACCTGTCTCTTGAGTTGACCTTGTAGTCTATCAACGCATCGCCTCCCTCTACCGTTAAATCGTCACTTCCTGTCCCTCTCCATCGAGAGTGGTTTCCCTTGTGAGGTCAATGCGATCGTACTCCGTAGTGTTTATGTTTCGCATTACCCCACACAACCCCCCACCAGTATTGTCCTCACATAAACCTCCTAGGTGGACGAAGTTGACGTCCAGACCTGGAGCTCTTGGAACCCGTAAGATGAGGCCGCTGAGGTGAGGAAGGTGGAGGTGGAGGTGGAGGAGCAGGAGGATTGTTTGTAGGGACAGTTCTGGGCCGTCCACGTTTCGGTGGGTGGGCGATAGGGACTGGTTGTGACGTTTCTATGTGGGCTGGTTTTAGGCGATCAATCGAAATTGTTTCTGTCCGATTTCCCATAAGTATTTGGAAAGTCTTGTCGTCCCGAGCGGCTACGACGTATGGTCCGGTGTATGGGCGTTGTAAAGGACGTTGAGAGGCGTCGCTTCTAACAAAGACATACTTTGCTGTTGCCAAAGTGCTTGGCACATTGTTTGGAGGCCGGCAGTGTCGTGAAGTGGGAGTGGGTAGGAATGATTGGGCCTGGCCGCGATAGTCATTCAACTGTTCAGTGGCACAGAAAAGAGTGGCAGTGGCAGCAATCAGTTCTCCTGGAATTGTGAGAGGCTCTCTGTAGACTAACTCAGCCACTGAAGCTCCAATGTCCTCCTTTGGAATAGTTCTTAGGCCCAGCATGACCCATGGTAGTTCCTCCATCCAGTTGGGACCATGCAGTCGAGCCATGAGTGAGGATTTGAGAGTCCTATGAAATCGTTCGACGATTCCGTTTGATTGTGGGTGATAGGAAGTCGTGCGATGGACCCTAGTCCCGAGTCTTTCCATGATTTCCGTCCAGAGGGCAGAAGTGAACTGAGAACCCCTGTCAGAAGTAATGTCTGTTGGGATGCCAAAACGAGCTATCCATACACTGATGAGCGCATGGGCACAAGTGACAGTAGACGTGTTTTGAAGTGGTATCACTTCTGGCCAGCGTGTGCTGCGGTCGATGATGGTAAACAGATGAGTGTATCCCTGGGAAGAAGGGAGAGGTCCGACAATGTCCACGTGTATGTGACTGAACCTTTTCTTTGGTGTTGGGATCTGCTCAAGTGGGGCGTGGACGTGTGTGTGTACTTTGGATCGTTGGCAATCCAAACACTCTCTTACCCATTGTCTAACTTGTTCCTTCAAACCATGCCACACGAACTTCTGAGACACAAGTCGTGCTGTAGCTCTTGCCCCAGAATGTGAAAGGTTGTGTATGGTGTCAAACACTTGACGTCGGAAATCTGGCGGCACCACTGGCCGTGGTTTTCCTGTGGAGATGTCACACAGCAGTTGAGGGCCTGTTGGTTCCACAGCTGTATGAACCAAACTGAGATTTGTGATGGCTGTGTAATAGGCCTGAATTTCCTCACTTGCAGCCTGAGAAGTAGCCATTGCTGAGTAGTCTACGCCTACCGACACATTGGAGATAGAGCGTGAAAGGCAGTCAGCGGCGACATTGTCTCTACCTGAAATATGCCTGATGTCTGTTGTGAACTGAGAGATGAAGGCCAGTTGTCTTTGTTGGCGACCAGACCAGGGTTCTGTGACTTTTGACATCGAGAAAGTCAGGGGTTTGTGGTCAGTGAAAACGCAGAATGATCGACCCTCAAGCAGGAACCGGAAATGACGAATGGAGAGATAGATGCCGGGCAGTTCTCTGTCAAAAGCGCTGTACTTCCTCTCTGCAGGACGTAAGCGCCTACTGAAAAAAGCTAAGGGTTGCCACGACCTATCCACAAATTGTTCGAAAACCGCACCAACCGCTTGTTCCGATGCATCACATGTGAGTGCGATGGGCACATCAGTGTTTGGGTGGGCAAGCATGGCTGCCTCTACCAGTGCTGATTTGCTAGTCTGGAAGGCAGTGCTCATTTCTTCCGTCAACTGTATGTGAGTGGACTTTGAGGAGTTCTTTAAAGCATCATACAGGGGCCGTTGAATCTCTGCTGCACGGGGAATGAACCGATGATAGAAGTTTATCATCCCCAAGTACTCTTGTAACCCTTTCGCCGTTTGAGGTGGGGGAAAATCCTCAATTGCTTTGACCTTGGAAGGAAGAGGCGTAGACCCTAATGGAGTGATGTGGTGACCTAAGAAGTCAATCTCCGAGACTCCAAAAACACATTTCTCCAGTCTTACCACCAGACCAGCGTCACACAATCTTCCACAAACAGCGTGAAGATCTTCCAAATGTTGGGCCTCCGAATCGCTAGCGACCAGGATGTCGTCTATGTAGTTGAAAGCACATTTGAGGTCTTGGAGCAGAGAGTCCATCAAGCGCTGAAATGCTTGTGCAGCATTCTTGAGACCAAACGGCATGCGCAGAAATTCATACAGGCCGAATGGAGTGATGATTGCCGTCTTTTCGATGTCCTCTGGGGCCATGGGTATCTGATGGTATCCACGAATGAGGTCGATCTTGGAGAATGTCGTGATTCGGATATTGTTAAAACTCACGCAGAGAGTGAGTTGTTGTTGTTTTACCAGGGCCATGAGAAATTGGCTGGTGGCCTTGAACGGCCCTCGCGAATTATAGTTGGTGAGTAAATAAATGTAAAGTTAAACTGTTAGATTCACGCTTGTCGGTTTTAATGTTCGTGATTAATAAGTAATGGAGTAGGGGTGAAACAAGGTGGGGATAGTTGACATTGTTAAGTATGACTAGACAAGTTTTTGCACGTTAACTGGCTGGTAGAATAGTGCAGACGTGTTACTACAATTAAAATGGTGGGAGGTTTCGACCTATGAGATAGCTGAACTAATTGGGCCAGCGGACTAGCACTGCTGGGTAGTAGATAGTATAAAACATCGTGTAACGCTCAGATTTGGTGAATACAGACGAGCAGAAGCATCGTGTCGTGAAGTATCTCCGGTTGACCAGTACCTGAACTGTGTGCTTTGAAGACAAGAAGTCCTTGCTAACGGACTGACTGAGCTCTAGAAAGAAAGGTCTGAGTGGGCTGACCTTTGAAAGCCCACGCTGCGCTATATTGATGTTCGCGCCTACCAGTAGGCGTGACCAATGGTAATATATCTTATTTATTCAAGCATAATAGAGATCGGAGATAGAGAGAGAACTACAGCCTCATAGGAAGACTAAGGAAACCCCAGCTGGCACTCGACCACGAGTGTCCTGTATCATAGATCTATTGCCATAGTATGATTGGAATAATATAGCACATTGTTGATGAATTGAATAGTGATTGTGCATAAAATATAGTCTTTTGGCAACTGCTTAAATTACCTACAAGCCGAAGAGTGCTTCTGTAGGCTTTGAACGTACTGGGCTCTCCTAACATTTAAGCCCATGTGATTTGTGGAGAGTTTGCCTGGCGACTGGCCAGTGGCGACCCAACTGTCACTTTAAATTGATATCTAGTTTCGTATAATATACCTATTTGCTATTGATTGCAGTACCTCCATAGTTACATGAATATCATTGGTTAAGTTATTAATTAGAGTTTTTTTGGTTTGAATATATACCCCTATTGTCTTTTGTTTTGTTATTAATATTTATGTAAACTATGGCCTGACCGGCCTGACATATATACGCTCTAGTTATTTAATACTTTTCTTGTGTGGTTGTGTCCGAGTGTGAGTTAGCTGCCTCTCGTGCAGTCGTAACATCCCCAAGACCCTAACTCTGCTCGTGACAGAGAAGATAGTTTTCCCTTTCAGCCCGGTTGAGAAATCCTGGATGTGAGGAACGGGGTACCGGTCTGCTATCGTCCTGTCGTTGAGGCGACGAAAATCCCCGCATGGTCTCCACTCTCCACTAGCTTTAGGAACCATGTGCAAAGGTGATGCCCACGGGCTGCTAGATCGTCGGATCACTCCCATGTCCTCCATTTTCTTGAATTCTTCTTTTGCAGTGGCTAGCTTGTCGGGTGCCAGACGACGTGCCTTAGCATGGATAGGGGGGCCAGTAGTAGGCACATGATGATGGACGCCATGCTTCACCTCTGAAGATGAAAAGGTGGGTTGGAGGATTTGTGGAAACTCAGAAAGCACTTTCCTGAACCTGTTGCTCTGCGGAGCAATAGGAGCGAGCTCTTGTATCGATGCATACGCTACTTGATGGATGCTGCAAGGGTAGATGGCCAACGAGTCAGCCTTGATTAGCTGCTGGCCACGTATATCAACAAGTATGTTGTGTCGGCGAAGGAAGTCTGCGCCGAGTAATGGCCGTTTCACATCCGCTACCACGAATCTTGCCGTGAAGACTCTATCCCTGGTCCTAATTGGTATGATACGCGTACCATAGGTTGCAATGTTAGAGCCATTAGCAGCGAGGAGTGGAGGTCCGCAGGTACCGGTGCGTTTGTCCAACAGTGTTGCAGGAATGACTGATACCTGTGCACCCGTGTCAACCAAAAAGCGACGTCCTGTGATGTTGTCGACTATAACCAGTTGTGGAGAGCCCGGGCCAGCAGAAGTTTGAGAGACGGGTGTCACTACTGCTGACCCTGCCTGGCGTTTCCCTGGTTCCTGTTGGAAGTTGAAGAGGAACGAGGTTTGGGGGCAGGATGTGTGCACGGTTGGATGCACTTGCGTGCCTGTTCTCCAAAACGATTGTGGTACCAGCACACTGACGAGCTTTGACCACCGCTAGATCTAAGTCTAGGTGCAGAGGGTGATGGCTGTGTTGCAGCGATGTTTACCTCTAGCACTGCGTTGGAGTTTGGAATGACGGACAGGTACAGTCGGTCCGCTTCCTGTGCCAGTAGCCTGTAGTCAGCAGTGTGTGACGCTGCCAGGGGTGTTCTCACATGTTCAGGCAGTTGTTGTAAGAACAGGTGTCTGAATAGGAAACATGGGCTATGGGGCCCAAGAAGAGCCAGCATAGAGTCCATTAGTTCCGATGGTTTGCGGTCACCAAGTCCCTGAATGTTAAGAAGGAGGTGGGCTCTTTCTGATTCAGATTTGCCAAAAGCAGATAAAAGGAAAGCCTTAATAGCCTCATACTTGCGTTCCTGCGGTGGGGAAACGAGCACAGATAGAGCCCGTGTTGCTGTTTGACTGTCGAGACTGGCCACCACGTGGTAATACTTTGTGTCATCCACGGTGACGTTACGGATGGCAAACTGCGCCTCCGCTTGAGCGAACCACGCTTCTGGGTTGGTGGTCCAAAATGTTGGCAGTTTCAGAGAAACAGCCAACACTGCTTTGTGTTCTTCCATGGTGGAAACTCTTGGAATTTCGTTCCAAGTTCGGGGTCACCAATGTAGGCGTAGGACTTAGGTAAAGCTAAGACAGCCTACCTGTCTCTTGAGTTGACCTTGTAGTCTATCAACGCATCGCCTCCCTCTACCGTTAAATCGTCACTTCCTGTCCCTCTCCATCGAGAGTGGTTTCCCTTGTGAGGTCAATGCGATCGTACTCCGTAGTGTTTATGTTTCGCATTACCCCACAAAAGTATCTATCGGGTTGTGGACCCAGAGATCGAATGAATGTTGGGAATAATGACCATTGGATGGTGTTTGAATTGAATAATGTAACGTATGTAATTGCACGTATATCTTTATCTTTATGCATAATAAATGTGTGAGCCTGTTTGGTTGTTCTGTTAAATGTTATACTTGTTCGTTCGTGATTGTTGTCCTGTCGTAATCAGTACATCTCCCAGTCTGGGATTTGTTACACATTCACCCAGGAGAAAAAAAGGAAACTTTGAAACAAGGGACGCAAAAAGCGTTGGCTTATTGCGACATGTAAAGCTACACAGTTAGTTCCCTTAACTGTGACCTTTTGTAAAAAAAAAATCTTTCTTTTTTTAATGAATTTATTAAGACTGAAAAATAATAATCAATTTGTTGTTTACATTGCCATGTTTCACAGCAATATTTTATTGGGCAAACATCATTGAAGCACCATAAAAAAGAGGAAAGGTAAATGATTTTTTTAAAAACTGGGTTTGTTGAATGGAGAGGATTATTATGGAGGATGATATTTATTCGTACAGTTCGTTTCTTGAAAAATAAAAATAGCTTGTTTTGGGAATAGTTTATGATTTTTGATGTATCTTTCTGACATGCTGCATGTTCCATGACAATGGGTTGTCTTCATAGAATATTGAATGTTAGTATTTTCGGATACGTCCAAGTAATTCCTGTACGAGCTACAGTTTAGGTATCTAAAACAGTGACTCATTGTACGAACGTTCGGAAGATTTACGACAACGGCTTTGGCTTCGCCACTGTCCA
>OZ007581.1:18633398-18820898 GCA_963931925.1 Onchidella celtica
GCCTCATCAGCTATCTTCCCATACATACACATAACCAATCGTTACCAAAAAAGCTATTCTTAGTGGACCGCAGTAGTTTTACATGCTGTTGTTAGGGGCACGTAATGTAATTGCAAAGCCAAATAGGGAAAATACTGAGTTGTGTTCACCGCTTATATCTATAGCTTACAATGCAAAGTACTCTGGTCCGCTAACAACAGCTATCGTCATGGTGCTAACCTTTTTGGCCTGTCAGACTTCGGCCAAAACAGAATGTACCTGTAACGCCATTGCCCTATCCATGGTGCATCAATTAATGTAAAACTCATTCAAAAGTGCCAAGCCATTATCCTGGAAATAAAACGTTCTGTAATGGCCTAAGCCTAACGCATTCATAGACGTAGATCATTTTGCTTCTGGGGTTGCTTCAGCCAAAATGGACGATGGCCACTTTTATCTTGAGTCCTTTTGGCGTAAGTCTGACTGCATTGCAAAAGAATTTAAATAAGTTTTTTGCGATTTTCTCAGAAGTGCAAAAAATGACTAAGGCCAAAAGGTCAGCACCATGACGCTATGAAACATTGCTATGCTACAGCTGAACAGTAGACATAAAGCTGCAGGCACAATGGCTTCGCTTTCGCCTCCTTTTCATTTCCTTTCCTTCTTTTTAACCAGAATTAAATCATCTTTTGTACAGCTTCCATGACTGTGCAGATTGTGAGGAGGGCAGAGGAAAGAGAATCTTACTCTCTGGCCTCCACTCCCCTGCTTTCCTCTCCTCAAAAAGGGGAGAGGAAAGAGAGGTGGAAGCGAAGCCGCTGTGCTTGCACGTTAACTTGTCACCCTTCCCTGACACTGTAGTATCGGTTTTGTCTACTTTTCAGGAGAAGCAAAAAACTGTTGTATCTTAGCACAGCTGGTCTAGCTAGCTACGATGAATTTCTGAAAATTTGCTATTCAATTATTTTTCGGCTTAAGCTGGATTTTCATATGTCAGGACACGGAAACGGCAAAGGAAATGTCAAAATCCCTTCGAGTATTGAAATAGAAAAAAAAAAAAGGCCGTTTCCGCACACATGGAAATACTCTTTCTTCTCACTGCTTGATGGATTTTTGACGTTTCCGTTGCCGTTTCGATTTCCGTACACATGAAAACTCAGCTTTAGGATTCTGAAACCAGGATCATTCAATGCGGCTTTGAATGTGTAGAATAATTTATATAAAAATCGATTCTGCCAAGTTTTGAATGACTACAGCCTTCGGGAACGGTGTCGAACTTGTATTTCCCCTATTTCGGCTCTGTAATTAGACTCCCATCTATTAACATTAGCCTTGGGGATATTGAAGTCGTTGTTGTCTTCGCTGGCGAGGGACGAACAGCAAAAACAACCACCACAATAACATAAAATCGAACAAACTCACAAGAGATAACAAAACAAGAACGAAAAAAACTGTCTGCTGGTGCTAAATTTAATTGAATTTCTAAAATGAGATTAACAAGTGCAATCTAAACGTAAAATACAAAAATAAAAAAAGTCGCGAGTGCGATGACTGCTACGATCAATATAAATAAGATCAGGAGCGATGTCGCGTCCGCCAGGAAGATTAAAAAGGCTAGAAATGTGAGACTTACCTAAAAAAATGGTAATTTACTATGGAACGAATGAAATTGTACGTGCGTTATTCCTATAATGCTCAGCGAGGACAAATTTCAAAGTTGGAACTTCAGCTTTTCCACGGTGTATTTTACAGTGTTAGTTGTTAGGGGACCGCAGTGTAATTACAAAGACTGGTGGAGAAAAACAAGAACAAGTTCTTTCCCCATCCTAAAACCCTACGGAAATCCAACGCATTGGATTCACGTCACGTTTGCACATAGGAATGACATATTTTCTACGTAGCTCCACCGATTACGACGTCGCGCCCACGCCGGTTTGATGCAGGGAATCCATCCCCACGGTAATCTTACCAACCCAGTGGATGCCACTGTGCAAATCTGAGTTGGACTGACACAGGATGCTGTCTGGGTTTATAGTCCAACACTCCTAGTTTTTCTTGTCCATAGAAATTCCATCAACAGTCAAAATACATTTTTAAATAAATGAGTTTTTAAACTAGTTCTAACCTGGGGATGGATTCCAAGCCTTGATGTTCTATGGAAGCAAAGGTACTAGAAACAATAGGATAAAACAGCTAGCGCCTTTGGCGTGCACAGATTTTGCACCGCCAGCTAACGGCGAACGGGCGGAAATCATGAATGAAGCAGAATTTTACGAAGCCAAATAGGGGAAAAAAAGTGCATTTTGTTCACTGTTCAGCTGTCACTATAGGCCTTGATTGACGTCACTTATTTTCAAATTTTAACGTCAGTCGCTGTGGGAAAACTCACTGTGGGCTATTTTTTTTTTTTTTTTAGTCGCAGTAGCACTGTCACTGTCACAAATCATTAACTTTAATTTATCACCATATCAAACATTCTTTTATTGCTGTGCACCATGAGCCCCGGCCCCGGTCAGCGGGCACTCTGTGTTGCACGATTTTTTTTTTTAGAGATTGCAAGGGAGTGAGTGGTCTCATCGTGTTGTTTCTAATGTCTTTGGTGGAAGCCCATTTCAGATACTGGGGCCAAAAACTGAAAACAAATGTATTAAGATGCAACGAAGAGATTATAAAATAAAGGTGAGGGATTTTAATTAGGCATGGACTATGTAACCCAAATACACACAATGCAAATTTTGTCACTAAATTTTCCATTGAAAGTTATTTGACCATGCCAACATTTCATTTAGAAATGATTGTCATAGCCAATTAAGTGAACTTAATACTTAATTATAGCAGCAGAGGCAGCATATTCAGAACTCGGATCTGACCTCGAACTTCACTTGCAATGTCTGCGGAAGAGACCCCCATACAAGGATTTGGCTGTTGATCCTACCCAGACGCTGCTCTCAAGACGACTTGCATGACCAAACTAAAGCACGACCATTGCCTCTCGAAACAGAAGGATGACTGCTACCCGAACCAACCAACTAAATTTAGCGTTTAAAAAACGAGTCTTGTTGTCCTGCGTTCACTTTACAAACCAAAGCTAGCGGGTTCCAACACAACCAGAAGTGATGACACTTAAAACCTGTGCACTGTTACTGTGAACCCTTGGACTTTGGAACACCGGTGATCCTGAAATAGACAGAATTGAACATATGGCTTCTCAGATAAGGAAACCGATCGCATGGGTCAAATTATATACCGAATGATGCACGAAAATACTATAGTGGTGCACGTTTTTATGATTTATACCGTACTACTAATGTTGAGGTTCTCATTTTGTGTTACAAGTAAGGAGTCGACAGTGAAGTTAAAGCGTTTTAGGTGCAAACTTCATGCTTTCCTCTAAGGGGTATCACACTAACTGCTCTTGTCCACAACATCCCCTCCGTTATATTTACGGAAAATGATGTCTGAAAAACTCTTTTGCGGTGAGGAGCGGAGAGGAATGGATTCTGTGGACAAGTATACAGAGGTAAAGACTGTTTTACTTATTCCTATGTAATTTTCAGTCAAAAATAGCGGAGAGGAGCGGGCGCTGTGGACAAGACCACTAAGACAGGAACGTCACAGTCAGTTGCGTCCAGCCAGATGCACATCCAAGAAATAATGGTAGAAGCTGACTGTGTCTGACCGGACTTAGTATGATAGGGTCTTCCCAGATTAACCAAGAAAATATAGGAAATTATGGTGTGCATTTTTTTGTCTGCCAGCATCTGACCGTGAAATGACGTTCCGGGCTTTTTATGATAGGGTCTTTCCCGGTTTACTAGGAAAATATGGAATGCATTTTTTTTGTCTGCCAGCAGCGACCGTGACATTCCGGGACTACTATGATACACTGTACCTCACTCAGCCTAGGCGCGCTCTAGTTGATTTCGATCGACCGTCTAGTTTGATGGTGACGTCACGACACTGAGTTTCAGCAGAGAGTAGCTATGTATAGAGAGGTTGCACTATTGGTCGATTTGCACTGCGAGGCACGGAAGGCGCCGCGAAATCACTGTTAGCGGAAAGTAGGTCGCGGCGGTAAACAATATCCGTCCAGGCATTTCCACAGGGAGTAAGAGCTTGCAAACGGCTCTAAATAGTTTCAATCAACCCAAAAATATGAACAAACCACAGTAAACAGATATGCACACTATCTTTAATGAAGGTGGTCTCTTTAATTTCTTGTTTACCTCAGCGACCTAGTTTCGCGATTTGGGGGAAGTGAGATCTCTCTATAAATACAAACTCTCTGATTTCCGGAGATCCAATTAATCAGGCTGGTGCGCGAGGCTTCATTAAAACTCAGTATCGTGACGTCACCATCCAACTAGTTGGCCGATTTAAATTGGCTGGTATGCTCCCAGCGCTGACTGTGGTTCCTCCAAACAAGTCAGTAGACAAATGAAAGTATGGTTTTTACCTATATTTTGCTAACACTTCGTTCTCTTCAATTTTCAACACTTTAGTAGTCTTGTCCACAGCATCCTCTCCACTCCGCTATTTTTACGGAAAATGACGAATGACAAAGTAAAACACTCTTTACCTCTGTATCATGATGCCATCAGTGATGGTTACCGATACAAAGCCTCTCTTTTCAATTCATTCATCCATTCATGGTGTACTTTTTTTGTTTTGTTTTTGTTTTGTTTTCTTTTGACTGCCGTTCATGAGTGTGTTGAATTCATTGCAGGTCTACCTGATAGAAACACCGCGCATAGCACACTAAAGCGCCTGGGAGATTGTATTTAAGAAAGAGAGGGAGGAGGAGGAGGAGGAGGAGGGGAATGGTATACGGAGGGCAGGGGTATGGAGGACGCAGGCAGGTTTACCTCTGGCAGTGTCGGAAGCCTCGGGAGGTTTTAATGTTTTGAGGAGGCCAGGTCCATATCCCCCCCCCCCTCCCTCTTCTTTACCTTCCGAGGTACGGAAAAGAGGCCACCAATCTACAGGCGTTTTCTTTTTTTTCCAAAGTACTGGAATATTATATTACCACTTAAGCTAGAACTTTTAGGGACAAAGTACTTTGTGACTTGGAAGTGGGGCTGGGGGTGGTGGGGGTGGATAGTCTCCACGTTCTGGGATCCTGTGTCGTGGCGTCCTTGACCTATAACATAACCTGCTCTGTGAGTTTACCGCAAATCGGCTTAACCACAAAACGTACAGTGGTCGACACTTTGCCTCCAAGCGTGATATTGGTAATACTGAAACGTAGACGTCATAAAATAACATAAAAAGGAAGTGCCGGATCAAGGCATGCGCTTGACGTTTACGCAGGACTGAAGAGAATCTAATGGGTGTGCAAATATTGGACCAAACAGAGACGTTTCGTACAGAATATTTTATCTAGCTCTGCCGTGTTATTGAAAAAGACGGTATATGCCAAACTGCAAAATTTCACTTGAGATATAAGAACCCCTATTAATACCTTATCTATTCTTTGCAGGGCCTGATTTAGATGAAGAGAAGCCCCAGGCGTTTCTATCTGCGAGGCCCCTTCCAAACTCTCATCTTCACACCTGGACGTGTTCAGAAACTCAGTGCATTCTAACATCACCTGTAAGAAAAGTTTACTCGTTTCACAAAAATTAATGTCATTCAGATTGGCTTGAGGCGACGAGGCCGCCCTAGAATTTTAAGCCCTAGGCTTCAGCCTAGGTAAATTCGGCAATGATTCTTTGTTCAGACGTCTTTTCTGAAGAGTTTTAAGTTCGATGTTGAGCGTCGACACCATGCCGGTGACATTATAATAGACAGAATATAACAGAAGGATTGGACGGAAGGTGATCCCACCAGAAGCACCCACCAACCATCTGCTGCTGGTGAAGACTAGAACAAACGGTTAGTCCTCACAAATGTATAACCCAGATAGAAAGAGAGAGAACATTTTGAAGAGTCCACGGGAAAAACAAGTTAAGTTTGCAATGTAGAAATTATGGGCTGTTAGCCCCAAGCCCAAGCTATTATTCCATTGTGCAACCTACTTCAGTATTTTTGACAGAAATGGGCTTAGTCTGCTAAAATTGTCACCTCAAAATAAGGTAGTCTGTAAAAGAATGAGCTCAGACAAAGTCAAAAACTCAGTTTACTCTTCTTCTTCTTCTTCTTCTTTCGTTCACCAAATCTAAATCTGCAGATTTGTTCTTTTAAGAAAATCTACGGTTTTCTGCAGTTCTGGCAGAGCACCATAGGGTTTGATATTCAGGTCGGTGGGTTGGGGCCAATACGTTACTCTGAAATCCGTGGCTAAGCTCTCTTTTGCCGCGGACTCTTCATTTCATTCTAGACCAGAACCAACTGTTAGTCCTACAAAATTATACTCTGGATAGGAAGAGACAGAACATTCCAGTCCATAAAATGCTATCAGATTGGCATAATATGCAGAGCTCTCCATTACGAAAGTTCACATACAGCCCTGGAAATGTGACGCATCATATCAAATCGGATTTTGACGTTATATTAAGTTGAATTCACTGGTTATCTATTGCTGTCTATGTGAAACACCACGGTCCCATAACAACAGCATTGAAAGTGTCAAATATAACTCAAGACATTTTATTCATGAAAAATAGTTTCAGCTCATGCAGAGAGACGTTAAGGAGACTCGACCAAAAAGAAAAAAAAAATCTCGGTTTCGCCCCGTAATCACCCTTGGCCGATAAAAGTCTATTTTTTAGCGCTCGGTGTTTTCAGCTCTTTATTTTAGAAGGTTCGCGGCCACTTGGCATTTACATCTCACTTTTTTTGTTTTATTTTTCTTATTGTGGTAGGGATCAGTTTGTTTTTTTTTAGAATTTTGTCCTGGCAGCAGCCTTGTACGGCCTGCTCTTCACGATTTCCAACTGCCAAGGTAGCTTTAACGTGTGAAACGTGCACACGGGCCCTCCGAATTTTTCGCCCTTGTCCGAGAAGACTAGGTGCTCGATCCTAACTACCATAGGATCAGGGACAGGAAAATATGAAAAAAATCCCAAAATTCCAACATGCCTGCACGGATCGGGATTCGAATCCTGTACCTTCGGCATAAGAAGTGAGCATCACTGTGTCCCACCGCTCTGTCTCAGCCACGTAACTACAGGTTTGGGAAACTGGTTCGCAAATCGCCAGCTTAGAATGACAAGGTTCTATCTCCACTTTTTGACTGAAGCGAGGTACACACTACACACTACTTCTACAAACAGGCCTTCTCCATCTTCTGTCAAAGTATCAAGCAGATTCGGTGCGTAATTGGTACCTATTACTAAAAAGAAAACAATTCTTCACTCTAAAAGCTATGATGACATGAAACTTAAGTTCTGGATTTCTCAGAAGTTGACGGAAGAGAGTTGTCATTCTAAGGGGCCGAAATGACTACTATTTAATCAGTCCAGGGATAGACACCTTAAGTGTTCCTGTAAACCAGTAGGACTTCATGCGTGTCTTTAACCTATTTTTCTGTGCCGTCAGAACCAGTAGAATTGGCCTCACAGAAGGCTGTGGTTATAAGTACGTACGATGTCTACGCGTTTTGTGCTGGGCGTGGAAGGGGGCGGTGAGGGGGGGGGGGCGTACATGTATACGTATCTACCCCTAACCTCGTCCTTATCCTCAACCTCAAATCTTATCCAGCCCCCACCCCTGGGTCCCACCCGTTCAACCAAGCAGGAGAAAAGCAAAAAGAAGACCCAAAAGAATAATTAATTACGGCTGTCGTTACAAGTATTTCTGGAGGAGCTCTCTGGCTTTGGAGTCACAGAAGGTTTTAAAATACGTATCCCAGGCGCAAAAAACTTTGGGGACGTAGGTACTTGTAACAACATTCCCTCTCAGAGATGGGTACTTTACTGAGATCTCCAGGACAATACAAGCTCCCAAAACCAACAGTAAAATCCTCCTTAGGAGTGCGGTGTATCTGACGCCCCAGGGCGTACGATTAAGGATATCACAATAAAGTTCTGTCATAAAATCCTCTTTAAAAGTGTAGTATATATATAGTGTCAGTGAGACCCCAGGATGTACAGGTAGGGATAGTAAAAATACATTTGCGCTGGTGAGGATGCGCGTGCACATACTATAATTTTAAACCTATGGAGACATGGGTAATTACGTTATAGGGGAACACTTGGAATTCAAGAAAAAGTTGCCAGAAAAGAGATATAGCAAACTTTAAAAAAAATTATTATTACTTCTGGGTCCATTAGGCCCAAACTTATGGCAAAGGTTAACATTAACACTTGCGGATTAAAAATCTCCTGGCAGGACACAGTGGTACTTTTCTGGTAGCAGTAGTGTTAATAACAGCTCCTGGCTTGAATTCATGCTGCCTTCTCCTCTAACTGGTATCATATCTGTCCAGATGCATTTTTAAGCCTGGCGTTATCTCCTGTAGCTTGACGTCCAGCTCATCATACCTACAAAAAACTTAATGTCTACATTCTCTGAGCTGGCTGTCCATTAAGTGTTACCATACTGAAACCATGCCCAAATTGTAACACGTAAAAATCTATATCTCTTGTGCTCTCATGACGCTGTTCTGTGTTTGAAGTGAGACCAAAGTTCTGAGAAACGAAGTGGTCCAAGGTTCATGTGCCTAGCTACCTTGCCTGAGGCGAGACCGATCAGTGGCCATCTTGCCAAACGGATTGCGAGACAGTTCTTCACCTCAGCCCTGTATCATCTCTGGTGTACGTGATAATTATCTGTGTTTCAATGACAGTACCTGGGTTTTTGTGGAGTGAGCTGAACTAGGTCTTTCTCATGGAAAAATGGAACGGGCTAGATGTGGATGATCGTTCACGTTGACTTGTAAACTGGGGCGGATTTTCAAAATGAGCAGGTGAGTTAGGAGAGAAAGAGAGAGAGAGGGGGTTCTGAGTGCTGTAGGGATCAGTGTTGTATTGTATCACAGCGGGGGTTTAATCGGCCCGCTCTATTGATTTCCGTTGGGTGTTAAGACATGTCCATGTTGATACGGGAGTCTCCAGGTCAATACAAGCTCCCAAAAACCAACAGTAAAATCCTCTTTAGGAGTGTGGTGTCTCTGAGACCCCAGGACATACGACTAAGAGTATGGCAATAAAGTCCTACCGTGAAATTTTCTTTAAATGTATGGGGTCTATGAGACCACAGGATGTACGGGCACTGTGTATTGGTTGCCCAGCCAAGCAATTCTAAGGAAACCCCGTCGCGTAGGCTTGGCGTTCTTTGCACATAGGAATAATGTCGTTGCTACATAGATTCACTAGGTTCCGACATTGCGACGATGTCGATTTGAAGTAGGGATTCCGCCCCTATGACAATCCCATCAATCATACGGAAATCTCTGTTGGATTGACAGAGGGTTGCTGGCTGGGTGATGATCACTACAGAATAACTATCTAAGCCCTGCTGTCCAACTGGGCTTCGGTTGCACTAGTTGGCCCACTGGCTCTGGGAACACACACTTGATCGTGAGTTTTAAAGTTGGATTCCAATCATCAGTGTGCAAAATGAGGCATGGGACGAAATTTTCTGTCATTCTGTCTCTTTAATTCTACTTAAAGAAAATGCTCAAAATGTCGGAACACTTTCTTCTATTCAGCTTAGTTGTGGCTCAAAATCAACGAAAGTATTAAAAATATAGCAAATTTCAAGACCTATTAAAATATGCTCACGTAATCCTTTATGTTTTTCTATGCGTGATATGATATTTTGTAGAATTTAAGGCTCAGCAGTTAAAGAGCCCTTCATGATTACGTTGGAGGCTTTACTTCCTTTGTGAGTGTGCATGAGAAAACCCACAATAAGTCGGCAACATGACATTTTGAGTTCTGTACATATAATAAACGACAAGACATTTCTGATAAATTGAAGTCGGTGACCCCCCTAAAACAAGATTTTGAGAAAACGGCATTTAATCCTATAAGTGGCAATAGCTATTGACCAAGTAATATTGGAGTGACTGCTGTTAGGAGACAGTAGTCTAATAACTAAGCCGTTATAGAGATCATAGTGAGTAGTGTTCACTGCTCATCTACAGTTTACCCTGTAACATGCCACGGTCCCCTAGAAACAGCCAATTCGGAAGTTTTTGGATCTTGTTAGGAGACCGTAGTCTAATTACAAAGCCTTTACAGAGATTATAATGAGTGGTGTTTACTGCTCATCTACAGTTTACCCTGGAGCATGCCACGGTCCCATAAACAACAGCCAAGTTGGAAGTTTGTGTCAGACCCATATTTTCACTTCAAAGCCGTTTTTCTCAAAATCAGCTCTGTCGACTTGTTGTGGGTTTTCTCATGCACACTCACCTATTATGATGACCGATTTTTGGGAGTTGGGGGGGGGGGGGGGGGTTAGGGTTGTGGACAGGGTTAGGATCCTGCAATACATGAACAGTGAACACAACTCAGTATTTTCTCTACTCGGTTTGTCACTAGATTGTAGTTATCCCCGTAATGCACCCTCAAAGTCGTAACTTTTTTTCGTTAATTGAATGCCGCCTGAGTGCTTTATGTAATGACGTTTAACGGAGAGAAACGAGCCCCAATTCTCCGTTGCTCCAGTCCTCACAATCTTCCAACCACAAAATAAACAACGGCGGTTGAAAGCAAACTTTTCATGTTGCCATGGGAACAGTCTGGGCGTTTGCATGTTTGTTTGTGTGTTTGTGTGTTTGTTTCCCTGATTGTTTGTCCATTTGACCTTCAGACCTGTCCCAGGAAGACAAATAAATTCTGTCTTAAAAAGTAGACAGAAAAAGTCAGTCTGCTACCTAACACTGCCCAGCACTTTCATTGACTTGCAAAATTTTCTTTAGAAAAATAAAGAAACAAAAACATTTCAGCTCGGGCGAAAATCCGCCGTTAAATAACCCCGGAATAATTCAAATCCAGATTTTCAGATTCCGTGTACTAATAGGTAGTCCTCTTCAAAATCACGTTTTTAAAACTGGAATAAACTTTCTTATTGGGGAGGGGAGGGGGGGGGGGAGAGGAGGGAGTTTTATGGGAAAAATACCTCAGCCTATGCTCTATCGACTACTGGACCTTCCTAAGCTGCAAACATAAACTAAAAAAAGTGAAAGGACAAGGTCACCCCAATACTCATTTAGTGATCTTGTCCACAGCATCCGGCCCGCTTTGCTAACTTTTACGGAAAATGACGTATGAAAAAGTAAAACACTTTTCGCCTCTGTATACATGAAATTATTACGCATAAGGGGCGAAAGAAACCAAGGCTGATGTAGATGCCAGCTTGGTGACTCGCAACTAATAAATTTGCTTCACAGTAGAACAATTAGGCCCTGCCAACATCGCCACTCAGCGGGATGCAGCGGGCAGTGTCTACTGTGCCTTTGTGAAGTCGCTGCGTGGGCAGTGCCTAATGTGCTACTGATAAGCAACATTTCTGGGCGGCGAGCCACCAGTCTGGCGCCCATACCAGCTTTTGTCTGTTTCACCCTTAACATAATGGTATCTTTACGCTGAAAAGGGACGTGACTATTGAAGGGTCTCTAGTTTTGAGCAAGTCAGTGAGACCCGATACTGTTATTTACCGTTTGTCTTGGACTTTCAAAGTTGGTCAGGAAAAAGTGGACATAGTGGAATGGTTTCTCCCTCTGGTATTTGATATCTTGGTCTGTGTCGAGACATTTTTTGTTTCTTTTTTATTTTCGTTCTCTGTGTTTAGTTATGAGTGCCAGGCAGTGATGGGAAATAATTCTGGAGGTTTATTCTTTAGAAAATGCTTGGGGCTATTCCTTCTTGAACGCATGAAGTAATGAACAAAACCTTGGCCCTATCCCAAAGCTGCACACGTGAGAAGAACTTCATTCTAGGAGAGAGGAAAAAGTGTTTTTCGAGAACTGTATTCCTTATCTTAAAGACATTTTTAGTTATTTAGATGAACGGAAATAAAGCCATAAGGCACGAATGTAAGGGGAAACAGGTGTTAAAAGATTACCTACCACTGCCCAGCTAGCAAACCTAAAGGCGTGGGCTTAATGTCAAATTTACATATGGGAAAGATATCCTTCCAAATAATTCCGATGGTTACGACATCGCACCGACGTCGGTTTGATGCAAGAACATGCACTAATGGTAATTCTACTAATCCTAAGGAAATCTACGTCGAACTGACGTATTGTTTCTGGCTGGGTGGCTAATCTCATATGGGTGTTTCGAACCCAATGTCTCAGGTGCACAGGCTTTGATCGCTACACAATTGCGCTACCTTCTTGTCTTACCCTCATTTTCCTCCCTTGCACACAAACAATTTTTTATATAATTACAAAGCCAGTGACGTTGATTAAATATTTAAAAAGAACCTGTGCCCGACATTCCTTGCCGTTAATTTTTTTTTTCATTTGCCTGTTTCATTTTTTTCTCCGTCTCTTTCTGCATTCCGTGGTGACTTTGTCTTCTCAATTAGACACCCTCTCCCTCCAGCGTCCCTTAGCCTCCGTCCACCTCAGGTTGTTGTTGGTTGTCAACATTTTTGTCCTGGTTGAAAATCAACTCTAGCTCTGTCTCTGCAAGAGGCATGATTGTACAAGACTGCGAGGTCATCCAAATTAGGCTTTTAGATTAACTTAAACTTAATGTAAACTATGCAGGTTTTTTTGTTAAATTTTTTTTTTTTACCTGACTGGATCATAGAGCCAAAATATTACAATGGGATTTTATTACCAACTTGTGACCAATTTCTGGGGAAAAGTTATATGTCGCCAATGAAAAAGTTGTTGTGGCGAATTTAGGCTAAGCCTGAATCAGAAACACTTTCCAAAATATCTCAGTGTACAACCAAAATCTAATTTAGCTACATGGGGCAAATAGCCATCTTTTTTAGGGGGTCCATTTTGGAGGTGGGAGGGATTTGGGAGAGGGAGATTGTGCCCCTTTTCGTCACAGTTAGACTGTATCAGAAGGAAGTCTTAGGTCCTGTTAGAATGCCGAGGAGTTCTGCTGTTAGAATGTTGTTAGGTACGCGAGAGACAGCTAGTTCGAACCCTCCCTCGGGACCCCAGATACAAAAAAAGAAATTTACTAGGTTTGACTCCACTCCCAGCAGGGTGCAAGACTTGAATGTTGTTACGAGTATGTATGTGCCCCAAGTTGTTGGTGCTAGTGGTATGTATTTTAAAACCTTTTTTGACTCCTGAGCTAAAGAGCTCCTCCCAAGACACTTCTAACAACAGCCTTAATTAATTATTCTTTCGGATTTTCATTTTGTTTCCCTTCTGTTTTTTGGTTGAAAGGATAGGGGGCAGGGTTAGGGATTTGATAAGATTTTGTAAGGTTGAGGATAAGGACGGGGTTAGGGATAAGTAAACGCTTGGGGTGCATACGTACTTATTAACAACAACTTTAACCCTTTGACTACTGACTCTGTGAAAGCTAATTTTTGTTTCGTATCTAGTTTGAGTTGAGATCTATTTATTTCAGTTAATTTGAATGGTAAATATGAATGTAAATCACGTTACTGATCTGTATTTAAAAGACAGTAATAGAGGAACAAAACCTGTAACTGATGGAGCAGTAAAAAGTTGACAGCAATGCTGTTTCGGTATTGAAAGGGTTAATACTTAGGCACGATACAAAACGACGACCCTCAATGTATTTCAAATTCTGCACGTTTAAACTGATCGTATTTTAGACATTGCCCTTTTAGTCACTGTTCATCGGGGACCGTGGTATTTTACTACTAAGATCTTGCTGGACTGTAAACACAATTAAAATTTAGTATTTTCTCTATTTGGCTCTGTCATCAGCTACGGTCCCTTAACCGACCGCCTTTAGGTTTGTGGCAGAGACTGGTCATGTCTGTCGTTGGTTCAGTGTTTCGACTGGCAAAGGAAATCTCCTCTGTGTGTGCTGGTTTGTGTTTCTGGCTGGGCTATCATCGCCGTGCTACTGACTCTCCCTCAGTGCTGCTGTCCCTACGCGGTGGACACACTCGTCTTTTATTTGTTTGTGGCCAATCGGCATGGGATGACATCACTGTGCACTTGGTGACCCCCCTCTCTCTCTCTTTGTCTTTCTATTTCTATCTTTCTGTCTGTCTCTCCCCGTGTCTCTCTGTGTCTCTCTGTCTCTGTCTGTCTGTCTGTCTATCTTTCACTGTTTTTCTTTCTGTTTCTACCATTCTGTCTCAGTCTGTCTCTCTCTCTGCTTTTCTCTCTGTCTTGGTCTTTCTGTCTGCTTCTCTCTCACTGTTTTTCTTTCTGCCCATTCTGTCTCTGTCTGTCTGTCTGTCTGTCTTACTCTCACATCCCCCTCTATGTGAGTGTGTGTGTGTGTGTGACAGTCTCCCCCCCCCCCCAACCCCCGCTTATTTCTCTACAGATACACATAATTGTGTGGACATGGCCGCACATCAGGCGGAAGTACTAAATACACAGACAGACATAATGTGATGCTCTCTCGTGCAAGGGCTCTATCAGTCGTTTCTGTCGCTGGACAACACACACACACACACACACACACACACACACACACACATCTGACTACAGATACACACGCATTCACGGAAAAATATAATCATAATTATAGTCATTTTTCTCAGTTCCGTGTACACACTTGGTGGAAGCCGTAAAGGGGGGGGGGGGATTTACAAAAAGAGAGGGAGGGGGGGGGGAAGAATGATCACTTTATAGGGCTAATTATGCATGGTTATAGCCAAGAAAAGAATTTTGCCCAAAAGTATTGCGTATCATTTTAACTGTTGTAACTTAGAGAAAACACGCACAGACGCTCGCACAGAGACGTATTACGGATATTAATAATGAAAAAAAAAATTGTTTTTGCCTTATTGATAGGCAATGAAATGGGGGATCTGAAGGGGAAGAGGAGAGGACGACCTTGACTCTGGCTGATAAGGCAATGGATTTGTGTGCGTGCTTTTGGGGGGGGGGGGCTTGAAGGGAGGAAGGGAACCTGAAAAAAAGGTTAACAAACACTACCCCAGACTATTCCTATCCCCTATTAATCACATCATTAAAATTACCATTCCGAATCACCATGAGTAGACGTGATGCAGATCATCAATCTGTAACTAGCCAAACATAATAAAAAATTTGACGTCTTTTTAAAAAAAATATTTATTTTAATCATAAGACGCAACAACCGGAATATTGCTGAATCACGAACACGAAATAAGCTTAGACACGCATTAACCAGTGATTTCATGTGTTCAGAAACGGAAACGGCAACGGAAAAGTAAGAACTCCATCAAGCAGTAAAAAAACAAGAGTGTTTCCATGTGTACGGAAACGGAGTTCCCCTACGAATGTTAAATTCTTACTATTTCACTACTTGAATGGTTTTTGACGTTTCCTTTGCCGTTTCCGTTTCCGTACACATGAAAATCCAGTGTACGGAAACGGAAACGTTAAAAATCCATCAAGCAGTAAAAAGAAAGAGTGTTCCCATGTGTCCGGAAACGGCCTTTCCCGTACACATGAAAACATTCTATTGGTCTACTTGAAGGATTTTTGACGTTTCTGTTTCCGTTTCCTTACACATGAGAACTTAACTTTAGGCGGTTTTGATTGGCCGAGCAGTTGGGTACTGACGTCACTGCATAGAGTTTCAATGAGATCTCGCAAACTAACCAAATTGTTTGTTTTTTTCTCCTCACAGAAAGTCATTGTCGTGACGTCACCATCAAAATAATCAGCCAATTAAAATCGGTTAGTGCACACCTAGGTTGGCACTTTCTTTACTTTCATTTGTCATTTGACACATTTTTTTTTATTTTTTTTGGTACGAAGAGATTAAAACTCGATTCTTCATTGCTAATCTGAAGGAAATCGATATAACGAATACAAGTAGGCGTTTCGTCGATCCAAGGTCTAGATTCATAGCGAATATTGATTTCTTCCAGGCGAATACTGAACATCTTTTATTTTTGTGTTTGATAAGCTTAGCTGTGGACAAAGACAGCATTTTAGTGGACACAGGAACGAGGGCGCGCATATTGGAAATCGTTTTAGCATCCTCCCGTGAAACTAGAGGATATTAGGTGTGCCGTCCACCAGCCAGTTTTGATCGGCCAACTAATCGGATCCTGACGTCATGACAAGGGTCTCACCAAAGATACTAGAATTGCTAAGATAAGGCAGCTAGTGCTTTTAGCGTGCACAGATTTGGCACCGCCACCTAACGGCAAACGCGCGGAAGTCATGGAAAGTGCAGCATTTTACAAAGCCAAATAGGGAAAATATTGAATTTTGTTCACTGTTCAGCTATCGCTGAAGGCCTTGATTAACGTCACTTATTGTGGAATTATAACCTCAAGCGCTGTGAGAAAACTCTGGCTATTTTTTTCTATTTTTTAAGTTGCAGTAGCACTGTCACAATTTTGCATCATAAATTTATTTACCATTATATCAAACATTTTTTTCTTACTATGCGCTACGGCCCCGCCCCCCGATCAGCCCTCAAATTGTGTGCACGATTTTTTTTTAGTGATGCGAAGAAGACTGTCTCATCTTATCGTTTCTAGTATCTTTGGTCTCAATGAGGTCCAACCAGTTGGCTCGTGCGTGAGGTCCCATTGAAACTCACTGTAGTGACGTCACCATCCAACTAGCCAGCCGATCCAGATCCGCGTCTAGATTGAGAAGGAATACACAATTATTTTTTTTTAAAAACCTGAAGGGCAAAAACACACTATCTTATCTATTCAGGCTATTTTTATGGAAATTCTGAAGTTAGGTACTGCCACGCTTGTGTAGTACATGCCAGAACGGACACGAGGACTTTAGGCAGTCACTACCATAGAATAGGGAAGTACCAGAGGAGAAACACACCCACTTTCCCCTGACTACAGGAAGTATGCACACCGCGATTTTTGATGAAATGCAAATTCACTTGAGTTGATCGGCGGTCAACAACACCCATCAAGTACGTTTCCACGGGGAGGAAGAGCTTATAAACGGTTCTTTAATAGTTTCAGTCAACCCAAAAAAAATATGAACAAACCACATAGTAACGCCCACTGTCTTTGGTGAAGACGGTCTCTTTCAATTCTTGTTACCGCCGTGACCTAGTTTCGCGATTTGGCAGAAGTGAGATCTCTCTCTAAATACATACTCTCTGACGTTACATTAAACATAGTTGCGTGCCTGCTTAGTTAGGAAAGATTGATCTTATCCAATATGGCGCAGCTTAGTCAAAATTGATGACGTATCTCTGCCTTGTGCCGCTTCTGGTATATCTCTGTTCTGTGATACACATGCATCTCTCGTGCTCACTGCAAAACTGGGATGCCATTTTGGTGCATGATAAAAAATGAGCAATAAAACATTCAGAAATCTTATGCGTTTCCCAGAATGCGTGGTGTTTTTTCCACATCTTGTGTTGGCAAAAGAATTTGCACAAACTAATTTGATATCTGTATTGTCACGAGTTTGGCCGTGAAGAGATTGACTGCTAAGCTGGGTTTTCATGTCTACGGAACGGAAACGGAAACGCCAAAGCCCCTTCAAGTAAGGAAAAGCGTTTCCGTACGCATGGAAACACTCTTTCTTTTTACTACTTGATGGATTTGTGACTTTTCTGTTGCCGTTTCCGTTCCATTTGTGTACACATGAAAACACAGCTTTACAAACTTGTCCCTAACCAGAACAAAACCGATTATTGCTTTCAGATCATTTTGTGGAAACAGGCGAACTGGAAACAAATATATTGAAAACAAAATGGAAACTGCTGGTGACTATTACTGTAAAACTTTGTTTTTCTTTTGTAATTAGTTTAGCTTTCTCGTCTTAGTGTTCTTTATTAAAATTACTTTTTTCCCCCATTTATTCCAGTTTTTTAACCTGATCAAAATCCTTAGAGAATGATTTATTTTGTCATCTAGATAGGCTTCTCGTTTGGGCGTTCGTTAAAGAAAAGTTTTCCCATTTATTCCAGTTTTTAATTGTACTAAGTCGACTAAGGTCGGTGATGAGCTAACCTTTGGTGAAGTCAACAATTGACAAAAAGAAACTGTTGTATGATTCAACGCCTTGCGTAAGAAATAAACCCAAACAAACAACGAAACAAAAAGATAAAATAGAAGGCAAAAACATTGTATTTCAGTGACATCCAAACAGGTGGCTGGTACGTGAAGACCAACTTGGCGACCCCAGTTCTTGTTCTCTCCAAGTCCACTTTTTGCACAACTGAGAAATTCGACCTTAAACGTTTACGGCTTTAGTATTATAACAAGGAGTTAGAATAAACCAGAACTGTGAAAAAGCTTGATACGTGCCTCAACGCATTTTTAATAAACAAGTGTCAGCGTGTGCATTCGCTATACCTCTTCTACATACTAGAAGATCTCCAGTTTTTCAGAAAATGGAGATCGGACAAAACAAGAACTAGTGATCTTGTCCACTGCGTCCGTTCCGCTCTGCTATTTTACGGAAAATGACGTATGGAAAAGTAAAAACATTCTTTGCCTCTGTATCGGTGAGGAGTAGGGCGGAACGGATGCTGTGGACAAGTATACAGAGGCGAAGAGTTGAGTGTTTTACCTTTTCATACGTCATGTTCCTTAAAATAGCGGAGTGGATGTTGTGGGCAAGACTACTATTAAAGGCGCGACTTGATTCAATGTCGCCAGAGCGTGAAGTTAGGTTTAACTCCGCAGTGCACATCTCATACTATAACCGAGACAAAATATACTTCTCAGCGCGCTGTCAATCGTAGACTTTCTCTCATGTGACTGCATGATTTTTCCCGCATGTCACGGTGTCTATATACTGATAAGCTTCCAAACTGCGTCTTCAAACAGCTATCTCTAACGAACGTCATTAGGCTAATCTCAACAAGAGTACACTCTCCGTACACTGTAGATAAAGGTGCTTCAAACTGCAAACGTAAACTAAAAAAAGTGAAAGGACAAGGTCACCCCACTAATGCTTTAGTGGTCTTGTCCATAGCATCCGCTCCAGTCCTCAATTTTTACGGTAAAAGGCGTTTGAAAAAGTAAAACACTCTTTGCCTGTGTATACTTGTCCACAGCATCCGTTCCGCTCCTCACCGCTGTAGAGGCAAAGAGAGTTTTTCATATGCGAATGCTGTGGTCGGGACCACTTAGGGGTATCATACTAAGCCTCGAGTGGCACAGTCAGCTGCTGGCAGTCAGGAAGGTCAAACCATAATTTCCTACATTTTCTTAGTAATTCAGGGAAGACTCCATCCGGTCGGACACAGTCATCTTCTGCCTTCACTTCTTGGGAATATATTTTTATAGCAGCAACTGGCTGTGACGTTTCGGAGCTTAACATGATACCCCATTATCCTATCTTCACATTTCACAAAAATTGAGATAAGGCCATACGATGGCATAGCAAGGTGTGTATTCTATCATTCTATCATTCCTGTGCAAATAGTGAAGATATTTCACTTCTGGTAGTAGATTTTCAAGTGCTAAAAAAGGTTATTTTGCAAGTTTCACTTCAAACCTTTACAAGCTATTTTCTCAAAATGCGCGCTGTGGGTGATTGGTGGGCGATTCAGGTGGGGTCTCCTTTTGTCCCGTCCTCCTGTTATATTCTGTCCATTGTTTGGCTTTTTCCTAGCACAATTTCCACATTATGTCGGATCGACGTGTTTTCTCCAAACTCAAATATAAACCCTCCAAACACGCTCATATAGAGATAGACAAAAGCACTATAAGGTGGACGACATGATAAACACACTACTTTTTTTGTTGGTGAACAAGTAACATTCATGTATATCTCCGAAAACCACCGAAAGAACGTTTGAAACACTTCGTTGATAATACTGGTTGAATGGATTCAGCATAAAAACAAGATTTGTTGTTGACCTTGATTCTACTACAACTCCTACGAACAGGCAGGTACCGTTCATGGGTTCTATGCAGAATGTAAATAAATGCAAATCGCCAAACTGCAAACGTAGACTAAAAGTGAATGATCTCCATAAAAACATTGATTTGGGTCAAAGAACAACGAAACACTCTTTCCTCGGAAGAAAAATTCACACAGTGCCTCGAAAATCGGCCAACATCAATTTTGAAACTTCTTTATAGGGGATCATGGTCTGAGTACAAAGCTCAAATACAGAAAATACTGAGTTATGTTCATTGGTCAGCTATAGCGTATGGTGTAAAATGCCACGGTCCCGTAACATCACAGCCATTTTGAAAACTTCTGGTGACAATACCCTTTGAATGACTCGGTACAACGTAACCAGTCTACTCTTGGCACAGACCTGAAATTGTTAGTCAGATGTCCATAGATATTATTAAAACTAAAAGAAGAACACAGCAGTTTGGAAGCTCTAATGTACAGTCTGTCGGTCTTTTAAAGGCATTATAACTATACTTATTTTGGTATAATTGGAATAATATGTTTCTAGATGAAAATGCTAGCTAAACAGGCGCGGCTGAAAAGGCAAATCTGACAGAGACTAGAACATTGCAGTAGAGCAAATTGTGAGCTGACATGACGAAACGGGCTCAAGGTGAAAGACTAAATTGCTGAGAAAACCCCCCCAAAGAGGGAAAACATTTTCCATGGAAATTGAGATTTGCTGATAGTATAAAAGGTTACCCATTTTTCTACATTCAGTGAACAGATTTTGCTTGAAATCGTCTTGGAAATATTTTATTTTGATTTTTTAAAAGAAGTATTAACATTTTACCTTCGGGCTGGTTTTGTCAGATCCACCCACATTCCACAACTAACGCTAAAACTTAATCTCTCATGCCCGTCGCCAGGGAATTGCTTGATCTTGAAACAACAGATTACTATCTAAGCTAATTAACAAGCCCTTGGCAAATAAATAATTTATTTTAATCAGTCTGCAAGTTGGATAACTCAGCTATGCTCGGGCTTGGAAAAATATGCTATCCTCGACTTTTTCACTGTATTAAAATTAATGCTGAGGTCGAAAAAAAAGTTACGAAACTACAGAGAGACTGGGTACCAAAGTTCGACTTTTTCGCTTAAGAATAATGGTGACCTTTGTTCTCCTTTGTTCAATCTCCATTTTCTGCAAAACTGGAGATCTTTTAGTGTGTAGATGACAGAACAGGTATAACAAATGCACACTTTGACACTTGTTTAAAATGCGGTTTGCCCAGTTCCGATTTGTTCTAATTCCTTTAAAAAATACGAAAGCCGCAAATGTTTACCGTCGCATTTCTCAATTGTGCAAAAAGTGGAGTTGGAACAAACAAGGACAATGGTCGCACAATGTCAGGTGACCACAATTAATTTCATTCTCCCATAGCAAAAACTACATTATTTTTAAGAGAGTTGGACGAACACCGCATTCCTTAGGTTGTGTGCTTTTTCCCAGATTTCCTGGCGTAAATTTTCCACTTAGCTCTTATTTACAAAGATTTGACAATGACTGCGACGTCACTATGAAAGCCTTGCTTTGCCAGAAACTGTTCAGGGCTGTCTAATCTCGCTATACTGCCATGTGTCCACAGAACTGTTGCGGGCCCAGTTCATGCATTTCTTGAGTGATCATAATTATGGAGACAATTCTCGAATTAAGATTGTTTTGTATTTACTAGTTAGTTCCCCCTACTCACTTATGTCATTTACGTGTATTTTGAAAGTGTGGGATGAATGATGCATAATCTTTAAGTTTTGCTTGTTTTGTCTCCCTTTGCGCCCGTCATATCAGCGGAAATCTGTGTGGCAGGCAATGGGGTTAATAATAATGTTTCTTGGCTTGAATGTGTAGATTTCACGGATACCTGAAGAAGACACCTTGTAAGAGTTAGTGTTATTCTCTCACGTGTATCTGCAACGCGTCTTGTCCGTCTATCTACAAACTGATCAAAAAACATTTATAGACATTTACAAAATTCCTCCAGGATCAATACAAAATAGTTTTTGAGAACTTTACCAATTAAACAATTTTATACCAGGCTTTAAAATCGTATTTGTGAAATGTAAATTGATGAAGCCCTGAATAGCATAATAAGCCTTAATAAAGGACCGAAAAAAACAACAACAACGTGAAAGGCGTAACGTGGCCTTTGTCGTGCCCACGCACCGTGAAACTCAAAGTCAAAACTATAGACAATAATCGCATAAAACTTATGTTGTATAGACTGCAGGCTTTTTATGTGAACATAATAATATTAACAATACACCCTGAGTTGACAGGAGCTCTCTCCCGTTTTGAGCTGGCGGTTTGCAATCCAGAGAGAGGTCACTAATTAGAACACATCTATCTATCTATCTATCTATCTATCTATCTATCTATCTATCTATCTATCTATCTATCTATCTATCTATCTATCTATCTATCTATCTATCTCTCTATCTATCTATCTATCTCTCTATCTATCTATCTATCTATCTATCTATCTATCTATCTATCTGTCTACTTATCTGTCTGTCTGTCTATCTGGCTTTTTGCCTGTCTGTGTATCTGTCTGTCTGTCTGTCTCTCTCTCTCTCTCTCTTAAAAGTGTCATGTATGATTTGGCTGTAAGAATCTGTGGGGTGGCCTGGAGGGGTTGCGGGTGGATAATACTGAAAAACATAACAGCACTAGGCAGGTATAAAGAGGGTCAGGTGATTAGGGACCAACATAACATAATGAGTCCCGAAATTCGCTGTTCTACTTGATTATTCCTCAAGGGCTTGACAAAAATGTCCCAAAATAATTTGTGCACAGCTATACGTTTACGCTTAGCAGATTACTATTTTTCTGGGAGGCCTTTTCATAAAGCAACAAACATATCGGAAAAAACCCCCAGAAATGAACTATGTAGAGAACAGTGCATACAGGCTGGAGAAGTCGTAGAAAACCAATACTGTGACGGCTGTCCGAGGTTATACGAACTCTTGATGTTGTCCACTGGCACCCAGATCTGTCAGTTACAGGGATGTTTGTTAGTAACTTGAGCTGGGAGAGATTTCGACACTGGGGGGAAATCTTAGGATTTCGGAAGGTGCTCTGATAATTTTTGTATTTTGTGTACTTCTGTAATCCCATTTGAAAAATTTGCCCTAGTGACATTGCAGCCCTGTTACAACTGGAGCAGGCACGTCGCGCCACAGTGCAGCGCTGGTCGTCGTTTTATTTCTGTTTTTTTGGGGGGGGGGGGCGGGGGGGGGGGGGGAGGAGGGGAAGGGAATGGTTGGTATAAATTTTATTTAATTTTTGCCCGGACAGCGGCCTGTTCGGCCTGCGCTTCTCGATTTCCAATTACCAAGGTAACTTTGACTTGCGCAACGCGAGCAGGGGCCCTTGGAGTTTTTCGTCCTTATCGGAGAAGACTAGGTGCTAGAACCTACTTACCGTAGGTTCAGGAACAGGAAAATATGAGAAAAATCTCAAAATTCCGACATGCCTACACCGACCGGGATCGAATCCGGTACCGCCGGCATGAGAGGTGAGCACTTTGCCCCTAGACCACCGTGTCTGCTAATGCATACCGTAATGCATACTACATGGCAGTATCGTGAAGGTACGGGTGTCACATTTATTCTGCTCAAAGGAAGTGCGCCTTTTTTTTTTTTGCCGGCTCAAAATATCGGAACACTTTCTTCTGTTCAACTCAGTTGTGGCTCACAATCAATGAAAGTACTGTACGTAGCGCGCATTTCCAAACCTTTTAAATATGCTCACGTACACCTTTATGTATTGTCTTTCTATGCGTAATAGGATATTTTGTAGAATTTAAGGCTTAGCGGTTGAAACGCCTTTCATGATTACATTGGAGGCCTTAGTTCTTTATTTTATGATTATTTTAATTCCAGATTAGGGATAACAATTCCCACTCACGCTCAAGTAAATCCACGTTGCTCATTTCCACTACAGGTTTGACTCCTCAATATATTTCTTTAAAAACTGCATGGTCCACAGCATTATCCGGGATAGACATGTATTCCCGCCCGTCTTCCTCCCTTTCTCTGATCTAGACAATCTCTTATTATATTCTGAATGTTGTTACGTACCTCCCCCAAGTTTTATGAGCTAGGGATACGTATTTTAAAGCCTTTTGTGACTCCAGAGCTAGAGAGTTCCTCCCGAAATGCTCCTAGCAACAGCCTTAATTAATTATTCTTGCAGATTTTCTTTCTGTTTTCCTCCTGTTGGGTTGAAAGGGTAAGGGGGCATGGTTGGGGATTCGATAAGATTTAGGGTTGAGGATAAGGAAGGAGTTAGGGACAGGTACGTATACGTACGCGCCCCTTGTGCAAAACGTTTTGGGGTGCGTACGTATTGATAACAACAGCCTATAATCCACAATCTTGCTTCGGAACTCATGCACAGCAGTTGCCTACGCACTAACTGAACGCTTGTCAAATACAGTCTCCTCGTGTGATGGGCTTCTCAAAAGGAGTACTCAAAGAGTTCATTACATTTCAAATTTTTTGAACCGTTTCAGTAAATTACCTGAAACTTTATTAAACACAACAGGTCGATACAGAAGCAAGTGGGTTGGATTGGTTGACACTGAAGAAAATTAATTTAATAATCTCTGAAACTGATATTTAAGCTGTAGCGCTGACAAAAGTAAAAAAGAAAAGGGGCCAAAATTGCACCACGTCCAATCTTATTCTGTCTTTTAGCAAGGAGATAAATTGGCTGAATAGTTACGATATTGGGGTAGATGGCTCTTAAAAGGTTAAGAACCGCGACTTTATCAAACGCGAAGTAGGTCCGGTACGCACGACTTGCGTCATAATGCACGAGCCATTTCATCCCTTTGTGCTTTTTTTTTTTTTGTATCCCAGAACATCAGTTGTGGAATGCCGGGATAGGTTCAAAACTAGGTCGGAGTTCGCGCTTTTGAACCGTATGATAATTGAGTCGTTTTGACTGACGTTGGAAGTGCGTGCAAACGTGGGTCTGGGAATGAGTAGGAGGAGCAGGGATATTTCCCCAGGGGTCTTCTGTGAAATATGTATGCTCGGAGGAGGAAAGGTGGGGGGGGGGGGGGAGCTATTATTTTGATCCAAACTTATGAAAAGCATATTATGTAGAGAAGAGGGGGGGTTCTGAGGGAGCCTGCTTACGCCTTTGAATGTATTATGTCAAGAATGTTGTTACAAGTACGTACGTGCCCCATGTGTTTGTTTTTTTTTGGCGCTAGGGATCGTATTTTAAAGCCCTTTGTGACTCCAGAGCTAGAGAGCTCCCTCCCCCCCCCCCCCCCGAAATACTGGAACAACAGCCTTAATTAATTATTCGTTCAGATTTTCTTTTGCTTTTCCTCCTGTATAATGGTTGAAAGGGTAGGGGGGGGGGGCAGGGTTAGGATTTAAGGTTGAGGATAAGGACGGGGTTGGGGACAGGCACGCATACGTACGCGCCCCTAACGCAAAACGCTCGGGGTACGTACGTACAAGTAACAACAGCCTTTTGCCAGTGAACTGAAATGCTTGGTTTTATTTTATTTTTTTAAATTTTTTTTTGCTGTTTAGACAGAAAACATTGAGAATTTAATAAAACTCGACTATATGCTATTTATTTATCCAGTGACACAGGCTGACAGTCAATTCAAAATCCCGCCTGAAGATTTAAAACATTAAGGCCTCATCATGGACTTGCGCCATTCTAATGATCGTAGGTTTGTACAATGGTAAGGAAGGCTTGAGGTCAAGTGTATGAAAATTGAACCTGGAAAGGAGGAAAGGGGTGAGGGGAGGGGAATGGGGTCAGAAATTGCCAAATATCGAGTGTACGTACTTTGTGTAGCCTATTTTATGGCGAACCCCCCACCTTCACACCGATGCGCACAGAGATTGCAACTAGACAACTGGCAACATACAGTAATAGAATACAATAGAGGTGGTACATGGTAAATAAGTATGTCCCAATGTAGACAGTGAATTATCATTATGTCTGTACTGTGTGTATTCGGGGGGGGGGGGGGGTAGCCCAATTTTTGTTTCTTTTTATCTGAGTGACTATTTGCTCATGTGGCCAAACTGGGTTTTCTCTGCACAGGGAATTTTGTGACAGTTTTATTGCTAGTTTTAGGATTCGATGACAAATATATAGAACCCTGGCTGCCGCAATCATTTTTTTGGAAATTATATTTTAATCATACTATATTTGAAGGACGCAAATAGTCACTCTTTTTTATTAAAATATTATGCAAGAGTTAGGGGTGGTTTTCAGATGAGGATTAAATTTAGGTTGAAGGTCAGGGTTAAAATGTGTTTATGTTACCTATCTATCTATCTATCTATCTATCTATCTATCTATCTATCTATCTATCTATCTATCTATCTATCTATCTATCTATCTATCTATCTATCTATCTATCTATCTATCTATCTATCTATCTATCTATCTATCTATCTATCTATCTATCTATCTATCTATCTATCTATCTATCTATCTATCTATTTATCTATCTATCTATCTTTCTATCTATCTGTCTGTCTGTCTGTCTATCTATCTATCTGTCTGTCTGTCTCTCTGTCTATCTATCTATCTAGCTGTCTGTCTGTCTGTCTTTATGTCTGTCTGTCTGTCTGTCTTTCTGTCTTTCTGTCTCTATCTATCTAGCTATTTATTTGTGTGTCTGTCTGTCTGTCTATCAATCTGGCTGTTTGCCTGTCCTTCTGTCTGTCAGTCTGTCTCTATCTATCTATCTATTTGTCTGTGTGTCTGTGTATCTGTCTGTCTGTCTATCAAGCTGTCTGTCTGTCTCTATCTATCTATCTATCTATCTATCTATCTATCTATCTATCTATCTATCTATCTATCTATCTATCTATCTATCTATCTATCTATCTATCTATCTATCTATCTATCTATCTATCTATCTATCTATCTATCTATCTATCTATCTATATATCTATCTATATATCTATCTATCTATCTATCTATCTATCTATCTATCTATCTATCTATCTATGTAGAATGATATAAATCATTTCTTCAAATAATTTTTATCTGAGTAGAGAAGTAAACACTTGCTCAAAGCTTCTTTGTCTGTATCACTCTTGACAGATCTGCTTGCCCGTCTTTGGAAGTACAGTAAAGATATGAACCTACATATGTCATTGATTTTAAATGTCTTTATTCTTCAGTAATTACGTTGCCCTATGAAATCTCTCTCTCTCTCTCTCTCCTCCCTTATCAGATCCATTAAAATGCCTGTTAATCTCTGTATCAACAATCCAGATTATTAATGTTGCCAGTTTGTTCTTTTTTAATGTACAAGACATATTAATTTCAATCAATACCAGTGTTCATAATAACCTATACAAAAATATCCAGGTAATGCGCACGTATTTACATTTGTAATTGAAACCAAGATACACTGACCTATATCAAGGCTCAGATACAAAATTAAATTGTTCACGTGACTAATCCCTTAGGCGTGATGTGCACCAGCCAATGTTCATCGGTTGAATAGTTGGATCGTGACGTCATGACATGAGTTTCAGCCGAAAATATGTATTTATAGAGACATCTCATTTCCGCCAAATCGTGAAACTAGGTCGCTGCTGTTACACGATTTGAATGAGACCGTTTTCACTAAGGAGAGTGTCCATATCGGTTTACTATGGTTTGTTTTTATTTTAGGGCTGATTGAAACTGTTTAGAGCCGTTTGTAAGCTCTTATGCCCTGTGGAAATGTACAAACGGGTATTGTTTACCGCAGCGACCTACTTTCCGCTCCATGCTAACAATGGTTTCGCGGCACCTCCCGTGTCTCGCGGTGCAAATCGACCAATAGAGAAACCTGTCTATACATACCTACTCTCTGTGTTCTGTGAAAGCCAACTAGACGGCGAGGTTTCATTGAAACATGCTTTCATAACGTCACCATCCAACTAGTCCACCAATCACCATCGACCAGTGTACGGAAGGCAGAAAAAGAGAGTTTAAGTCTGTATTTTAGGAGTTTCGCTGCCCTTGGCATATACACCTTAATTTTTCTTGTTTTATTTTTCTTGGTGTGGTAGGGATTAATTTAAGTTTTTTTCTTTTTTAGAATTTTGCCCGGGGAGCGGCAATATAGGGCCTGCTCTTAACAATTTCCAACTGCCAAAGTATCTTTAACGTGCGCATTTTTGGTCCTTATCAGAGAAGACTAGGTGCTCGATCCTACCTACCACAGAATCAGGGACAGGAAAATATGAGAAAAAATCCAAAAAAATTCCAATATGACTGCACCGACCGGGATTCGAACCCGGTACTTCTCGGCATTAGAGGCGAACACCTTGTCTCTAGACTACTGTGTCCCCCGGCAGAAAGAGAGAGCCATGCATGAGCTGATTTATTCAAGTCATCATGCCAGTAAAATGCTAATTGAATATCTGCACTTGAGGCAATACTAGAGAAACGACGATCAAGAAATTGTTATAAAGGTGTTTTAAATCTGAAGTTAATTGTTTTGCAGGGCAAACAATTGCTGCGATATAAGACTGATAAATATAATAAATAGTATAACAAAGCGAATGTATTTTTTTTCCTTTGAACAAACCCAAACCGGCTAAACAAAAACAAAACAAAACAACAACCACAATAAAACCACTAAAAACGGCAATTTCCACCGCTAACATTTGAATTTTTTATTTTCATTTTCCGCAAAGTGAGCAAAAAAAAAATTGTCTTTTTTTTAAATTAAAAAATGGTGCCATTTTTGAGAAATGTATTGCACCAATTTTCTTTCTTTTTGACGCTCCATCAAATATTTCTTATTGCATGTTTCTTCAATGATTGTATGTCCTTTTTAAACAGAGAATAAACTTGCAGAAAAAAAAAAAAAAAAATATTTGAAACAAAAAATCTATCTTCATTTTACATACCCTGGTCAAGCTAACATTAATAGAGGAAATCAAATAAAAGAAAAAAAACAGAAATAATTTTTTTAAAAAGATGAGTAAACGAATTACTCTGCTTAACTACTCCTAGTCTGACCTCACAGGTTTTTCCTTGTAATTGTTGTTTAATTTGTTCAGCAGCAGAAGAAGAAGAAAAGGGGTGGGGGGGGGGGGGGGAGACAAAAGGGAAGACAAAGCAAGAAATTCACTATTGGAAGAAAGGACTGGATAGAGTGGGGCTGGAGGGCTGTGAAAACTACAAAGATGTAGAAAAAGCAGGAAAAGTGCATGAAAGAGCAAACATGATACGGTGAGTACTCACCTAGTTCGTGAGTCATTATTTACGTATAGATAAGTGGAATTGCGGCAAAGAAATCGACGTCGAGGTCACAGTAAAGCTTGAAACAGACCAAGGCTGGCGTGGGCTTGCCGCCGCTCATAAATTTTGCTTCACCCTAGCGCAATAGACACTGCCCACACGGCGACCTAGCGGGACATGCGACACAGCGGGCAGTGGCTCTTAAGTTAGTGTGTCTGTTTGAAAAAGGGGCGGCTTTTGACGGAGAGGTGAGGGGAGGGCCATAAGAACCCAGACAAAGAAAGTGAGAGAACAGAGGGAAGAATGAAGCTGACAAGGGAATTTCATCACTAGACAAGAGTGACTGAGAAATAGCTTCTTCAGTGATAGAGAGAGAGAATCAGAAAGATCGATGCTTATTGATTTATTGTTTTCTGTTCTTGTCTTTTCTGTATGAAAGAAGGAGTTTGAGGACAAGCATTCACATTAGAAATGTAATTTAAGACAGAAGACATCTGATCGCACTGAACATAAGCTGTTAAGGCTGTAACCTGGAGAGATTCATCACTTTCTTAATATATCATTACGTTATACTCATGTTTCTTCTCTGTCTCTATCTGTCTGCCGGTCGGTCTGTCTGTAGCTTTTCCTGTTTCTCTATTTTAGTGCGACTTTCTCTGTCTCTCATTCATACTGTCTCCCGATAGATAGATAGATGGATAGACAGACACACAGACAGGTAGACAGGCAGGAAGACAGGCAGACAGACAGACAGATAGAATAGATAGATATATAGATAGATAGATAGACAGACAGATAGATAGATAGATAGATAGATAGATAGATAGATAGATAGATAGATAGATAGATAGATAGATAGATAGATAGATAGATAGATAGATAGATAGATAGATAGATAGATGGACAGACAGGCAGATAGATAGAGATCTAGATAGATAGAAAGCTAGATAGATAGATAGATTAAATAGAAAGATAGAGAGATAGATAGAGAAATAGATAGATAGATAGATAGATAGATAGATAGATAGATAGATAGATAGATAGATAGACAGATAGATAAATAGATAGGTAGATAAATAGACAGATAGATAGATAGATAGATAGATAGATAGATAGATAGATAGATAGATAGATAGATAGATAGATAGATAGATAGATAGATAGATAGATAGACTAAAAAATGCTAAAGGGTTAAAGTATGAGAGAGGCAGCCTACAACAAACATTCCACTCTATTATTTTTGTACTAACGAAAACAAAGAAAAACTGACTTGTCCATCGCGATAGAAGCTTTCAATTGTGACCTTTCCGTTAAAGCGAGATGAAACAAAATAATACCTGAAATGATTATCTTTGCTCTGCTAATTATGAGACTTTATTGATTAAGTTCTGCACTGTCTCAGCTAACTGGTGAGCAAATATTTGCCTGCACTGGTCAGGGAGTTTTAGTGACGTGTATTAGTGGAGAGAAAGAGATGGAGCAGAGGGTATAGTCTTGTGGTGAACTTTCATTCACGTCATAGCACGGAGGAAGGAGGGGTTATAGTGAAAGGGTTTGTTAAATGTAACAAAACTGAATCTCAGAGCCATTTAATTCTCAATGTTGTTACAAGTACGTACGCCCCCCCCCCAAGTTTTTTGTGCTATGGGTACGTATTTTAAAGCCTTTTGTGACTCCAGAACTAGAGAGCTCCTCCCCGAAATACTCCTAACAACAGCCTTAATTAATTATTCTTTCAATTTTTGTTTGTTTCTTTCCCTCCTGTTTTTTTTTCTGGTTGAACGCGTTAGGGATTCTACAAGATTTATGGTTGAGAATAAGGACTGGATTAGGGATAGGTACGCATTCGTATCTGCCCCTAGCGCGAAACACTAGGGGGTGGATACGTACTTATAACAACAGCCTTTATTCATGTATTTGCTTATGATTAATTTTCAGGGGAATGCGAGGGGGCGATGCTACCAACACCGTCTGACATAAAGAGCAGTAACATATCCGTTTTGTCTCTCTAATAAATCAGATCGAGGGTCCCGTGGAGGACTGTCATAATCATCTCGATTTTAATTTTGAAAAAGAAATCACAGTTTGAGTAAAAAACTGAATAACTTTCTTTATTAGACATAACAGTTACGACAGTTTACCATAATTGTCGAAATATTATAAAAACCACAGAAAAACTGTGGGGTCGCAGCAAAGCTTTAAAGCAAAGTCAAAAATTGCCAAAAAGAAAAAAGTTGTGTGTAGCAAAGGCTCGCGGAAGAAATAATACCCAATCGATACAATGTAACGCAAAACTAAAAGGGAAGATGGAAAATGACCGATATTTCTGTAACAGCCTTCTTCCTTCTTCACGGAAAAAAATTTAAAAACAGGAGAAAAAAAATTGGAAAATTTAACAGATAAAACAGTAGAGCAATAAAAAAAAAAAAAAGAATATGAAATACATAGAATCTAAAATGAATATGTGTATTTACTGCGAGCGTATAATTATTGCAGTACAGAAGCACATGAATGTGCTAACTTGCGGCCCTCAAAATGAGGTTTCAGAACAACAAGGGAAGAAAAGGACTTAGTTGATTAACAACAGCAAGAAAAACAGTCTATGAAAATGTGAATCGATGTAAAGACAGGTATTATATATAGATACACTGCCAGGCAGCCAGGCAGCCAGACAGACAGACAGACAAATAATGCAGACAGATGGTTAGATAGATAGGCAGAAAGGTGGTTAGATAGATAGATAGATAGATAGATAGATAGATAGATAGATAGATAGATGATTCTAGTTCGGTGGATAGCTAACTAGCTAGGTAACTAGATAGATAGCTAGATCGATAGAAAGATAAATCTAGATCGGTGGATAGATAGATAGATAGATAGACAGATAGACAGACAGACAGACAGACAGATAGATAGATAGATAGATAGATAGATAGATAGATAGATAGATAGACAGGATAGTAATTGACGGATGGGTACAAGAAATAATAATATGCTTGACACTGCTACTTTCACTTCACATAACACACATGCGGGTTGACAGACAATCTTAAAACCATTAACCTATTAAAAAAGAAAAGAAGAAGAAAAAGGTTGAAATGACCCTACGAACACAGAGAACAGTCTCCGTCTCGGCCAGAACGAATCCCTATCACCAATACCAACACAGCTGCTGTGTTATGTCGTATACCTGGCCCACTGACACAGAATACTGTGGTCCAATTCTTTGAGCGGACAGGTCGATTTCCCCACAAGAGCTGTTTGAATCTTATGGCGTAAGGACGCCCGTCATTGCGATGTGCTGTAAAAAAGCGAATGGTTGGATTATGTGCACTGCATGCACTGCATGAATGTGTAACAGCGTGGCAAGGATTCGGAGATGTTCAAGGATCACCTAGCGGGTTTTTAAGCAATGTGTTTCCAGGCATCGTTCAGTGATCGGCTTTCGTGGATTTGTGGTTTTACGTGTTCATGTGAGTGACTGTGTTTTACAGATAGTGTTGATAGACAGACAGATAGATCTAGATAGATCTAGAGATAGACAGATGTACAGTAAAACAGATAGATAGATAGATAGATAGATAGATAGATAGATAGATAGATAGATAGATAGGCAGACAGACAGACGGATAGACAGACAGACAGATAGACAGAAACTGATAGATAGATAGATAGATAGATAGATAGATAGATAGATAGATAGATAGATAGATAGATAGACGAACGGGTTAGATAGATAAATAAATAGATAGATAGATGTGTAGAACGTAGATGTCGATCAATAGATAGATAGATAGATAGATAGATAGATAGATAGATAGATAGATAGATAGATAGATAGATATGTGACAGGCAGATGGAGACAGACAAACAGATAGGCAGATAGATATTTCCGAGCACAACCTCCCTCCACCGTTAGTCAAAAGGGCGCACATCGCTTATGTACACTGCTGAATGGATCACGAAAGGCAAACATTGTTAGCATGAACACATACGATTTATATCAGAGTGCGGCACGGTCTGTGGTGGAGATAACCCATAAATGCTTCACGTGATATTCTGCCAAAAACGTATTAAACGGCAACGGAGCGTCACGAGTTATTTTTAACTTTCTATTGCCCAGTGTTCACAAAGAAATACATTTTGTGCGATTATTACGTGAAATGTTGTCCTTACGTGAACAGTTGCCCTCACTCGAACAGTTATGCGTAGCCGTATGTGAACAGTTGTCCTTATTATTATAAACATTATTGTCCTTACCGTGAGTAGTTGTCCTTAAATGATGAGTTGTGCGTATGAGAACAGTAACAGTTGTCCTTATAATATGGACAGTGTTGTCCTTATGTGAACAGTTGTCCGTAAGTGAACAGTTGTCCTTTCTATGAACAGTTGTCCTAATGTTAACAGTTGTTCTTATAATATGAACAATTGTCGTTTTTGTGAACATTTGTCATTATATGAACAGTTATTATTAAGTGAACAGTTGCTCTTACGTGAACAGTTGTCCTTAAGTTATCACCCATCTGTTTTGTCTCTTGTCAACAGCAAGTGTAGATTGTGACGTCATGATTACGGAATGTTTTGAAGCTGCAAGGATATGGAAATAAGTATGAGAAGCTGTCGAAGAAACACATATCAAACTAGTCCTAACACTTGTGATAACTGTACGCATGAGGGAACAACACGTCCCCCAGTTCTCCATGTTCTGCACTGTGAAAAGCATGCTAATCCATGGACAAATACGCGTCCCTAATAATAAAAGAATATTGTTGTTACGGGACCGTGGTATTTTATAGAATGTTGTTAATAGTACGTACGTCCTTCAAGTTTAATTGCGCTAGGGGTACGTATTTTAAAGCCTTTTTTTTTTTTTACTCCAGAGCTAGAGAGCTCTTCCCGAAATACTCCTAACAACAACCTTAGTTAATACTTCTTATAGATTTTCTTTTTGTTTTCCTCCTGTTTTTTGGTTGAAACGGTGAGGGGCATGGTTAGGAATTCGTTAAGATTTAGACTTGAGGATAAGGACGGGGTTAGCGATAGGTACGTATAGGCCCATTGCGCATATCCGCCATCTTTGAGATAAGGACCGACGCATCACCATGGCGATTGTGGTATTGATTTTTGATTCGTTAGCTGATTTGCACTGCGGGCACTTCAGGCGTCGCGAACCAATCGGCAGCAAGCTAAAAGTAGTTCACTACAGTAAACAGCGATATGTGTGTACATGCACATGGGAGACGTTCGGTCAATTCGTTCACTTTCTTTCCCTTATTTACACGGATAGTAGGGAATCTGACCAGCTAGGATCCATCCTTTCCACCCCTGTCATAACAGTCAACTGCAATGCAACCAGCAGGCATTTTATAACCGCTTTGACATAATATCTCGAAGTTACACTAATCAGCTGATCCAACGGCTATCTTATGTGTAGGAAGAACAAAACAAAAACACTCTGTGACGCCATTCACAATGGGCCTATATTATTATATTATGTGTTTGTAGTTGGAGTAATAATAGAATGGTGTAACTCTTCTTAGTTGTTTTTCACAAAGGCTGAGTTCGAAGTTTATTTTATATTTCTACCGTTGATTTAAGTAGCTGGCACAGAGAATTGACACAAAACAATTAGAATACATTTTGAACGGGGACACTGAAACCGTTATCCCACTCAGTGGCGCAGTGGGAGGAGGGGGGGGGGCGTTGCCCCAGGCCCCAAATTCTCAGATGCCCAAATCTTCAAAAAAAAAATAAAAAAAATAAAGTGGCAATAAAAAAATAAAAATAGGGCGCCATTCTCCACACACAGAAAGTCTCACAGTGTTCGAACTTTCTACACAAGTTTGTCAACTTATCAGGCCAAATAAAGGTTGCTACAGCAAGATGCTGACGGTCCACGGATCATGAGGTGCAATACTTTTCTTGCCCCCGCGCTCCGGCAACCCACGTTACGCCGCTGATTCCACTGAAAGACTGGAGGTCCTGTACAAGCCTATTCTAGTTTCCTAGAACATTTTCTGCTTCACTGTTTTATTTATTTTTTTTAATTGGCTTAATTAACTTGATTTATGAACATTGTGTTTTTTGCATTAATTTTAGCATTTTAAGCAGTTTTTATGGCAGCGTCTGAGTGCCAGAGGATTAACCCTTTTCTCAGCAAGAATTTCATGTGGCAACGGGCCAGAATAATAATTATTACTATGGCTGAAACACAGATTTCAACTCTCCCTTTTCTTCCCCACTTTCCCCTCCCCTCCCCTCTCCAGCCCCCCCCCTCCCAACTCCACGCATCAAATTTGCAGAGCATACACTCTAAATGCTCGGTATGCCATAGTAAATGCCTAAATTGACGCTCAAAGCCCTAGTTTTTTCACCACTTTCTAATCCATGAACAAATAATAACTGTCCCGATAAATATTTGTATTCAACAATGTATCGCCCCTGCTCTATGGCCATGCCACATGTCAGACTTTATGCCAACAGGCAAGTGACGGTTCACTGCATGCCTGAGCTGACCGTGACAGCTATCAGATAATAGTACAGAAAAAGAAATGCGCTAATAGGAAAGTGTAATAATCCAAATAGAATCATAATGGCATACGTCTCAAAAAGATTCGAACAGAAACAGGTTTTTCTCAATATCTCAAAAGTGTATTAAAAATTTGACTTACGCCATTAGCGCAGAGCAGTGACGATATGTAACTATTTTATTTCAGTTTTGCGTGTTTGAGAAGTTTTTTTGATAAGACAGTATGATAATATGTACCCGGAGGCCAGACGGTTAATACATAAAGTCATGTCTACTCAGTCACATTAACCTTATTGGTATCTTCATTTTGGGTGTTTCTCTGTCCATATTTTCTGTTTTGTCTCTATTTCTTGTTTGTTGTTATGGGACCGTGGTATGTTACACAGTAAGCTACAGATGAGAAGTGAACACAACTCAGTATTTCTCTATTCGGCTTGGTAATTAGTCTACGGTCCCCTAACACTGTTTGTTTCCTCCGAGTCCTTCTCTGGCTTTCCTTATTTCTTATCTTTTTTTTTTTTTCTTTTTTTTTTTCTTAGCCCTGAAAAGGGTTGTGGCAGCTCTTAGAAGGGCTTTCAAGTTCTGAGATGACCTGATTAGGGCACCATTTCATTGACGTAAAAATTAACTCTTCTCTGGCCCAGGTAGAGACCGATTTATACAAGGCTGTTGTTAGGGGAGCGTATTGTTCTACATAGAAAGCTATAGCTGAACAGAACACAACTCAGTATTTTCTCTATTTGGTTTTGTAATTAGACTATGCCCTCCTAACATCACCCTTCTGAAACAAGTAAGACTTGACTTCAAATCGTGAAATGTATGCTAAAAAGTAATTGCTCACTTGGAAACATTATCTAGTCTAAAGTTAGAAAGCCTTCCAATACCAGGGCATTGGCCACCGAGTATCAGGTTTCAATAATGGAAAAGTGGGCGAGCAACAGCGCATTAATTCTATATTGTTTATGAATTTAGCATGTCTTTGTGTGTATGTTTGCTTGTATGTGTATGTGTTGTGTGTGTATGTGTGTGTTTGTGTGTGTGTGTGTATGTATGTGTTTGTGTGTGTGTGGGTTTATGTGTGTTTGTGTCTTTGTTCGTATGTTTATTGTTTGTATCTTTTTTGCGCAATTGAAGAAAGAAAGTCGATTTTTTATTCATAAATGTTGCTGTAGTTAGTCTTCATTCATCTCCAACATTATTTTCTTCCTGTATCGGCAAACGTGGAAAAATTCATGGCACACAAAGAGTTAAACTGTTAATTTATATTAGTTTCAGTAATCACAAAGTACACATATTACATACTCCTTGTTTTCCAAATCTTGACTGATGATTGTTTTATCTATGCTGAACGTATTAAATACCGCAATGAACTATGGGAATCTCTAAGAAAACGTGCGAATTTGCATTTCAGTAACAAAATTGAAAAGTTAGTGTTTTTCCAAAACTGGCTCAGTCAAATTTTGCTTGAGTTATGGCACCTTTCAGATAGTCATTCATATTTTTGCGCCAACGAAAACAAAGAAAAACTGACTTGTCCATCGCGATAGAAGCTTTCAATTATGACCTTTCCGTTAAAGCGAGATGAAACAAAATAATACCTGAAATGATTATCTTGCTCTGTTAATTATGAGACTTTATTGATTAAGTTCTGCACTGTCTCAGCTAACTGGTGAGCAAATATTTGCCTGCATTGAACAGGGAGTTCTCTTGTGTGTTTGGGGGAAAAGAGACGCGGGGGGGGGGGGGGGGGAGGAGAAGGGATGCTTTAAAATTGTGTTTAAAAACGTTTTTAAAAAAAAGGACAACTAATGTTCCAGTCGTTTGGTCACAGACAATTACAACGTCCATCTTGGCAATCCATTAGACAGACATACAAACAGGCAGATAGACAGACGCACACCTGTACAAAAATAACAAATAGGGAAACACAGATGGCAAAGTTCTCAAGCCTCGAGAGCACACTTTACTTTTTGGGCAAAGCCAAACACACCACGTGACCTGTTTATCTCCAAACAGCTAACATGTCTGTTGGGTTAAAGAATAAAAATGCCTTACCTGCAAATCTTGGTCAAATTATTGTTTTAACATCGTTCTCTTGAAAGAAAATGTATGTGCATCGCATGTTTAGCTTGCTTTTACTCTGTTACTAGAAATAGTTTATTTTCTGTATTCACCAAAATGGGAAATGAATAAAAAAATAAAGTAGGGACAGATAGATAGATAGATAGATAGATAGATAGATAGATAGATAGATAGATAGATAGATAGATAGATTGGTGTGTAGACAGATAGACTGATAGACATATAGAGATAGATAGATAGATAGACAGACATATAGAGATAGATAGATAGATAGATAGATAGATAGATAGATAGATAGATAGATAGATAGATAGATAGATAGATTTGAAACATACAGACTGGCAGGAAAAACAGATAGACAGATAGACAGACAGACAGACAGACAGACAGACAGATAGATATAGATAGATAGATAGATAGATAGATAGATAGATAGATAGATAGATAGATAGACATATGAATAGATGTAAATAGAAAGAATTGTAGACAGACGGACAGACAAACAACGAGACAGACAGACAGTCAGAAAGATAGATAGATAGATAGATAGATAGATAGATAGATAGATAGATAGATAGATAGATAGATAGATAGATAGATAGATAGATACAGACTGGCAGGAAAACAGATAGATAGATAGACAGACAGACAGACAGACAGACAGGCAGACAGACAGATAGATAGATATATAGATAGATTTGAAACATACAGGCTGGCAGGAAAACAGAAAGATAGATAGACAGACAGACAGACAAATAGATAGATAGATAGATAGATAGATAGATAGATAGATAGATAGACAGATAGACAGATAGACAGATAGACAGATAAATAGATGTAAATGGAAAGAATTGTAGACAGACGGACAGACAAACAACGAGACAGACAGACAGACAGACAGACAGACAGATAGATAGATAGATAGATAGATAGATAGATAGATAGATAGATAGATAGATAGATAGATAGATAGATTGGGTTATAGACATACAGACAGACAGGCAGACGAGAAATAGACAGACAAACAGATAGATAAATACTGTAACTGACTTTATCCAGAACACAGCGGATATATAAAACACTATGCGAAGACAACAGCTGGAGAGAAGATTATGATGTAATGGTAAAAACAGCAGCCAATGCTAAGAGAAACCAAAAATCTGTGTCCAATTGGCAAAGAAATAGAGTCAAAGATGATGATGTGGCGCAATGTGATCCTGCAACAATATTATGGAGCGCAATATCGGTAAATTAGTCAAGTTTCTCGGTTTGTTCGTTTTTGTTTTTGTCTTTTTTTTTTTTTGCTGTTGCCGGGCCACTGTAGAGAGACAGAGAGAGAGAGAGAGAGAGAGAGAGAGAGAGAGAGAGAGAAAGAAAGAAAGAGAGAGAGAGAGAGAGAAAGAGAGAGAGAGAGAGAAAGAAAGAAAGAGAGAGAGAGAGAGAGAGAAAGAGAGAGAGAGAGAGAGAGAAAGAAAGAAAGAGAGAGAGAGAGAGAGAGAAAGAAATAAAGAGAGAGAGAGAGAGAGAGAGAAAGAGAGAGAGAGAGAGAGAGAGAGAGAAAGAAAGAAAGAGAGAGAGAGAGAGAGAGAGAGAGAGAGAGAGAGAAAGAAAGAGAGAGAGAGAGAGAGAGAGAGAAAGAGAGAGAGAGAGAGAGAGAGAGAGGAAGGGAGAGAGAGTGTGAGAGAGGAAGAGAGTCATGTAAGGCGCATTGAGCATTGTTAATGGAAATGCGCCATACAAATGTAATGTATTATTACAATTATTATTATTATAGAGATAAGCACTGAGTTGCAGCAAGGGTGACCAATCTTGCTTAATATGGAGCCACATTCGATAACTTCAGACGTTCAAGAGCCACAAGATAATTATAAACAAAATTTACGCACAGGTTTTTATTGTTACATATTATTACACATTTTGTTACAAAAGTTTTAGTGTAAATGTTGAGAAATGCATGCGTGCCACAATATTTTACTCACCGTGCGCAGTTTTTTTAAAAACTCTTTGTGTGCCAATATCTGATAATCGGTTCTTCCGCTGGTCACGTTTGTGCAACTCACCGATATAACGGTGCACCCAAATACTACGCTATTTGTTTCAGGAAGAAAGAAAGTCGATTTTTTATTCATAAATGTTGCTGTAGTTAGTCTACATTCATCTCCAACATTATTTTCTTCCTGTAGCGGCAAACGTGGAAAAATTCATGGCACACTAAGAGTTAAATTGTTAATTTATATCAGCTTCAGTAATCACAAAGTACACATTATTACATACTCCATGTTTTCAAAATCTTGACTGGTGATTGTTTTTATCTGTGCTGAACGTATGTGTACGGAAACGGAAACAGCAAAAAAATCCCTCATATAGTAAAATGAAAGAGTGTTTCCATTGTGTACGGAAACGGCGTGCGGAAACATTCATTCTATTGCACTACTTGGGTTTTTTTGACGTTTCCATTGCCGCGTCCGTTTCTGTATACATGAGAACCCAGCTTTACACACCATAATGAACTACGGGAACATCTAAGGAAAACGTGCTAATTTGCATCTCAATAACAAATTATTAGACTGCAAAACATAATTTGAAATGAACACTTTCAAGTTTAAATGGACCACTTACACTTCGTCTGTCACTAATTTCGAATGACTGTCTGAAAGAGGCCACAATTCATGCAAAATTTCACTTGCCCGGTTTTCGAAAAGCGGTCTTCAATTAGGCTGCCAAAAATAATACCTCGAGCCGCATATTGAAGAAAAAGAGACAGAGAGAGAGAGAGAGAGAGAGAGAGAGAGAGAGAGAGAGAGAGAGAGAGAGAGAGAGAGAGAGAGAGAGAGAGAGAGAGAGACATAATGAGAGTTAGAGAGAGAGACCGACAGATACATAGACTGAAAGGGACATGGTGAGAAAGAGACAGACAGACAGACAGTTATGCACATACACGTGAGAGAGAGAGAGAGGGGGGGGGGAGAAAGAGAGAGAGGGAAAGAATAGAAGTTATCTCGATCAAGCTCGTGTCTCGTCTAGTTTCTAAATCTTTTGTTAATCTAAACTCTGCCATTCTTATATAAAGAACAATAGTCCAGACTGAGTGGCATCGTTAAGGAACATTAGGCTTTCCTAGATAAGAGTTAAATTGCATGTAGAGCGGCTGCAGGTCGCCAAGTGTACCTGTAGCAGTATAGGTTGCCAGGTCCACGTGTAGCTATACGCACATTAGTTTTTTCAACTAATTGTATTTTATGTTTGCAGTTGTTTGATATTTTTTCCTATTCTAGTTCGGACAAGGTCTTGGTGACCGAAATCTCAGCTCGATTCCGGTTTTCTTTCTTTTATTTGACATCATTGTGGAGCTTTGTAAAATAAATATCATTTTAGCGTATGCCCTTAATACACTACACGGTTGTGGGGTAATCTGGTCGGTACATTTGATTTCGAGGAATGATATTTAAGATGTTCACATTTGAGGCTTCATGTTTTTTTTTTCCAAAGCCGGCTCAAAAGTATTTGTATTCGTATAACTCTTTAATCCTATGTGGGCAATTTGCCTCTGTGCCATTGCAGCCCAGTTATAACTGGAGCAAGCACATCGTCGCCACAGTGCAACGCCGGTCGGTGGGTTTCTTTTTTTTTTCTTGAGGGGGGGGGGTGAGGGAGGAGGGGAGGGAATGGTAGGGATGAATTTTATTTAATTTTGCCCGGGCAGCGGCCGTTCGGCCTGCTCTTTTCGATTTCCAACTGCCAAGGTATCTTTAACGTGCGCAACGTGCACACGGGCCCTCCGAATTAATTCGTCCTTATCCAAGAAGACTAGGTACTCGATCCTACCTCCCAATAGGATCAGGGATACGAAAATATGAGAAAAATCCCAAACTTCCAACATGCCTGCACCGGCCGGGTTTTGAACCCGGGACCCTTGGCATGAGAGGCGAGCACCTTGCCTCTAGACCACCTTGTCCCCCTTGCCGCTAGACCACCTTGTCCCCCTGAGACATCCTGATAGATAAAGAAAGTTTAAAATGTGACTCAGTCTCTGAAATCGGTATTGAGATCACCTGAGCACTTTTCTGGAAAAAAAAAACGGTTCTTTCCTAGGCCACCGGCAATTCTGGCCGAAAACAAAGTCTCTTTCAAGTAGAGTGGGTATAACAAATGCACACTTGGACCTCCCTTTCCCCCCCCCCCCCTCCCTTTTTGTCATGAATTGTGGCACTTTTCAAGCTGTTTCACAGTTCCGATCTGTTCTCTTTATCATAACATTAAAGCGGTAAACGTTCACCGTGCTACAAACAAGATCTAAGGTCGTGATTTTTTTAGGAACGTAGCACAGCACAGCTCTTCATTTTGCTCTACATTTTAATGAGTCGGTTTGATATTCTCTCATGTTAGCCAGCTTCTGAAGCCTTTTCCTGAAGCGTGTTGTATGTTTCAAAAGCTATGTGCCAGTCTATCAACAATTTTATTCTTAGAGAAGAAAATCATATTACATCATTCCATATATGAAGATCACATGGGTTCACATAAACCTAGTTTATTCGTTTTACAAGTAATTATATTTCTTATTAAAGGCTTAAGCTTGGCGTGATTCTTGGCTTCAAACATACTCCATACCACTAGCATGATGCGCATATTGGGCCGAGACACAGAATACGAGACAACCTTTCTTTCTCCCACTATAATAATGTCCACAAATTGAGCGCGTATAAATTCAGTGAGTTTTGCTCTTTTCCCTTCAGTTATGAAGGGATGTGGTGCGAATTGTTGCATTTTTGACATCGATGATACGCGAGCAAGTCGACGGACGGAATATTATTATGACGAATGGATTCGTCTTGGTATCCCGTGTCTCAGCTACTGGGTCTGTCCGTTCTCTCCTCTCCACAGCTTGGATCGCGATATTAACGTACTGTTTTCTAGTAGCTGTTTGTTAAGGGACCGTAGTTTAGTTACAAAGTCGAAGAGAGAAAATACTGAGTTGTGTTTACCGTTCAGCTATAGCTATCTATGTAAGATAGTGCGGTCCCGTAACAACAGCCATTTTCCAATACAGTTGTCATGAAGTAAGCCAAGGGAGATTAAAAGATGGACAGATCTTCAGCACAGACGGGGGGCGGGGGGGGGGGGATAACAGCTAACTTAAAGGTACGGGGTGAATTGGTTAAAAAAAACGACAACCTCGCACGAGGAACAGTTCTTGACCCAGGGTAACTTTCACGTTGAGGACCGTATCATGGCAATATTACTGTACACTGGACAGAATACTGGACCACACACGCCGTTTGTTGAGCAACTGTCAGATTTCTGTTTGCTCCGATGTCTTGCATTGAAATGATGATGATATCAAGTTTAATCTCCCCTTTTCTTCTCATTCAGGTGAAACGCATGGAAGACCTACAACGTCACGGAATCTCATTTTGCTGGCTACAGACTCATCTCTTGAGGACAAAGAAAAAATGTTAAAATATCAAGGAGGGATGCCACAGATTACTGACTACAGTAACGGATATCCAACCCTTTCACTTGATAGTGTTGACGATGGACAAATAAGGAGAGCCTATAAACTATTCTCGTCAATAAATGTCAACATTGAGCAAAGTCTGTGAGCCGGTCTAAACTTACTCCACATTCAAGAAATGTAGGCTTGCACTGAATATATTCTCCACAGTCAGTTCATATGCCATATACCGGCATTGGACAGGGCTTGATTCTGTGTTGGATACACGAATATAATTATGTCAGTGGTAATGTGGATACATCGTCAACGTAGCTGTGGCTAATTATAACTGTCTTGTGACACTGCTTACCCCAGTTATTTTTCATTTATATCATTCTGTCCTTCAGTGTACTTGCTTAAGGTGCAGTTCGTAATACTGCAGACGCTTAGTGCCCTCTTAAACATCTGAGGACTACGGAATCTGTGGATAAATATTTACTACATGAAGCTGCTTTTGATGTTCAACAGTCACATTCACCAGCAAAACCACACGTTTTAACAGACAACAATAGACAGAACGTTACTAATTACCATGTGGATGAATGGATACATAAACCTGGTCCTGTTTCCACCATTTTCTGGTTTGGATAGATACTCTTTTCGTGCCTAAAAATTTTGTTCTATTTCTCGGCACTAAGGCCCGGAAGTGGAGAGTATATACACGTTCGTTAGAGTAATTCAATAAAAATTTAGCAGCTGTTATATCACCTGGAAGTATTTGCATGGGATTCGTACCTGAATAGAAGTGTTTTTTTTCCTTTACAGGTGGAGAATTAGCACTTTTCTATTGCACTTGCTGTTCGTAAGCTCCTCTAGACGATCAGCTGTGAATATCTTATATCTCTTTGCTTTGACTTTTCTGCCCCGGCAGTTAAGTGGAATTATGTGAAGTCATCTTTACTGATTTTCCTGGAGGAAAGTGTTGTCATATGATCTCGCTCCATGCTAATCAGCGTGACAAGCAAATAACTCTGTCGTCACCCATGACTAAAGGGAATCATCTTCATGTGCGTGCATGTTTTCACGAGGTTACAAGTATTTTATATTATGTGCAGCTGGTAGGGACTTCATGTGATGTTTATTGCGCAATTCTGTCTCACTATTGCAAACGTTTTCTGCTGTTTTGCTGATTCACCGACAGAAGCTCTGTGACTCAACGATGTTTGGGATTTAAATGAACTTCATGCACATTCATGGTATCCATCGCTACAAGCCTGTAGGAAAAGGTATTACATCAAAGGAAGCCACACCATACTCGCACCAAATATAAAACCATTATATTTCAAGATCTCTTGTGATTGAAATACGGATTTAACGAAAAATACGGAAATCACGTTGTATTTGAACAGACGGGATACCATTTTTTCTTCTTTGTGCATTTTTCTTGATTTAATATAATCTATGGCTGTCCGATCTTGTGTTGTTTACCAGTGATTTTACAATACGCAGGCTTTTTGGCTTAATATGAAGCCATAAGATACTGTACCTGGGTGTTTTAGGACGATTTGTTAAGTTGACAAGAAGATAGCCTGTGAAGACAGGATGTCTAAACACAATTTAATGTCATCTCTGCAAAATGAGACAAGACTCTTTCAGCAAAATCGTTCTGCACCGCATTACTTCAGTGGCCGGGTCGGGAAATTGCCCGATCAATTTTCAACCAATCAGCTAATTCAGTTTGACAATCCGTCACCCGGGCTCAGTGACCCAGAAATTGTCGTGGTGAAATCTGAAGCTTTGGATTTTTCACAGCCATCTTCCAAACATCAGCAAAGTGGATTAAATCGGCGTCACTCTTTACCACCTACTCAGGGTCCCCTAAGAGATGGGGTGTTGCCGACAAGAATGGTAACCTCGGACCACCTGCATGACGTGTATTTCGACAGAGGGAATTCCCCGTCTTGGTACAGTGATGTTACCAGTATAATTGCGACAGATTCTCATTTTCAACCTACCACATTTAGCATCTCTCGAGGGATTGACAACGGTTATCAGCATCCTATGCGTGAAACTTCTATTCATGACACGGTTATTAAGTACAATGGTTCCCCTGCTGGCAGACCAGTGACCCCAACATCCATCTATTCCGACAGTGAGAGGGGTACTTCACATGGGAAGCAGCTTTGGAAAAATGAACCGCGTTCTCCATGCTATAACGAAAAATCTGGGACAGATGAGTCTCAACATAGCAACCATGTGCACGATGTGCTATATGATTCTACACTGCATCAAATCACACCTGTGCATTCTAACTCCAGCATGTATTCTGGAGGTCAGCATAGCGGTGAGAATAGCCCAGTCACAAGCCAACACATTATGCCATCTTCACACGTGAAACATGACGTCTACAGCACATGCAATTCAGTCGACAGTGTAAGCTCTATGGACGACAACTCTGTCAGGTACGATCACCAGGACTTAAATGACAACAGTAATGCCCCTTTCCTGCAACATACGCATTCAGGGGCTTCACACAGACATCAGCCGCATCAAATTCATCAATACCAGCAGAGTGCGAACGACATCGAGAACAACAACTATACTGCTTATCACCGACAACCAATGTCGGCGTCATCATCAGTTTCCTCGCTGTCTCCTTCATCATCATCCGCTGGACAACAATCGTCGTTTTCAACGGCTTCAATTAACGACAGTTCCCCAGGAGATCCGAGATCGTACCCTGTGGATGGAATCAGCAACTACAAAAACGGCGATAAATCTCAAAAGACGAGACCCAAATCGGGAAAACAGCCCAGAGGGGCCCAGAACCTCCCACCATGTAGAGTCTGCGGCAACAAGGCGTCCGGACTTCACTTCGGTGTTAACACGTGCGAAGCCTGTAATGAGTTCTTCAGGCGAAGCCTGAAACGTGGTGCTACTTACTACTGCACCAAGAATCGAGAATGCCAGGTGTATGGTAAGAAAAGAAACGCCTGTAGTTATTGTCGATACCACCGATGTGTAGAGATGGGCATGTCCCGGACTGCTATCAAAACGGGACGATACTCTCACAAAACAAGAACCGAATATGCCATGGAAGTGGAAGAATTCAGACACCGAGAAATGAATCGGGTAGAAAGTGAAAAGTATGAGAATTTACTGACCGATTTAGTGAAATACCACGATAAGTACGTCAACGTAACCACACGGATCCCTGAAGGGGATCTTCACAAAAGCCAAAATGCGTATCTTCAGCTCTATCGTACTCAAAGAGAACATGAGCTTAGACACCCACCATTAAGCTCCACCATGCAGAGCAAGAGTTTAGCAAATGGTTGGAGGACGGATGAAGAAGACATATCTTTAACCATGCACGATGTAGAAATGACGGAACGATGGCTCAGGAACTATATAAACTTTGCCAAAAATGTTCCCGGATTTAAAGAATTAGCACTGTCTGACCAGGCATCACTCGTGAGAGGTTCGTGGTTCGAATTCTGGTTTTTGGGTGCTTTCAGGGGATATAACTCAAAAATCAGAGTAGTTATCTACCCTAATAAAAGATGTTTTCACGAGGAGGAAATCAAGAAAGTCTTCGGTGAGGAATACACCGAGTTTTCCTTCTATCTGGGAGACAGGATGCGCAGCCTCAATGTTACGCCAGAGGAAATGGTCCTTGTCAAGACTATCTGTTTAACCTTCCCTGACCGGACTCCTTTAGAAAATAAAGAGGCCGTGGAAAAGATGCACTGGCTCATGGTATCTTGTCTACTACATACGCTGGAGAAAAATCGTCCTGGGGATAAAACTATATTTCCTCTCATGGTTAGCAAACTTGTAGAACTGAGGTAAGACGTAGTCAGTAATCCGGGGTTTGCAACTTTTTGTTGTTGTTGTCGGTAATCTCTTTTTAAAGCTCTGATGATCATCAAGGGAGGCCTTCCCACACCACTTCCCTCCCGCGCTAGTTTGTTCTCTCTCTTTCTCTCTCTCTCTCTCTCTCTCTCTCTCTCTCTCTCTCTCTCTCTGTCTCTCCTCTTTCCTTCTCTCTCCCGTCCTTTTTCTCTCCTCCACATTGGCCCCCCTCTCTCTCTGTCTCTCCTTCTCTTTCCTTCTCTCTCCCGTCCTTTTTCTCTCCTCCACATTGGCCTCTCTCTCTCTCTCTGGCTCTTTTTCGCTTTCCTTCCCCCATCCTCTTTCTCTCCTCCTCTTTGGTTTCTCTCTCTCTCTCTCTTTCTCTCTTTCTGACTCTTTTTCTCTTTCTTTCTCTCTCTCATTTTCTCTTTCTTTTTCCTTCTCTCTCACTCTCTCTTCTTCTCTCTGTCTCCCCCCCACACACACAAACAGACGTGAAAAAATGAGTGAGACAGACAGACGTACACGTAAATCACTGTCGAATATCAGCAGAAAGTTTGGCCACAATCACATTTGAAACCCAACTCGCCAAAGAGATTTCCCTTTTCTTCTCTCCTGGCCGCGATCCACGGGCTGAAAAGACAAGACATTCATGATGATTTATGAGGATTTTACATTTTTGTCACTGAGAGGAAATGAGCAAATGAATAAATACATGACTACATGAAAAGAGAAATGTAGAATCATATGGTATGAATGAATGGATGGTGAGCCGAAGAAAAATAAGTCTATGAAGATAAAAAGAAAACAGAAATTATTTAGACTTTTTTTTTTTTTTTTACTGAGGTATGAACCAGTAAATTCATAAATCGAATATAATGAATGGAATTTCAGTGAAATTTACCAAACATCTTGTTAAAAACATAAGAATAGCAAAGTGGGGTTTGCAATGTCTTGCATTATAAACAAGCACTTGGGAAACTACACATAAAATGATTTTGTTTTCCTAATTTATTACCATTTCATCTTTTTTATCACAAAGTCACCTTTAACGCACATTGAATTGTCATACGATTCCATTTTTTGGTTCTAAGTGATCTTTTTCTTGAACATTTCAGGACTCTGACTGACATCGCCATGCGGGCCCATAAGCGGACCTTGTTCCAAGATGTGTTGAAGGACAGTCCTCTACTATGTGAGATGGTGGACACCAAGACACGGTACGTCCAGTGCGTCCTACATCAGAATGCTGCTCATGTCACGAAATGCCCCATTGAAGAGAGTCCCTGAAACCTTTCAACCGAAAGAGTGTGTGGCATCAGAAATTCTTCAACGTTTCCCGTGGTATGATGGATTTGAGACATGAGATATGTTCCTTTGGCAAAAAGCAGCATACGGCAAACGGCAATCTGACTGTTGAAAATGCTGTGGAATTATTGGTTTGATGACTCTCAAAATGCACGCCAAGAAGTCTTTCGGCGTTTATTGATAGAAGATGCCAAGTACGATTCATTCAGGAGCATTGATTTGAGTTGTGCCAAATTGTGGTCAACGAGAGAGCTGACTAGCGACTGTGTTGATTCATTTCATTCTTTTAATATGAAAACTTATCTAATTATTAACCTAGGTTTCCTTCTACGCCGTGTTATTGATTTGACAATGATGGTCTGTGGATCCATGGAAGTGACAGTTCTAGAATGTATATGGATGATCTTTTTCACATCTCGTTGAGATGTTAATACTGTAGTGCCTCGAAATGGCTGTACTTGGACAGGAACACTCGCTTCGACAATGATGTTCTGTGACAACAGAAACAAACCCAGTTGCCCTGAAGCTCCATAAATACCCTTTGACAGTGGCACTTCTTCAAGACAATATTGATTGATCTTATCACATCTCGATGAGATAATGGAGACCAAAATGGCTCTAGATAGATAAAAACAGCTTTCAGCCTATCGTGACCTAACCCGATCCATCTAAGAAAGGATACCAGCACATTCATCGCTCTTAAGGGTCCTTTACTTTCATAGATTCAGCTTTTGTTGTGTGAGAAACTGTTATGAAAAGTCACTACCATGTTAAACCAGCGGTTCTTAATCTTTTAAAAGCTGTTACCCTCTGTGCTTTAATGCCGTATGGCTTTAATTTCCTCTACAACAGTATTCAGCTTAATTATTTTCATAGCCATTTAGCAAAATCTTTAAATTTTGACGGAATGAAATGGTTTGCGGACATTCACTATTGTTTTTTTACTTGATAGTCCAACAATTGAAGACACGGCATTGGGCAGGCATAGGCTTACAAATCTCCCCCATTCTCCCGGTGGACAAGGCATATGCCCACAAATCTCCCTCTTTCCCGCAATGAACATTGTATAGCCTTACAAATCTTCCCCTTTCCCCAACAAAAAAGCCCCCCCCCCCCCTTTCCGCCCAGGGGAAAGTTTGCCCCCTTTCATAACCATTGTGTTAAGGTGCATTATCAATAACTGACGGTATGTTTGTCTCCTTTGAAAGTTATGCTCAATTCAGACTGTGATTGCATGTTGGCTTTTAGATGGCAAAGTTATTGTTCATCTCCATTGAAATTGTATTCTTTTGGGCACCTTAGAAGATCACAAATATGTAATGTTATATGTGATAATTAACTTGTTCAAATCCACACAGAAATATGTGCTGTAAGGCGCTGAACTAAAATTAAAGACAATTTTAACATAAGATCAATCCATCATGCTCCCACGCACACACGTTAACAAACACTTAATCTACTCGCATCCTCAAACCTCTGAGACCAAAAAAGGGACATCATTCAGTTTCAATGAAAACAGTCCGCAACAATTCAGTTTTGAGCCTATTTTTAAATGTGACGATGTTTTCACTTTTGCATTGTCAACGCAGATGTTGTTCTACAATGTAGACCCACCAGTAGAAAAAGCCTTTTCACCAAGCGACAATCTGACTATGAAATATAACAAATATCCCCAAACAAACCAACAGACATGTCCAGCTTGTCTAACTGTAAACTGATACGTAATTAGTGTTGGGTGTTCGTGCGTTCAGCGCATGCACAATTACGCTACACGCAGCACTAAATGGCTCAAGGACCGGTGAGATCACGTTTCAAGTAATGCTGCTGTTCATTTTTTTCTCCTCAGATCATTGTAATGCTTGGGCAATGAGACCTAAGTACCGTCATGTAAAGAAACAAAGAAATATTTTTTTTTCATTTAAAATATGACACTTTTATTAACTTTTCTCGAAAACTAAAACAAAGTTGTTTTATTGCGCGCGCGGGGGGGGGGGGGGGGGAGGGGGGGGGGGCGGCTCATCACCGACCATTAAATTAACGTCACACAATGGATCATCCAGTCTGGGTATTTTATTAGTCGGTGGCTCAGATTAAAATGCGATTGGGAATGTATTCATTCTGCACATGACTCAGTAATTAGAAATAACTGAACAATTAAATAAGTGCATAGTTAGAAGGAGAGATAAAGGGTACTTTGATACCTAAATAGATGCCATTGTAGGTATGTTCGTACGCAGATAATTAAAAACAATTAAGTAAATAAATAGATAAATAAGAAGGTGCCTATATAGATATTAAGTAAATAAATACATAACTATCTTTAAGAACTGTCCTGGGGATCGGACGCAGCTGAAGTCCTTGATATCCCAGAAGATTGCTATGTTAGTACAGTGACTATCGGAGTTCAAAATATATTGCTTTTTTAAATTTGTTTTTTTTTAATGTGAATCTACATGGAGCATGTTGTGACGCTTATAATGAAGTGTAAATAAATAAATAAATAAATAAATAAACCACGTATTTCCCTAGATGCCATTGAGAATATCCCTTGTTCAGAACCCTCTTATGAGTTTTACCGAAAGTTGTTAAACAGCGATTATTGTGATCATATAATTCTTTCATTTCAACTGTCTGTGATGTTTACGGTACATTAAAAATTTAATGTTCTACAGTTTCAGTTTGTTGATGCTAATTACTTTTGTAAACAAGTTCTCTTTAACGATTACGTCCGTCAATAATTCTGCTTCCCACGTACGTAAAGCCTGGTGGTTGGTGGGCGCATCTGCTGTCCTATCGTACTGTTGTATTCTGTCAATCGTCTTGCTCTGTCCTGGCACAATCTGGCAGTTATCGGGACCACGTGCATTCTCCGAACTCAAACTCAAGGGCATTATCGGAAAACCCGAAATTAAAGCAAGGAGACAATATCTGTTGAATTTACTGATTAGATTAAACTGCCGAACTGTGACCCCAAAAATTACTGTTAAAAAGAAACTTCAACAAAATTAAGCTGTCATTATCAGCCAACATTATCAGCCGATACTACCCGGGTTTATCCGCCAACAATATCGGCCCTGGTTTAACCATCAACAGTGTTGACTAAATACAAAATTAAAAAAAAAAAAATTCAGTACTATTGTTGCTGGATTTAAAAAAAAGTTAAACAGATTGATTCCTAATAAAAAAGACATAAAAAAAAAATTACAAAATACACGACTGAGAATCGAACCCCGGTCACCCGACTGACAGGCCAAGATGCTAACCACTACGCTATTGCGGATGCTGAATAAATGTGAATAGTTTTTTTTTAAAGCAAATATCACTAAACTAATTATCGGCGGACAACACTCAATTAAAATTATTGTAGCGAAAGAAATTGGAAAGACGGATACACTGCTATATCGTAAAGTTTCTCTTTCATTATTGTATCCTTATGCTGATGATAATGACCATTTTATTGTTCTGCGACAATCACCCGTGTTCTATCATACTGACTGACAGTGTCGAAATGTCTATGACTTGTTATTTATCTAAGATTTCATTCTTCACCATTGCAACCACTTAATGCCACTTTCTTTACATTGGAGTGTTTGTTAGTAGAAGATATCAGTAACTTTGTTGAAACGGTGATAATTCATCATTGAAAGGCAGCAGGTGTGTATAGTAAAATCAGTCACTATTTAGTTGTTGTTTTCCATCCAGATTCACCTTATTATGTTTTAGCCAACGTTTTTATTTCTACATGTCCATTGATTGTGTTTGTTAACCAATTTGTGGTCAAAATTCTAGGACATATTTTTTGTGGTCATTTCTCCAGTGAAAGACACGGGAGATCGCAGTATTTCACATCGTAAGCTTTAGTCAACCGTGAACACAACGCAATATTTTTTCTATCTGGCTTTGTAATTAGAGTCCCGTCCCCCAACATCATTCCCCGGTGAAAAGATGAAAGTGACCAACCAGGTTCATTCCGCACGAAAGATATCAACAAGAGAGAGTTTAAGCATTTAACGTTCTTCAGTGAAAGGGTATAATCCTGAAAATTCAAATCGACGCCCAGCTGAATTTTCACCAACCTGTCACACACTTTGCCAGATTACAGAGGGAAGAAATTCGAACTTTTTCATTGTAAATTCTGATGCGCCTGTTTTGGCTTGGAAAAGAAATAGTGTTTCCCAAATAAGGTACAATTGTGAAGTCTTGAAGCTTTTCTGTTTTGACTTTCCTTTTGTGTTTTAGCTGGCATTTTCATGGTTTTAAAAAAAAATGGCCCAAGCAAAAATGGGTGAAATATACTAGAGTATAATTATTATGTCCCAAAAAGCGGACACTATTTTTTTTTTTTAAATTTCGGCATTTTGATGTTATTGTTTAATTTCTAGATATCATTGTTTTCTGAAATAACAATTTTGTTTATGAATGTGTGTAGACGGGGCTTTCTGCAGAAAACATTGTCATCCCATGGTCTATGTTTGTTACTAGTTTGTATTACTTTATTCTTAGACTGCGATATAATATCATTATTACAATGTTATAAAATAGTGATGAAGACATGCCCGGTGAATCTGTAATTTAGACTTACATTTTGTACATACCACATTTTATCCTGCCTTAATTAAGGATATTGTTAGTAGAAGACTCAGAATATTTTCTGACATTCAGAGAATTTGGATCATGTTCCACTGCACGAGTGATAGTGTATATGAGAAGTGCCAAATCACAAAGTACTATGCGCAGAGCCAATACATTTTAGAAGAATGAAGTTTTTGTCTTTGTTTTGCTTTACTGTGTAGCTTACACCTAGCCAGCTTGGACGATTTCACACTCACGACTACAGCCTGGAGAATCTCCCTGGTCTTTGACAAAGTCTACATCTCTTGATCTTAGTTTTTATTTGTTCCAACTCCACTATCTGTACAACTGAGAAATTCGTCGTTAAACATTTGCAGCTCTAGTAATATGATAAGGGGTTAGGATAAATCGGAATTGTGAAACACTTTGATAAGACAGTGCCCACAAGGCATTTTAAATAAGTGACAAAGTTTGTATTTGTTATACCCTTTCTATATACTACACATTTTGAACACGTGTGAAAGTGTGCATTTGTTATACCACTTCGACATAGTACACATTTTAAATAAGTGTCAAAGTGTGCATTGTTATACCACTTCGACATAGTACACATTTTAAATAAGTGTCAAAGTGTGCATTGTTATACCACTTCTACATGGTACACATTTTAAATAAGTGTCAAAGTGTGCATTGTTATACCACTTCTACATAGTACACATTTTAAATAAGTGTCAAAGTGTGCATTGTTATACCACTTCGACATAGTACACATTTTAAATAAGTGTCAAAGTGTGCATTTGTTATACCACTTCGACATAGTACACATTTTAAATAAGTGTCAAAGTGTGCATTTGTTATACCACTTCGACATAGTACACATTTTAAATAAGTGTCAAAGTGTGCATTTGTTATACCACTTCGACATAGTACACATTTTAAATAAGTGTCAAAGTGTGCATTGTTATACCACTTCTACATAGTACACATTTTAAATAAGTGTCAAAGTGTGCATTGGTTATACCACTTCCACATAGTACACATTTTAAATAAGGTGTCAAAGTGTGCATTTGTTATACCACTTCGACATAGTACACATTTAAATAAGTGTCAAAGTGTGCATTGTTATACCACTTCTACACAGTACACATTTTAAATAAGTGTCAAAGTGTGCATTGTTATACCACTTCTACATAGTACACATTTTAAACAAGTGTCAAAGTGTGCATTGTTATACCACTTCTATATACGAAAAGATCTCCAGTTTTTCAGGATATGGAGATGGAACTAACAAGAACTAAACTGGCGATGTGTGTGCATCAAAAAAACTTTGTGTCATTGTAGCAGTAACAGGGGGAGTAATATTTAAAGAGTCCGCGTGTTACAGGTCATGTGAATACTCCCACAAACAAACGAAACATTGAACGAATTAGTAGAACTAGCCACGATATGTAACACATCTATGAGCCCAAGAGAGGTTTAATCGGTTGCCGTGGCAACGCTTGGAGTTACAGGCAAATTGAACCTCCGGGCTTTTTCTCTCACCTTGGTTACGCACAACAACGGAGCGTAAACTACATTAGAAAAGATGGGTTATAGATTTTAGTTTTTCACTTCAGCAAATCCCCCTAAATCTGATTTGATCAAAGATTCAGTCATGAAAACGATATAGTGCACACACAAAGGAGAGAATGGGGAATTATATTTATTAATAATGAACACAAACCTCAGTTGTGACTGAAATCGCCCTTTGTCGACAATTGCGATTTTCCCCATTCATCTTCTGTGTTTAATTACCCGAATGCCAAATTTGGCCACACATGCTTGTGTTCGTTGTTGTTGTTTCCCTAGAAATGGCGTTATTTAAAGAGAGATAGGGCAGCTTGGAAACTCCACATGCAACAAACAAATAAAATGTTTCACAAACTGGGCAAATTTCATTTAACCCTCTGTTGCCCAAGATACCATATTTGGAACACCACTCTCGGCGCCTAATGTTCTACATTTTCGACAATCTCAACTTGTCCCATGAATTATTATTACCTGATTATGGTCTTTCCTTCTTTCTGACGTTCCTTCTTTTCATTCATGTTAATTAATTTTGTGAGTTTCAAAATTTTTAAGACAAAGAACTTTATGTCTGGGTACTAGAGGGTTAATTCGTCCTAATTTTCCATCGTCTTATTGTTGTTGTTTCTCTATTTCGTTAGAAGAGGGAGATTTTTATAAGGTTTTGAATTCTCGTTAAGAACCGTCTTTTTATTGTTTTATTTAACCTCATGCACCATAATAGATCCTCGTTATTGAGAGCATATGGTTTTGGCAAAAAAAACACAAAGTAATTAGGGCGTTTTGTGCTGTAAATTAAACAGAAAAAATATTCTAATTCCATTATGGAGAAAAATGTGGATGTAAGCGGCTTGTATTTTAAGACTTTGTTATTACTGTTGAATTTTTATTCATTATTGTGTATTTTGATCGGCCTTGGCACACTAAGCTATTTTGTCCACTTGGAATGACAAAGTCCTATCTCCACTTTTTTTTTTGCTAAACCGAGTTACACACTACACACTACTTCTGTAAGCCTTCTCTACTGTGTGTCAAAATATCCAGCAGAATCGGTGTGTAATTTTAAGTATTACTAAACGGGAAAAAATGCTTTGCCCTAGAAGCCACCATCACATGAAACTTCAATCCTCGATTTCTCAAAAGCTGAGGGAAGGGGACTAGAGGTTTGGCATTCTAAGGGGACGATTGCATTGTTCAAAATATTACATAGAAAAACAAAAACAAAAAGCGATACATATAGTCAAGTCGATACTTAAGTCGGAATTGATCATAAAGTCGTATTTAATTCATGTGGGCCCTTTGTTCGTGAACGGCTACTTATACACACACAGCAGACATACAATGGACTCATATTGAACCAAACCCACAATTTCGCCGGACATTATTCTTGACTGATAAAAAGTTATGGGCCCGTGCGACTTCACTACTGGTTTGAGATAATTGGTCACAAAAATAACAAATTGTGTTTCCAGCTGATTTTAAGGCATATTTACGACAGTATATAAGTTTGTTGATAAATATATGATGACATAACGCACAGTCCATGACATTATTACTATTATTATTATTATTTTTATTTCAGTACTTTTTGTTTTGTTTTTGTTCTATTGATGAAAAGAAAGACTTATGTTTTGTTTCTGCCTCCGAAAGATTCCAGAACTGCACCATCATTCTATCTCTTCCATTATTATACCTCCAATTTTTCATTCAGTTTTCTGTCCATCCCAAGCCTTTTGATGAATGTTTCAAAATAATGTATTTTCTAAACCTTTCCTTGGCTGAACACAAATACATAGAATGTATCTACAATGCACCACAGTTATTTAAACCCTTTACTGCCATCAACAGGTATGGCCCTTGTTGGTGTCAAAACAAAAGTATAGACGGCTGGTACAAATAACCTGTCAATAACTTGCTTATTTGAGTAAGTATTGTCATGAAATCAAATAGGACATTCTTCTGCATCCGCAATACTTGTAGTAATCGTTTTCTATTTGTCAGTTTCATCGTTTTAAAGGTGCCCAAAGAAGACATCCTTCTTTGACGTATTGCATACCAGCTGGTTCCAAAATCTTGCAGGTCCGGCGGTTGTTACGAGTTGGGTATTAAGGAATTATAGGTGTTACGACTGCATTTAAAAATCGAGAGGTTTTTAGGAATTACTCATTCATACCATGCCACATACTAATAACAATCTGAATGGTTTTTATCGAGACCTGCAGGGCCACAAATTTATTTACTTACTATTCCCTAACAATTTCGTCTAGCGCTTACATACTAAAAAGACAACATCAGCAGCATCAAATGAAAATTCAATAATATGTCACTAGAAGTCTCCTCTAGATTCCTAAAAGATTATATCATTCTGTCTCACTCACAATTTAAGTATTACTTATCTATTTCTCAGATATAGTCTGCCTACTATCTAACAAATAATATTCTAATGTCTCAGACGACAATGTTATCTCATTTATTTGTGCCTACCGCTTATAATGGATCAAACTCGTCAATACAAACTGACGTAGTTAAGTTAGATCTAGATCTGCTCTAGGATGGGCTGGCAATCCCCATCCTCATCCAGACACATCAATTTCAATTTACAAATGTGTATGCCAGACATTCATGCTAGATCTAGTTGCAAGCTAATATACATGGAAGTCTTGCATTCTTCGGTAGCACTCCTACTGGAAAATTAAGGTCAGCTTCACGTTCATTGTTGAATCAACAGGCAGACACTTACACTTGGTCCCTGATCAGAAATCAGGGAACCTTAGATAACAGCAGTGGGTAATTCTCACAAATAGCATATGGTCTCATTTCAGTGTCTATAAAGGACATAGACATGAATATAACAGTCTTCTGATTCTTCTGGCAGAATCCCGCCGACCGCCTGCACAGATGGATATTTCTGCATGGAGTGATCAAACATAGGAATGGCTGCGCTTATATACTGTGCGGCCGGCTGCAAATTAACATGTCAAAACCCTTCCTAAAGTCTCTAAACCCTACGAATTTACTATCTCCCTTTACTCACCCCTTCTCTTCCCCTGTTAGAGTTCATCAAAATCACGGGGTCGAGAACTGCACCGTCACTGCTAACTTATCCATTTATTCTATCTTGCCCCACTTTCTTTCCATCTCTAAGAAAAAGCGTTACAAAAACAAACTGTTCACGACAACAGTTCAAGGACATTTCCGCTGGTTAAAATCAACGAAACCGTGACAAAAAAACAAGTCGTGACCCAGCACGACAATTACAAGATTGACCCTGACAGCGGTGAAGAGGTTAAAAACACGCTATTATATCGTCGATGTAATTCTTTACCGTCTAACTTCACTTTTTGTGGACCAATCTTTCTTGTTCCAAACTGAATCCACAACATGCATTAAATGTCCCAACAAAGAATTGGATCACCGTGGCAGAGCGAAATGACTCTAAATTAACATTTCTCAAAGCGAATACCCAGTGACACAATTCCGTCCAGTGAAGGAAATGAATACATTTTTTGTTGCTGTTGTTGTTGTTGTTGTCTTTTCTCTCCGGTAAAATTTTGTAAAAAAGCATTTAGGCGGTTAGACAATTACACCGACAATATAATTAGGTTTTTGTTTCTTTGGTAGTTCGATTGCCATTTCAGTGCTAAACCCACATATCTGGATCTCATTCTCAGCAATTAAATACATGTCGTTGTAAACATCAAGTCACCTTTCTTGTTCTCTGCCTTAGGGTAGTTGTGAGCTGGGTCAGGCCTGTTTTGTCTCTGTTTTAGTACGAGTTGTGAACCACGAAGTTAAACAGGACCTCACGCTCAGGACATTCTAAAACAAGTCTCTGCCATTAGTTCTTGCGCATCAAAACTGTCGTGAGTCAGCCGGCGTCAGCAGAGAGGTCGCTCAATGTTATAGTCCTCATCCACCTATTTTTTTGCTCTATCCCGAAAGTGCCGAGCGCGACATGTGGACCAATTGCCTAGAAAGCCTCACATAATATTATAGTCAAGTCGTTGCTTAAGTCGGAATTGATCATAAAGACGTTTTAATTCACGTGGGCCTTTTGTTCATGAACGACTCCTTATACACACATAGTAGACATACCGCGGAATCATAAACAACCAAACTCACGGCTTCGGCCGACATTACTCTTGACTGATAAAAAGTCATGGCCCCGTGCGACTTAATTACTGCTTTGAGATAATTGGGCACAAAATAGAAATTTGTGTTTCTAGCTGATTTTAAAGGTATTAATGTCGTAGCTCAATGAGTCAAAACAGACGGAAAACAAACTAGTCGCAGTGCGTCACTAGCCTTAGTTTCCCAAGTCTCGTAGTGTTTGGATACAAATTATATGAAACTGAAACTTCCACTGATTTCATGGATACTATTAGTGTAGCCACCAGGCAAAATGAGGCACATCTCGGCACTACCCCACGCCAGAAAATCGTTAACAGGTATCATAGGGGCAATTTTATAGATTTTGCGTTTGCAGTAGTTTTGAACAATTTAACCTCCAAATGACAATCCAGTTTGAGAAGGATAAATGCCTCAAAATTGACTTAGAATTCAGTCACCGTCAATAATTTTGATGAAAAGCTGAAACTTTAAAAGTGTTTTTCTCAAAACTGTGTTTCTGTCGGTTCCCGTCTTTGATAGCCATATCTTATGTGCTAATTAAATTACAGCAATCTATTTTTTACCAAATGAAGGGACTTTGAATAACTTATTTGATGATACCAATATCTCCATACCACCAAAATGCACGAAGTACCTCAATTTGTCGGGTGCCTACACAATGTTTTTGTGTGTAAGGTACTTCTAAGAGGCTAAGATCTACAAGTTGTTTTAAAAACAGTTATACCCATTTTACAAAACTTTCCCCAGATCTATACAAAAGAGCTTTTGAAAATTTTACGAATATGGTAAAATTATATGAATGTATTTAATTCTATTGTTAAAGTTAAAAACTCTGAATAGGAAACATAAATAAAGGTCATGTACCCAAACAGACCGTGGAGGGCGCAAAGTGGCCGTTATCATGCCAACGCGCCGTAAAACCCAAACTCAGTTCAAATCAAATCAAACTTCTCCCCATCTTAAGCCAGGACATGATAAAGACTTTAAGAATTTAATTGAATTTGCAAATGAAAGGGTTATTCCACGTAAAGGCCAATTTTCTTGTTTCAGAACGATTTCAAGTCGATCAGGTCGTTTCCATTAAATTTTCTTTGATATGAGATTTGACCAGGGATTAGAGTACACAGCACTCAGAGAACAGATATTTCCAGAAGATTCTGGAAGATTTTCCTGCATATTTAAAAAGAAAACTTTTAGGAGGATAGGGAGACAGTTTTCGTGTGGAAAATTATAAATTATTATGACAGAAGTAATTAAAAATATATATCGTGAGGTATTTTCCATATTGTTGTATGTGCATTTTTGCCTTTTCGAGAAAATGAGGACTGAACGTTTGAAGATATATTAAAAATCAGGGCCAAAACGCATACAACATTACATCATGAACTCTCAAAAAATTCTTCAACAAATTGGAATGACACTTATACATAATTTAGGAGTGAGAGAACCATTTTCATGACAAAACCTCAAAATTGGCAAAATGTCCCATACAACAATTTGGCTAGTATTCCTCGATATATGTAAAATACAGGACAGATAGGAGAGATACTAACGAATCACAGTCAACCAAAACCTCAGTTTCGACTGACATCACTCATTCATGATAATAATGCTATATAACAGGGATGGCCAAACCGTGGCTCGAGAGCCACAAGCGGCTCTTTGACCGTCATTCTGCGGCCCGTGGAAATAATTATGTCTCCTGAGCTTTCTTTAAAAAAAATTTTAATACGTTCAGTATAGCTAAAACAATCATCAGTCAAGATTTTGAAAACAGTTACTATGTATGTGTGTGTACTTTGTAATTACTGAAACTACTACAAATTAACAGTTTAAAAAACTGCACACATGAGAATATACTGTATTCTTGCATACATGTATTAAATTTCTTAATATTTATACAAACATTTTTATATGAAAATGTAACAATAAAAACATGTGTGTAAATTGTGTTCATTATCTTGTGGCTCTCGAACATCTGAAATTTATGGTATGTGGCTTTTACATTAAGCCAGTTTGGCCACCATTGCTGCCCTTGTGATTTCATTACTAGTTTGAGAAAGTGGGTCACATATTCACATGGTTATTATTATTTATCGCTGCAAGTCACCTCTACCTTTCAGATTCTTGCACTAGTTAGCGCTCTCGGGCAGAGCCTGATAGACTTTGAGGTCAGATCCGTCTGAAAATAATGCTGTTCATTCCCGTTCAATGTTCATCATTTTGTCTTCATTATCAATTTTATTGTGTGACATTTATCATGGAGACCCGATTTAACTATGAATATTACAAAGATTAAAAAGGCAACTTAGGTAATATAAGACTTATGTGAGTTGTTATTATGGCTATTGTTGTGCAATTTGTCATTTCTGTACTGTTTTTCGTACTTGTAGATAAGTTGTTATCATTCTTATCGTTGTGAAATTGTGTCATTTTTGTGTTGCTCTTCATTTTTGTATGAGTCGTCATCATTGTTATTGTTATGAAATTTATCATTCGTGTGTTTGCGTTTCGTACCCAATGTCTTATGTAATTGTACTGTTGATATGATTACTAAAATGGTACGGTATGACACTGTGACAAGAAGACCTCGCATGAGTGAGGTCACGAATGTGATTTTAGACAAAGTGTTTCCCACTCTACCCATTGAAATTACACAGGAAATCAGTGATTCAAAGTGTCTTCAAAGAGATTCTTTGATAAGCTTTTTTTTTTTCTTTTTTGGAATCTCCTAACCGTTTTCTCTTGACACAGACAAAACAATGGAAAAGGAGACTGAGCCCGCTGAACCTATTGTCATTTTTGAGAGAAAACCCTCGAAATTCAAAATAATAATGTTCGTTACGCTATACACTGTCTGGTCGGTTATCCCATCATTAGAGAAATCTGAGCAGTTGTTTTTGACATTGGACCAAACAGGTTAGTTCTTGCTAAGTTTGTAGTCAACTACCAAAATGTATACTGGGGCCAGTTCAGTTCGACAATAAAACGGTTATTTTGGCGAAGCTCATACTAACCTAACCCCAACCGTGGCATTTACGAAAAATCCAATGTGGAAAAACAACAACAAAATAAATAACAACAGCAAAAGGTCAGATCCTCTCTCCCACTGCACCCCCTCTCCCTCACCTCCCGCTTAAAGAAAAACCGTAAAGAAATGTCGGCACCCGTGGACTTTCACGCGTAAATGATACTCCAACATTCAGAACACACAACAAATTACTCGGTTATTCTTTTGAGATATACCTTTTATTAATGGCCTTTACACTCGAACATTTTAAGATGCCTTGTTTCAGATCGAAATAAATTTCTTTCTCCTAATGGTGGAGTGAGATGAACACATACGTTATCTGAGACTACACAAAGCAAAAAAAAAAACAAAACAACACAAACTTGAAATTGGGCGGCAAAACATCAACAAATATAAAATCCATACAGTACGGAGCAAAGAACTTAACATGCTCTCGTTTTGTTTCTACAAGGGTGGGTATGCATATGGCTCGCATAGAGGGTTTGTAGGAGTTAAGAAGTTCTATTGAACCCTCCTGTGGCGAGACCTTGAACACCTTGTAGGCAGACCTGAGCTAAGCCTGTTCCAAGGCACTAAAGCCATACTACGAGATCACACGAGACTGTGGCTTTTGGATGTTTCGGCCGCAAAAGCCGAAAGGTTCTAATTCCGCTGACGTGTTCACTAAACAAACTGCCCAAATCGGCGCAATGGTGTTAGTTCCAAGGCTGTAATTTCGACACAAAGATGTATTTTTATAGTATCTCGCCCACTTTTAGCCCAAGACAAAATGGTGCCGTGGGCCTCCTTAAAGTCACCATTGGCCGTGTGCAAGTAAACAAGGTTAGCAGTTTCCAGTATTCTCACGGTACATCTCTATGAGATAATATTAAATACACCCATTTGTCGTATCAACAGCCAGGGGGTTAAGAAAAGCTCACAAAAAATTAGCCGGATGTCCAGGTTCCTGATGCTGAAACTCCGAACTATTTAGTCTTTTAGCATAAAGTCCATGTCTTAGTTCTTCCCCCTCCTCATCCCTCCGGTCCTGTTTTCGCTTGACAGCTGCATTTCCGGTAATGAATGAAGACGTCATTTCCTGCGGCATAGCGCCGTAACCTTGGTAACCATAGTGAGCGTCCGCCACAGCCGCCATGTTGTGCTGTGGGGTTCTGTTTAGGTGATTGGTGAATTGATAGACAGTGGGCGCGGCTGTCGTCAAGCAGATTTGTCGGCTACTGTGGTACAGGTTGTGGTTCAGGTATGGCCCTTGTTGAGGAGAACTGGGAAAATCACAGAGAGTAACTTTAGTGAAGTATGTATAGTAGATTTTTTGTCGGTGCATAAGAAAAAAAACAAACCGTCACTGCTCTCCGCTAATGCCAAAGACAACGAGTAATTTTTATACAGTTCTGAGATACTCTTTTCTTGTCATTTGGTGACTTTTGCAATCAAGATTCTATTGCATTATTACATTTTTCCTTTTGGCACATTTCTTTTTTTTATAATATTATCTGATAGTCCTCATGCTCAGCAATGCAGTGAACCGTCAGTTGCCCTTTGGGGTAAGTTTGATATAATATTGCAGAGCAATGACGAAATGTGCTCATGACACGCCGTGAGTAGTGTTTTAGTGTGATGCATAATAATTAGGCGGCGATTCAGCAGTCTGGTACCTACACCAGCCTTGTGTCTGGTTCACCCCTAACATTTCACACATGATTAAACCTTTGCTATATGTACCTTCTAAGATCCACTCCTGTCAACACGGGGTCTCGATCACGTGACGCACAGGCCCATGCTGATTGGTTATGTGACGCATCTTTGGTTACCATGGTACCTCGCAGTGCGGCATTGTTGGGCTGAAATTGCAAATTAAAAAATGAAAAATCAGGTGATATTGTGGTCACAAATTGAAACATAAAATAACTGGCATTGTTGAAATGTCAAGACGAGTTTGGTAATGTAGAAAATCATGACGGAAGACAGGATAAGAAAAGATAAGATACGATGAGATAAGATAAGATAATAAACACGTTATTACCCCATGAGAGAAATTCACATTTGGGAGCGTCCAGGAACAAATACACGGTTCACACCACAGACTAATAAAATACCCCGACTGGATGAGCCCATTGTGTGACGTCACAAAACAGCGAAAGGTCATGAACCATCCGCCACATTAGGTTTACCGTTGCGACCGACGCTTCAGCATAGCTACAATGCAACGGTCGCTAAAAGTCCATACGGTCATCATTTATAACAATAAAAAAAAAAAGGCAGCTGTAGACAATAAAATGAAAGGATAGGCAAGTTAATGCATTATTAATACATGTACAACCAATCTTGACAAATAAAAAGAAATTTCTACTGCAGATAGAACTAGAATCGGAATTTCCCCAGCGGCGGCCACGTTGGTTATACGGCCGCATCTCATTAACTTCCGTAAAAAAACGACACGGCCCGAAGCTTGTGTTTCCAGCCTAGTTGATTTATTAGTCTGTGGTACGCACATCTTTCGCGCCATTACATAAACATATCATAACTAAATGACAGGCATATAACATGAAGTAACATGGCTTAGAACCTTAGTAAAATGCACAGATCTGGATGTAATGTCTTGTTGATGCGAATTGCGGAGACTCCAAATACGATCTTCGGTATCTTTCTCTGTTATCTTTGATGTATATCTATATATATGTTTGGACAACTTGGAGCGGTCCTTCCCTATGCATAGAAAAACGGCTAAACGTAGAAAGTTCAAACTTTCTGTGCTCATTAGTTAAAAAATCTACTATGGAAATGTACTAACTGAATTTATGAAGTCATTTGTTTTGTTACCAGTTCCAATCATCTTTTTAAAACACCATTTTCAACATTTCCAAATAGGTTTTCCCCTGAGGCCGTGTTTTTGTTTAACAGTTTGGTCACCTAAGGCTCAGGGACCACATCACACTCAGGCTTCAAACTTTGCACAACAGCATATTATCAATGAGAAATTAACATGGGCTATATTAGAAATTATGAAATGTTCAGGCTTCTACATTTCGTTTTTCATTGTTTCGCCATCATTTAGATCTATTTCGAGTCATGGTTCGCCATTTTAAGGTTTCGTTATCACATCCTGCGATGTGTTCACTATCAAACACACTAACCCGTGCGCAAATCATGCTATTGTACGGGATGCGCAGGGTGTCAACTCACAAAGGCAGAGCAGTAAGACTTATTTAAAAACAAACAAACAAAAATAAAATATATAAATAGGAACAGGCAAGATGAAGCAGGTCCATAATAATCACCCAGAACTGAAACTAATATTCAAACCGATTTATCCCGGGCAGGGCCGGGGACCTCAGCTAGTCTATTATAATAAGTGAAGACTTTGAAACTTTGTGCTCTATAGGTATAAAAACGGCTGGATGTAAAATCGTGAAATTTTCTGTGCTCAGACAGAACGAGTATTACTAGGTTTTTACGATATCTGACTGCAGATTAAATATTGCAACGAATTTCTAAAAATAAAACTAAATATAGTTCATTTAATTTCTCCTAGCGTGTTTTCATTCTTTTTCACCGCCCGATATTTTTCGTTCCGCCATATCGTTTCGCTATTTTTATAAATCTAGCAAAGTTGCCAAAGTTCAAGCGTTCAGTTTGGTGCGTAGTGTTCTGGTGCGCATGAGTTCTGAAGCAAGACTGTAGTTTATTACTTTTATATGAGAGAGAGAGAGAGAGAGAGAGAAGGAGCACATCATTGTTTATTCCGGGCAATGCCCGGTAGGTCAATCTTGTAAAATATAAGTTTTACAGTTTCTGCTTTTCGCCCATGTTCACAGGTAAGCTACTCTGCAGTCTGCCCGTCTATGATTCGGTCTAATTCTATCATGGTTGTGTCCTTGATAACATCAAAGTAATCTACTGGTTATTTAACCAGTGGCGTAACGTGTGGGGGGGGGGGGGGCCACAAGGGCGTTTGCCCGGGCGCAAAAATTCTGAGGGTCGCAAAATTTCACAAGAAAAAATAAAGCAGTAAGCCTGTTGCTACTTGTACGTACGTACCCCGCATTAGGCGCGCATACATAAATTATACGTACATTGCGCTAACACATCCTTATCCACAACCCTAAATCTTATCGAATCCCTAACCCTGTCCCCTACCCTTTCAAGCATGAAACTGGAGGAAAACAATAAAGAAATCTGAAAGAATAATTAAATAAGGCTGTTTTTAGGAGTATTCGGGGGGGGGGGGGCTCTCTAGCTCTGGACTCACAGCGGATTTACTATACGTATACCTAGCGCAAAATACTTGGGGAACGTACGTACAGGTAACAACAATCAAACAGTAATAGTAAATTAAAAAAAAAAAATAAACGCGCCCTCCCCCTTACACAGAAAATCGCCCAGTGTTCGAACATTCTACACAATTTTTCAACATAAGAGAGCTGATAAACCTTACCATGTACCTTACCACCTATGATATTTATTTTTCTCGCTAATTACACCACTGTCCTCATGCAATTTTTGTTGGTGAATTACTTCCTGCCTGATAATAGCGTCATTTCCCCCTTTGAAGATACCGGAACCCAGGGAGTAGTATTTTAGAGTGATGCGTATAATAATTAGGCGCCCAGACAACAGTGTGGTGACTGCACCGGCCTTGGTACCTTTGTTTAGAATGACTGGACCCAACATCGATTTTCTCGGAGAAACATTTTCGAGTACGGTAGAAACGTTGGTTTTTTTTTTAATGACTTAATCTAATTATTATACAAACTGTGAAGAAGCAAACTCAAAACCGGGTTAAAGTCTAGTAAATGAAGATATAAGTTCCATAAGGTTTGCTGTGAAATATTATCCCCCTATACACAAAAATAGCATAAATCCAACAATTTTTCCTGAAAATCGATTTTCATTCCGCTTATTCTAAAACCATATGCACTTTAATCATCAGAAACAGTGGTTCTCAACATTTACGATGTCGGCCCCCAGAGAAGGGGGGGGGGGGATTTTAGAAGATGACTTGCGGGCAAATACAGGGCAATCACTGACTTGTTCAACAACATGAGTAGGTGGGTTTTATGAACAGAAGAGGCCTGTTTATTTTTTATTTTTTTTTTAAACTGCATTTGATAAAGAATACTTTCTGTTTTGTAATGAAACATCAAGCTGTCTAATGTCCTTAATACGGCTTTGAAACATTTCACATAAATTGTGTGTAGTCCCTGTCTTCTTGTCAAATGGGTCTGTTGGGTTTGGGTAGGGATCTGGGTGAGGGATGGGAGAAGGAGGTGGGGAGGGGGTGGTAAAAGGGGGGGGGGAGGTCAATGCAAGAAAATGTGGAGCCCCAGGAGGCGATTGCCCGAAAAAGATTGAGAACCACTGGTCTAAAGGGAGAACCGCTATTTTTACGGACAATTTTAAAAATGACGTAAAACACTCTTTGCCTTTGTATACTTGTCCACAGCATCGGTTCCGCTCCACTCCTCACCGCTATTGAGGCAATGAGAGTGTTCCGAACGTCATTTTCGGTAAAAACAGCGGAGCGGATGCCGTGGAAAAGACCACTTACATAGCATGAAGTTTGCACAAAGCCCTCGTGTTGGACACCGGCTGTCGGGCTTTGGTGTTGGAACACTGACTGGCTGTGGTTGCTGTTGTTGTTGTTGTAGAAGGGATGCTGCTGCTGTGGCTGTAGCTGCTGGGGCTGGTGTTGATGTGGATGTTGATGATGTTGTTGTTGCTGATGCTGTTGTTGTTGTAGGTGTGATCCTGAATAAGAAAACATCACTCCGTTGTCCCTTGCGCTGCAAAAAAAAATAAAAAAATTTAAAAATCATGTTACAATAGCAGTGATAAAGTGGGTTATGTTTTTTTTTCTTTTTTAAAAATGAGAACATATTTTCGTCACAGTTACCAAATTGTACTAACTTGCAGTAGTTTTATCACTTCCCTTCACCCGCCTATTATTTCATCTTCCTCCCCGCCTACGACCTCCATTCATTATTAAGATTTTTGCAGTATACTAGATTTGTACTATAATGTAAATTGCTTTATGCAATGAAGAGCTTTCAAATATAAATTGCCATATCCCTGAAAATAGCTGGTCCAATTTTCCCCATACCGTGACCAAACTTTTTCAAAGAAAACTTTATTTCTGAACTTTTAATCTTTCATATGATGTTATTTCAGCAATAAATACCAGATATGTAAAAATAGTAATAATACACTATATGTTTTCACGTAACATAACAAAGAGTTGGTAGATATAGGTACACGGTGATATAGAGGCAAGGTGTTTGCCTGTCACGCCGAAAGTACCGGGTTCGAATCCTGGTCTGCACAGGCATATCGGATTTAAAAATTTTTTCTCATTATTGTCCTACCCTTGATTCTATGGTAGGTAGGGTCGAACACCTAGTCATCTCGGATAAGGACGAAAAATCCGGAGGGCCCGTGAGCACGATGCGCACGTTACAGATATCTTGGAAATTGGAAATCGTGAAGAGCAGGCCGAACAGGCCGGTGCCCGGGCAAAATTCCAAAACACGAATTCCTGCCACAAGAAGAAGGAGAAGAAGAAGAAAAAAAAAACAAGATGAAAAGTGAGGTGTAAATGCCAAGGGCAGCAACCTCCTAAAATACGGACCTAAACCCGGTACAGATGACATTTAGAACCTTGCTGTTCGCGGATCACTACTGGTTTAGACATGAAACGACATGTTTATAACAAACGTGCAATATTGCCGCCTTGTGTACACATGCATAATATAACAAACAACAGTACAAATGGCATTGGGTAAAACATAGGTCATTCCAAGGCTATGAGTATGCCATGGAGTCACAAGACGTCAAATGCCAACAGAGAATAGAGAAACAATTGGCTAATGTGAAATGAGCAGATCGTTGGCGTATCTATAGCTTGTACGTTGTATTTGTGTAAGGCATGTAAATCGCAGCTGCTAGCGCTCCGTACATGTCAGTGGCGTCGCAAGGGTTGGGTTGGGGGAGTGTATGTGTGTTGGGCCGGAGGGGGGGGGGGAGATGATGGTAGGTATAAGGAGTTTTTCCATCCATGTACTGTGGGAGGTGGGGGTGGAGGGGCTCATAATTATAGTACCCTCTCTTTCTCTCACTTTCTGTGTCTTTCTCTCCCTCCCTCTCTCTCTCTCTCTCTCTCCCTTTACCTCTGTCTCATTTTCTCTCCCCATACCTATATATCTATCTCTCTCTCTTTCTCTCTCCCACTCTCTCTCTCTTTACTTCACCCCCCCCCCTGCTCTTTCCGTGTCTCATTGCCCCCCCCCCCCACCCACCCTTACCCCCCAAACCCAGTGCGACGATATTGATTAAATTCTGAGATTAAAGTAATAAAAATCAGAAAATCAATGTACATTTTCCAAAAATATTACAGCCGTTTCAAACTCCGTTGTTGGTGAAGATGATACCTTCAGATGGCATTCTCAAATAATCTGCCTTGAGGTGAAATTCAATCCATATTTTTTACTTCAGGTCAAAGAAACTTTGGTTTCTTATTCCCGATATAAAGTACATAGCGTTTTAAACCCTGTTTTCCATTCATGGAAGCCTGAATATTGATTTACATTCGCGGTTTCAAGTTAGGCTTAATAATAATCTAAAAAAAAAAAAATCTTAAGTTGGGTTTTCTTGTGTACGGAAAAGGAAGCTGAAATGCCAAAAGCCCTTCTAGTAGTGAAATAGAAAGAAGTTTTTTTTTTTTTTTCATAAGTAGGGAAATGCAGTTCCCGTACACAGTGGAAATACTCTTTCTTTTCATAAAGCTGGGTTTTCCTGGGTACGGAAACGGCAAACGGCAACGGAAACGTCAGAAACTCTACAAGTTGTGAAACAGAGAGAGTTTTTTTTCATAAGTACACAAACACCGTTTCAGTACACATGGAAATACTCTTTCTATCTACTACTTGTTGGATACGTAATAAATAGATAAATAAGTAAATAACTAATCGAATGAATAAATACATAAACATATAAAATAAATAAATAAATAAATAAATACAAGGACTCAAAATTTGTAAATTACAGGTAAATTCAAATCCTGAAGAACAAAAACAAACAAAAACGTTCAAAACTGCCAAGGATGTGCCAAATTCTAATCTTGAGAAATCTGAAAACGGGGCAATGAAAAGATAAATTGCACAATTTTTTTTAAAAATGGAATGCCATAGTCATCTGTTTTAATACTTGAATTTTTCTTCCATTGAACATACTCATGGCTATGGCTCTAATCTTACACACAGAAGGGGTTTTCAGATGAACCCAGTTCGTGTTACCAAGGAGGAGAGCCAGTGCAATGCCTGCACACTGGCACATTAGGCTTAGGCGTTCACCAACCGTGTCTGATAGGCCGATTAGTTGAAAGCTGACGTCATGATATTGAGTTTCAATAAGATTAAACTAGTTGGCTGGTGCGAAGTTTTACTGAAACTCGAGACATAGGATACCGAGACGGACTATTTCCTTCTTTCAATATATGTCCACAACTTGCGCGCGTATAAACACGGTGAGTACCACTCAAAGAGCTCTTTGGTACTAGTCTTTTTCGTTCAATTATGAAGGGATGCGGTGCGAATTGTTGCATTGCTGACATGGATGATACGCGAGCAAGTCGACGGACGGAATCTCGCGAATTGAACAGTCTCGGTATCCTGTGCCTCGGCTGAAACTCATGGTATTTTTGTGCGCAACTAAGCAAAGATTAATTCTGCACACAGATAGTTAACGGCATTCCGAGACAGGTTGTTGCAAGAGGAGGGGAGTCATTACAAAGCCAAATAGAGAAAACTCTGAGAGGTCTTCAGTGTTCATCTACAGTTTATACCGTCCCTTAACAACAGCATTCAGACTAGCCCAGCCTGCCTTCTTCCAAACCAGAACCAATTCGCCAACATTGCACAATTCAAAAGAAACAAAAATAATTTGAACATTTACTCTGCTCCAAGGCTATAAAGTTTTTACTTGTCTCAGTTTGCCCTCAATTTGTGAATGTCAAATGTTACATCTAAACTCGTCTCATTATTGACCCATGGCATTTAAGTGTCTCAAATATTTAAGATCACCTCTTGTGCAACGACAAACTTTTGCCCTGCCACGACAAAATAACCTATAAAGGGGTCGTCATAACACAGACTAATAAAATACCCAGACTGGATGATCCTATTGTGTGACGTCACAAAACAGTGAAAGGTCATGAACCATCCGCCACATTAGGTTTACGGTAACGACCGACGCTTCAGCATAGCTACAATTTTGAATGACATCATTTTGACGCGCCTACTGAGCGCGGAAGTTTGGTTACGCACCATGAAATTACTACATGTACAACCAATCTTGACAAATAAAAAGAAATTCCTACTGCAGATAGAACTAGAATCGGAATTTCCCGAGCGGCGGCCATGTTGGTTATACGGCCGCCGCTTGCGAAATTCCGTAAAAAACGACACAGCCCGAAGCTCGTGTTTCCAGTCTAGTTAATTTATTAGTCTGTGCCTCATACCAAGCCCAGAACGGCACATTCAGCTGCTGGCACAGCAGTGCACATCATATTTTGCTATATTATGTTCTTAGTAAATCCGGGAAGACCCTATCACACTAAACCTGGTCAGATACGTTTTAACATGATATTATGAAAGCGTATCCTTCTGACTGAGCTATATTACTTCTAATTTTATACGGCTGACCATTTCTCTTGGTCATCGCAAAACCGTCAATAGAGACAGACACTGAAAGACAGAGGATGGAAGGGCGGACGGACAGGCAGATAGATAGATAGATAGATAGATAGATAGATAGATAGATAGATATGATAGATAGATAGATAGATAGATAGATAGATAGATAGATAGATAGATAGATAGATAGATAGATAGATAGATAGATAGATAGATAGATAGATAGATAGATAGATAGATAGATAGATAGATAGATAGATAGATAGATAGAATGTCATGAGAACGTAGACAAAATACGAAGTATCTAAAATTTCGTTTTGGAAGCATACCCTCCTTCTTCAGAGAACAGTCAGTCTCAGTGTTTGTACAGTGAAAGAAAAAAAAATGCTTGGAATCCTTTTAGAAGGTTGTACTTTGATTTCAGGAAGTACACAAGGTGTTTAGTTAACAGCTTGTCTTTGATTTTGATACCCTAGTGACAGATGCCGAGTGCAGGGAAGGCATGTGTCTGCATGGGCGTAGCCTGAAGTATTATGTGAGGGGGACAAGAGGGCGTTTCAAGCTGAAGATGATGGTAGTTCCCATGACAAGTTTACAGTTTTGATTTAGGACTGTTTTTTTTTCTTGGGGGGGGGGGGAGAGAAAGTGTGTTGCTGTGTGTGTGTGTGTGTGTGTTAGAGAGAGGTAGAAGGACAAACAGATAGACAGATATACGGGCAAACGGAGAGGAGCCACAGAGAGAGGGGGCGTAAAAAGTGACAGAGAAGAGAGAGCGGTCAGGAGAAGGGAGGTGAGAGAAAGAGGCAGAGAGGGGGAGAGAGAGGGAGACAGAGAGAAGGAGGGAGAGAGTGAGAGACAGACATACAGACAGAGACAGGGACAGAGAGATAGAGGGAGAAAGACAGACAGACACAGAGAGAGAGGAAGAGTGGCAGCATAAATGTAAATATAATTGCTTATATTTTTCTTTTCTCCCAATGAAAGAATATTTGGAGCCTAAGGGAGCAGTTATCTAAAAAAAAAGATTGAGAACCGCTGCTCTACTATGACACTGTGAAGCATATCACTTAGACCTTACAACGAGACAAGACGAGACTGTCCCAGCTGAAAGCATTGGAGCCCGTTTAGTTTTTTAGGGGCCCTTGGTATTTTTACACTATACACTAGATCAGGTATGTCAAACTGAAAGTTCCCGAAGGGCCACATGGGTCACATTATGTCATCATGGGGGCCACACAGGGCAAATATTTGCTCACAGTACAACTAATTGAAGTCACTGAATAAAATTTACTGCAGGGTATTTTGTTGCTTAGTATGCACATACAATATGTATACGAATGTTTTAGCAGCATTCATGAATACAAACTAATAAAATAGTTTGATCAAAAAAATTAAGGACATAGTATTTTCGTATTTTGCAACAGCAACAAAAACATAGTTGAAAGAACACAACAGTTTAAAACTGAAACATTTATTTGCTACTATTCAAAAGGTTTTAGTGTTTTGGCCTGAGGTTTGACATCTTTTTTGGCTGACAATTTTTGGTATGTCCGCCTAAAGTGTCTGTGCAGTTCCGACTTTGATCAAAGATGTCAATGCTAACTAGTTAGCCTTGTTCTCTGAGAGGTTTTTGTTGATTTCATGAAAGAAAATAGCTGTTCACACACATAGGTAGAACCAAACATTGCCATTTATATTACGAAAAAATATGATAAAATATATAAAATTTATATTACGAAAATAAAATGTGCTCGCACTGTAGAAGCCTTTACGGGGGCCGCAACTTTGCTTTTAAAGGGCCGCATGCGGCGAAAAAGCGAGAGAGAGAAAGCTGGGATACAAGAGACAGATAGAGAATAGTACAGAGAGAGAGACAGGCAGACAGACAGATAAACATACAGAGAGAGAGAGAGAGAGAGAGAGAGAGAGAGAGAGAGAGAGAGAGAGAGAGAGAGAGAGAGACAGAGACGGAAACAAAGGATGGATTCAGACTGGAAGAGACATCAACACAGCTTATCAATTTCTCCTATTTCTGTATCTCCCATGACCTTAATTTCATCGCTATCTCACGCTACATACTAAGATTTTTGTATTCATAATATGATTGTGTTTGCGAACATCGATTACAACACTCGATATTCTTGTCCATTCACATACACGAGCAAGTTATTCACTTCGTGAGACAAAGGGTGTCCGTATTTTGGCAGATAGTTTTTAGATAAATCGATTCCCTAATATTTGAATAGTGAGACCCCATGTGTTTGTTTGATATAGCATACATGTATAACGTTGGTAACATTTACATGTTATAGCACGGAATTAAATCATCGCTTTTCTCCACTACTAAGCAGAATTGTTTCGGCTTTTCGAGTGCACACGTAGTGTCTCGTGCTATACAGTAGATGTCATTTTTTGCAAAAAGTGAAGTTGCCAAGAAAATCAGCTTAACGAGGTTCCAACAGCCGACCGACGATTTATTTTTTCATTCATGTTCACCACATACATATATATGAGAGAGAGAGAGAGAGAGAGAGAGAGAGAGAGAGAGAGAGAGAGAGAGAGAGAGAGAGAGAGAGAGAGAGAGAGAGAGAGAGAGAGAGAGAGAGAGACAGATATAGATATATCTATCTATCTTTCTCTTCGTTTCTGTTTTTCTTTCTCTTTCTCTCGCCGTCTTTTTCTCTCTCTGCCTCTCTACCCCCCCCCTCTTATTTTCTCTCTATTTCTCATTCTCCCTGTCTCTCTCTTTTTCACTCTTTCTTTTTCTCTCTCTTTCACTCCTTTTCCCCCTCTCTCTTTTTCTCTTCTCTCTGCCTCTCTCTCTCTCTCTCTCTCTCTCACACACACACATATTTAACTACCTGTTCCTACTTCCGTGCCTTACCTTGTCCCAGCCATCACCTGAGAGCGCATACAGGCGTTGTTGATGCCATTTTGGGTCACTTCATTTAGCATTCTGATGGGTGAGTGATCCAGCGAGTCATCTTCGCTGCTATAGCAATCACTTTGACTATCGTAATCTGAGAATGTAACAGAAATCTTCAATTTAGCGAATTTAGCGATTTCACATTAGTCCGCAGTAAACCAGTGTGTGTGGTGTTTTACTAAAATTTTAAAGTATATAATACGAAACATAAAATTATGTCCTTGAGAACTGAAATTGTTATCATCTGTCTGTCTGTCTGTCTGTCTGTCTGTCTGTCTGTCTGTCTGTCTGTCCATCCATCCGTCCTTTCGTCCGCCAGCCTGTCTGTCTGCCTGACTATCTGTCTGGTCTTCTCCGCCTATGACGTGCCTTTTTCTTTTGTTTATTTTTTGTGTTGTTTTTGTTCTGTTTATAATATTACCATCTCTCTAACCATTTGAATACTTCATAAATCATTAATTTTTATTGACATTAACATCTGCATAACCGACTCCATAGACTTGAATAGTCAGTCTATCTATTAACAGTCTACTGTCTGTGTTACATAGTCTCCGCCTTTCTTTTAATAACTTCTCATCTCCACCTAACTGTACTATCGGAACTTACAATTCCATGATTTAGACACACAGACAGACAGGAAGGCAGGCACACAGACATACATACAGACAGACAGACAGACAGACAGACGTGTGAGTGCGTTGGTCCTTCTCTGAACGTACCAAAAAATGTATCTCCTCTCAGCAAACACCCAGCTGACACACTATGGCTACCTCCCCCACTGTTTCTACCACCACCGCCACCATCCCCACCACCACCACCACCACGGTTGCCCCTGTCTGCACTCCAGCATGATGTAAAAGATTCTCTGACGAGAGCAGGGTCAGGCAAAATGGCGTCATCCATGACGTCACCTGGGAGTGAATGGACGAAAGTAGAAAAACGAATAAAGAAAGAAAGAAGGAAAGAGTAGTTGAACAACAAATAGATAAATAAATAAATAAATAATAGAAATAAACACAAATGACATCGTATTTATGAACTGGCCCCAATTTAAAATCGCTTAAGTGCCAAAAGATAATTCTACAGGAAAGGGGGAAAAAAAGACTAAAAAAACGTTTTATTTGAAATTTTTATAATTTCTTATCTTATACACATCTGAAATTTGTATGGCATTCATTTCTTACATGTCTGAATTTTGTGTCGTATTCGGAGGCTCATATACAACTTTGCAGCAGTGTACCCCCAATACCCCTGATTGAATAGGGAAAAAAAATGGATGGATTTGTGACCAGGGGAAATAAATCTGATCCTTCCTCATTTACGCCTGGCACGTTACATTGTCTCCCTTGTACTGTCTTTAAATGTCTTTTTAAATAATGTGTGATACGCACAAATTAAATGATCAGGAAATATCAAGATATTTATGGTGTGTGTGAGGAGAGAGAAAGAAAGAGAGAGAGAGAGAGAAAGAGAGAGAGAGGAGAGATAGAGAGAGGGAGAGAGAGAAAGAGAGAGAGAGAGAGAGAGAGAGGAGGGATTAGAGATAGAGAGAAAGAGAGAGAGAGGAGAGATAGAGAGAGGGAGAGAGAGAGAAAGAGAGAGAGAGAGACGGAAAGAGAGAGAGAGGGAAAGAGAGAGAGAGGGAAAGAGATATGTTTACGTATATATAGAGAGAGGGGGGAGCGACCCAGAGAGAGAGAGAGAGAGAGAGAGAGAGAGAGAGAGAGAGAGAGAGAGAGAGAAAGAGAGACATGCAAAATTTGAGAGTGTGATAAAAAAAAATAAAAAATCATTAAACAGGTCAAGAGGATGGACGAAGAATGCAAGGCTTAGGGAAGAGGCTAAAGATGAAAAAAAGAGTTTGAATTTGGAGAAAGCACATCGGCCTGATAAATGTCACACTGTGCTAGGCAGAAGCAAAACTAGAGACAGAATATAACAGAACGATAGGACAGAGGGAGATCCTTCCAGAAACGAACAGAGAGGGAGAGAAAAGAAAAAAAACAACAGCAACTTGAAAAATCCTTACTGTCCGCTATTTCTCCTTTGATAACTTTTAGGAATTCGCTAGCTCGCTCATCACTGTGTAGTGTTTCAATAAGGTACAGAACGTAGTCGTCAAACATGAGATGTAGAAGGTGGAAGGAACCTAAAGAGAGATCACACATGTTTGAATTATTGCTGTTTTGAAGACAGCACTTTTCGAACTTGTCTCGTATAGATGTAATCGTGCATGAAATTTATTCAACTTTATGGGAATGAAAATGGCAGAAAGGTGATTTCAACGTTATCTTAGTTCTTGTTTATACTACCTCTATTTTCTGAGAACCTGGAGACATTTTAGTATGTAGAAAAGGTGTAACAAATGCACACTTTGAAACTTACAATCACTTATAAAGCTGTTTCACAGTTACGATTTGTTCCAACTTCTTATGATAATACTAAAGCCGCATACATCCAATGACGAATTTCTTCAGTAGTGTAAAAGTGGAATTGGAACGAACAAGAACTGAGGACTCCATAAGACGGAGATTCCGTCATAGAATCACATGAGTTTCAGAAGTGTTTATCTTTTTTTTGCTGAGGCTTATTTTGAAAAATTCAGGAAGAATTCCAAGGTAAGATTAATTTTCTGTCTATTTCTAATTGCAGTTTTAAATAATGAAGATTTCTAACCTTTTTTTTTTATTGTTGTTGTTGTTAATATTAATAACTATTAAGGTCGTGGCCGCTTTAAGTTAGTTAATTCATAAAAAAGAAGAAAAAAACCTCTGTATTGAACTAGGCTCTAAACTATTGACCAGATTAGAATAGACCTCTTTTCATCTTAAGATTGAAAAAGTTTGTGTTTTTTTTTTTTTTTGTAAATTTTTTTTTTCTACTTTACGGAATTGTGTACAAATATACCAATGAAATGAAAGTGAGCTGAATAAATATGTTAATAAATCGAGAAATAAAATCAAACTATTGATAAAGTAAGCTAAGATAAGAATCACTTTACTATCCCATGAGGGAATTTCTCTTTCGCAGGGCGTTGAAGAGCACATAGTACATGGTACACACATAATTATTCAGCATCACATGCACTCCATAAACATTATTATCCTAACATTATAACAGGCATGATATTACATGAAGTAAGGAACTTTAGTAAAATATGGCACACAGTCTGGAATCGGTAAATCGATCTATGTGGTGACATGGGGCCTTCAGTAAGGCTTGCTTATTTTGTTATTTCATTAAATTTGTATGCACAAACCACAATGAAAACAGCACAAAATAAATCATGATAACAGTACGGAAATAAGAGAGCCTTACCGAAGCTGGGGGCGCTGTGTAAGGTCATGTCACGAATGACTCGGGTTCCGAAACATGACCACATTAACAGAAACTGGCGTGCAATACTTTTGAGTGACCCGGTTCTCTTCTGACTGGCCTGAAATAGAATTTTATTTATTACATTATTATATTATGTGTTGTTGTTTTTTTTACGCTAATTAAATCTTCACTGTTTACGTGCTTGTGCTCTCAGTGCTATTATATGTCATCATGATGATTTAACAATTATGTCAGATTCCATTCCCTGACTGAAGTAATTTCAATGTGGAATTTTTTACATTTTTTTTTTTTTTTAAATTTCCACCACGAGCATAATTCAACTGAAATTTCCAATAGGTGTCGGTAAATCTCTTTTTCTCTTTTTCGAGACAAATTAGCAATTGAAACTGAGGGTTTAGAAATGTGTCATTAACCTTGGTGGAACAAAAGTAATGTAATAGTAATGAAGCAAATGGAAACTGTTTCGCCACTATGTAAAGAGGTTTCTATACCACTGCACTGACGTACTTTGATCACACAGCACTGTACCATGTTGTCTAGCCAGTCTACATAGGCTTCCATTGGCGCCTGCTCGTCTAGTAGTTTCTCAAACTCTGTACACACTGGGGATAGATAGATAGATAGATAGATAGATAGATAGATAGATAGATAGATAGATAGATAGATAGATAGATAGATAGATAGATAGATAGATAGATAGATAGATAGATAGATAGAAGGAGAGAGCCGGAAAGACAGACACGTAGAGAAATCCTTTAACCCATGACAAAGAAGTCCGTGGATATTATGGATACAGCGCCACTTAAGCAGAACGGATTGATAGAAAACAGCCTGGGTGGACAGATTAATAACACTTACATTCAACAATAACCATGTGATCACGCTCAGTGTAATGGTCCATGGTGTATAGAGTTTGTTTGACGATACTATTGAGGTCAATGTTCAGCCAATCAGCGAGAAGCTGGGTCATGATGACAGGGGAGTTCACTACAGTACGAGAGGCTTGGACTAAATGGTTGAGTGACATTTGGCGACGTAAGACCTGGGAGAATCGTCGGGACACTGAGGAAAAAAAATCGATACCGTAATTATTTTGGGGTCTGAAAATTATGAGTTTAAGGAATTACGTATTTTAATTCAAGACATTTCTTTAACAACAGAGAATAGCCGTAGTACCACTACTTTTACTACCTCTACTACATGTACTAATACTACTAATACTACTAATACTACTAATAATAATTATAGTAATGACAGCAAAATGTTTGATATTTATTGTTCACAAAAAATAAGTATAACAATTAACAAGAATTTACTGTGTTAGAAATTATTTAGAAAAAGTCCCTTTTATTGGAAAGTACATGTATTTCTTAATATGCAATAATAGAAACCCAAGTAATTTTTTACAAGACCTATTGGCGCTCATACAGTTGGAATTTGCTTGAAATTTTACAGGTGCCTTCCTTTTGACCCGTAGAATGTTCTTTTTTTAGATTTAGAGATTTGAAATGGTGGGGAATCATTTTTTTAAAATTTGCTTTGTGTCGTTAATTTCGTCCCCAATTTCCCCGGGCAGGGCCGGACGTCCTGGTCAGCCTTGAACATTATTAATTATGTGATTACCTGAGAATAAGCGTTTTAGATCGTGAAACATTTCAACAGCAGTCTATCAACATAGGCCATACAATTTCTTTGATTCTGAAAACAAGAACTTTTTCTAGAATACTTAGAAACTTTTGATAATCTTGGCTTTCCCATAATAATATTAATACCGACTTGCATGGTTTAAGAAATGGAAGAAGAAGAAAACAGACATTAAAGTATACAGAATTCTAATTTTAGTACTGTCAACATACACACAAGAAAAAAAAATACAAACAAAACTTTGACGAATGATGAACGAACGAATTTTTTAAAGAGATCAGATTGAGAAGTTTCACAAAGAAATGACTCACAATCAATTTTGACAGCTTGAAGAGTATTTGGCAATCCTTCTAGTGCCAATTTCAACCATTCCTCCAGTTGTCGGGCAAATGTCCGTATCACTTGGGTTAGGCTGGAAACAAATAGACAAAACTTGGCTAGTGGGCGCTTAAATTTTGAAAGGATTAATATAGTCCATATTTCCACAACCCAGAGACTGACAATACGATTTTTTAATTATAAACACACCAGCTATAATGGAAACACATAGATGAAACTTGGTTGGTGAGCGTTTAAATTCCGAAAGAATATGTTCCACGTTTCCACACGCATAGACTGACAATAAGATTTTTTCATTGTAAATACACCAACTATAATGAATTTATTATCCCAGGCCTCTTGTCAAACCTTAAGGTATTGGCACAACTACAGAAGACAATGCTTTTTCGTTGTTGTTGTTGTTATTTTTGCTAGATAATTATGCACTGAACTTCCCGGGGGAATTTCATTGTTTCTATCGACTGGGGGGAGATGGTTACAGTATTTTTAATTTTATTCTTATAACCAAACAAAAATGAGAAATACATTTTCAAGTACAAATATTTTAGCCATCTCTTATAAAATTGGGTCCTTTGTCGGGTTTCAGCAATACACGGGCGATAAACATTTTCGTGATATTCATTATAACTTTCTTTTCTTCTTTCGATCAAGTTTTTTTTTTTTTTTTCGCCAAATACACTCTTTGCCTAGTATCAAACGAACACAATTCATACCTGTCAGGTAGGGCCTGTAATACAGTAGGCATGAGAACCCCTGCCACTGCTTTGTACAGAATTGAATCACAGACCCCGATCAGCTTGACAACGACGTCATTCCCCAGAATAGGTATGATATGGGTTGGCATGCCTTGCCAGAAATGCAGCAAAAAGTTTTGAACCTGCAATAGCAATAGGGCACCTCCATGAAAGTCGTCCAATTAAGGTCAAAATTTCAAACACAGAATAATTTTATCTATTTAACTGGTAGTCAATGCTAATTCGATGTCTCAATGATGGCATTCCAGAATAAACAATAATAATAATAATAATAATATATTGCATTTATATAGCGCCCAACCCCGTCGATGACAAGCTCTGGGCGCTTTAACAAACTCTTACACACACACACACACACGCATACACAAAAGAAATTCAAAAATATTTACTATTGTTGCTGCCGAAAAACACCTAGCCTAGTTTGTCTGAAAGAAATGGGTCTTCAGATGGCGTTTGAAAGAACCAATGTCATTAATTTCCCTGGTTGTCTTTGGAAGAGTGTTCCAGATGGTAGGGCCAAGAAATGAAAAGGACTTTTCTCCTACAGTGGACAGATTCATTTTAGGTACTTTCAATTTTGTAGTGTCAGATGATGATCTTAGTTGACGAGATGGAACATAGTAATCAGTTAAATCAACTAGGTACGATGGAGCAGTATTATTGACACATTTGTGACAAATGGATGACAATTTGTACATTATTCTTTTCTCGACTGGCAGCCAGTGCAAACTCTGCAGAAGTGGCAGTGCTGAATCTCTTTTCTTTTTCTCCAAAACAAGTCTCGCTGCATTGTTTTGAGCAATTTGGAGTTTTCTAATATTTTTTTGTGAAATTCCAGCCAAAAGGGAGTTGCAATAGTCAAGCTTTGAAAGTACAAAAGAATTTACTAAAACAGCCGCAGTTTCAGTTGAAATAAGATGTCTGATTTTACCAATTTTCCAGATTTCCATGTATAGAATACGAATGAGGTGACTAACCTGAGATGACATAGAAAGATTTGAATCAATGTAAACCCCTAGGTTTTTTACTTTTTTTGAAATTTCTATTGAATTAGTGCCAATTATCATCTCAGTTCTGTCCACTTCTTGCAGAACCCGCTCACGGCCTAATAAAATAACCTCAGTTTTATCCTCATTTAGTGCCAGTTTGTTTTGGTTCATCCAGCTTTTAATTTCTGTTATACAGTTTCCAGCCTGCTGCAGAAGGCTGTCAACATCGCATGGCAAGGCAGAACTGTAGAGCTGGGTATCATCAGCATAGAAATGATATTGTAAATTAAATTTCTTTATTTCATGTACAAGTGGAATAGTATAGATAGTAAACAAAATAGGACCAAGCACTGAGCCTTGAATCCACCTCCCAAAAATAATAATTTTCAGATATAAAGATGGTTACTAATAAAATGTTAATGCTTTTAAGCATTATTTAGTGGTCTGTTTGTTTATTCAAAAGAAGGTCCAATGAATGCACAACGACATATCACCTCACTGCTTATTTGTTCTGTCACTATTTTCTGAAAAACTGGAGATCTTCTAGTATGTAGACGAGGTATAATAAATGCATACCATGACACTTTTTTAAAATGCGTTCTGGCAATTATCACGCTCTGTCACAATTCTGATTTATTCTAACTAATTATCATGATAACTAAAACCGCAAAATGCTTATCACTGAATTTGTCTGTTGTATAAAAAGAGAAGTTGGAACAAACAAGAACTAAGGTCCCGACTTGTAGATTTTTAAACAGATTTCTTGGAACTCAGAATATCAGCTCTCAACTAACAATACGTTGTTCTTGATTATAAAAGAAAATTATTGTAGCTCGCAGGTTTCAGTGATATAGTAGATAAAAGTGTTCGTCTCTAAAGTGATGTACTTTTCATATCATTTCATGACTATCTCCTTTCCCTCTCCCTTCATTCTGGGGAGGGAGGGATGTTTGGGACGGGAGTGGAGGGGATCACATTCAGTATAGGTAAGCCCACCATGTTTCTTCGTATCGTGTTCCGAATACAAAGCAAGTATCGCGGAACCATTAATAGTTGTGAACCCTAATGAGTATGCTTTATTGTACTTCATTTTATTCATTAAAAAAAAGTCTGTTTTACGGTTATTGCGATTATGCATTATATTTCTGTGTCCATTTTTAATTACTAAATTGTTAATTTAATGTACATTCACTTGTTTTTGCTTTATGTGTACACTATGCAATTTCGTATATATTACCTGTAATGATATTTACATATTTTATTATTTCAATCCTGTACCTTCGAAATTCTCTGCGAACAAAATTCATATCTAATGCGTCAAAGTGCCAATCAAATCATTCTTACCTCATCAAAATTAGCCCTGATTACAGTATCAAGTATCCTTTGACAGTGGGTACGATACATCATTAAAAACGTGACCACCTGAAAAATAATGACAGAGCGTTTTCTTGACCAGTATCCAATTTCATAACTTTGTTAAAATGAATAATTAAGTAATGAGTATGGCCTATTTCGGATTGGTCTTCTTTTTTCCTCCCTCCTCGTATCTTCTCTTACTGGCATCCACTGGCCCAACTCCTAAAGTTTAGAAGTCTTCATGTTCCTAAGTCCGATTGTATAATGACTTCTTATCGTGTTAATAATCAATAATTTCCTCACAAGCATGCCAAAAGCAAACACAGTAATATACACCCACAGAATAACACTATTATTATAGACACAACAATGCCCTCATACAGTACCTTATGTTCCTCAATATCTGAAGGAAGTTTGATAACACTGACATCAGGGAACACAGGCAGTAATGTCCCCAGTTTTGATCGAGGCGAATAGGCTACCACCTGGCGGAAACAGAATAGATTGTAAAGTTACAAAACATGACATGGTATAGAAAAAATAATATTCGCAATCCACCCCACATAGTTATAAAACGAGAAAAAGTGGACATCATCGAAATTTGTATTTGTATTTGTATTTGTATAACTCTTTAATCCCATTTGGGAAATTTGCCTTTGTGCCATGGCACCCCAGTTACAACTGGAGCAGGCACGTCGTCGCCACAGTGCAGCGCCGGCCGGCGTTTTTTTTTTTTTAATGGTGGGGGGGGGGGGGTGGGGGTGAGGGAGAGTGGGTGGTAGGGATGAATTTTATTTAATTTTGCCCGGGCAGCGGCCTGTTCGGCCTGCTCTTTACGATTTCCAACTGCCAAGGTATCTTTAACGTGCGCAACGTGCACACGGGCCCTCCGGGTTTTCGTCCTTATCCGAGAAGACTAGGTACTCGATCCTACCCCTCAATAGGATCAGGGACATGAAAATATGAGAAAAATCCCAAGCTTCCAACATGCCTGCACCGGCCGGGTTTAGAACCCGGGACCCTTGGCATGAGAGGCGAGCACCTTGCCTCTAGACCACCTGATGATGACAGTTATGATGTTATGTTATACATGTACTATCATTTCATCTTGCAATTTGTATTTCATGTTTTTTTTTTTTTTTTTTTATTGTTGTTTTTTACCCAGGGTGGGAGAAGGGCAGATGGTTAATGTTAATTCCGTTGTTAATTTCTTTAACAGACCACTATTTATCTGGATTATCACTTGAGGATTTTGTTCCCGTATTCATATGTTCATCTAATTTTCAATTGCACTGTTGTTTCAGTTACATAGAAATGGCTGTTCATAAATACACTGAAGTCACTTCTAAGAAATGTCTTCGGAAAAATTCATGACCGAGAAGTATAATAAATCATACCTGTTTTGTTGTGTCTTTCTTGCCTTCACTTGACCTGAGTATCAGATTTAAAAAAATACAAACAACTAATGAATAAATAAATAAAAAAAAAAGTAAGATGAAATAACATAACGATATTACTGAAATGGAATGAATGCTAACTCACCTAATTTACACACTGAATTTAAAAAATGACGTAACAAGAAAAGATGAAAAAAAACCGGCGATGTGTGTGCAAATCCCTGCGAAAAATTAAAGCAGAACTAAAACTTTTGGTACAACTAGACTACGGAAGATCTTCAGACGAGGAGTTTGGGTTTGAGTTTGAGTTTCACATCGTGTACGATAACTGTTACTTTGTGACTGTCACGGTCTTGTTTTGGGGTACTTTATTTATGTTTGGTAGTTGGAACTTCCTCACTTTCAATTTCACAAATAGAATTAAACAAGTCCGTATAAACTGTATTACAATGGTGAAATTCTCAAAAGTTGTTTTGTATAGATCTGAAAAGAATTTTGTAAATACGTATAAATGTTTTTAAATGAAGTTGTAGACCTTAGCCTCTTTCAGAAAGAACAAGATGCACTGAGGGTCCACGACAGAAAAAAAAATATCCTTCATAGATCTGCAGGCATAGCGCTTTCCTCGAATATGCATGAAAATCCATACATTACCAGTTGCATTTTGCGTTATTGATAGTTGTCAAATGCGCGTCACGTAGTCGAGGGAATCTTCCCCCCTGAGTAAATGTTTAGAGAAGTGATCAATAAACACTCTCACCAGAGGAGGAGAATCAGCACTAAACAAATAAATAGTTTTAAATTTAAAACTGCAAGACTCCACTCAACTCACGTTTGCACAGCTTTGGCAGAGTACATAACCTCGTAGTAGTTTGAACTCTCTCGCACGCCGATTCCATAGTAATGGTACCTGGTCATAGGACAAAAGGAAAACGATGTGTGATTATTTTTATTTCTGTGCATGTCTTATTTAATATTTGTGAAGATGTCACTGTAGTCATCACTGTGGCTGATTGAAAATTATATTACTTTAACTGGTCACAAGATTTCTTTCAACATGCATTAGTTTAGAGATCTTCCTCTCTCAAGGTGAACATTTCTTTTCTTAACCAATCCGTTACTTCCATTTACTGGAAAAGCAAAGTGAGAATACAATGGATATCATTAAATATGCAAAGGTGGGGTTTGTTTGCGCAGAAACAGAAAATATCTGGATAAAGTTTAGAGTTGTGATGAAGTTTGGCTAGTTGGTGAGAGGCCACAGTAGCCCTACAATATTATAATACTTTCGTAACCTGGTCGTTGTCTGGTCACTCACTCACTCACTCACACACACGTAGGCGCGCACACACATACACGCACGCATGCATGCACGCACTTAATCACTCACTTGCACATACACGCACGCACACGCGCACAAACAGCACACACAAAACACACAAACAAACTAACAAACAAATAGAAATGTGCAATATTTTGACATCGTAGCCCAATAGCCACAGCAAATAAAACAAAAACATCAGGTCAAGATTCTACATTCAGTGACCACAATTATAAAAAAAGGAGACCAGACCACGTACTTCGACTGACCCCTGGTTCCCAGTCTTCTTGTAGTGATTTGTGGAAATTGTTGACGAATGATCTGTAGAGATGGAAAAAAAGGTAGAGTGACTGTTCTTCATCGTAAACACGGTTATCAGTGGCGGACCTACATTTTTGGGGTCCCTGAACTTTGAACTCCCTTGGCAACCAGCAACAATAGGACAACATCCAAAATTCACTCATTAGAGTGAGTTTCTCCAGGGCCCACTCTGGATCAGGGGTCCTGAAGCTTTAACTTCATTCATTTCATGGTCGATCCGTCACTGGCTGTTATAATTAAACTATCAAAATCTTTCCCTCATGACATATTACTCCTATTCCATAGAATTTGAAAGACTTGGTGGTTATTAAAGAAGAAAAAAAAGTGCCACGGTAATAAACTGGATTTATTTATAAAACCAAAAATGATTTGTTGGTGAAAAAAGGCCGTTACTCACCTCAAGCGTTTTGCGTTAGGGCGCGTTCGTATACGTTCCCATTCCTAACCCGCCCTTACTCTTAACCCTAAATCTTATCGAATCCCTAACCCTGGCCCCTACACTTTCAACCAAAAAACAGGATGAAAACAAAAAGAAAATCGGAAATAATAATTAACCATAATTAATTAAGGGTGTTGTTCCTGAGCATTTCCGGAGGAGCTTTCTAGCCCTAGAGTCGCAAAAGACTTTAAAGACCTAGTGCAAAAAAACAAAAAAAAAAACGTTGCAGAGAGTAAGTACTTGTAACAACATTCTTTACAAACAAAGTCGACATGCTTTCATCGCAAACATTTGAAGTACATAGAACAGAAATAGGATGAAACTGTTAGACTATTTCGAATAATTTTTGCAAAATATCGACACCGCCCGCTCGAAGCATTTCTTGAAATCTAGCATCAGCCCGACAGTGTGTAAATGAGTTTGCAAAATTTCGGTAACTAAATGAACTTGTGCTGAAGAAAAAACAATTTGTAGAAAAATGAGAATTTCCCTCAAGTGTACATGTGAAAGTCGATTTTTGATGCAACATTTGATAAAATTACAGGATATTTATACATTTTTTAAAACTACTATTTATATTGTAATTTTGCAATTATGCTTTCAACAAACGCCATGCTGGATTTTCATGCGCACGGAAACGACACCGAAAAGGTCAAAAAAAAATAAATAAATAAATAATTTAAGTAGTGAAATAGAAAGGATGTTTCCATATCTACGGAAATGCTATCTCCATATGCATGGAAACACTCTTTCTTTTTAGTACTTTATGGATTTTTGACGTTTCCTTTGCCGCTTCCGTTTCCGTACACATGAAAACACTACAGAAAATTCACTGGGAAACGATCTCTTTCCTTTACAAGATTAATGAATTCTTATCATGCAGATCTTTATACCAAATGTCATTTAGTCTGATTTAAGCCAAAACATGGGCTTAAGAGAGACCTCCGCATTCAAATTATGTGTTTTATACTACTTTTCATTCCTTAAATCTATGCTGTACTGCTGATTATTGTCGCATACCCATGGCTCACATCAAGTAAATAAACAAACAAACAAATAAGTAAAAATAATGAAAAATAAGTAAATGAAAACATCATAAGTTAATAAATAAATAAATAAATAAATAGAAATAAATTTTCTGCATAAATATTCACTGATAATAATTTACAAGAATTCATAGTTAACAAAAAAAATAAATAATTATTTCATAGAAAATAGCATCAAATACGAAGAAAAAAAAATGTTCAACTATGAAAATAATGAAAATTTCAAATAAACAACTATCTTTTCCCACCTTTCCAAAACTTGCGGCATTGACAGGATTTGTATCGTTCATTTCACAAAAATCCAAGTAATGGAGATATAATGTTGATCTGGGTATACAAACTCCTTCAGCAATCTCATAGTTCTCTTCCAACCTGTTGAAGTAGAAGTTGGCACATGAAGGTGACCATAATGAAAACTATAGCGCAATTAACCCGTATTATTATTATTATACCAGAAATTTTTTTAAAACTTTTTTTAGATTTCTTTTTGTTATCTTTCTATCTGTTCAGGTAAAATTTATCACATTTGTGTGGCATTTTGGTAAAAAAAACAACATGGATTTTTGAAAAAAAAAAAAAAAACTATTTTGATTGTATTATACTTGGTAATACTTATAGCCATAAATTCATCTGTATCATAGTAGGGGGAGCAAGTAGAAAATGGGATTATAGATTTAAAAAATTAATGGAAAAACAAGGACAAACAAAAACGTTCGTTGCTATAAAACACCGCATCAGGAACCAGCAATAAAGAAACGTTACAAAACAATTATAAAAGAATGGAAAAAAGCAAGCTTGTGGTCACAAAAACCTTCCTTACAGGGAAAAAAAATGTCAAAGAATGTTTTTAAATGTTCAAAGAAGGGGACACTTGTCTGTTCCGAGTCCCCGACGGTGGAATAAGAAGTCAGCCGTACATAGCCTTTAGAGAAATATCGTTGCTTAATGTACAGTATATTACATAGACTGGACAATCATAATTATGCAAAGTCTCTCCGCTATCTCATAGTTCTCTTCTAAGCATTCAGTCCTTTAGAATGCTGTGCAGTCAAGTCTGTGTTAGTGGAAGATGTCGAGTTAAACGGGACTTAGTGCATTGGAGAGAGATCGAAACAAGTCTATCTCTCATGTGTGAGTGCCTCAAAACTGTCGTGAGTCAACTGACAGAAAGAGAGACCTCTCACACTGGGTCCAAACGGGTGCAAAACTGTCTTGACAGAGAGCCCACCAGCCTTAATTCTACCTCTGTCTTTTTGGTTGTCGCTTTTTTTGTTTTGTTTTGTTTTGTCACAAGATAGATATAAAGTAATGCTTACTGGTAATTATTTGAAGCATGGAATTAAAGAAACGAATGAATGCTTGGATGAATAACATTACTGAATTAATGAATAATACAAGAAAGGAACACATTGACGGAGGAGGAAATTGCAGGGTGAACTCACCATTTCAGTGTGAGCGGCGTTGAATGTGGCTTTGACCCCCTTCTAAAGGGATGAGGCGATGTCGCTACAAGTTGGACAGAATAGAATTAATTTTTTTTTTTAAATAACTGTATGCAACTTTTGAAGACAATCTTTCTGTAATCCACTAAGCAAAAAGAATGTCTTAAAATAGGAAACCATTCATGTAATTTCAAGTATTGTAAACCCAGTAGGATACATTTTTTTTTTTTTTGTTGTTGATTTTAACAGGTAATTAATTTGGTGAAAAGTTATGATAATAAAAGGTCAACTACTTCCATTGCTTACATGATTTAGTTAAGTCTTGCAGTACAGTTTTGCAAGCCAAATTCGTGTGCAAGAATAGAAAAATGAATATCACTTATTGTGATGACGAAACCACTTGTACTTTCACCCCCATTCCCCCACCTTTTCTTTTTTCACCCCTTTCCTCATGTGACAACATTCTCACGTTTCTTTTCCTCATCCTCAGCGCTGTCGTCATTACACTGAAGTGAGTCAAACTGTGTGACACCTTGTGTATTTGACTGTCCGTTTGTAGCAAGACATCCCTGAAGCCAGTCTGTTTGAACAAAAAAAAAACAACGAAAATAGTACCTGTCAATAGAAAAAAAAACAGACTATTCATAAGGTACGTCTTATTTCAATAAATAACAGTAATAAAGTTAAATTATCAGTAATGAGAGTTGAAGTTAAGAGTAAACGAAACCTGTTTGAACCTCGCCTTGAAAGAAATGAGCTTAAAGGATAGTCGGGCAAAAAATGGGATTCGAAATATCTTAATTTCCGAGAATGGTATTGAATGATAATATAGCATGGCTTTAGAAATAAATAAATATATATATAAATAAATAAATAAATAAATAAATAAACAAACAAATAAATAAATGAATAAATAAATAAACAATTGACGAAATAAATAAATAAATGAATAAATAATACATAAATAATTATATAAATAAAAAAGTAAATTATAGTTAAATAATTAATAAATAAATAAACAAGGATAGTTTAATAAATGCATAAATGAGTAGATTGATAAATGAATAAATAAATAAATAATTAAATTAAGAGAAAAATAAAAAATAACTAAAAAAAAAAAAAAGATATTAATATTGATACATAATATGCCAGCAACTTTTAGTGCATTCTGTCTTGAGTCAACACCAGTTCCCGTAGTTATTTCTATAATCGCTGCAATCACTGTCGGGGATGGGGAGGGGGGGAGCGTGGCATGAAGACAGTACTAGACCCAGTGCGTACTAGTCTAGCCAGTTTTGATCGGCCAACCTCATGCATCAGCCAACTAGTTGGAGCTCGTTGAAACTCATCTCGTGACGTCACCATCCATTTAGTCGGCCGATCAAAATCTGCTAGTTTTTGCCGGGCCTTAAGCTGTGTTTTCATGTGTACGGAAACGGAAACGGCCAAGCAAACGTCAAAAATCCATAAATTAGTAAAAAGAAAGAGTATTTCCATATGTGAGGACACTGCATTTCTGTTACGAAACTTTAACATTGTCATCCTCTCTATTTCAATGCTTGGAATTTTTTTTTTTACATTTCCGTTTCCACACATATGAAAACCCAGCTTAACGGTGTGAGGATTACCTGTCTTTATACTAACACCTACGGACCAGGTACATTTTTGAAGGTGGAGATGTGTCTATCCTACGGGTGTACCTCCCACTCATGCCTTCGCAGAGACAAACAGATTAGAAGCGTAGATCACAAACGGAGGGATACACAGTCTATTGCTCGTCGGATCTATTCACATTTGGCCTCGTCTCCTATTTCACACTCAGCCTTAAGCAAGTTTTTTTTTTATTTGTAAGACTGCAGCCTGAGTTTGAGTTTGCTTCTTTGTATAATTTAATAATTAGACCAAACTGATAATAAAAAAGTAACATTTTTTTAAAAAGACAGACTATGGATTGATTCATGACAGTATGCTAACTTTGTATATTCACTTTATTTGGATCCGAAATAAATCTAGATCAAAGGTGAGTACCATACTAAGTCCTGAACGTCACAACCAGTTGATGCCAGCAAAATGTGGCTGTTATTATAAGTAAGTACGGACCCCTATCGTTTTGCTCTGGGGCCTATCCCTAACCCCGTCCGTATCCTCAACCCAAAATCTTACCGAATCCCTAACTCTGTCCCCTACCTTTTTAACAAAAAAAACTGGAGGAAAACAAAAAAAGAAAATCTGAAAGAATGATTAATTAAAGCTGTTGTCAGGAGCATTTTGGAAGGAGCTCTCTAGCTCTGGAGTCACAGAAGGCTTTAAAATACGTACCGTTAGTGCAAAAAGCTTGGGGGAGGTACGTACTTGTAACAACATTCACTCGGGACATTTCTGCCTCTTCCCTCCCTATGAGGCAATCCTGAGTCCCCACCTTTAAATTAACGACACGGTGAGAGAGGCAGTGCTAGATTATACCAATAAATATGAAAAAAATTAGACACAGAGAAACAAGTTTTTCTATCTTCTCGCCCACATTAATTCCCTATCTATGACATCCTGGGCCTTCTCATAGCCGAGATGAAACTAACATTCATTCTCTCTGAACTTGTCACAGTCAAGATTTGTGACCCACCACACGCAGTTGTTGACCCATGTGTGACAATATAAATGTGTCAGCTTTGTGAATGAATGTCCACAGATGAAGTTAGTGGGGTGATTCATCGTTACTGTTCTGGAAATTAAAAATAATGAGTTTACGATAGAAAGAATGTAAATTTTAAGCCTGTTTGATAGGTCAAATCTTCTTTGGTTTTGTTAAAAGAACAACAACAAATTTAATAAGAGAATATTTTTTTTAAAAAAAAACCGCCCAAGGGACGGGGGTGGGGGTAGGGGGTATTTAGGCAATTATGATTATCTTCAGTTTTGTAACTATTACATTTGAGGAAAAAGTAATTCTCTCTAAACCCAAAGTGTTCCCTTTTACTGGGCACATGAAATGGAGACATGAAGTACGATTTATTGTTACATTGTATTATTATGATTATTATTGTTATTATTATTATCATCTTATATCATCATTATTATTATTGTATTATTGTAATACTATTTATTGGTCTTAATATTGTTATTGTTATTATTCTGTTAATGACAACACCCAAATTCAAACGAAACTTTCAACTTCTGTACTAAATTGCAATATTACATTTTTTTATCATTCACAGCGGGGAAAGTTTCTGAGTCAGTGCTACCAAAAATTGATTTAATATAGGCTGTTGCTACAAGTACAATACGTATCTCAAACGTTTTGCACTAGTGGCGTGTACGTATACTTACCTATCCCTTACCCCGTCTTTATCTTCAACCCTAAATCTTATCGAATCCCTACCCCTGTCCCCTACCATTTTAAGCAAAAAACAGGAGGAAAACAAAAAGAAAATCTGACAGAATAATTAATCATAATTAATTAAGGCTGTTGTTAGGAGTATTTCGGGAGGAGCTCCCTAGCTCTGGAGTCACAATAGGCTTTAAAATACGTGTCAGTAGCGCAAAAAAAAAAATATGGTTAACTACATACTTGTAACAACGTTCTTTAATATAACAATACCACTACGTCTGTAACCCTGCGCCTAAACATAAAATGTATTCAACAAACTGAATATCAGTGTTGATAGGACTGTTGACTACGCAAAGAACATGGTGACAGAAAGTGTATTGATTAGCTAGAAGCACATTGTAACATACTGTTGGTAATCATAACATAACATATTCATTGAGCAAGAGAGTGAACATGTAAGGAACTTCATGACTACCTGCCCAAAATTTGTGAACTGTTGTGTGCTAGGTCAAGCTTTGATGATAAATTACGTTCACAAATCCATTTTAGACAAAATTCAGTTTCCAATATTATATATTTACGAATTTTTGTTGTTTTGTATTTGTATACTACGTTAATCCCATTTGGGAAATTTGCCTTTGTGTCATTGCACCCAGTTACAACTGCAGCAGGCACGTCGTCACCATAGTGCAGCGCCGGTGGGAGGTTTTTTATTTGTGTTTCTTTTTTTGAGGGGGGGGGGTGGTGGAGTGGTAGGAATAAATCTTATTTTAATTTTGCCCGGGCAGCGGCCTGTTCGGCCTGCTCTTTTCGATTTCCAACTGCAAAGGTATATTTAACGTGCGCAACGTGCACACGGGCCCTCCGAATTGTTCGTCCTTATCCGAGAAGACTAGGTACTCGATCCTACACTCCCCCCCCCCCCATAGGATCAGTTGTAAAATCAAAAGTATTAACTAGAATTTCGTTTTTGGCCCCTCTTTACACATTGATGGTCGCAAACCAACTTTATGGTTTTATCAAATGTATTCTGTAAGGAATCACGGTACAGTATTAAGATCTATTATTATCTAATAATAATAATAATAATAATAAATAGAATTTCTATAGCGCATTTCTAATAAAATTATTACTCAATGCGCTGTACATTGCATCAATAACTCATGCATACACTTTCCAAATCTCATACTAAAACACGCACTCTCATCCATACAAACTTTCAGTTTCACACACATAGACGCTCTTAGTCATATAACACTAGCTTATATAATCAATTGTAACATCAAAGTACAGAATAGAATTTTGAAAATTTAAAAGTTTCGGAGGAAAAGGTGATGTTTTACGCTTTTCTTAAAGCTTTCAAGATTCGGTGATTCACGAATGTTCAAGGGTATCTGGTTCCAGACAAAAGGTCCAAAATAGTTGAAGGATCTATGGCCTATAGTTTTATAGTTTTTAGATGGGATTCTTAAGATTGTTTTGTCACTTGATGATCTTAGTGAACGAGATGGTGTGTAAACTTGTAAAGAATTTTTGAGATAGCTGGGTGCGGTGTTATTTAAACATTTATAGCAAAAAACAGCAATTTTGTATGTAATTCTTTCTGTTATAGGAAGCCAGTGCAGTTCTTTTAACAAAGGCGTAACGTGGTCAGCTTGTTTTTTCTTGGTAATCAATTTGGCTGCGTTGTTTTGAATGGCTTGAATTTTAGACAGTTTATCTGATGTTATTCCAGCAAGAAGAGAATTGCAATAATCTATTCGAGATAAAATGAGTGAAGTAACTAAAGTTTTGGTAATGGCTTCTGTGAGGAAATTTCGAACTCTGCTGATGTTTCTTAGTTGGAAACGTGCATTTCTGCAAATATTATTTACTTGGGATGTGAAAGACATATCAGAGTCAAAAAGAACGCCTAGATTTTTTATGCACAAAGATGATTGTATGATATGTCCGTTGATGTTCAATTGGATGTTTGGTAGATCACTTATCTTAGCAACATAGGGGTTCGTACACAACATGACTTCAGTTTTATCTTCATTAAGTTTTAATCTATTGCTGTTCATCCATTCTTTTACTTTGATGATACAATTTTTGGTACAAGAAATTAGATCTGAAAGATGATCTACGTGAGAACTTTTATAAATTTGACTATCGTCTGCATACAGGTGATATTTCATATCAAAGCTTGTCAGAATATCAGTGAGAGGCTGAGTGTACATGACAAACAAAATGGGACCTAGGACAGAGCCCTGAGGTACACCACAATCTAAAAGAACCTCATCAGATGACTCATTCCCGATGGTAACACATTGATACCTATTGGTTATATATGACCCAAACCAACGCAAAGCCGCTCCTGAAATCCCACAATTTACATCGAAATCCAACTGCCATTATTAATCTGACCTAGATCTAGATTATACTTTATCACATCTGTGTATTCTGCGAGGAATTATGGTGCAACAATATGTTCTATTGGTCTTTGCATCAAATCCAAGTGGCGTTACTAATGTGACCTACATCTACTTTGTCACACCTATGTTTTCTGGTAGAAATTCTGCTGTAACAATAATTCTATTAATCCTTGCATCGAATCTAAGTTCCACTATTAATATGACCTAGATCTAGATATACTTTATCACATCTGTGTATTCTGCGGGGAATTATTGTGGTGTAGCAAATGGTTCTGTTAGTCTTTGTGTCAAATTCAAGTTCCGTTATTAACAGTAGATACAGTCAGGCTCGGGTTTATCATGCTCGATTAGGCTAGTCATTGATCATTTTCATCGTGACGATGATGACAGTGATGGTGATGATGATGAGGAAGATGATAGTGGTGATGATGATAAGAATGATGGATGATATTGTGTGGAAATGCAAAAGTCACTTTTCCATTATAAAATGCTTATCTGAGAAAAAGACACATGACCAACAAATTTCTCCAGACAGTTCAGTTTGTTGCCCGGCAAAGACCACATTGACAATTGCCGCAAAGTAGTAACATTTCCGCTTGAGTGGTCGCAACTAGGCGACCGCATCGTATCGGCGAATACACGTGGGGGCAACAATGGTTAAAAAGATATAATAATCGCATTAGCGCTAGAGCCGTCCCGGGCAACCTGCTGACTGCCGGTGTTTTATTATTCTGCCTTTCCGCAGGCCCGTCAGAAAGGACCCTTTATACAGAGACCCCACAACCCTAATATTGTTCTTTGGGGGGGGGGGGGTGAGGGTGTGTTGTTACGAGACCCCAGTCTGATATCAAACCCTAGTAAAGAGATTACAGAGTTGTCTACAATGTAAAATATTACATTCGCCTAACTATGGCCTCCCCCCCCCCCACCCTTTCCCTCTCTCTCTCTCTCTCTCTCTCTCTAACTCTCTTTCTCTCTTTTTCTCTCTCTCTCTCTTTCTCTCTCTCTCTCTTTCTCTCTTTCTCCCTCTCTTTCTCTCTCTTTCTCTCTCTCTCTTTCTCTCTCTCTTTTTCTCTCTTTCTCCCTCTCTTTCTCTCTCTTTCTTCCTCTTTCTCTCTCTCTCTCTCTCTCTGTCTCTCTCTCTGTCTCTCTCTCTCTCTCTCTCTCTCTATCCACCAACTCCGTCCACTCTCGTCCACTTAACCAGAAAAGTAAATACACTGTGTTACCCTACGCGTTACCACCCAATTATCCAATATACCTGTACAGAAATCCCCTTGGAAAGGACCCCTTTTCCAGCCCCCACCCCCCCCCCCCCACATTGATCTTTTTCTCCCTGTTCCCTCTCCTCCTCCTCCTCCTCCTCCCTTCACACTATCCCTCCTGCTTTTATCCAGGTTGAACAGAACAAAAAAAATGATATTATTATATATCTGAGTTTCTTCCTTAGACTGGGAGCGAACTGAATCAAGTGTTCTCATGTCTACGTAACTTTTTGCCTATATAACCATATAACTACAATAACTTATAACCGATCAAACTTTCCACAGCTGACACTACTATAATGTTAACTTTATTTTTCTTCTCTCACTACTAATCGCCTTCATGTTTGACTCAGTGAGCGAGGTCCCTTTCCATCAACTGACTCAAGTTAGATTTGACACATCTTGAACTAGTGAGACACACTTGTTTCGATTTGGCCAATGGGAGATGTCCCGTTAAACTCCATAGTGCACATCTAGCACTAAAACCGAGAAAAAAAAACAGACTTGACTGTGTTGTGCGCTATCAGTAGTAATTCTCCACTTTCATTTTTTCTGTACTCTGTGAAGGCCCTGAGGATAACACTCAGGGTCAGGGGGTCTCACATTATTATTCTATCGCGAAAAGAGAGAGCAAATTATTAGTCTCAGTGACAAGAGAACACTTTCCAGGCTGGCTTTCTAAGTTTTACTTTATTTCTTATGTTTAATTTCTTTGTAATTTCATTCTGTGTTAAATCGTTCGTTTTATTCTATCGTATTTTTTTAGTCTTTCTTTCTTTCTTTTATTTATATCTGTTTATTTTGTCTCATTTTTGTTTCTTTCGTCTTGCTTACCTGGAGTATCCGCGTTTTCAATGAAGGGATCCATGTCATGAACTGAGCACACACTTTGGTAACGTCGGAAATACGTTCTGTATTTATGGCACTGGACTGGTACTGTTCTGTATACAGATGTAGATAACCGAGTCGTTTGCTCACTTGTGTCCACAGTCGCTCTTAGTCCACTTTATGAATTACATTAATTTATGGTCCACAGATGAAATGTTTTTCACAACTAACACTGCTATAATGTTAACTTTATTTTTATTCTCTCACTACTAATCGCCTTCACTTTGAACTTTCCTACAGCTCATCAGAATTGAAACTTCTGAATTGCAATGACGACAAAAAATAAACAAATATTAATATTTCTGTTGTATATAACCTGAAGCATGTTGATTTCGGGAATATAGAGTGGACGATATCCCCTCACATAAGCTGCATTCTGAAACAAAAAACACCAATCGGGTCAGGAAAAAAAAATATTCAGTTTACATATCAGGTTTCACATCAGCCAGATTAATCACACGGTCTCACCCATCATCAGATTTTTCTTCAAATTCGTAAGTCACTCCACTGGTTACCCATTAAGGAAAGGACATACTTCAAAATTTTGTGTTTTATTTTTAAATGTTTAAACGGGCTAGCCCCAGAATCTCTTTCAGAGCTAATCAGTAGACGCGAAACTTCTTGAGACACACACATGCATAGTCAGTTTGTCGCTTAAAGGCTTTCTCTACTTGTGGGTCTAAATTGTAGGACAAAATCAGCATTGACACCAGCGAAAGCGAAAACATCATCACATTTTAAAAATAGACTCAAAACTGAATTGCTTAGAACTGTTTTTATTGAAACTGAATGATCAAGTATTTGTTAATGTGTGTGAGTGGGAGCATGGCGAATTGATCTCATGTTAATCCTGTTTTTAATTTTAGTTCAGTGCCTAAGAGCACATTGTTAATATTAATATTATTATTATATTATTATTATTATTATTATTGTTATTTTGTGCACTTGAGCGCTATACAAGTTAATTATAACATTACCTACACATTCTGGAACAGTCAACTTCTTGGCTCCGTTGTTCATTTTGTCCCTCTTCTTAATGTGAAACCTGTTTTATCTTTGTTTTGTATGTTTTCCTGTTGTTTTTTTTTTTTTTCAGGTTTGTTGTTGTTTGTCTGATGAAGCAATCGCTTTTACCAGACAAAAAGTGTATCTTTTATATCAAAAACAAAAACAGAAAACGAGGCAATTTCATCGTAATTGATTCAGTGTCTCTTTGCTTAGTGAAGCCCAAAAAGGTACGAATAGTTGAGATTTGTTATCATTTAACTTCATTAATATTAAAATGCAAAGGGCATAATGTCTGCCCGGGATGTAAGTTTAAACATGATACTAATGTGTCAGACAAAGGCAGAGGTCGGAAGTGTTTTGTTAGTTAATTTATTTTGTTTTGTTATTAGTTTGGAATTTAGACTCTGTTCGATCAAAGGCATGATCGATCAGTTATATAGTTTTAAAGTTCCTAATTCCCCCAATGTTATCATATACTGTGCTCACTTAATTCTCTGTGAAACACTGGTCATTATTATACTCTTAGCCAAGAATATTTCTTGAAACTTTAAAAACTTAACAATATATGTATTAAGTCATTTGAATTATTAATTTCATGTCGAACTCACAGCAGGACTTAGCATAAACCGCAAACTCGCGACTCGATGGCGTGCAAAGTAAAAATTGTGTTATCCTTAGTGGTTAACATTTATTTACGTTTTTTTTAACTTGCACACTATAACAGTAATGCTCTTAAATCATCACCAATATGTCTTTTTTCTTCCGATAAATTGATTAAGTTGTATAAACAAGTCTAATTATCCCAGCCATATCTCTACTTTACAGATGCGGAACAAAATTAAAATGTTTCCAACTTGGATAATTTAGAAAAGTTAAATAACTGTGTCAGTTCTAGTACTTTAGTGAGAGAAATAGTTTTAAAAAAAAAAAAGTTATGAAAACGATGACGTTCCAATTAGATATGTAGATATTTGTCAGTTAGTAAAGATCAAACGTACTTGTAGACTTTCAAAGAAAAAAAAAAACGGCTAAGAACTGCATCTAAACAAAAGAAAAAGAATGTTGAATGAATGCAAAAATAAATAAATAAGATCAAAAAGTACATAAATAAAATAATACAAATAGCTAAAATGAATAATCAAATAATATACGTTTGCCAAAATACATGAACAAATAAATAAACAAATAAATAAATAAATAAATAAATAAATAAATAAATAAATAAATAAATAAATAAATAAATAAATAAACGGTACGCATGTTTCAGTCGGAAATACAGCTTACAAAGCAATGCTGTAGATATGCTATCACATATAGGTAAAGCTACTAGTAAAAACATAAGTTCCCAAAACTATATAGCAACTCCAGCACGGACCAACACACATGAATCCAAACTGCCGTGTAATTTCAAATAATCGCCTAGATCACACCCACTCTTTTCACAAATCAGCACTGGAACACATTCGTCACACACTTAAAATTTCTTTATTATTCTTTTTTTTTTTTTTTCACTCCCTCGTTTTCTACGTCAACAAAAGAAACCCCCAATATCATAACACGGCATTTCTCCGCTCAAGTCACAATGGTAAAGTAACCGCTATGGATCTGCATGTGCTGGCCCCGCGCTGCTATCCCTTAAAGCGCCATTATAGTTGTGCGCTTTCCCTTTTCAAAGTTGTTGCAAACACCGACGGCGAGGAATAAAAAGCGCCTTTGATTTCCGTATTCAATTTGATGTCTTGTGAGAGAGAACGGGAACATAAAAAGGGGCTTGTTCCCCGCTAAGATTTAACGGTTTGACTCCTGAAGCCGTGAGAGCTCAACCTCTGTCATTCCCCCTCAGGATGCCTGCCTCGTCCAATCAGGATGTCGTAGCTGAGCAACGGCCAATGAGCGTTGCTGTGACATCCTGCCATGGTGTGGTCAGGACCGTCACTGGTCTTTGATGACGCGGTTTGTTCTGTTTGGCAAGAATGCTTAATGATTAATCCTGTCTGGCCCACAGCTAAAAAATGCCCCCCCCCCCCCCACCCCAACCCCCCAGAAAAAATGTCACCAGAGGAAAAAAAAAAAGAAGGGAGAGAGAGAGGGGGGGAATATAAGAGAGGTGATTATCGACGTAAATAATATTGTCTCTAAATCACCGTTCGGCGCGGACCACGGAGAAAGAATGATAAATGAAAATCACTGGGAAATAAATAGGTAATGAATAGATAAATACATAAATAAACCAAAAATTTAATAAATGAATAGAAAGAAATGATAAATAAAACGGATAAATAAGTAAAAAAAAAAAGAAAAACAGTAAGAGATGACAATAGAAAAATGAAACCAACAGCGGGCATGGTGTAAAATTGAAACGAAGTTAGAGACCACGTAGGAGAATTTTTACATTGAGGGTAATTAATAATAACACAATCTTCAAAAGAATTCTTTGCAAGGTATCCAGAAAAATCGTTGTTTGGTTAATATTGATGCAGATATGCATAATTCAGTGTAGAAATAGAATGAGAATGCTATCGGTACTAGAAGGGGTACCCGGCATTGTCCGGGAAACATAATAATTATGCTCCCACCCTTTTCTCTCTCGCTCTGTATTTGTCTCTCTCTCTCTCTCTCGCTCTGTCTTATCTCTCTCTCTCTCTCTCTCTCTCTCTCGCCCCCTCCCACTTTTCTTTCTCTCCCACCCCCCCCCCCTCTCTCTCTCTCTCTTTGCTTAATAATCCATAGTCTTGCTTCAGATCTCTTGTGCACACTACGCGCCATGTTGAAAACGTATCCAATACAATCTCCTCATGCAGTAGGCTTACCAATGGGTGCATAGAAAGAGAACATTGTATTTTAAATTTCACAACCTTTAAAAAAAAAATGCCTGAAACTTGAATAAACGCAATAGATCTATACTAAAGGGAGTGGGTTAGATCAGTTGTTGACACTTGAGATAATTAATCTTATTGTTCTAGAAACTATTCTTTGGGCTGTAGCGTCCGGCAAAGAAATACAGGAGAAAATGACGCAATGATATACATCCTTGAGAACAGTGGCTATTGTTTGTTCTTTTATTAATACTAAATGGCCAGCTGACTCGGGGAATACACAGGTGTCATTTTTGAACTTGAGTAGGCCTACTGCTTTCCATTGTATAAACTGAGTGGCAGAACGAAATTTCCTGTCATATTTTTAAAGTCTACTGGAAGAAAGTGTGTCTTTTTTTTCTCCAGATCCAAAATTTTTATGTCGGAACACTTTCTGTGGCTCCAAATCATCGTAAGTATTAAATATACAGCGAATATACATACCTTTTTTTGTGGATCTGAGTGCTATGCACGTTAATTATTACATTACATTACATTACATTACATTATATTACATTACATTGCATTACATTACATTACGCGGTCCGGACATCGCCTTTCACGACTTGCGAATAGTTGAATAGTTACACAGAATGCATAAGGTCGTTTCAGGAAAGTAATGTTTTTCTTTCTTTCTTTTAGTCCTTATAATTGTGTCAAGTCTTCAAAGAGTTGCGGGAAAATGTGGACACGTAGAATGGATATAATAAGGGAGAGAGAGAGAGAGAGCGAGAGAGAGAGAGAGAGAGAGAGAGAGAGAGAGAGAGAGAGAGAGAGAGAGAGAGAGAGAGGGAGTGAGAAAAATACAAGGAAATAGGGAGTGTGAGAGAGACACGGAAAGACAGAGAGAGTGAGAGAAACACATTTACAGAGAAAGAGGGAATGAGAGAGAGACAGCGAAAGGGAGAGGGGGCGGGAAAGAGGTATAGACAGAGAGGTAGGGAGAGGGAGAAGGAGATAGACGGAGAGGTAGGGAGCGATAAAAAAACAATACTTTAAAATATTGTCTCCGAAGAAGAACAAAATATCCCCGCACTTTAATTGATTCAGAGATTGAAATGACGCAATGCAACTGTGAAATAAGCCCGTTCATTTCATTGTTTTCTGGTTTCCGCTACCCACTTAACATTACCATAAACATGCACACCAAGGGAGGGCAAAACCTCAACAAAACTATGAATAAAACCTCCAAAACGTCGGCCAATTTTTAACTCCCCTTGCGCACAAAAATGAGAGTTCATTGAGGGGAAAGAAAGGTCACAAAGGGCCGCAATATCGGGAGGAATTTCTTGGCGTTGTCTCCCCTGGCTTGCTGGAGATCGGAATGTGATAGGGGCTGATGGTGGTGAATTGTCAGCGGCCATTTTTTCCGGAAATGTGAACTTCAATATGGGGACGGCGTCCTATTGGTTTTCCGTGCGTCATTCAAGATGCGATTAACCATTCATTCGCTCAGCCGTGCGGTCTTTTTTCCCTCAGTTTTCGTCCATTTCAAGATGCTCGTGTCCCTCACGATTGATATTTGATTGATAGGGGGGTGAAATTTTATTGATGAGTTGAGCACACTTTGTGGCATTTACACTGACAAAACAAGGTATGTCAACATTTCCGACCAGTCTGGTCTAAGAAGATAAAGAAAATCTGTAATGAATTTTTTTTATTATCATTATAAAATAATTCACGGTCTTATGTATTTTAATAATGTTTACTTTGAAAAGAAACGTTCACATCCAAATACTGGATTGTCAAACTTGATGAAGTAAGTAAATCTTATTTAATCAGTAGGAAAATTAACAGGCCAAGGACAAACACTGGATTTCTACTCACTCTTAATCTCTTAGTCTTGTTTCGATCAGCATTGTTTTCTCCCTCTCCCCATCTCTCTGTCCCCCATCTCAGTTTTTTCTGTCCGCCTTCCCCCCTATTTCATAAATTTTCAAACCGAACGTGTGGTCGAATACAGTTTTCCATGCGTTGGGCCTAAAGGAGGAAGCACAAAAAAAGGGAGGTTCACTATCTTGTATTTTAACGCCAGAACATTATTTTCTAAAGAATGCCTGAAGTTTGAATCAACACAATAGTTCGATACAAAAGCTATTGTGTGAGATTGTTCTATTCCTAAAACAATTAATTATATAATTTAATGCAACTGTTTTTCAGGCTGGACAGTTCAGCAAAACAAAAAAAACAAAAAAAATGGCCCAATTTCATTACAGTGAAATACTCTCCCCCCCCCCCCCCCCGCCCTTTTTTAAATGAAAAGATTCATAACAGTCTCAATTTAAAGTTACTTTGAAAGCAGCCAATTTTGCCGCAATGTGCAGGTTTTTATTTCCAAGTAAATAAACAAGCGTTATTTCCATGGCTAAAATTTACATTCATTCAATTCATAAAGAAAAAAAAAAAACGGACAACTATAATCTACACATTTATGTGGGCAGTTCCTATGGGGGTTAACATGAGAGGGGAGATGTTGTACAGAGATAGTATTTTGAACCATTATTTATATTTCTCTACAGTTAAGACCTACTGTGGTTTTGTGAAGAAAGTGGTTTCACGATTTTTACGATAATTATTTATGGATATCAATATCACCATCACAATACTTATCAAAGCCACAACAAGTTTTCTGTTCTACTTCCCATTTTTTGGACGCCAAGGAAAGAAAAGAATCGAAGAAGAAGAAGAAAGAGAAGAGGATGCAGAAAACTTGAGAAAATTTAGCACGTACAAGCTTTTATCAGAGCAGTGAACAAAATGAAAGGAGTTATTTGATATTATAAACCTGATCTATGTAATCACCTTGGCAATAAATGTTTACTGGAACATATTACACAAGTTAATATTTTATATCTGTTGCCGACCACCTGACGCATTTAGTTGTCGTTTAATGTGATTTTATTCTTGTTCATTTCGACTCTGTAATAATTTTCCCCTTGTCTTGTTCATTTTGGATGTACTTTCTAGCCCTCCTGTCGGATGAGTTCTCATGCACTTTACTCATGAAGTAGCCGGCGATCATCTGACGCTTTCAGTTGTCATGTAATGGGCTTTTTTCCAGTTCATTTTGTTTTTGCACTTTCTCTTTTCTCTTGTTATTTTCGTATTTTTCTATTTCTCTTGTAGTTGGAGATTTTATGCCTTTTACTTTTGAAGGAGCCAGGAGTATATCCGCAAAGTCTTTGAACGAATTTGTATGCCAGCATAAATCATTTCCATCCAAACCTATACCTACTCCAGCCATTGCTTTCTCAATAATTTAAATGCTTAAAGAGAGAGAGAGAGGGCCAGAGCAAGAAAGACAGAGAAAGAAGAGAGAGAGAGAGAGAGGAGCAAAAGAGAAAGAGACAGACAGAAAGACAGACGGAGTCACAGAGAGACAGACATACAGAGCAAGGGGATGAATGTTAAAGCAGTGTTAGGTAATGAAGTGGGTCATTTAGTGCTAAAGTGCATGGCTAGGCACACCTCAGTTCCACTAAATTTAATGGGACAGTACACGGCACATTATACATGAACATTGGTCAGTATTTTCTCTTTGGCTTTGTAATTAGTCTACTGTCGCTTCACAGCAGTTTTGCAATATCAGACATGGGAGACAACTTAAGTCCAACATCTACATTAGCCCCTTTTATTTAGTTCGTGTTACTCCCCTTTATTTCTCTCATCTATCTATCTATCTATCTATCTATCTATCTATCTATCTATCTATCTATCTATCTATCTATCTATCTATCTATCTATCTATCTATCTGTCTGTCTGTCTGTCTGTCTGTCTATCTACCTATCTATCTCTCTGTCTGTCTGTCTGTCTGTCTGTCTGTCTGTCTATCTATCTATCTATCTATCTGTCTATCTATATCTATCTATCTATCTATCTATCTATCTATCTATCTATCTATCTATCTATCTATCTATCTATCTATCTATCTATCTATCTATCTATCTATCTATCTATCTATCTATCTATCTATAAACATTCTTGCTGATTGTGAAAGGAAAACACTGAATTGCTTAAATATTTAAATAGAAGGATCTTCAGTTCTAGGTAGTTAAAAAACCTTCTAGCATGCCACTTTACTCAAAGTCACAAAGTTTGTCACTAATGGTGATTCTTTCTTTCTCTTTCTCTCTTTCGTTTGTTTGACAAATGGAAAGATGCACAATTATTCCCACTATTGCAAGTATTGAAATGAAAATTGTGATATGGTTTACAGGGTTTTTATTCATGCGTATTCATGTATTACGTAAATGTTTTAAATTCAATATTTCCCAATACATGTATTTCACTGTAAAAAGTATTTACAAAAGAATGTCTGGACTGTCTTAACGAAGAGCATAGTCAGGACAATAGTAACCAGTGCACACTTGAAAAATCTTCATCTTAACAGAGAGAGAGAGAGAGAGAAGCAGGGAGGGAGAGAGAGAGAAAGAGAGAGAAAGAGGGAGGGGGGGGGAGAGAGAAAGAGAGAGAGAGAGAGAGAGAAAGAGAAAGGGGTGGGGGGAGGGAAAGTGAGTTGCAGATGGAGAGAACAAGACTTTCTGAAAAGGGCCTTGAGCAAATTGTTTGGATTTGGAGCTATGTATATGATCTTCATTATCATTATTATTATTGTTAGTAGTAGTAGTAGTAGTAGTCGTAGTCGTAGTAGTCGTAGTCGTAGTAGTAGTAGTAGTAGTCGTAGTAGTAGTAGTAGTAGTAGTAGTACGATTGTTATAGCATCATGCATTTCACAAACCTTCGAAGGTCTAAATTCTTTGTATACATCTTCCCACAAATTGATTTCACACAGCCAAAAATCCCACCATCATTACTTGGCACTATAGATTTGGCAGTAAAATATATTATGCAAGATTCTATAGACGTGTATTGAAGTACGACTTTATCCAAAGATTTTCTTTCAGTCCCATTGTCTGCCACTGATAAAGCAGTACAGGTTTGGATTTAGGGCCTACGTAGAGAACATGGGGGAAAACAAGTGCACAAAACACCAGCAGTCTCGGAAAGGCAGTCGGTGGGGATAATAAAGGAAGAAAATAGACTAATTGAACCGCGATGAGAAAGCACGTTGCTCAAGTTTCCCCTGATCTGTTACTGGAAGTTCCACCAGTCAAAAAAAAGAAAACTTGGAAAAATATTTTTTTGAGAATTTACAGTTCCATAAAAGTAGTCTCAGGTCAGATTAACACGGAACAAAATATATATTAAAGTTATTGCATATATCTTACTCAATATTGTTTTGAACTGGTATTCGTTTACTACTATTATGACTCCTAACAGTGAGGAGAGAAATGGAGCGAGAGAGAGAAGGGGGAGGAGGGGGATTTTGTTTTCCATGAATCTGTAATGGTCATAAATTATTTGTGTGCATGACATTTTTTTGATATTTTAATTATTGGCTGCTTTATTTATACGATTAATTTGTGAATAAGGAAGAGGGGGGGGGGGGAGAGGGGAAGGAACATTATTTTTACATTGTATTGTAGCGACCAATAAAATCTGGCCAACGCCGGAAGGCGACCAATAAATCTGGCCAACGCCGGAAGAAAAGAAAGCGCGAACGGTTAGAACCAGAGAAGGAGAAAGTTCACGGCAGAGGACACGAAGGAATTGCGACTCAACAGTATAATATTCTCAGTTTTAAGTAATGAACGTTTCAAGAATGTTGTTCTTAATGCCATGAATGATTTTACAAGTTTTCTCCCATTTTCAACTGAGGAGCCTGGCAAAAATAGGCCATAAACTGAAAGCCACTGATGACTCGTAAATGGTTGTCATAATTATTATGTAAGTACACTGAATCAGCTTTCTCATCATGTAAAGCATTTTTCCCAAGAAAACCTGCAAAAGAGTGATTTAAAATATTTTTTTTACTGATTTTCCTTTGATTTTATATGCCTTTGTAAAATCAAAATCATTAATACTTTTACCAAAAATGTGTACACATTTTTTTATACGCATTTGCAAAAGAAACGTTCGCTTCCCACGAAATGAGGTACATGTGTGTAGCATTATTAGGTCACACAGTTATTCAAATTCAAAGTTGGCATAAAAATAGAAATTTCCCAAAATATCGCGGGAGGAAACACCCTTTGTGGCCAGCGAACCACAGACAGGGATGTCGTGTTACGTTCACCATCACCACCGCCCCAAGCTGCTCTTTGCATATGACGAGTCCACGGGAAAAAGCGGCCCAGTCACAAATTTCATAATACAATGTAGTAGAAACCAAGATTTTGGGGAAAACCCAGCTAGTTGAATGTAGGTCAGCCATTAAATAGAGTGGTGAGTGGAGAAGGTGAGGCAAACAACTGGCTATGAGTAAAGCTCAGACTCCTCATATCAACTGATTAGTACGAAATGCAATGTTTGTCTCACCTAACAGCAAGGTTAAGGTCACAGAATTTGGGAATTTTTGGTAAAAGTGGTGAAGCCTTTTCAGAGAAAACTTGAGTTTTTAATTAACATTGACTGAGCTTTTTCTTTCATAGTCTATGTTAGTTTTAAATGACAGTTTTGGCGGACAAAGCCTATTTCTACCAATGATACTGAAGTAGGTTGTACAATGGAATATTATATTGGGCTTAGGGCCAATAGCCCATCATTTCTACATTGTGACTTGGGCCGTTTTCCCGTGAAGTTGGCAGGCAGGAACAGCCATGGTGAGAAGCGGAGCGGAACGAATTGCCTTGGACAAGTATACAGAGGCAAAGAGTATTTTACGTCATTGTCGGCAAAAATAGCGGAGCAGAGTGGATGCTGCGGACAAGAGCAGTAAGATAACGAAAAAAAAAACACCAAAGGTGCAACGTGGCCGTTATTGTGCTGGGCAGGTTTTAAATCCAAACTCAAAATCTGCATATCGTCAATCAGTCCGTCTCCTTTAACTCAGCTACCTATCTATCTATCTATCTATCTGTCTATCTATCTATCTATCTATCTATCTATCTATCTATCTATCTATCTATCTATCTATCTATCTATCTATCTATCTATCTATCTATCTATCTATCTATCTATCTATCTATCTATTTATCTATCTATTTATCTATCTATCTATCTATCTATCTATCTATCTATCTATCTATTTATCTATCTATCTATCTATCTATCTATCTATCTATCTATCTATCTATCTATCTATCTATCTATCTATCTATCTATCTATCTATCTATCTATCTATCTATCTATCTATCAAACTATTTATATGCCTATCTGTCTGTCTGTCTATTGGTCTTTCTGTCTGCCTCTCTGTCTGCCGGCCCATCTAAACTGTCCTTAGTAGTCTCCATCCGGGTCGTACCCACCTCACTCATTTGTCGAATGTACAGCCAGCTAACTATAGTTTGTTAGATTCCGCGTTCCACCATACCCATCTATCCTGTTGGCGCCCATCCTTCACATCTGTTTCTTGGAAGATCCTCCGCCTTCCACGGACGAGGATGTTATTTATAAGGCCACGCTCATTCGCAGACGTCTGCGGATAAGATCTGCGAATAAGCAGACTCCCAAGAATAAGCAGTTCCCATGGAAAGTTCTGTCCTTTCGAGCTCGAAAAAAGAAAGTCCCATTTTCTTCCAGTAGAATTAAAAAGTATGACAGGAAATTTCGTTCTGCGCCTCAGTTTACACACTGATGATCGGAACTCAACTTTAAAAATTATTCATTATTAATTACGTACTATATTCTAAAAAATAGTTTGACGGTGCCACTGCCTCTGGAAGCAAAACCGATCGGTGTTGTGCCTTATGTCCTATGCAAATCCATTGTACGAAGCGCTGGCTCTACCCGCCGAGAGTGGGCGGTGTCCGGGAACGGATGTAAACGGTATTTTTAGAGGCCCGAAGAAGGGAATGTCTGATCTTATCAATCTAGTATATTTGCTTAAACCAACTAAGCGTCCCCTGCAATCCGGCGTCAATGCGTTCAAGCATGAACAAATTCATGTTGCATTAGTAATACAACTTCACTGTTTTTTTTTAAAAAGCTTAGCAGATACAATGAACTTTATTACATTATTGCTACATCATGTAGACAGTACAGGCGTGCCGCTCTCATAAGCTGTTAAAGTGAAGAGGCTGGAGCAGGTTTCTCAGTATCGTACTTGGATTACATGCATTCAAGAATTAATTCGAGGAGTTGTTGAGGGTGATAGCCTCCATCCGTACCTCGTAAGTATCCCAAATGCTGTGTGTACCTACATTGTATTGTTTCTAAATAGACGCTTTACCACAAGAAATTTTGACGTTATGTTGGGTTCTTTTCGCAACAGACGGGAAGTCCGTTGTATGTATAATTTATTATGTTGTGAGCGAGCCTCACTAACCTCAACGGAAGTCGCATTTTTTTAGTTATGAGTTATGAATATCACCATAAAGTATGAAATCTCATCTTTAATTTGGTGTATAAGTTATTGCAATGCTCCTTTTCATCGCAAAGTAATGGGTTTTTAAAGACACCTACCTCCCTGTCAAAAACGGAGCAAACTTCCGAGAAAATCGCCATTGAAGATGGAGGCGTGATTTTCGCTCTCTGTGAGATGGGTGGCCTTACTATCTCCCTAGCATCAGGTACTTGTAATTAACCTACGGCTTTGAAATTTTGCATGTCAATGTCAATATAAATGATACATGCCGTGTGAAAATTATGTGACAATAGGTTTACTAATTTTGAAGTTACTGGGATTTCAAAGAACCCCATTATTGAAGTGATATTCGATGTCAAAGGCAAAAATAAAGGCATTAAAAGCAATATTTAGAGGCTGATCTGAGACATAATATTTTCACAGAATGCAGAAAAATAGTTGAACTTCAAATATCAACCAAAATATAAAAATCGTCAAAAAATCGCATGATTATTTGTGTTTCATCGCGATTTTCTCCGTTTGGTCCAGTGCGACTTCCGTTGAGGTTAGTGGGGCTCCCATTTTTTTTTTTCACATAATACCAGCTGCAGCTGACTTGTTCTACTAACGATAAAGAACAAAGGCACCACTTGGAAGGGTCTACTTACTAATCTTAGTCTTTACGTCAGTATTAAATGGATTCTGATTGGCTATGTCAAATCGTCACCTATGAAGTTTGTTGGGTTGCATTTGCGTATAGCGCGTGGGGCGGGGCCACAGGGGGCGGTTGCCCCGGTCTCAAAATTCTTTGAGGAGTAAGATTGAGTTCCTGACATGAATGACATCTTAAACCATTTCTAAACATTGTCCCAAAAGCATTTAATGACTCACTTATCCAAAGTATTTAAACAAAATGTTTTCTAATCCCCAACAAGTTATGTTTTGCAAATCTCAACTGTTATGACATAGGAGTATTTGCGGACGATTTCATGCAAATTTAAATGCATTTTAAATGTATTTTGAGAAGACTGCCATTATCCGCCAACTTTATCGGCGGATAACACCCAAGGATTTATTACCTATTATTGTTGTTGGATAAAAAAAATTAAAAAAAAATTGAACAAATTGATTCCTACTAAAAAAGACTTTCATTAAAAAAAAGAAGAAAGACTCCTGAGAATCGAACCACGGTCATCGGATTGATAGGTGAAGATGCTAACCACTCCCCTATCGCTACCAAAATAACACCACCAAAGTAATTATTGGTGGATAAACACTCCGTTTAAAGAAAAACATGTTTGGGGGTGTGGGGGGGGGTGTGGGGGGAGGGGGAGAGACAAGGGGTTCAATATTGGACCGATAGGAGGGACTAGGAGACCTAAATATCCATGGGTCAGAGAGCGCAATACATGCCTTAACCCGGGCCTTGGCAGTCCACGCTCCCCCCACTGCTCGGTTATTTTGTTGTTGGGGATATTGTTTGTCCCTAGCTCATGTACGAAAAAGAGGGAAGAGCTGTGTTTTCAACGACAAAACAGAACAAAAAATAGCCGGATTCGGGCCTAGACCTTCCGGGTTCAAATCATACGACAGTAAGTGATGACGCCAGGGATTCAGTTGTTCGCAAAAAAAACAACAACGAAGGTTTTTCAGTGACACTTCACAAACTACAAAAACATATTATATACTTCACCGCCATTTACAGCCTTCATTAATGTGGAAACGAACCTTCTACAAGTCGAAAGGAGGGCACTTTGAAAACTTCATGCACATCCGAGCTGTATGAACAGCGATAGATCTTGCCAAAAATCCCCCGAGTTCTTACTATTATATGAATTAAGAGATATTTAGAGTAATATTTTTGTCTAATTACTTGAGGCGATTTGCTATTTTGCGTAAATGATTAAAATGTCACTTTTCCACAAATGTATGTGTGCATTGTTATGTTGTACAGATCTAACCGAACAAGGACGTAACTGAAGCGAGTAAAATTTCATTTTAATTTAGAAAGTTACCCTCTGACCTGGCAAAAATTGTTCATGCCATGTTAGACCTTCGAACGATTATCAAACGAATGAGGCTTCGGCTCTGGAATATGATATTTACAAGTTTTGCTGTTGTTGATAATGTTTGGTCCTTTCGTAGACAGTTATCATCTTCAGCAAAGTTATATTTGTGGGGTAACTTGTTGACTGTTTGGGGCAGAGCCCTTGTCTCATTGGCATTTTCCCCCTTTTTCTTTTCTGTCTTTTTTACAACAGTCAACTGCTTTTCTTCTTGTCAAGTCCTGTCATTTTTTGAATGAAAGGTTGAGCTATCAAGTCTTTGTTGTTATTGTTGTTTGTTCAGTTGGAATTCATTCCTGTTTGAAAGTTTAGCCTAGGTGTGTCACCAGCACATGACCATTTCGTCCTGCCATAGGACTCATCAGAGCCTTTGGCATAAAACGCTTATGGACATTAATAATCTTTTTTCCATAGGTTCAGGATTATTAAAAACCATTTATCGAGATTCCTATTGTTTGTAGGTTGGATACAATGGGCTGTTAGCTATGCTATTCCTCTGGCTGTCTGTATTTATCTGTAGCAAAGTATTAAGAATCTATAGCATATTATCTAGTCGGCTCGCAAGCGACCACATCTTCTGTATTTAAGACCCTACGGTTAAACACCTGTGTTGCGAGCAAGGAAGTTTCTGAATGAGAATTTTCGCTTTGTGGGCTTAGGCGTCGCTCATTCAGCCATGAGAGCTCAATCAATAGACCCACTCAATGTTTTATGTAAACATCGTTCGGGTGGAGTCTTGTAAAATACGTATTGAAAGAAACGCGTGCCGAGCTACGCATTCCATATGAGATCATTCTACATGGTTACAGTCAATAGCTGCATAGTTACAATAAATAACTGCATAGATACACCAAACACTTGCTTAGATGCAGTAAACAGAATGAAAACAACTTACTTAACTACACACTCTCGTGCTTAGTTTCAGTAAATATCTGCTTAGATGCAGTAAACACATGCTTAGATGCAGTAAACAACTACCTAACTACGAATCATACCGCCATTTTGAACAGCTCAGTTATTTCAGGGATTCTCAAATATTTTTAGGCGGGGTATGATGAAGTTTTTAATTGGGTGTTTATGCTTTAATAGGGGTTGAATTTTTATATTTTTAAGGGTGCGCTAGAAAGCTTGAATTTTCATGTGTTTATGCTTTAATAGGGGTTGAATTATTTTTATTTTTAAGGATGGTCTAAAAGCTTGAATTTCCATGTGTTTATGCTTTAATAAAAGTTGAATTTTTATATTTTTAAGGGTGCGCTCCTGAGGTGTATTTAGATTACTACTCGCATCAGCATGATAACGGCCACTTTGCGCCTCATAGTAGGATTTGGGTTATTCCATTGTCTTGTGCTGTTATTGTGCTTAACTGTATGATATTAGTTCGTCCAGTTATCATTTACTGTTAGTCTAGGTGATGAATGCAACGTTTGCTGTAGCCGCCGCTGGTGTGGAGATGTTTAAATAATGTTGTTGATCTCCCTTATGATATCAGTGAACTGTCTAACTATCTCCCTTGCTACAGTTTTGCAGGAATTCGTCATTCAAGACGCCAACTAAGATACGATGCAGCTACCGAGCAACAATTGTTTACTTTTCACCTTGCTGTGGTGTGGATGTATTATCTCAGTGGTTCCCACGGAAATAGCATCTGACGACTCCGTCACTTCCTCAGCCTTATCGAATCAAAGAAGCGAAGTCACAAGTTGTTCATTGATAAAGGCACCCTGCTACGATTCTCCATGCCGAGTGGACCCAGATACCGTTTCACCTGGCTCATTGGTCAATTGTTCCAATAGAGAGTTATCACATTTCTGCCGAGGCTGGTTCCCTGATACAACTACTACATTGCTGCTGGACCACAATAATCTCTCTTGTATAGCCAACTATTCCTTCTCGCATCTGTCAAACCTGCGGCATCTCATTATCAAACACTCCAGCTTGCAACAATTCCAGGTGAGCACATGACGTATTTCCTCTGTGCAAAAGTCTTGGTAAAAAGAGAATCATACTAAGCCCGGAAAATCACAGCCAATCGTTGCCAGCTCATTCTACGCGCAAGAGATATGGCAGACACTGGCTGTCTGACCGGACTTAGTATGATAGGGTCTTCCCGCATTTACTGAGAAAATATAAGAAAGTATGGGAAGCTAGCAGCTGACTGTACTGTTCCAGGATTAATATGATATTCTCCTTAATCCATACTTGTGCTTAGTAATAAATTTGTACAAACTTTCACTTCGTTCCCCGCCATTTAACTCCACTGACCAAACTTTTCTTACCGGCGTTACATTGCTAAGACTATGGAATGGAACCCGCCAAGCGTTGTCTAAAAGCAAAGAAACCTGACCGGAATTAGAATAGATAGACAAAAGAAAAAAGTTAAAATTCTTTAGAAATCATCAGCATGTTGAATAAAGCTGTGAACAGTGGCGGATCTACATTTTTGGGACCCCGGAGCTTGAACTGTTATGGGGTCCCTAGCAACCAGTAACAATAGAGCAACGTTGAAAATTCACTCATTAAGAAAAAAAGTTTCTTCGTCACACTCAGGCCGCACCGCAAATTTCATTCACGAATCATGCTCATAATGCTCAACCTTTTATAAATTGTTTTGTTCATATTTTTATTATTATTACTAAGGTGTCCAATTTTTAAATTTTTTTTTGACTGATAATTTCTACTTTCGAAGAGCAAACAATGCATATATATCCAATTTCAATTGTTTTTCTTTGTTTCGTTTTAACCAACAGGTCAATGCTTTCTACGGACTCACACGTCTCAAAACCTTAAATCTGGAAGGTAATCATTTGCAATGCAGCTACTCCTTCCCTGAAGGAATTTTCAAGCCTGTGGCGTCAAGTCTTCAACACTTGTTTCTTGCTTTCGGCTTTCCTTGCCATGACAGCTGTGAAAATTGTACGTACAAAGGGATTTTCAATGCTGGACTGCAGTTACAGAGTCTTTCTATTGATGGCTCTGTGACTTTACACGTGGACGAGCGCTTTGCCGAGTTTACCAATCTCAGCAATGTAACTGTGGGATGCCGCGCAACCATTGAACTTACCAATAGCAGTTTGGAAGGGCTTCGTTCAATTCAGTTACAAGAACTGCATCTTTTAGATTTCGAAAACGATCCGGATCTATTTGAAATGGATGTATCTGAAATAGGTGTATTTGATAATCTAACCGATTTACAAACTCTTGTTATCAAAGGATGTATGATTGGCAATCAGAATACGACAAAGTGTTTGAAACCTTTTGCGAATCAAACAATGACCAAAATCAGTATTTCGAGATCTCATCTTCCATCCCTTTACGGTGAACCGTCCATAACCTTTAACGATGGGATTATAACGAAGGAGACAGTCCAGTATTTACAGACCATTTGTTTGTCTCATCTTGTATGGACGGACAGTAACCTGTTTGCCGTCAAACCTGGAGGAGTCACTGAAGGAAAATGGCCCGATTGTCTGAAGAAATTGGATCTTTCCTACAACAGATTTGGTATTACTGGTTGGTTGCAAGAATTAATTAACCTGTGGAAGTTAAAAGTACTGGAAGAAATCATAGCATCTTCAGAGAGGTCTTCACCTGATGATATGTATCCAAAATTGATTAATTTCAGCCTCGCAGCCCAAGACAAGTCAGAGCATTTTGCAAAAGTGTTGCATAACCCCAAATTTCATTCCCAATGTGAAAATTCTATCAATAGTGACAAGGCTGAAAGTTCAGAGTGCAAAGTCAAGGACGAACTCTCTGAGTCTTCTGGAAGAATCATAGTAAATGGTTCCACTACAGGCGAGAAGACAGGCTCAGTGAACAGACTGGCGCCAACATCTCCACCGTCCGCTCCGTTTAGCTGGCACAGAGGCACCATTTATTACTACTGTCCAGAGTCTCTCAGGGTGATTCGAGCTGTGGATCTTGTGTATGGGATCGTGAAGTTCTTCAACGTTACCTACAAGGGAGTCGGATGTACGAACTTGACAGAATTCTATTACATCAATAATGATATTTTAGCAAGCAACTCGGAATTTTTAGATTTTCCTTTCATTAGAGTATTGGACCTCTCTGGAAACACTTTGCAGGTGCCGGAGCATTTCTTTGACGGATTTCGTGGTCTGGAAGTTTTATCTTTAAGAAGAATGTCACCGGGACATTTTTTCAGAGATTTGCCTTGTGAGCGAATAGTTCGCAATTTGACTAACTTGAAATACTTTGATGTGTCCAATAACAATCTCAATGTTCTCTCAGGCACTTCCTTTGCATCCAGAGCTAACCTGACACACCTTATTTTGTCTAAGAACCGATTTTCCTCGATTCCCTTTGATTTGTCTACAACACCAACACTGAAAGTACTGGACCTTAGCGACAACGCTATTATGTTTTTGAGCGGAGAGGACATCGCAGCACTAGAGTCACACATGGAGAGAGTGAGCTATTTCATCTTGAAAATACATGGCAATAGCATCACTTGTGTGTGCTCACAGATGAATTTTATACGTAAGTACAAAGACACTGCTAGAAAACAGTTCGCCAGTCCAGCTGCACTCAGTTTTAAACCTCAGAGGTCTATAGACAGACCAGAGAGGGAAGTAGGTCAAGAGACCGTGCACCCTAAGGTGCCCCGATGGGAGACAAACGGAGGGCAATTTTTTTCAGCAAAAAAATTGTGGGTATTTGTTGTACACTATTAGTGAGAGCTGTAATTAATAGTCCCTTGCCCTCTTTTTGGTTGTATTGGCCTAGCGCTGGTTAGCCAAAGGAATTGCCGACATCTTTTAGCAAACGCAGGGGAGCGCCCTCTCTTATCTATTGTATAGCTCTGTGCTTTTAATTAGACACAATTATTCACGTACTTGGTCACTTACTTCCTCAATCTTTTTTTTTTTTTTAATTCGCTTCCTCGCACTCTCGCATAATCACATCTCAATTTGCTAACAGTCTGCTAAAATACTCACAGACAAACTCGAATACCTCGAATTGCTCCGAAGACAAATGTGTCGCCGCCTGACAAAATGAGGCACTTCTCGCATTTTGGTAGTATGGAGATATTGGTATCACCAAATAGGTTAATCAGAGCTCGTGCATACGGTAAGAAAAATGTATTGCTGTGACTTAATTACCTGAGGAGATATGGTCTCTCAAAGACAGGAAGTGACTGTCACAAATCCCAGACTGGGAGATGTAATGATTACAACAGGACAACAATCACGAACGAACAAGTATAACACTTAACAGAACAACCCATCAGACTCACACATTTATTCTACATAAAGATAAAGATAGAAGTGCAATTACATACATGATATTATTGAATTTAACTACCGTCCCACGACCTTATTCCCACATGCACTCTCCCTCGGGTCCACAACCCGATAGTTACTTCTAATTACACTTCGGCCTCAGCCTCTCCTCAAGGTATGTCCCACGAGCGGCCCTATCCTACGGGCTCCTACTCAACCTACTCTCCGTATCTCAATCTCCCCTCATTCTCGTAATAGCACATTAATAGTTCAATTCACATTAGTATCTCAATAGCACAGGAGTATATCAATAGCACAGTAGTACATCTTAATAGCACATTAACAGTTCTATACAACGTCCCTGTCTGTGGCCAGACTGCCACGACTCATGCGCTCCTACTGTCCTGCACGACAGCTTCACTCCTGCTGGCCTATGGGTAGTCTTCGGCCCAACCCCGGCCCAAGTCCGCTCACCGCGGGTGGCTTCTCTGCCCGACCCCGGCACCTATAAGAATAACATTACATTGGTAGAATACCATACCATTTCTATCCACTTCACCCCTCATTACCAACCATGAAGCGTACACACAATAGTCCACCTTTCACTCACCACACATCTTACGGTAACACACCTCCACCGTATTACACAGTACTCAGACTCGCTACGAATCCATGAACCTAACTTACATCTATCGCTCATGGCGCACATTTCTATACACAGTAATCAATAACTGTCACATTCCTCACATATACTTATTTACATCGTGGTCATAGGCGAATATAACACATCAATCATCCTAATTATCAATCATAGTTCAACCTACCAGTCATCACTGGAAAACACATCACAATCTCCCGACTGCTTTCTTCATGTCCGTCTCTTGGGACCTTCTAACTTGCAGTGATTGCAAGCACAGCGCTCTCGCCTCATACAAACCCCCCAACTCACAACATGCACGCTTTCCATTAATTGTGGGCCGTGAGTTAACTTTACTCTACCCCCTTCTCCCCGTAACCATTGATCCTCGCTCACCCGCTCGTGACAGTGACACAACCCTAGTTTTGAGAAAAACACTTTTAAAGTTTCAGCTTAGAAATACAAATTGTTGATGGTGACTCGATTAGAAGTCAATTTTGAGGCATTTACCGTTCTCAATAAGCATTGCCATTTGGAAAAAGAATAGTAAAGAGGTTAAACTTTTCAAAAGTACTGAAAACTCAAAATCGATAAAATTGACCCTAAGATACCCTTTAACGATTTTCTCGAATCAGGTGGTGCTGAGATGTGCCTCATTTCGTCAGGCGGCTACGCAAATGAATTCTCATTTTCAGCACGGTTTAAAGACGTGTCGTTCATTCTGCGACTGTTCATGATTTAGGAAATCTCTGACTAGTCACAACTTATACTCACACCATTTATCCATCCTTCATCCATGCATAATATCGTCTGGTATTGGCCCATATTGTTGTATTTGCATTGGACTTTGGTCGGCAAAAGGGCTAAAACGCATACGACATTATGTCACAAACACATGTCTCGAAAAGTTTTTAACTGATTGGAATGACACTTAAACATCATGAAATTAGGAGTGAGAGGACTACTTTCATGACAAAACCTCAAAGTATGCAAAAATGTTGCATTCAAGAGTTTGGCCAATACTCCACGATATCACGGTTTCAGCCAATCATAATCCTCCACAGACTGGCTGGCCACTACCCAACTTGCCCAGCTGGACGACGGGGGCAACTACTCGTGCATGTCAGAAGAAGGGGACTTAATCCATACAACTGATCTGTTTGGTGATCTAGTATTGTTTCGACAGTGTGAAGGAAGGTTTGTGGAGCAACTTGTGATAGACTGAGCTTAGTGGGCTTAGGGTAGCTGTAAACAGAAGCTGAAAACTGTGTTTTCATACCCGGTGATTTTGACGTTTTCATCTTATTATAAAAAAAAATAGTGGCGGGAGTAATTCATTATGATGCAATTTTGACCCTTATTTTGCTCGAGGCTACAGCCTAAATGACAGATTCAACAATGAGAAAGTTAATTTTCCAAAATGACAACTAATCCAGCCCAATCGCTTTTGTATCGGCCGATTGTGTTGATTAAAGTTTCAGGTACTTTTAAATTAAAAGTCGCAAAAAGGTAAAATACAATGATCTCTGTTGTGGCGCCCAGTAGTAAGCTCACTGCATCGGAAACGATGCCTTAATACGTGTTCATTTCGGTGCGGGCAAGTTCCAACAGAAATGAGTGCGCTCTGGTGTGCATAAAATCTGTAGTAAGACTGTAGTATAATTATGGAAAGCTTTCTAGACCAAAAATAGAGAGAGAGGGGAGGGGGGGGGGACAGTCGGTTCACAGGTTTATCCCGGTAATGCCGGGAACTTCATCTAGTATATATATATAAAAAACAAACAAACACATGTTTTATCAGATGAACGAGAGGGTAACTTTACAACACATTATCACCATGCATTTCGTTCACTCATGGGACATTTTACCTAGGGAAGGGCAGAATTATTAAAATTAGGCCTATCTTTTCATGACAACTTTTGTTATGTTCCAAACCGAGTTAATGTTATCGCTTGAAGATTTCAGATGCTTTACTATAATAATATAATAACTCTACATAAAAATACAAAGGTCAACCAGATTCTTTGTTACCTCATGGGCTTAATCTATATAATAAAGCTACAACAAAACCCGTAATAGTCCTATGGACTCGGAAACTACACAACGCACCGACCTGAAATTTGGCACAAAGAATTATGGGATAGCGAACATTGTTCCTATCGCTATACGCAAACAAAACCGTTTGTTATTTCTGAGTTAATCGGTAAATGCGATTATAATTAAAGACTAAATTCACGAGAGCGTTTGATCCGAAATTTACGATCAATAAGATATTGATGTATGTTTCTAATAATACCCCACTTCCGCCTACACAATATGACGTTATCACTTCCTGCGATGTGTTCACTAACAAACAAACTAACCCGTGCGCAAATCATTGCCATTTGACGGATGCTGACGGGATGCGCAGGACGTCAACGCGCAAAGGGAGAGCAGTAAAACTTATCTAAAAACAAACAAACAAAAATAAAATAAAGCTAAAGGAACAGGCAAAATGAAGCAGGTCCATAATAATCACCCAGAACTGAAACTAATAAATCGATTTATCCCGGGCAGGGCCGGGCAACTCAGCTAGTAATACTAAAAGATCTCAAGCGTTTTTGAAAATGGAGATAGGAGAAACAAGAACTAGGTTCCTGGATTTGCCGGACAACCTTTTCATTGCATAATTTCAAGGGGTGATTATCAACATTTAATTTAATCCAAATACTTGTTTTTTACCGTACACCCAGACTGTTTCTGATGACAGCCTTGATTTTGATGTTCCTGATGGTGATCACATTTCTGGGTGCCTACCTCGTGCTCAGATTTCGTACCGCGTTGGAAGCGTTTGTCTTGCGGCTGTTTGTGAAAGCGTTCAGACCAATGGCACCACAGGACTACAAAACGCACGTCTTCATCGGCTATGCAGATGCTGATTACATGTTTGTGAGATATATTTTGATGAAGTAAGTGCAGAGCTCTGAGATGAGAGTCATTTTTTTTTTCAGGTAGTGGTTGACAGTGGCGAATCTGCATTCTTGGGACCCTGAAGCTTGAACTGTTATGGGGTCCTTTTGCAACCAGTAACAATAGGGCAACACCCAAAATTCACTGACTGAGTTTTATCAAGACCCTCTGAAGATTAAAGTCTCTGGGGCTTAAACTTCATTAGTTACCTAATGGATCCGCCACTGAAGGTAGATTGATCTGAAGGTAGAAGAGATAACACTGCAGGAAAATTGAATTTTTTTCCCTTGAAATAAAACTGTAATTATAAACCATATCAGGATTACTGAATTTGGAAGTGTAAAGCCAATTTCTCATGCGTTTTCGGATGAACAAAACAGCCCAAATGCGGGGAGAAGCCAGTAGATCCTACTGAAAAATAGAAAAACGAATGATGTATAAGCTGGCTATCCTGTGTCACAAATGTATGGTAGAAAAAACGAACCAACTTATTCAAATGATCTTTTGAGTCCCTATGTACCATCACGGCATCATAAATCATCTGCTGACACTAAAAAGTTTAAAATTTCTAAGATACCATGGATGAAAAATCTTTTTCTTTTCAAGGGCCTCAGATTTGGAATTCTCTGCCTCTCTCTATCTTTGAGAGAGACGCCAGACTGAAACTTTTATGACTTTTAAACATCAGCTGAAGAGTCATCTTTTTACATTCTGAATGTCGATTTTTTTTCCTAAGTATGCCTGTGTATTGTGTGCGCGAGTATATGGTATAGCTGCTGTAAAGCGCTCAGAGCCTGCTGATTAACTGGGTGATAATAAATGCTGTGTATCATTAGGCCTACTATAATCCTGTGACCGTCGTTCCTGTATGACGATTTTTAAGAGAGAGAGGGAGGGCGGGGGGTGGGGGTCTCAGTCTGTCCCAGAAATACAGAAGTGAGAAAATGAGAGAAATAAATAGATGGCAAAATGGCGAAAAGAGAAAAAGGGAGTGAGGATAGACTGATATAATGTCACGGACACCGGATATGACGTTTTAATAGAGAGAAAGGGGAAGAGGGGAGGCACGGGAGAGAGAGGGAGGAGAGAGAAGGGGTGAGAGAGAGGGGGCGAGACAGGTAGACCGAGAGAAAGAGAGAGAGAAAGAGGGAGAGAAAGAGGGAGAGAAAGAGGAAGGGAAAGAGGGAGAATGAGAGTGAGGTGGAGAGAGAGATGGGACGGGGGAGATGGAGAGAGATATATAATTATAGAGAGAGAGAAGAAAAAGAAGAAAACTGACCATATCTGTACATCTTGTTTTCTTGGCCAGGTATCTGGAAGAAAAGCTTAAAGTGTCAACCTTCATACACCAGCGTGACCCGTTGATCAACGTCAATCTGGCTGACATTTTGTGCACTGAGATCTCCAACAGCTGGCGTGTTCTACTGGTGTTATCCAGGAATTTCTTGTGCGAGTATGAATTGGCAGATGTTGTTATGCAGGTGAGCACTCAAAACTAATTGGTTTTGAGGTCTTTATTTTTTGGGAGGATCCCTGGCCTTGGTATTTCGATGGCTTGGTTTTGTTTCTTTTTCTTGCTGTTGTTGTTGTTTTGTTATATTTGTAATTGTATTTTGTATACTTGTTTGATCCCATTTGGGGAGTACAGTGGGGTGGTAGAGATTAGTGGGTTTTTTTTTTTTTTTGGCCTGGACAGCCGGCCTAGTTAGACCTGCTCTTCCAGGCTTCCAACTGCAAAGGCATCTTTAAAATGCGCAATTTTCTTCACGGCAAAATGGTGAAATATTGGGGATGGTGGCAATTTTTTCGGACAATTCAAATTCAAGTTTCTTGTAGGCCGGACGGTTAATTCAAAATATATACAAGAATCGGTGGAAAAAAATTTAAAAAACAAAACAAAAACGCACTCGGTCATTCATTCTCCCCGTTCCATGCTGCCTAGGACAATTTATAGAGTTATTAATAAAAATGTACAATAAATATTTATGTAACTCGCTTGATAAAAACCAGGAACAATCATCATTCTTCAATTCCCCCCCCCCCCCTCCCCACCCGCCCCATTTCCCCGTCTTTCCCCCACTCTTTCTGTCATAAATTTATCTATCCATAAAATATCACTAAGATCTACATTCGTATTCACACAAAGACAAATTTCAGTTTTCAGACCTCACCAGAAGAAATCCCAGATCGACATTATTCTAATGGCAAAATATTCAAAACAAATCGCGACTTTAATTCTTGTTTGTCCCAAATCTACTCCTCGCACAAATGAGAAATTCGACGTCAGACATCTGCGGCTCTAGTTACGATGATAAGGAGTTAGAATAAATCGGAACTGTGAAACAGCGTGATACTACAAAGCATTAATTCAACAAGTGGCAAAGTGTGCACTACACTTCTACACACTAGAAGGTCTCCAGTTTTTCAACGACAACAAGAACAACAAAAATGGAGATAGAACAAAGACAAAGATAGCGAAATTAACTCTCCATCGTGAATAAACTACATTGAACTACATCTGACGTATTTCTCCCTTTTCTTCCTTTCCTCCTATGCAGTACGCCACCCACTCTGTGACAGCTGTCAATCAAAGGCGTGTGTTTGTACTGGTGGAGGAATCCCAGGTGAAGGCCATACCCGACTATCTGCACGGCGTCCTGGAGGAGAGTCAGATCATAGTGTTGCCAGACTTGCGACATCAGTTCGACTATAAGCAAAGGCATCAGATCAAATATTGTCTGCAAGCTGGGTAGTCATCAGTTGGAGCCGGGGGGAGGGAGGTGGAGGGGACAGACATGATTATAGACAGACATATAATTAAAAACATGCCGACAAACATGCGAACAGACAGACATTCAATATGAACAACTTGTATATTGCAAAGATTCACGAACGAATACAAAAGAACACCACAATAATTATTCTTGGGCGGTTATTATAAGCACATACGCACCCCAATCGTTTTGCGCTAGGAACTCGTACGTATACTCACCTATCTCTAACCCCGACCTTATCCTCAACCCTAAATCTTATCAAATCCCTAACAATGCCCCCCTACCATTTCAACCCAAAAATACTAAAAAAAAACAAAAAACAAAGAAAATGTGTGTGAATAATAATTACTTAATAATTAAGTAAGGCTGTTGTCAGGAGCATTTCGGGAGGAGCTCTGTAGCCTGAAGTCCCAAAAGGCTTTGAAATACGTCCGACTAGTGCCAAAACCTTGGGGGACGTACGTACTTGTAACAATATTCTTATTCTTATGAGAGGCTTTGAAGTAATAAAACTTGTTCTTTTTGCATTGTTTTAACCCCAGACATTGTTTTGGTCATCACAGAGTTTCTATACGTGTCACTGTTCAAGTTATTTGTACACTGCTTCACTCAATAATTTGTAAATAAAAGATTTTGATGAATTAAATCTGGTGTTTATGTTTTTATTATGGTAACGTGACAACGTTTCTTTACTAGCCGTCCACAGCTCCATTACAGAGATGTCTGTTACAAGGACTTGAAAGCGCTTAAGGCCTGGTTACACTGATATGTTTTAGGAATAGAAAAAAGGAATGGGGGACTGTGTGGGGAGAACTCTCCTGGCTTTCCGTCTTTTGTTTTCCGATTTCCCCCTTCGAAACGTTTGTTTACAGTGGTCCCATTTCTGAATGAGAAGCGATGCGAATCGTTTGTTTTGGTCATGTTTCGAAGGGGACATCTTCTCTTGTTGAGGCTAATTGCGGTGGGCAAAAACAACCCTACTTCTCTATTTTGATGTTCTGAAAACCATTGGGGCGGATGCATTGAGGGCGTATTCCATTAAGCCTGGGTGTACGCTCTCTGTCATGCAATATACCGTGCCTAGAGCGATGATTATCCATACGTTTACTATCTATGAGATAAGCACCCCATCCATGTAATATTGTTACAGCGATTATTCCCCTCTTTGAAAACATTTTGGAGTAAGGCTGCCCAAACGGCGGCTTGCGAGCCGCAAGCGGCTCTTTGATCTTCAAAATTATTTTGGAAATATTTTGACTAAGCTCTTCTTTCATCACAGTTAGATCTAATACAAAATGTAAATAAGTAAGAAATTCAAGCTTTAGAATCATTTATTGGGTATGAACTGAGATCCCACTGGTTTCAAACAGTAAATATATTTACGAACTTAAAATCCTAAGTTTAATGCTAGATCTGAGTGAGGCATTGTTCTTTAGAGCTGAGGGAAGGAATAGTGGGAGGCAGAGGGATTAAAGAAATTTCAGGTCAGCAAGAGTGATCTCTCTCACTTCTGTAAACAAATGACCCTGAACTGTGCAGACCACGATCTAAACCATGTTGAGTTGTTTTGTGGGGGTTTGTGTGTGTGTGTGTGTCTATGTAGCAATAAATTGTGTGTGCCAATTTGGTTTATATCTTGTGACTCACGAACATCTGAAGTTTATCGTTGGTTATTACATTCACCAAGTTTGGCTACCCCTGCAATATTGTGTCTAGGGCGACGGCTATTCACCATCAAACATTAAATTAGACAATCCTGTGACTCGCTGAGTCACCCTCTGATGAAAAACTTGTTTTGTTGCCTGGACTCGAACATTCATTCCAACAGCAAAGAAGGAACAACGTCCATATTCTGAGATTATAAGTCACTGATGGCGAGAGTTGGCTGAAGAAGATAGGTCCTTCGGTTTCTCGGGGGCCTCAGCCCAATGCTGTTGGCCCCCTATTCTTGATTGTTGTTCCGTTCTTCGTTCAAAAACAGTAAGTAACAGAGAGTTGGCTGAAGAAGATAGGTCCTTCGGTTTCTCGGGGGCCTCAGCCCAATGCTGTTGGCCCCCTATTCTTGATTGTTGTTCCGTTCTTCGTTCAAAAACAGTAAGTAACAGAGAGTTGGCTGAAGAAGATAGGTCCTTCGGTTTCTCGGGGGCCTCAGCCCAATGCTGTTGGCCCCCTATTCTTGATTGTTGTTCCGTTCTTTGTTCAAAAACAGTAAGTAACAGAGAGTTGGCTGAAGAATGAGAACCACTTTTTTTTTGTTTTGTTTTTTTTATCCAGTGAGAGTGATTGAATAGGAGCTCAAGTTTGAGTGCGACTTTGGGTTTTTACCACAACGGCCATCTTGCGTCCACTGAATAGGAAGTCGGAAGCCTGATTGTGCCAATTGTTCCAAGGGCACCACTTCAGACCGAAATGAATTTGCACATAAGGTTTGATTAATATAGGTGTGGTGAAGTCTGCGCGTCTGAGGGTACAGACAAACAGAATGAGGATTTTAGAAGGCCATACATGAGTGAACCACAACATCCCCCTTCTTGTTAGGCGTTGTCCGTCCACTGTCGGTTGTATCCCTCCGCCAGTGATTTTGAGCCTTCTCTGTTTTTTCGACCATTATGTTCACCTGTGTGGACAATATCTCTCCATCACCTCTCGGGGCGTCCTCTTGTTCTCTTTCCTTTTCTAGGCCGTCATTCGGTACAATGCCTTGTTCATCTATTGCCTTTCATCCCTGTAATGGGAATAACTGCTCGTCTCTTTTTGGTAATTTGAAAACCTTTGGGTTAAATGCAACAAGGGCGTGTTTCGCTGGGCCTGAAAAGTCTTATCTTTATTATGTAACAATTTGTTTCCAGGACAATTGTTAGCTATAAATTCAATTTGTCTGAGAGCACAACTTCACAATCATTCCTGAGTGTTGTTGGTTCTGACTGCCAGTACAGTATACACAATCATCATGAATTTTGCTATCCTCGTTGCTGCTGTGACAGTTGCTGTAGTCGTCGCCCAGCATCACCATGGTGACGGTGCCAGTAAGTTGTCGTGTTTAAATGTCTTTTTTTTTTTTTTCTGTAGTTAAAGCTGAGGTCTCTTCAGCCATTTGTTGTTGTTGTTACAAGATTCTAGACGATCACATTATTTGCGTCCATACTCTAGTCAAAAGCAAGTTTATGATGAAACCAAACTGGGTGACCTATGAAAAAAATAACAATAATACAGTAATAGTAATAACGGCATCAACTCATTATGTCGTTGTCGCCATGCATGGGGGTGGAGCTTGGTTCTTTTAGGGGCTGAAAAGTGATCTGAAAGTTGTTTATGAACAATGTCCGTTTAATCCACATGGAGACATGATTACATTGGAGGCCACTCTTCTTTTAATGATATGATGATTGGGTTGGCCTTAACCCAAAGAAGAAAATGAAAGGTGAATGCAATTGGGGCAAAAGACTGACTAAGTGAATTATTTTAGCACAGCTAGGCTCGTAACACTGTGAGTCAAGCCAGTTTTGCCTCGGTTTGATTGGACTATGAAGTTAAACGGGACGGCACGCATAATGAAACTGAAAAGAAGTCTATCTCGTCAGTTGTTTCATGGACGTTCAGGTCTGAGTCAAAACCGACGTAGGGTATACTTGACTCAATACGCTACTAAACTTACGATCATCATCAGTAGTTTGCGGCCTCAGTTCTTGTGTGTTCTAGTTCCATTTTCCGAAAAACTGGAGATCTTTTAGTATGTAGCAGAGGTATAACCAATGTACAACTTTGGCACTTGTATGAAATACGTTGTGGCACTTATCAAGCTGTTTCAGTTCTAATGCACTCTAACTCCTTATCATAATATTTATTAAAACCAAAGCCGCAAACATTTTTAACGTCGTATTTCTCAGTTGTGCACAAAGTGGAGTTGGAACAGACCACAGAATAATAAATTAACCACACTGGAAACACGAACTTCGGGCTGTGTCGTTTTTTACGGAATTTCCCGAGCGGCGGCTGTATAACCAATATGGCCGCCGCTCGGGAAATTCCGATTCTAGTTCTATCTGCAGTAGAAACTTCTTTTTATTTGTCAAGAGTGGTTGTACTTGTATTAATTTCTTGGTGCGGAACCAAACTTCCGCGTTCAGTAGGCGCGTCAAAATGGTATCATTCAAAATTGTGGCTATGCTGAAGCGTCGGACGCTACCTTAAACCTAAAATGGCGGATGGTTCATGACCTTACGCTGTTTTGTGACGTCACACAATGGGATCATCCAGTCTGGGTATTTTATTAGTCTGTGGTACAGACAAGAACTAAGGTCTCCATTTCGCTCTTATCCATTATAATTTTTTTTTTTTTTAATCTTCTGACAGCACACCTGGTTGACCACGAAGTCCACGCCATGGTCCAAGCCGATAGTGACCTAACGGTGGCCGACTGTACCAGCAAGTGTGATGCTCTGTTTGACATGGTCGACGCTAACGATGAGCAAGCTGTTGATGACATGTGTGCTCAATCCTGCAAGTGGTAAGTTAGTCAGGGGCGGACACATTATTGTGAGTGTCAGAGTGAAGTACTTGCATAGTGTTGAAGTCTTCATTTCTCAAGGACACCCTGTACAATTATTATTTTTGTTGACCCCAAACATGCACCTTTAAGTAGTAAAGGTTTCAGATCTTTCATTTTTCTTTCTCTCTTAGTTTTTCCCCTTCCTTTTCTATCTATCTTTCTTTTTTTTCTTTCTTTCCTGTCGTTCTTTTTTTTTCTTTCTATTCTTTCTAACCTTCTTTCTTTCAATTCTTTCTTTCTTTCTTTCGTTATTTCTGTTTTCACTGTTTTTCCGATTCCTCAGCACTTTTTTTTTATCTTCTCAATATCGGGACACAACATTCACTGTTACCACATTCGGCTTTACGAGAGATGCTTGTAGACTATTATGTGACATGTAACCGTATCTCCTTTCACAACAGGAATGCTAATCTATTACCGAATGGGTCAATGCACTCGCAATCTTAATTGTTACTATCTGCAATGCCGATTTACAGTTTTATGAATAAAATTGTAAAGTTTTCTAGATGTCTGTGACTCCAAATGCAGGGCATTTAGAAACACAATCTCTCTCTTCCTGTCTCCTCTCTCTCTCTCCTTTTCTCTCTATCTCTCTTGCTAGCTCGCCACCTCTCCCTCTATCTCCATCTCTCACATATACACTTTCTCTCTCTCCCTCTCTATGTCTAGCTTGCTAGCTCGCCGCCCCTTCTCTCTTTCTCTTTCTCCTCCCTCTCTTCCTCGCTCTCTCTCTCCTTCTCCGCCTTTCTCTCTCTCTCTGCCTCTGTCTCTTTCTCTAGCTCTCTTTACGACGTTTCAACTCTATTTTATAATTTGACGATGTAATAATTTACCTTCACTTTTCCCTATTGCAATATAGTTAACCATATTGCCTTGTTTGTTTGTCTACTAGTGCGATTGACAACGTGTGTGGCCACCAGCACCCTACCCACCCTACCCAGCACCCTACCCAGCACCCTACCCACCCTACGCAGCACCCACACCCAGACCATCCAGACCACCCAGACCACCCGGACCACCCCTAGATTTCGTTCCACAATAAACGATGGCTGATTGAAATGTATCGCTGTTTGTCTTAAGTCTTTCACCGTCTATGTGAGAATGGGAAATGTGTGTACTCAGCCATCAAGCACTTTAAGATCAGTAGACGAGCAACTTCTTGAGACACCCACAGTCCGATTGTCGCTTGGCGAGAATGGCATTTTCTGTTGCTGGACCTAAATTGTGGAACAACATCAGCGTTGGCACCAGGAAAAGTGAAAACATCGTCACATTTAAAAATAGGCTCAAAACTAAATTGTTTTCATTGAAATTGAACAATGCGCCTTTTTGGTCTCAGAGCTTTAAGGATGAGAGTAGATCAAGTGTTTGTTAATGCATGTGAATGGGAGCATGATGTATTGATCTTATATTAATCCTGTTTTTAATTTTAGTTCAGCGCCTTAGAGCACATCATTTCGTGTGTGTGTGTGTGTGTGGATTTGAGCGCTGTGCAGGTTAACTATTACATTGCATTACATTACTCTTGGAAACACGGTCAGTATAACTGCATGTTGAACTTGATCAGGCCGGGCGAATCCTGCTGTCGTGTAGCAGTTTTGTCTTAGGCTGGGCGCTCACTTGCGACTGTATGTTGACAAGAATTAGATAGTTAATTCAATGACACTGGAAACAATAAGATGAGACAGTCCCTTCTTCGCACCTCTAAAAAACTCGTGCACACAATATACGCGCTGATCGGGGAAGGGGCCTATGGGGCAATGCATGAAAAGAATGCTAGATGTAATGATAAATTAATGATGTGGATTTGTTACAGTGCTACTGCGACTGAAAAGAAAGAAAAAATAGCCTGGATTTTCCCCACAGCTATTTGACATTACAAAATAAGTTCAGTCAAGGCCTACAGCGATAGCCGAAGAGTACACAATTCAGTATTTTCCCTACTCGGCTTTGTAAAATACTGTATTCATTGTTCATGACTACCGCCCATTCGCCGCTAGATGGCGGGGCGAAATCTGCGCACGCTAATCGCCCAAACTGTCTCATCTGGTTGTCTTCAGTATCTTTCATTAACTTCCAGTTAATGTAATTTTGTGTTTTTTTTTATAATTTTATTTTTTAATGACAGCACACACACACACAAAACAACAACAACTAAAACACTCACGTACATGAACAGACCCGAGCTTAAACTCTCGCGTGTACGGTGTCGCATACCAAAAGAGGAACAGATTTTAAAAGTGTGTTTTTTGTTTGTTTTATTCCGTTTTGAGTCTAGTTTGACACAGACAGCTTAAGAGAGAGGGGGGTACAAAAATAGAGAAAGAGGAAGAGGGGGAGGGGAGAGAGAGAGGGGGGGGGTGGGAGAGAGAAAGAGGAAGAGGGACAAAGGAAGAGAAAAGGTGAGAGAGAATAAAGATGGATAAAGAGAGAGAGAGAGAAAAAGAGGCGGGGGGTAAGAAAGAGAGAGAAGAGAGACAGAGAGAAAAAGGGCCAAAGCTGAAGTTTCTATACCACTTTAGAAATACAAACTAAAATATTTCTAAGACGATTTCCAACAAAATGTCTTAACCGAATGCAGAAAAACGACCAATCTTTCATATTACTAGCCGACCGGCGCAAAATAAATCTTGACAGATTGTTTGTAGGAAGCCCAATCTCATATCTAGATCAAGGCTACATTAAAAGCAGCATTTGGATTGGATGCAATGACTAACAGAACTCCCGTAGTAAAACACAGATGTGATGACGTTGATTTTTCTACCACCAACGTGTAAAGAGAGGTCAAGGACAAAATTTCCCATCATACTTTTCTATTCCACCTGACGAAAATGCGTCTCTATTTTTGCGGCTCAAGAAAATAATATTAAATATATTAAAGACAGCTTTTTTTTTTTACAAAATGAATGTGCCCACGTAACTTATGAAGCAATACACCAAGTTTCATAAGTTTTAAGGGCGTAGTCATGACAAGTAAATCTCAATTTCAGTAGGAAATGTTTCCCCGCCCCTTTGGGGAGGGGGGAGGGGGGGGGGAGGAGGTTCTCAGGCATTTAGCCTTTCCAAAGTTAAGTCCAATTTTGTCAAACCCACTCACAAGTGTGTTTCCAAAAACAACCCAGTGAAACCGAAAGCATAAAAAGAAACAACAACAGTAATTACCCGCCGATCGGCCTGGCGATGTGTGATATTCAATAAGAATAAGAATGGCAACAACAAAACAAGCTTAAACATCTACCGAGGCAGCAGGTGCCATTTACCAGGAAAAAATAATGATAAGACAATGGTATTTAAATAGTACTTCTTCTACTACCTCTACTACTACTACTACGCTAAAATAATGATAAGACAATGACATTTAAATAGTACTTCTTCTACTACCTCTACTACTACTACTACGCTAAAATAATGATAAGACAATGATATTTAAATAATACTTCTTCTACTACCTCTACTACTACTACTACGCTAAAATAATGATAAGACAATGATATTTAAATAGTACTTCTTCTACTACCTCTACTACTACTACTACGCTAAAATAATGATAAGACAATGATATTTAAATAGTACTTCTTCTACTACCTCTACTACTACTACTACGCTAAAATAATGATAAGACAATGATATTTAAATAGTACTTCTTCTACTACCTCTACTACTACTACTACGCTAAAATAATGATAAGACAATGATATTTAAATAGTACTTCTTCTGCTACTTCTACTACTACTACATTAATAATAATAATAATAATAGTGATATTTACAATGATATTCAAATACTACTACTACTTCTACTACTGCACTACTACTGCTACTGCTATTACTACAACCACTACACTAATAATAATAATAATAATGATGATATCTACAATGATTTTTAAATACTACTATTATACTACTACTTCTACTACTACTGATACTACTAATAATAATAGCTGTAATGAAAACTAAGATCGCGAAACAGAGCAGGCTGAGGATGACTTGTAATATACAATGGTATTTTTAAAAAAGGGAGGGGGGGGGGGAGAGAGCGTGTATCGCTAATGAAAGAGGTAGATGATGTGATCAATTAAAAAAAAAATTAAAAGAAAGAAAGAAACTTGTGTCACTAAATGAGACTTCAGATGAAACTAGTGAAGCTTAAGATTCGGACCCCCTAATCCCGGAGGGGACCTGAAGAAACTGTTGTTGTTGTTTCTTTTAAAGAGTGGTGTTGGTTGCGAAGGAGCCCAATAGCAGTTCAAGCTTCAGGGTCCCAAAAATGTAGGTGCACCACTGAGTATAGTACAAAAACACTTCCTAATGTACAAGGTAGGCCTCGTTTATATACTACAAAGCATATTTTGTGTTTGGATCTGACTAAACCGAGCCAAGGGTGAAATTTTTGTATCTTCATTTTTTTTTTTTTTGCACCTTGTGAAATAGTAGTATTTTCTGAGTATTACTTAGATCTTAATATTTCAATTGTAAGCAAAGTTATGAATTGTTGATGTGGAAGAAAATGAATTTTTCCCACCATTGGAGGGGTTTTCTCAGGAATCTGGGTCATTCATTTTTAGCCCGATTTCGTCAGATCCACTCATATTTTATATAGTGTTTTCAAGAATAAATACAATAATTATAATTACATAACAATAATGACAGTATCAACTTTGTAGGAAAAAACAACAACACACAAAGTTGCAATGGTGGAGCAAAGTAGTGGTGCAATATCAAAGATGCTAGATACAATAAAATGAGACACTCCCTTCTTCAGACTCTAAAAAAATCGTGCACACAATTTGAGCGCTGATCGGGGGCGGGGCTCATGGCGCGTGGAATGAAAAGTATGCTTGGTATATAATGATAAATTTATGATGCTTATTTGTTACAGTGTTACTGCGTCCAAAAAAAAAAAAGAAAGAGTTGGCAGAGTTTTTACCACACCCGTTTAATTTATAATTACAAATTAAGTCACGTCAATCAAGGCTTACAGCTATAGCTAAACAGTGAACAAAAGACAGTATAATTTTTCCTAATTGCCTTTGTAAGATACGTTATTGTTCACGAATTCCTCGCATTCGCCGCTAGATGGTGCTGCGAAATCTGTGTACTCTAAATGCGCTAGCGGTCTCATTTTATTGTTTCTAGTATCTTTGGTAAAATACAAACTGAAGCCCCAATATCGTTCTTATGGAGTCTTTAGTCTCCTACATTAACCTGGATTTGTGGACTCTCGTAGCTGCAAAGAAAAAAAAGAGAAAAAATTGCTAAAATGAGAACATGAAAGTACAGTAACTTCAGTAATTAATAATCAAAATTAACTAGACTGTGTCGCTGTATATCTAGATCCTGGTCATGCTAACCATCTAGAGCCCGGAGCACCGTCTTTGAAATAAGAAACCTGGAGCCAAAATTCTTTATCTTTGACACACGTATCTTCTCATTTTACTTACAAATACTTTTTTCCAGTTACGTATTTATATTTTATTGTATGCCTGCGAAACCTGGACGCTAAACACAGAAACAGTCAGAAAAAACTGGAAGCTACAGAAATGTGGTTTCTGAGAAGAATGCTTAGAATTCCATGGACTGCAAGGAAGACAAATGAAGAAGTGTTGAGACAAGCAAATGAAAAGAGGACACTCCTAAACAAGGTCAGAAAAAAAGAGGGAACATTCTTTGGACATGTAATGAGAAGACGAGGACTAGAACATTTAGTAACAACAGGGAAATTCAATGGAAGAAGAAGCCGGGGACGACAACGCATAAAGATGCAGGACGACCTAAAGGCCTGGCTGGGAATGCACACCACCAAATACGTCATCAGGGTTATGGAAGATCCCGAAAGATGGAGAGTCATGATCGCCAATGCCTGCCGACAGGGCACTTAATGATGATTTATATTTTTGCAATCATGTGACTATTTAAAATCAGTTCAGCCTTTTATTTCAGAAGTTATGGGATTACTGATTTTCGTCTGGGCAATAGAAGGTTAATAGCGACATTTGGATTTGATGCAACAGCTATTTAGAACTTATTGTTTCAGCCCAGTCTCATACAGAAGTACACAGATGCGAAACAGCTGCTTCTCACCGTCAACGTCTAAAGAGAGATCAAAAGCGAAATTTCGGATCGTGCTTTTTGGTTCTACTCAAACGAAAATATGTCTCTTCCTCACAGATATCGTCAATAAAGAATATTTAAAAAAAACAAGAACCTGAATTTTGTCCAAAATAGATGTGCCCACGTAATGTTTCGTCAAGATTTGAGGCATTATACAAAATTTCATAATTCTTGGTGACATACTAAATGGTCTTGTCCACAGTATCCGCTCCGTTCAGCTATTTTAAGGAACATGTCGTGTGAAAAAATAAAACACTCTTTGCCTCTGTATACTTGTCCACAGCATCCGTTCTGCTCCGCACTTCGCTGCTAGAGAGGCAAAGAGTGTTTTATTTTTTTCAGACGTCATTTACCGTAACATAGGGGTGTGGATGCTGTGGACGAACGATATCTTACGTGCTTACATGTTCACAATATAGCTGCGTTTTACTATGGTGATAATGATGATTATAATGATGATGATGTAGACTCACACTCGAAGGTCTACCTTGCGGAGAACCTCAGCACGGTTTTTGGTATGTCTTACCACATAGATCTAAATTCAATTAATTGTTTTGTCTTTTTTTTTTTTTCATTTATCATTACAATGTCCTGTTCTTTTCCAAAAAAGCGAAAGACATAATGTGCCTTCAGAATGCTAGGTTCTAAGTCCCTTCCGTTAACTTTTGAAAAATTGATTATTGAAAGTTTCATGTGCTCATAGTTTTTGATCATACAACTTGTTTTTGTTTGTTTTTTTTTTCTTTTTAGTAAAACTTACAAATTACACACCGAATCTGCTTGATATTCTGACACACAACGGAGAAGGCCTGTAGAAGTAGTGTGTAGTGTGTAACTCGGTTCAGCCAATAACTGGAGATAGGACCACATAGGACCTTGTCATTTTAAGAGGACGGAGGCGTGAACGTATAATGACATAATAGACATTTCAGAAACTGTGGTAGAAAACTGATTTTCTTGGCGGTTTTGAAAATCTTCACCGGCAATGCAGCACATAGCTCTTACCTGGCGGAGACACCCTCGTTCTGGCCAACATCAGTGTAAAGTGTACGGGTACTGTTCCCGCATTCATTCATCCGATCATAGGAAGAGTACACACTGAATTCATTATAAGTTTTTTGGCCATGCAGTTCGATAGCTCCGGTGCGATGCAGAGTGAAGGGCACTTGCGCTATGAATGGGTTGACATACAATATCATTAATAACAAGTATATTAATTATCAACCCCGCCTCCCCCTTCTTTGGAAGCAAGAGAGAGGGGGGGGGGACAAAAATAGAGAAAGAGGAAGAGGGGGAGGGGAGAGAGAAAGAGGAAGAGGGACAAAGGAAGAGAAAAGGTGAGAGAGAATAAAGGTGGATAAAGAGAGACAGAGAGAAAAAGAGGCGGGCGGTAAGAAAGAGAGAGAAGAAAGACAGAGAGAAAAAGATGGATAAAGAGAGAGAGAGATGCGAGGCAGCGAGAAAAAAGAGAGGGAAATAAGAGGAGAGGCACAGAGAGAGAGAGAGAGAGAGAGAGAGGGAGAAATGGGGAAAGAGAAAGAAAGAGCCACAAACAGAGAGAGAGAATGAAAACACTGTTATCCAGCTCCGAGCCTGAAACATACAACCACAAAACGAATACTAAATTCAATTAAAATGAAGTTTAATTTTATGGAAACTGCACTAACCGTCGTCAGCAGGGACCTCCATCACAGGAAAATAATAAAACTAATAATAATAATAAAATCAATAATACTAGTAATCATAATAATTATAATAGCAATAAAATAGAGAAAGTGAAACAATAATTTTTTTAATTTCCTAGAATAATGCCAAACAGCTTTTTTTTTTTACATTTTACAACATTTTTTAAATACTAGCTGAGTTGCCCGGCCCTGCCCGGGATAAATCGATTTATTAGTTTCAGTTCTGGGTGATTATTATGGACCTGTTTCATTTTGCCCGTTCCATTAGCTTTATTTTTATTTTTGTTTGTTTGTTTTTTGATACGTTTTACTGCTCTCCCTTTGCGCGTTGACATCCTGCGCATCCCGTCAGCATCCGTCAAATGGCAATGATTTGCGCACGGGTTAGTTTGTTTGTTAGTGAACACATCGCAGGAAGTGATAACGTCATGTGTAGGCGGAAGTGGGCTATTATTAGAAACATACATCACTATCTTATTGATCGTAAATTTCGGATCAAACGCTCTCGTGAATTTAGTCTTTAATTATAATCGCATTTACCGAGTAACTCAGAAATAACAAACGGTTTTGTTTGTGTATAGCGATACGAACAATGTTCGCTATCCCATAATTCTTTGTGCCAAATTTCAGGTCGGTGCGTTGTGTAGTTTCCGAGTCCATAGGACTATTAGGGGTTTTGTTGTAGCTTTATTATATAGATAAAGTTGATGATATTATTAGTAGTAATAAATGCTAGTTGGTGTGCAAGTGTGCGTGCCTTGATAGCATGGTGTGTATTTGACTAAGTACGTGGATGAACTGCTGGGTCAAACGTATGTAAAAGCATGTTCATGCATACGGTAACCGGTTTTGTACCGATCACTGAACTCACCGTTGATCTGAAGAACCCCATCGAACTTTGGCCTGTCATTCATTCTGTGTATAGAAAAAATGAACTTGTTATTGAATATACTAATATAAGTGGTGTCTCAAAAATATAAAAGAAATAAGATAAGAAAGAAAATAAGATAAGATATAACTTTATAATACTGTTGCCTGGAAATTTGTTGTCACAGCATCAGTAACAGTACAACAATAAATACAATATCTAAGACACACCGGTCTTCAACGCATACCACACACGCGCACATTGCTCACACAACAAATAAGAATATTACTCACACACACACTATCAGAACAATCCATTAGGAAAACTGACAACAGAATACTACATCCGACAACACTACTGCCTCGAATTGCGGGTGGCAAAAAAGAGCGTCTGTAGCGCTTTCTGTTCTAAATACAATATTCGCCCACTTCTTTACTATCGGACTATCTGATGGAACAAGGGGTGAGAGCAATCATTTAGAACTGAATTTAGCTTCTATTGGCAGGAATACACAAATAACTTTAAAAGTTTGTATACACAAACGACATGCTTAAGGTTGTTTATAACTCTGTTGAATAGCGTTATCATCGGTGTCTGGCCTGAGGCGGGACAATATTATTATAGTTTGCCACAAAGATGTTCTATCACTGTCGTGGACTCATCTTCAAAGGAAGTAAAGTTTTAATAACATAGATGATGGGCCAAAATAAAGGTCAACGTAACGTCTAGTTGTTATTTGGGACAGAGCTATTTTGTTGTTGTTATTGTTGTTTATTGTTTCTTTTTATTTCGGCTCTTAGTCAAACGAATTTTCATTTATTTATTTATTTTTTAAATTTAGTTTCATTGACACCCCCCCCCCCCTCACCATATGATCATAATAATAATTGTCAAGAACAGATTTGATTCATAAATGTTTCCACTGAGTAAATTTTTGTGAGAGAGCAGTGAGTAATTTTTACAAACGTAATTATTGTGCGAGCCAGCATAACTTGGTCTCGTAAACAATTTGTTTTGAACAGTTTTTTTCCTAAAAGATAGACAGAAGGTGTGGGGAAGGATAGACGGACAGCGTAGGTGTGCATGACTGAGCACTTTTTATATCTCGTGTTTTGAACTAGGTTTAGTAGAGAGGGAAGGGGTGAGTAGGAATTAAATGTTATTGAGACGTCTGTTGACGTGCAGAGAAAAATCCGTGATCCAGAGTAAAAGCTCGGGGTTTTGAACATGTTAAGAATTTATTGCTATAAAATTACATTTTATTGTCTTGAGTGATTCGACCTTTGATGTCGACCCAAGGTCGTTGCGTAGGGCTGTTACTTAAAATAACTCAGTTCGGCAGCTGAGCTAGAAGGGGTTGCACCAATCACAATCCAGGAATTAGACGGTAAGCTGCAGATGCAGTCCAGTATTTAAGGCCATACAGAACTTAGTTCTGGGCCACATGTAGACAATCCATTTACGAGGTGGACGGCGAGCTCTCAGCCAGATGAGAAGTCATAGAGACGCAGCGATTGAGCTGATATGTACAGTGATGGAGCATTGTCAGAAATCTATGCTCCTGAGCCCAATCCTACTTGTTTGAGCATTAAACCCACAGCGCTAATATCAACAGCCCTCACATTGTGAGGGCCGAATGGTGAGCTAAAGATTTTAATTCCATGCTGAATTTACAGCCAGCTACACATGTAGACTGTTGACCAGTACTGCCAGACCACATGCATTTCCCGCGACCACGTGTGAACTACACCAGAGCGCTCCTGGCAGAGACGCTATATAAATATGTTTTAGTATGAAGAGAGATAGAACTTTAAACCTTACAGGATCCGTCGCCCTCGGGCGCGGATTCTTGTGAATGTAAATTTATTGTGACTTAGATAACTTGATATTACATTGCCTTAAGTACTTCATAGTTGCTTCTCAGCTTAGTTGAGCATTTTCAGTTGCTATTGTATTCGTTATCTATTATATATTTTATCTTTGAATTCGTTAGATATATAAACTTTGCAGTCTGTTACTCAAATTGATTTATTTAGTTTTTAGAGTGAACGTTGTTTATTTGTTGTTGTTTTTTTTGTGCTCGTGTGATTGGGAAGCGGACCTCTTGATCTATATTCCCCAAAATCCCGATCCGCGACAATAATACTGATATTCGTGATAATAATCTCATAGTTTTCCAGCCACAACTTTCATTGTTCAGCCATGACATGACTCATTTCAACCAGAATTCTTTTTATACAGTAGCTACATTATTGTGAAACAGCGAAGGCAAGGAAGTGATTTGATGACTCCACGGAAATGTGACTTCCTTTAGTGGGACAATGCTACAAACATTACCAGAGAAGAGAGAAGTTATAATTTCATCGCCATTCTAAGGTTAGAATCTCAGTCGTTGTGGTCGGATTTGGCTGCCGTCCGGCTGCAGTCCGCCAGGATTTACGGCCTCAGGCTGCGCTTACCCAAAAACCACACATGCATGAACATTACAACACGAAGGCGATGCAGGGCTTTTGGCCTTTTTCTCTACTCCTCGGATCGAGGAAAACATAACTTATATATTACGGGCGCTATCATATTAATCCCACAACGTTACGGCCAAATAACTTACCTAGGCACTGTGTACCCCGCTGTAGAATAGCCGGCATAGTCGTATGAGACGTCCTCATGGCAATGCAGAGTGCGGGCTGTTACTGGAGGGACCATTACTAGTGGGGCAGTTAGTGGAGGGGCAGTTAGTGGAGGGGCAGTTAGTGGAGGGGCAGTTAGTAGAGGGGCAGTTAATGGGGCTTCATTTGCTGTCATCTCAGGAGGGGGAGGAGGCAGAAGATCCTCAGTTCTTCGCATCGTCGATGGCGATATTGCTACAGGTGACAGTTCTTCCTCATCTGGTTAAGTTACATTAATGCTGAATCAAAAATCACTCATTTAGGCATTTTCATTACATAAAAACAGCCTGACACACATGAAAAAAAAACAACAAAACATAGAAAATCTGTTGGGTCGGAGCAAAGATTGAAGTCAAAAAAAAAAAGAAAAGGACATCGTTTTATTCTATCATTTCTGTATTATTTCTTGCCCGAGGCTTTGCTACCTACAACCGTTCTCTGTTTCTTTTTGTTTGCCATATTTTGACTGGGAAATCACAGTCGGCCAAAAACCTCAATTTCGACCTAATATAACCCATAGCCGATGAAAGCATCGTTTCCCTATCTGAGAAAGTTGGTCCTAGTTACAGTGCTCTTTCTAAAATGAAGAACATTAAATTGCGTGAAGTTAAAACTACTCTAACTCTATACATCATCATCAGTTGCCCTGTCTGGTACAGACATTGGCGATCATGGCTCTCCTCTCGGATCTGTCATCAGCCAACTCAAGAAGGAATTGTTGTTGCGACGTTTATTTGTTTTCCATGAATTAAGACTTTCGGTGAAAGTTTTTCTCTGTCTGCACCTGCTTTTCTTGCCTTCGATCTTCCCTGTGATGTTCGAGGTTCCTGAGGCGACAGACGTGCCCTAGAAATTTCAGTTGCCTCTGTCTTACTGTTTTAAGTAATGATCTTTTCAGATTAGTCTCTATTATCAACCCCCAAAAATGAATCTATACGAAACAGCGAGAAATTTTTCATTCTCCTCTATTACTGGTAACAACAGCAGAGGTATCCAGCCAGAGCCGTCCTTGACGCATGGACACGCTGGGCAGTTGCCCAGAAGCCCTAAGGGTTGAGGAGGTCCCATGTATGCAAATTTACATTGGTTTTTGAAACGGGGAAGAAATCCACCGCATTACGAAAGAATCTGCCCAGTGATGTTGAAACGGCCCTACACCGAGCGTTGTTTGAGGGTAAATGTCTAATACGAGTATCTAGCCATAAATTGCAGAAAATGTGTGAGGACCCAGAAAGGCCTGGCACAAAGTTTTTTAAAAAAAAGTGCATTTCTGAAAGTTAGAAAAAAGGAAATTAATAAACTGCGACAAAGGGCAATGTAATGAATTAAAAATCAATATTTCTTGTTTATATTATTACTATTTATATTAATGGCGATATTCCCACAAAATGAAAAAGAAATATCTGGTTCCCATTGTGTAACACTTCCATTGGGCTCCTCGTCAGCGTTCATTGCGAAAACTGTCAAGAAATGAAAGTATTTAAAGCCCATGCCAGCAAGAGTATCTGTTAGACTTTGAACCAGCCAATAGGTATGCCCACCTAGTTCATTCCATTGAGGTGAGGAGGGAAGGTATTAAGCACGGAACATCGCAGCCAATTGCTGCCAGCAAAATGTACACCTAAGAAATAGTGGCAGTAACATACTATGATGGGGCCTTCCCGGATTCACTAAGAAAATATATGAAATAATGGCGTGCACTTTCTGTCTGCCAGGAGCTGACTGTGCCATTTTCCCGCTGCTCTTCCGTGGTCACGCTTTATAAAAGTCGTGAATTTGCATTGTAACTTAACGTATTGTGATATAATATGTATATATTAATAACACACGTATTTCACATACATTTCTGATTGATCATGGTTTTATAAGCCATCCAGACAGTTTTACTATCTAAATGTAGACATACTTTTCTTTGTATCAAACCTTTATCCTCTACTTCCGATACTCAGTTTGTAACCAAATTTCTCCAATGGTCCTACCCAAGACACAGAATACCGAGACAGTTCAATTCGCCAATTTTTTTTAGTCCATGTCAACAATGCAACAATTCTCACTACGGCCCTTCATAATTGAACGAAAAAGACTAATACCACAGAGCTCTGTAAAGTACTACTCACCGTGTTTATACGCGCGCAAGTTGTGGACATATAGTGAAAGAATTAATGGTCCGTCTCGATATTCTGTGTCTCGGGTCCTACACTAGTATTTCTTTCTTTTTTTACGAATACAAGAGTAATCTCATCTTAGAAGAACGCCGTAAGTATTGGTCAGCATTATTACTATACACTTACCTTCAAATGGACACGGATCAGCCTTTGTCACTAAAGTACAACCTGGATGATAATGTAGACTTATATTAACCTACAGTTCCCACTGGATGCCAGCACTTCCAAACTTGTTAAACCAATTTAAAACGTTAAAATCAATGAAAAGGTAATAATGATATTATAATATTAATTTCTCATGAATAAGTATTTCTTACTTTCAAATGTGTTCCAAGTCCTGACCGTAGTTCATGTTTGGTACAACTCCACTTTTGGCACAATTGAGAAATTCGACGTTAAACGTTTGCGGCTTTAGTATTGTGCTGTCTATAAGGGACCATAGCATTTTACACAGTAATCTACAGACCAGCAGTAAACAAAACTCCGTATTTGGCTTTGTGATTAGACTGAGTTTCCCCAAGAACAACACTGTGACAAGGACTTAGAATAAATCGGAACTGTGAAACAGCTTGGTAAGTGCCGCAACACATTTTAGACAAATGTCAAAGTGTGCATTTGTTATATCTCTTCTACATTCTAAAAGATCTCCAGTTTTTCAGAAAAATGGAGATAGAACAAACAAGAACTAAGATCGCCAAGTATTGAAGACTTGGGTCAGTGTTAAAAATAGTGAACATCGGGTGCTAGAAAGGTTAAGTGTATGTTCGGCACAAAATGATCATCATCATTAGTTGCCCTGCCTGGAACAGACATTGGCGATTAAGGCTCTCCACTGGGATCTGTAATCAGCCAACCAATGATTAGGTTTCTTTCAAATTTATTCTTTTGGAATTAAAAATAAAAAAATCGTCCGTCCTGTGTTGCTTTATTCCAAATCCACATCGGCGCTTATGAAGGAAATTACCTATAAAGTTTTGTAACTAAACTATACAATGTGTTGGAGCAATTTTGAACAGTTACTACTCTATCCCCAGAGATGACAAACTTTCACGATTTTTGTAGGAGCGATGGAATGCACGCTCTTATTCCACAGCATGGCCTTATCTCAATTTTTGTCAGAAGTAGAGACAGGACAAGGGGTGAATCAGTCTAATGTTGGTGTGGGCGCTCGCCTAATAACTATGCATCGCACTAAATCACTACTCACTGCCTACTGCACGGCAAGGTGGACAGTGGGCAGCCGTCTTTTTAGAATGACAAGGTTCTGTCTCCACATTTTGGTCGAACTAAGTCATACTCATCATACTACTTCAACGAGTCTTCTCCATTGTGTATCAAAGTATCAAGCAGATTTGATGTGTAATTTGTAGGTATCCCTAAAAAGAAAAAAAATCTTTGCTCTTAAAGCTATGATCACATGAAACTTCAGTCCTCCATTTCTCAAAAGTTGACGGAAGGGAGTTAGAATCTTGTCATTCTGAGGGGACGTAGTGGTTTAGTGTGATGCCTAATAATGAGGTGGCGAGACACCAGTTTGGCGCTCGTACCAGCCCTTTTCTGGTTCACCCCTAAAGCTGTACCGGTGCGACCTAATTGCATGGGTGATATTAATTTTGGAAATCCTAAACCAAGAAATCACTTTTTGCATTCATCGTTGTTGTGGTGAGGCTTAATTACATCCGTCATCTGGAAAAGTAAGAGCAATTTGTAACGCCGAACATGTCCACTGAATTTGAAGAAGGCATGTCGACCCAATAGCGATCACATTGTGCTAGGGAAGAGCACGGCGATTGGCAGTATAATAATAAGGCTCTAATTACACAGGATAAGCCAAGCTGTAAGATGGCGCCTTGGGGGAAATGACAAAAAATATTAAATTAGAGGAACTGTTTACATTGGTGGTAAGTTGTCAGAAAGGCATGGCAAAGACATGGGTGAGTTGGATCACATCTCCCTATGACGTCACACATCCCTGTCAAGACGGCTTGAACAGAAATGATCATTTTCCCTCGCTTACACCACAGTCTACTCTCGGTCAAAACACTGCACTTGCACTATATACTACTACTTCTTTAGCGAGCAGGTGTAGGACGTGATTGCTAATTATCAAACGCAAAACTGATTTTAATACTTACGTCAAAGTTACCACCAGTCTTTGCTCCGGAGGTATTGTTTTCCTGTGGTTTAATGAAGAGTGATAAATCTTGGCCACCACAGAAAACAATTCTTTAAATGATGCTCGGATCACTCTTGCATAACTGAAAAATTCTTCGTCAACCTTCTTTATATTTTTAACAATAGCATAGTATTCACTAACTCCCTGCCTGTTTAAGTAAATGGGCCGAACCGACAGATTCCTTGCTTCATTTCTTGTTCTCTTCCTCCTTCGTTTCCACATGATAGGATCCATGACTGAAATACCGTACGGGAATGAACAATATTCTTTTCCACTCAGGCTGTACCGAGCCTCGTTTGTAAAGTCATAACAACCATTTACACAGCATAAGCCGTTAGGCCTCTACGCCATCGGGCAGATTGTACCAGTATATACCATCAACTGACAAACCGTGCGGTACAGCTGGGCTTATCCTATCTAATTAAGGCCAAACAGAACGCTGGGGCATGTGGAGAACCTGCCAGAAGCATCCACCAACCAACCGCAGCACGTCCAAGAAGAGTATAATGCCATAATATATTTTTACCTTTTCGCTTGAACCAGAGACCACAGAGATAGCCAATCAGAGCCAGAATGGCCAATCCGCAGATGAGTATGAAAACAACAATAAGACTGTCTAATATGCTCTTTTTATCCATACCGAATATTATTACTCTACTAGGTGTTTTGCTGGCTGGCCTGCAAGGAAGTCAATTAATGTGAGGTGTGTTACTGACACACTGAATTCGTCACCAGCGGAACTGAAAGGCAAGAGGGAGGGGAGGCGAAATGTGAAGCAAATTAACTGCCTCGAGCGTTATCAAATGACAAAGATTTGTACCCGATAACGTTCCGTGCTACTTCCCAATCACTGAGTTAAAAGACATTGATGAGAAGATTTTTGGTTTCTCGGGGGTCTCAGCCCAAGGTTGTTGTCCACCTGGTCTTCCTTCTTGCCTTCGTTCTTGTTGTCTGTTACTGGTTCCTGGGGGCCAGAAATGTGCAGAAGCCTTCGTTCTTGTTGTCTGTTACTGGTTCCTGGGGGCCAGAAATATGGAGAAGCCTTCGTTCTTGTTGTCTGTTACTGGTTCCTGGGGGCCAGAAATGTACAGAAGCCTTCGTTCTTGTTGTCTGTTACTGGTTCCTGGGGGCCAGAAATGTGGAGAAGAAGAAGAAGAAGGAGAGAGGAAGGCCCTAACATTAACTCCCGGCCCCCCGCGAAGGATTTGTCCCTAAAAAACATATTGAATTTCATACTTCACATTCATTAGATAAACCATTTATCTTTATGAGAGGATATACCTAATTTTCTTCAGACTTTGGAATTTTAACGTCATGAAATTGGCACTACTCAGATACATTTCCCCTGTCGTTATCAAAGGAAAGAAAATATTGTACCCTATAACTTTTTGTGCTATTTTTCAATCAGGGAATTTAATATTAAACACACAGGTCAGATTACTGCCATTTCGTGACAATCTTCGTCTCAAGTGCAGACAGTGGTGTGCAGCTGCATTAACGCTCAGGGTAAGTGCAAAAAGTCGTATCTAAAAACGAACAAAAGCAAGAATAAAATAAACCTAAAAAAAAAAAACGACGTAGGGGCAAGTGGAAGCAAATCCATCGTAATCATCCACAACTGGAATTAATAAACAGATCTACCCCGGGCAAAGCTGGGCGTTAAACTAGTAGTTTGAATAAATCGCATCTATATGATAGGACATCCATTACTTTAACATTGTGTTCAGGTCTTTATTTCAAGAGGTTTCGCCGCTCTTGGCATTCACACGTCACTTTTCTTGTTTTCAGTTCTTGTTCATGCCTTTTTGTGTTTTTGTGGTCGGGATTAGTTTTTAAGACTTTTGTCCTGGCAACGGCCTTGTTTGGCTTGTTCTTCTCGACTTTCAACTGCCAAAGACAGCATCTTTAACGTGCCTAATGTGCACACGGGACCTCCGAGGTTTCCTCCTTATCCGAGAAGACTAGGTGTTCGATCCTGCTTACCACAGGATCAGGAACAGGATGTTTTTTCCCCCAAAATATTCCAACATGGCTGCACCGACCGGGGATCGAACCCGGTACCTTCGGCATGAGAGGCGAGCACCGTGCCTTTAGACTAACATGTCCCTCATTAAGACTTAGTAGTACCTCAATGCCAATTAATTCATATTACCCTATTTTTACCCACTTCCCGCTGCATCCCACCGGGTCCCGTTGTGGGTCGCTGTGTCGCGTTGTGGGCATTGTCTACCGCTTTAGTGTGAGGGCAAATTTTATAGGCCACAAACTACCAGTCTGGCGCATACACCAGTGACTGCAGGCACGAACTGTGCGTAACTGGTTGCACGGTGGTGTAGGCCTAACAAGTCGGTACAAAACACTACCCGGTATAATGCATGAACTTTGCGTATGGCTACACCCACGTGTAAAAGGGTTCGTAACGTTATACTTTCTCCGAGAACGACCAAATCAGCTACGCTACGTAATTAGCTTGGAAACATGGCGTCTCCTAAAAAGACACAAAGACAGTAATTAATATTTTATGCCAACCCTGGACTTCATCGGCCAATGGAAAAAATGGATTTCCACTCACCTACGATCTTTTTGTTTCGATCAGCGTTGTGTTCTCGTGGCGGGGATTGGCCGATACAAATTCTGTGCATGCGAATGTCAATTTTGTTACAGCTGTAATCGGCAAATTGATACGTGGGTAGAGGTAGGTGTAACTTTAGTTCATGCATACGGACAAAATGTGAGTTTACACCTAGGTGGCCGTACTCACTACTAAGCCTGCACCATAGTGCAAAACGGGCGGATTTACACCTAGTTCATGCTTGCGGCCATAGTTTTTGTTTTGTTTTGATAGTGAGCTATAGCTGAGCTGTGAACACAAATCAGAATTTTCACCATCCGGGTTTGTAATTAGACTACCCGTAGCGGCCCCCTGTCAACAGCCTCGATTCATTTCCTTCTGTTCACGCCTAGCACCCATTGACCCAGTGACTGTTCCATGGATGCCTTTAGAACATTGGTTTCTCTTCCGGGATAACCTCTCTGACACACATTGTATTGTACGGAAGTCTTTCTGTGAAATCTGATTTTTCTAGAAACAGTGGTTTTCAGCATGGTGTGGAGGGGGTTGTAAATTCCCCCTCCCCCTCCCCCTCCCCTTGGGGTGGTCAAGACATTCCCGAAAGGGGGGAAGTGGGTTTAGTGAGAGCAGAACTAACGTGACATTGGTGTCGGCACGAATGTTCTCTTATTCTTTCTCTCTCTCTCTCTCTCTCTCCCTCCTTTCTTTGTATTTGTGTGTGTGCCTGTGTGTTTGTGCGCCAAGAAAGATAGAGAGAATAAGAGAGAGAGAGAGAGAAAGAAAAAAAAAGAGAGAGAGAGAAAGAAAGAAACAGTAAAGAGAGAGAGAGAGAGAAAAAGAAACAGAAAGAGAGAGACAGACAGACAGACAGAGAGAGAGAGAAAATAAACAGAAGGGATAGAGAGTGAAATATAGTCCCCCCCCCCTCGCCCCTTTTTTTTCTTAGGGGGGGGGGGGGGGAGGAATTAAATTCAAATTTTGCACAGACTCAAATTTCATACTAAATCTTGTTGAACTGATGTCTTGTTTTGTTTTGTTAGAATGTAGACTGATTTTGAGTTTGTATCTTCGCGCTTTGTAAAAAATAATAATAATAATAATTGGATTAAATAAAAAGCATTTCTACTGTATGCAGTTGTGTAATAGTAATCGTAAATGTTCAACGTATCGCGACCTAAGTTCTACTTTGTTCTGTCTCCATTTTTCCGAAAAACAAGAGGTCTTTTAGTATGTAGAAGAGGTATAACAAATGCACACTTGACACTTGTTTAAAATGCCTTGTGGCACTTATCAAGTTGTTTCACAGTTCTGATGTATTCTGACTCCTTATCATACTAATAAATCTGCAAACAGTTTAACGACGAATTTCTCAGTAGTGCAAAAAGTGGATTTGGAACTAACAAGACCTAAGGTCGCGATATGCGTACTTTAGTACCATGAAGTATTCGTCCCTGAGTACACACAACTCGTCCCTGAGTACACACAAATCGTCCTTGAGTACACACAAATCGTCCCTGAGTACACACAACTCGTCCCTGAGTACACACAAATCGCCCCTGAGTACACACAAATCGTCCCTGAGTACACACAAATCGTCCCTGAGTACACACAAATCGTCCCTGAGTACACACAAATCGCCCCTGAGTACACACAAATCGTTTAGCGTTCAAAACGAACATACATGTTTGTGTTTTTTGCACAGTTTAGCACTGTAGAAAAGAAGTGTTATTATTAGGCTTACAATGTATTTTATTTTAATAAAATTTTGTTGTACTTGTCATCTTTACAAAGCATAAAGCGACAAACTCACAACCAGTCAACAGCCTGACAAATTAAAGAAAAAAAAATTGTTAGGTTAGGTTCAGTGTAAAATGTTATACAGAATTTCAAATAAATTCAACAGACAGCTTTCGAGAAGCTCATGTTGATCCCACTTATTCCAAGGGAGGACGGGGTTTTTGATTGTCGTTTTAAAAAAAAATAAAAAAATCGTAGTACTCGTTCGTGACAAGCACTGTAAAAAGGGAGATCACCAGACTCAAGGCAAGTAAGAAATTGTGTAAACATTTTTATAGTACAGTTATTGCCCTTTACAATAACACGTGTGGTGGCGGAAAATATTAAAAATTTATTAGAGTTTTGAGCTACCTCCACTTCCCTGAGAAAGTCTGCAATTTGCTCATAGTACATAGAGTAGTTTAAATGTATAGAATATGATGTCGCCATCCTTCTCATAAACAGGCGTGTCTATCATTTTGGTGATTTTGAGTTAGCATTGCTCATGGTGAGATCTATATCAAAATATAACAGGGGTGGCCAAGCTTGCTTGACATAAGAGCCATGTACGGTAACCTTGAGATGTTCGAGAGATACAGGATATGAACAAATTAAACAAATAAAGGCCCAGAGGTTTGAGTCTGAGTTTGGATTTTCACGGCGCGATAACGGCTCTTTTGCCCCTTTCACGGTCCAACTGAGTACTTTATTTATGCTTGGTATTCACAGTTTCCAAATTTCATTACGATAATCCTATAAATCATATGACTGAATATGGTTGTTTTCCCCCCAGGTCTTGAAGGTAAAGCATATTTTCATTATTCAAAACACTGAAACCGAGACACTTTGCAAGCGGAGAGAGCAAATACTACCTAGGTATGAAGCGTGTAAAGTTCGAATCCCACTCGAGGTTAAGGACTGACGGACCCCTAATCTATTCTCTGAGAATTTCTTCTATGTGTGTGTGGTTTTTTTTTTTTTTTCCTGCTGGATAAGGATGTAACGTCCTCAACAAAACAGTGAATTTAAAGATCGATATGTATCTGTACACAAATTCTTGACCATTGAATGCAAATGCTTTTTTATTAGACCACCTGCAGTAACCAAATTTTGCATGTAGTTTCAAATACCGCTGAGGGTGCGCCGAAGTTTGGATTTTGTTGTTATTGGTTTTGGTTTTCAATTTGTTTGAGTTTGCTTTGTGTCGCTGACTACTCGCCCCCGACCCCTTTTTCTTCAGGATCGACATGACCCGTGGTGTGAAGACCTCCTGAGGTCACTGCTGTTGGCTGATTCAAGCTATTCACCATGCTCGCGGCTAAAATTAGAACAGGGGAACACCCCTTATGGAGGGGTGAGCGAGGATCAGTAGTTACGAGAAGAGGGGAAAGCGTGCATGTTGTGAGTGGGGGGGGGGGGTCTGAATGAGGCGAGAGCGCTGTATTACAATGACTGCACACTAAGACGTCTAAGAAAGCGGACGCAGGAGAAAGCCCCAGAGGGCGAACATAAGGAGAGCAGTCGGAAGACTTGGGAGTAGTGTTTTTCCAGTGATGACTGGTGCCGAGGTCGGGCCGAAGAGCGCCGCCTACGGTGAGCCCAGGGGATAGGCCAGCATAGGGCCGGAGGCCACACATAGGCCAGGAGTGAAGCTGTCGGTGCAGGACAGTAGAGGCACATGAGTCGTGGCAGTCTGGCCACCGACAGGGACGTATATATGATCGTAATGTGCTATTGCCATGTTGATGTGCTATTGAAATGTTGATGTGCTATTGAAATGCTAATGTGCTATGGCCATGTTGATGTGCTATTGGAATGCTAATGTGTTATGGCAATAGGAAGGGGCTATTGAGAGACTGCGGTGCCAGTGAAATATTAATGTGCTATTAAGACATGGAGAGGAGAAGCTGAGACCGAAGTGTCTTTAGAAAGTAACTACCGGGTTGTGGGCCCGAGGAAGAGTGCATGTGGGAATAAGGCCGTTGGACGGCAGTAACGTGAATAATATAATGTATGTAGTTGCGCTATTATCTTTATGTTTATGTATAATAATTTGTGAGTCTGATGGGTTGTTCTGTTAAGTGTTATACTTGTTCGTTCGTGATTGTTGTCTTGTTATAATTATTACATCTCCCAGTCTGGGATTTGTGACACTGGGCACAAAGTGATGGGCGGGGCAGTGGTTTGGAGGTCCGCGCCGGCCGCGGCTTTTGAGCTTGTATAATTATGTATATGACATGAATAAATGAATACAAATTCATGTAGCAGGGTAAGCTGAAGTTTATTGATTTCGTGAGTATTAATTATATTATCAAGTTCAAATAAGAATCGTTGAATTAAACAGTAATTTTTAATATACATACCACAAATTTTAATATTCAGATATAGAAAATTGTTATACACCAAAAGCATAGCACATCACGTTCACCATCTAACAAAAACACACGCACAATATATACACACACGCATACATACACATAATTATATCACAGACATACCCATACATACATTCTCCCACACACACAGATACCCAATATACCACGCTCATCACCAGCGTGTCAAAGGCACATGCACGGTATACAGAGAGAGCTGGACTGACGAACATAAAGAGAAAACGGGAGAGAGAGTGAGTGAGAGAGAGAGAGAGAGAGAGAGAGAGAGAGAGAGAGAGAGAGAGGGAGAGAGAGAGAGAGAGAGAGAGAGAGAGAAAGAGAACTGTTCAACCATACCTTAAGACATATAGCATACAGCGTGGTAAATCTTCCTTAGTTAAAAAAATTACAGGAACACAGCTATGCCCATGCACAAGTTCATTTAAATATAATTTTTACAGAACTATTAGTTTAGGCATTGCCGTAAGGTTATCTTCAGCAATAGAGCCAAAAACACGTGGGATCTAATTTAATCGCAACTGCTGAGAGCTAAGAAAAAATGTAGAGTTTTACAATAATCCAATCATCCGAAATAGTGTCAAATACACACTGATGTATAATTGAACAAAAAGCTGTTGTAAGCTAAGAAAAAAATAAGAATACTAAAAAAAAGAAAAAAGCACTAAAATATTACTGTAACTCTGCTTTTAGTAGTAATGGCAAATATAAACCGAGATCTGACGTAATCAGGACTATTGAAAGCTCAAGTTTAATTATACGGTTTAATTTTACGGTAATTCTTTCTTCAGTGGAAGCGCTAAATACACAAAGGGATCTAATATTAATGAAAACTGCTGAAAGCTAAAAAGCAAAAAAGAAAATAACGTTTTTCTGTACCCTAGTTTGAGTGGCACTGCGCCAAACACACATAATTTGACCAAAAACTGCTGAAAGCTAAAAAGAAAAAAAAAACAAAAACGTTTTTCTGTACCCTAGTTTGAGTGGCACTGCGCCAAACACACATAATTTGACCAAAAACTGCTGAAAGCTAAAAAGAAAAAAAAAAACAAAAACGTTTTTCTGTACCCTAGTTTGAGTGGCACTGCGCCAAACACACATAATTTGACCAAAAACTGCTGAAAGCTAAAAAGAAAAAAAAAAACAAAAACGTTTTTCTGTACCCTAGTTTGAGTGGCACTGCGCCAAACACACATAATTTGACCAAAAACTGCTGAAAGCTAAAAAGAAAAAAAAAAACAAAAACGTTTTTCTGTACCCTAGTTTGAGTGGCACTGCGCCAAACACACATAATTTGACCAAAAACTGCTGAAAGCTAAAAAGAAAAAAAAAAACAAAAACGTTTTTCTGTACCCTAGTTTGAGTGGCACTGCGCCAAACACACATAATTTGACCAAAAACTGCTGAAAGCTAAAAAGAAAAAAAAAAACAAAAACGTTTTTCTGTACCCTAGTTTGAGTGGCACTGCGCCAAACACACATAATTTGACCAAAAACTGCTGAAATATAGAAAAAAAACAACAAAAACGAATGTTCTGCTGTAACGGTTTTTTGAGTTTAAGTGAAAAATACACATAGAGGCCTAACTTAACCAAAAAAAAAAACCGTTAAAAGATAAAAATCTTTCAGTGTCATCCTATTTTGAGAGGAAGCAGCAAAATACAGAGGCCAGATACCTTTCTATATAAAAAATACTGCAAGGAAAAAAAAATTCACTGCTGCGAGAAAGAAATGCCCAGACCTGAAAAAATTACATGTGAAAGATAGTTCTTTTTGCTACTATGTCTATTCCTTTGACATGAAGGCGGAGTATCGTATAGTAATTTTGTAATAAATGAAAATAGGCCTAAAAATATCGAATAATGCTTTCTCCTCAACAATGATGGCCTCCCTCCTGCCTTTGTTTTGTTTCGACTTTAAATTTCCGGTTGCGTTTCAAAGTTTGAAGGCATGCGTTTCTGTGCCGTCTGCCTTATGCACGGGCCATGCGGGTGTTACTGTGCCAGTTGTGAGTTGTTCTCTACCTAGATCTACATATTGCAACCCGTTCTTTGAACGGGCCCTTACACTAGTAAGATTAAAAAAAAAGCAACAACACTAAAAGACCTCCCAAAAAATATCTAAAGTTTCACCGTAACTCCAGCTTTTGGAAAAACGGTAAACAAAAAGCTCCAGCGCACATTGTATCATAGATTATTTGAGACAGGTTACCTGGAGCTGACCTGCTCTATTTTCCATATACTTGCTCTTCCAATTATATAAAATGTAAATAAAAAGGTTTTAAAGTACGTAGTCCTAGCGCGAACAAAAAAACACTTGGGAGACGTACGTACCTGTAACAACAGTCATAAAACAAAAGCCAGTTTGGCCACAGGGACGCAAATTCGAGACCGCCTCCGGTAAACTATCGTAACTCCATTTTTTCAACAACAAAAAAAAAGCAAACCACAAAAATTGAGATATTTGGCATGCTAGTGGCCCTTGACAACCTGCAGATTGTGTTGTATTTTGTTCTTTCTGTATCAAATGCCAATTTCAGGTTAACCGACATTACTGCTATGTTATCTTTACCGCGCGTAACATGCACACGAGCCCTGCGAGTTTTTCGTCCTTATCCGAAAAGGCTAGGTGTCCCATCCTACCTACCATAATTATAATCAGGGGCAGGAATCCCCTCTCCCCCCACCCACCCAAATTTCAACATTCCAGCACCGACACCGGGAATCAGATCCGGTGCCTCCGGGAGAGGCGAGCACCTTCCCTCTAGATCATTTCGCCCCGGTAAAGCTTTTGACAGCCTGCAGGTTGGGTTGTAATTTCGTTGCAGTCTCAAATGCCAGTTTCTGGTTAACCGATTTCCCGTATTTTGCTTAACTCATATACATTTAAGCCATTAGTATTACAACGTTAATATCATTTTTGTTTGCAATAGAGGCTAAATCATTATGTAGTATTCCAAATAGTGCAGTTTTCTTATTTATTTCAATCCTTCTCCAAGTTTTACTTAAAATGCACTGGGTCTCAGAGGTTCAATAACCTTTGGCCAGTGGAATTAGCTTCTGAAAATTCAAAGTCAAATAACGTTTTTTTTTCAAAGTTCGTAGTTTTCAAGTCTGATAAAGAAATTTCATTAGTTTTTTGTTTCTCCCGAAAAATTTGTAAAAACTGACTTATGTAGGAAGAATGCGCACATCCGCCATCTTTAGTGTCCGTACCCACGCATCACCATGGCGATTGTGGCATTGATTTTGATTCGTTCGCTGATTTGCACTGCGAGCACAGGAGCGTCGAGAACCTACCGGCGGCGAGCTAAAAAGTAGTTCGCTATTGTAAACAATGGCACGTGTGTATATGTTCAATGGGAGACCTTCGGTCAATTCTTTCACTTCTTTCCCTTGTTTACACGGATGGTAGGGAATCTGACCAACTTGGCTACATCCATTCCAACCCTGTCTTACCAATCAACTACAATGCAACCAGCAGGCATTTTAATCGCTTAGACATATCTCGAAGTTACACTAATCAGATGATCCACCGGCCATCTTTAGTGTAGGAAGATCAAAACAAAAACACTTGTGATGTCATGCACATTCTACCTATATGATAGTTTACCATTCCAACTGTTCAACCCAATTTCTTTACGTTACCACTTGAAGTACCTTGCATGACCCTGGGTAAACCTGTGCTTCCACCTTTACCGTCTCTGATCTAGGGAATTTCCCACTATAATCAAATGTACTAAAACACATGGTCTCCACTGCTATACCAAGTCAGGAAAGCAGTTGGGAGCAGATGGGCGGGGTGGGTTGATAGATTTATTGCCCTTTTACGGTCGCCTCCACCAGGCCACCTGGTAATTAGATACCGTTCTACCTGAACGCACACAGTGGATGATCTGCAGTGGATTAAAACTTTGTCTCATTTTCGTGTTTGATTTTGAATCCTTTGGCAGCATATTGTGAGCGTTTGTGAAGAGCTATCCAGGCAGAAAGTTGATGAAGAAATTCACGAAAAATAGTTCTACATGCTGATATAAGATTCATGAACAGGACACTACTGTAACTATTCTTATTGATCATTTTTGCATAAAAGGTCAGGTTTAAGGAAGTCTGATGATTTAGTCATGTAAGTCATATAAACTCAATTATCCAAGAATTAGCACTTAATTCAGCATTCTGTTTCCCATCCACTTTTAGGGCAATTTAAGCCCAGTGCAAATGTCCAAACATCAAATTCGTTGTCTTCTTATGTTGTCTGATATTATTTGTTTTGTTGACACACCGTCAGTTCCATGTCAGCATTTTCAAGCTTTTGCATAATAAATATTATGTATATGATTGCTAGAAACATGCATTATGCTGATTGGAGTATTGGTAGCCTAACTTTAAGTTGTAGCTTAGAACAAATCTTGTTAGCCGATTATCTTAGTAGGAGTTTACACATAATTAAAAGCAGACAACATCATATTGTTTTACACTCCCTCTCTCTCAATCTCTTTATTTCATTCACCCTTCTCTTACTCTCTCCCAGTTTTTGATACATTCAACAATTTCACATTTTTCTTAGCTAGCCTTTACTTTCATTTAACAGAATGCCCATTATTTGGTTTTCAGAAGACAAAAAAATCAGTTATCATGGATCATACACTGGTCAGTCACACTGACCTAATCAATAAACTATGCCATGTTTGTAAATATGTTTGTGGCCTCCATGTACGGAGCTCTGCTGATGTGAAGGCAAATAAAATGCCATGAGACTGTGCATTGTTTCGCAAAGACTTACTCCTATATTTTGGAATAGACATTGAATCAGATGACAGTACTTTAGGCCCTCTGCAAAAATTTGCCACAAGTGTGAAAGCCGTAATCATTGTAAAAAGTATTTAAAAGCAACTGTCGTTCACAACATTACGGAAGAAATGGCCAGAGAGGTGAAAAGATGCATACCACAAAAAAGAAATCTGGAATCGAGAAGCATTAGCCGACAAATTTAACAAGCTGAATGGTCTTTATGCCACAGTTGACAACTTAATATCTCAGAGTCATCCAGTCTCCCCTGAAACATTTCCACGGATCCAAAAATCTATCCAGAACAACTGCACTTTTTGCAGGCACAAGTACAAATCAAAATGTTCATCGAAAATTTCACTTCCTGGAAGAACATTGTTTTCCCTGGATTAGATATTGTGGCTTAGGTTTAGGATTTCACAGCGAGCAAGCTGCAAAACATCTTCACAAGACCATCCATGCAAGAGAACACCAGATACGTGGAATACTGCACACCAAAGATAAACTTCACACCATTATGATAAAGCACATGACGTTGACATGCCCCGATCTTGCTTGTGACAAGTCGTTCACTCCATCACGTGTCACAAAAGGCCATATTTAATTAATTATGAAGTTCTAACAGATATGAAGAACTTTGATCTAAGTTATAATCTTTTGAATGTGCATTAGCGTTTTTGATTCGACATGTTGAGTGTGCCAGCTTGTTGTTCTTCTTTCAAAGTATTTATGCCAAGACACTTTTTTTTTTTTTTTTGGTATTGTTTCCCAGATTCTGGTTTTGCTTTTCACTGTATGATACCTGCATACATGAATGAGTTGTAACTGGATATATGTAATAGGATGGGGCAGACGGAGAGGAAGAGTGATAGAAAGACGGTGGAAGAAAACGGGAGAGAAAGAGAAAAAACAAATAGATAGGGGCAAAAGAGCAGAGCTGTGGCTTGCTTTTGGTTAATGAGTCCCTTCACAAAAGTCTTCATATCTCCTTTATTAAAAAGACAACACTCTAGAAACTTTGACATTATGATTTAGCAATGGTTAATTGTAACTATAGTGTCAGTCTTTTCACCAGGTTATCTGCTTTTTTGTAATAATAAATAATTGAATATTAAATTACTATTTTTCTTTCAGGATTTGCGTATCTTTCTTTGACGCAGGATTAAAGTAGTATGTCCAAAGTGTTGCCATCATTTCATATGTTCATGTAATAGAACACATCTTGAACTTTGCTTGCACATGTCACATGTTGTTGTGGGTAACTTGGTTGTTTAGATATTTGATTTTAAAGTCTGCCAAAATTCACGAAATCAGACACTTTCAGCTGCTTGCTGAATAAAAATGTATCCAAAGTGCCCTCAGGTAGAACGACTTGAGACGGCCTGGTCGTCTCCTGACACCTGATAGCCTCGGCCCCGCCCACTGCTCCAGGACTGAGTTGAGAGGTTGGAGACCATGTGAAAAACAATAAGATGAGACAGCTCGGGCTTTTAGCGTGCACAGTTTTCGCACCAAGCGGCGAATGCGGGAAAGTCATCGATAGGCAGTATTTTACAAAGCCAAATAGGGAAAATACTGAATTTTGTTCACAATTCAGCTATCGCTGAACGCCTTGAATGGCATCACTTGTTTTGCAATTTTTATTTCAGTCACCATGGGAAAAGTCTGGCTACTTTTTTTTTTTACTCGCAGTTACTGTAGCACTGTCTCTAGTTTACCATTATATCAAGCATTCTTTTCACGCTGTGTGCCATGAGTCCCGCCCCCAATTAGAGTACAAACTGAGTGCACGCTTTTCTTCATAGGTGCGAAGAAGGGAGTGTCTCTTCTTATCGTTTCTAATATCTTTGCTCTAATGTACTGTCCTGCTACACATCAAATGCGCACTCATTTATGGGCCGGGAAATTGCATGCACCGAACTGAACGCTTGTCAAAAAAGTCACCCCCTGATTTGATCTTATCCAGAGAGTATAGATGTATAGAGAGGTTTCACTATTGGCCGATTTGCACTGCGAGACACGGGAGGCTCTGCGAAACCATTGTTAGCATGTGGAGGAAAGTAGGTCGCTGCGGTAAACAATACCCGGTAGTGCATTTCCAAGGGGTGTAAGAGCTTACAAACGGCTGTAAATAGTTTCAATCAGCCCAAAAAATTAAATATGAACAAATAACAGTAAACAGAAATGCGCACTATCTGTAATGAAGGCGATGTCTTTCAATTCTTCAGTTTCTTGTTTACCGCAGCGACCTAGTTTGTCTATTTGGCGGAAGTGAGATCTCTCTATACATCTATACTCTCTGGCTTATCAAAGGGAGCACAAAAACAAATCATTGTATTTTACATTCTTACAACTTAAAATAAAAAAAAAATGCCTGGAACTTGAACAACGAAATAAATTACTGCAAAAGCAATTGAGTGAGATTAATTGACATTTGAGAAAATTAATTTTACACATTTTTGAAACCGTTATTTAAGATGCATAATTGAGCACAAAAAAAATAAAAATAGCTCAAACTTGCACCACAGTGAACTATTCCCGCCACTAACTTTTCTTTTTAATAAGACGTTCAGTTTTGGTCAGTTTTAAAACAAGAAATAACAGGAATTTAGTTTCAGTCTTAGAGTACTCGGGAAACATTTGATCGATGTGAGTCATTCCTCTGGACGTCCATGTTGTTGTAGCTGAAAAAGAATAATAATAATAATTGATGTTTAATGTAAACAAAAAAAAAAAAGATTATAAGCAATTGAAGTTTAATGAAAAAAAAAACAATAATGATGTTTAATGTAAAACAAAGAAGATTACAACTGATGTTTAATGTAAAAAAAATAAAATAAAATTAATTGATGTTTAATGTAAGAAAAAGACAATTATTGATGTTTGATGTTAAAAAAAAAAAAGGAAACGTTTCATAATTATTTCATTCATATTTGAAGTCCCTCATTTACGTCATACATGGCTAGATTTATCAGTTCGCCCCTGAAGGTTCTATCTCCACTTTTTGGCTGAACGGAGTTACACACTACACACTACTTCTACGGGCCTTCTCCATCTTGTGTGTTAAAATATCAAGTGGGTTTAAGTTTGTCTGAGTTTGAGTTTGGGTTTTGCGGTTAAAGTTAAATTTTGAAAAAATAATACGTGAAATTTCGGAGTAAGGGGGGTACCATAATAAGTCCAGAACGTCACAGCCAGTTTGCTGCCAGCAAAATGTACACCCAAGAAATAATGGCACAAGCTGACCGAGTCTGGCCGGGCCTAGTGTGATGGAGTCTTCGCGGATTTATTAAGAAAATATAGGGATATACGGTGTGTACTTCTTGTCTGCCAGCAGCTGACTATACCGTTCAGGGCTTTGTATGGTCAAAGATACTAGAAATAATAAGATGAAACACTCCCTTCTTCACACCATTAAAAAAATTGTGCACACTGTTTGTGCGGTGATCGTGAGCGGGGGCTCATGGCGCATAGTATGAAAAGTATGCTTGATATAATGATAAATTAATGATGCTGATTTGTTTCAGTGTTGCTGAGACTTAAAAAATAAGAAAAACTAGCCAGACCTTTCCCACAGCGATTGAAGTCAAAATTACAAAATAAGTGACGTCAATTAAGGCCTATAGTGATAGCTGAACAGTGAACGAAATTCAATATTTTCACCATTGGACTTTGTAAAACACTGCATTGTTCATTACTTCCGCGCATTCGCCACTAGGTGGAGATGCGAAATCTGTGCACGCTAAAAGCGCTAGCTGTCTTATCTTATTGTTTCTACCCTATTTGGTATGATCCCCCCACCCCTCTCCTTTTTCCCTCCAGGCGATTTGTGCTTGAAACATCAAAAGATTGTACACATCTCACCTGGGCAGAATCGAGCCAAAATATTCGTCAATCTTCAGAAAGCTGCTGGCATCAGACAAGCCATCCCCGGACATTTCCGAACAGTAGTCACTTAGGGGCTCCACATAGTCATTCTCTGGTGGTTCCACGGTGTACGTCAATTTTCCTGTTCATGAACACAATAAGTTTGGTCGTTTAACTGTTAATTACTATTATGTCAATCTCGGATTGCCATGTAATTCTAGCCACAAAACTATGCCAAAGCTTTTTCTCCAGTGTTTTCCTGTGATATCTCGGTGAAAATGTAATGTTTTGACCCGGTACTGTCCCGTTCTTGTCATGGCAAAACCAATGTATTGTCCCGTGGATTCATTACATTCATAGGGTAAAAGTAATGTATTGTCCTATCAATTCAGTTCACGCATGGGGAAGAAGTATTACTGTCCCTTGAAATCATTTTACAAGATCAATTTAAAGCCCTGTGTGGTTCCGTCAGTTCATTTCACATAAATCTAGCAAGTGTAATGTCAGCTCATTGTACACAGAGACACAGTATACCGAGACGAACCATTCCTTCTTCCACTATAATTATGTCCACAATTACTTGTGCATGTATATAATTACTACTCTTTTTCGTTCAATTATAAAGGAATATGGTGCGAAATGTTGCCTTGTTGACATCGATGATAAGCGAGCAAACCGACGGACGGAATATGACGAATTCGTCTCGGCTGTACACATCATCAAGGTAAAAAGAACACATCAATTCTGTCAAATATTTGTAACGTTTTATCCCTTTATTTCATGTCATACACAGGTGTAAGCTGTAGCTTGTTAAGCGTTTACCAAAACCCAGCACTGTCTTTGGCCACGAGAACTCACCATTAATGTGCAACACTCCCACAGGTCTTGGCAGTGTGGACAGTCTGTGTGAAAATTACAGAAAAAGATAAACTAGTTAATGGGGGAAGTTTTTGGAATATTATCGTGTTAGGCCCCTTTCACACGGCACGAGAGCACCCGCGCCGGCACTTATGTGCGGGGCCCGCGCAGACTTAGGGCTGAGGTTTTCAGTGAAGCCTTTCACATGGCGAGGAGGCAGGTCCTGCTCGTGAGTGGGAGCCTCTAGGGTACCTGCACCCGCGCCTAGCTCCAAGGACAAACTCCTGCATACTGTGTACAAATTAATTCAACTCGATTTTATGTGTGGGTGCGCTTTGTCCTGTATTTTGTTTTGATTCTGATTTTTTTGTTTGTTTGTTTGTAGAAAAGATGTATGGATGCAGATATTGATATAGAACTACTAATATCAATACTACTAGAGAAGCCAGTTCTGTGGGACAAGTTCTGTCTGACGAAAGGAATACATCGATAATGCACATCCATGCCTCCTCTTCTGTCGCAAATACAAGATATGGGAGGAGAAACCAATCACTGTCCATATTTCACCAATGTATAATGTAAAACAGAATAATACAAAGCAAAAACTGGAGAGATCTATGCGCGTGCACGATTTTCACCCGCACCATTGTGAAATGGTGTGGGGCGCCATGTGAAAGGGGTTTTACAGTGTAAGTTTGGAAAGAAAATTGTATGGTACAAAAAGTATAGTCACTGCGCTAACTGAACAGTCAAAGTTAGACTTAAGCCAATATTGCATGGAATGTTTCATGCTGTTCTTGGGGGGGGGGGGGGTGGGGGGGGGGGGAGGGGGCAGCAAAATACACACCCAAAAAATAATGGCAGAAACTGACTCTGTTTGACCGATTTTAGTATGATAGTTTACCTGGATTTACAAAGAAAGTAATAGGAAATTATAGTGTGCATTTCTTGTCTGCCAGCTGCTGATTATGCCTTTGAGGAATTAGTATGATGGAGTCTTCTCGCATTTATTTAGAAAATAATTATAGGAAATTATGATGTGCACTTCTTACCTGCCAGCAGCTGACTGTGCCGTTCCGAGCTTTGTGTGATTCTCCCCTTAGGGCCAGGCCCATGTAAATAGAAAAACGGATGTACCAATTCGTTTCAATAATAATGCATTAATTTAAATCTTAACTGTGGAGTATTTCAAGCCTATGTTATGTAAAATAAAAGAACTTACGGGGTTAGCAGAGGTTCTTTGACAACGGCATAACCCTGGCTGTCGTAGTCAGTGACGGTACCACTTTGACGGGCATCATAATTGTCTCCAAATAATCGACGTCCAAGCCCAGGTGATGGTGGAAGTAGTGAAGGAGAAGGTGAGGGTAGCCGAGGTAGTTCCGGGAGTGGTAGGAGCCTCCTAGTTTTCTTGAACATCGGAACTGTGAAAGATTTGCATTCACAAATTAGGGTTAGAACCGAGACACGGGAAACTGAGGAGAACCATCTCAGTCTTTAAGTATAATAATTATTTATGTCTGCAAACTGCGCGCGTATAACTTGTTGAGTAATGGTGAGTACTGGTTATTTTTTCGTTGTGTTGTGAAAGGACGAGGCGAGCGTAGTTGCATTGCTGGCATCCTTGATACTCGCTCATCCCTATGGACGAAATCTGGCGAATTTGAACAGTCTCAGTATTCTGTGTCTTGGGTTATGAAGTGCTGTTTTTCCTCTAAGCGTGCCAACCCTGTGACACGAATGTCATGTACTTACACTAACAGTTGTTAAGGGACCGCAGCCTGATTACCAAAGTCGAATAGAGAAATATTGAGTTGTGTCACAGTTCATCGCTAGCTCGCTGTATAAAATACCACGGTCCCCTAACGACTAATTATTTACATGTTACCCTTTTAACGAGTTCAACACGGAAAGCAAAAAAAAAAAAAAATTGGGACTGAAACTTCACTAAGACTAAAAATCCATGGCTAATTTTGACACTGGAAAATCCAGAAAGATCGAAAATGAAACCATAGAAAGTACCAATGTACACATATCTCGGACAAACTACAACTATCAAAACACAGGATGAACGAGGAAAAACCTATAAGACTAGGAAATGCCTGGTCACGTTTCGGAAAAATAAAGAGACATTTTTCCAGATGAGAAAGTACCAATGAGGAAGTACTTGAGCAATGTGTTTTCCCAGTAATGACATGCGGATGCCAAACCGGGTCCATTACAAAACATCTAACCAATAAATCTGGAACACCACAAAGTGACATGGAAAGGACGACGCTAAATATAAAACTACAAGATAAAATGCCATGCAGTGAAATCAAAGAGAAGACAGGGATCACAGACGTAATAGTCACAGTCATTCCACAATAGTAGAAACCAAGATTTTGGGGAAAACCCAGCTAGTTGAATGTAGGTCAGCCATCAAATAGAGTGGTGAGTGGAGAAGGTGAGGCAAACAACTGGCCCTGAGTAAAGCTCAGACTACTCATATCAACTGACTAGTACGAAATGCAATGTTTGTCTCACTTAAGAGCAAGGTTAAGGTCACAGAATTTGGGAATGTTTGGTAAAAGTGGTGAAGCCTATTGTCTAAGTCATGTTTTGGTATTTTTTTTGAAAATACAGTGGTGACCAAAAGTTTAAGGCCACTTTGCAAAAACTTGGCATTTTTGTACTTTTGGCCGCTATTGCATTATGCACTGTGCTTAGGCACAGTAAGTGAAACCATTGCAGCCCATTGCATCGTCCGTTAAGTTTGATGTGTAATAGGAAAGGATTTTGTTCATTTGGGAGCTCATTTGCTAGTTTGTACCCACCCCACCGAGATTTTAATATACTTGTCAAAAACGGACAAAAAATCCTCACTTTCTGAAGATCAAAGAATTCGGATTTATTACATCACATGGAGAAGAGTAATCAGAACTTGAAATATGTATTAAAATAGGCTGTAGCAAGACAGCAGTGCATAATTCGTTGACTAGGTACCAGATTGACTGCATTTTGTCTACTCGGCTTTGTGGTTAGACTACGTTCCCTTGACCGTTACAACAACCACTTAAAAAATGGGCGTCAGCCATTTTTTTTATTTTAAAGAAGCCATTCGACATTGAGCTAAAACCTTCGCGATCAAGTTGCAAAACGCAATCTTCAACAACAACAACAACAAAAAAAAAAGAGCCTCACCTTTACCCTTGTAGATACAGTAGGCAAAGAGTATCAGTAATAAGAGGCAAACTGCACAGAGGAGTATGAAACTGGCGACCAAAATATCTGACCTGTAAGTCGCATCCATTCTGAAAACTGAAGCAAGGCTCCCGTTGACTGTTAACAGTAAGGAAGTTATTAGGCCTTCATTAAATATGCACTGGATTAATCACCAGCTCCATAATTATTAGAGGAGAGGCAAGGGGCATGGGGTGCCAATGGGGACTTTTCGATCGAATTCCATAGAATAGTGGAGATTACGAGAGATTACAAAAAGGACGGTTTGCTTTGATTATCTTAGGGGCGGGTTTCCTACGTCAAACCAACATCTGAGTTCGGGAGGGTTGCTGATGGGATGCTAAAAAGTTAATTTAACCTATTTTGACATACTTCTTTGAAACACGGCAGAAGTCACCAACAGCCTGAGAAGGGCTGTGGCGGTGGGGACAAGTGTTGAAAAGACTGGTGGTTTCAAACCGAGACAGAACAGAATAGGATCTGAATCACCGCTCACCTGTGAATGTGTCACTGAAGGCGGTCCGACAGACGGCATGATTATGCCTCGCTTCGATAAGCCTTGTTGCTGTGTTTGACGTCCGGTCTCTGCTTTTTCCACAGTGTAGTACTAAAGTAAAAGAGAAGTTTTTGTTTATTTTTACATTAACCCTGTAGTGTCCAGGCTATCACTATTGGAACACTTCACATTTTTTACAGTTTCTAATTTCTGAGTGAATAATTTCATTTGATTTGGCCTCCCCTTCTTTCTTTCTTTTCCTTCATTTTTAGATCAATTTTGTAGGTTTCAAAATTTTTGGACAAGCCACTTTGTGTCTGGGCACGAGAGAGTTAATACAGAGATTTCCGTGACACAGTCTCGAGCCTATTATGGGAAGATGTCGATGTGGTTACCGCATACCCAGATATGGAAATTTCCATAGGACTGGTCGGGTTCAGAGCCGTGTTAATGTATGGCACACTGGGCAGCGGCCAAGGGGCCCCAAGGAGTTAGGGGGTAGAGATGGAAGCAGATTTCTGATTAGTGGCTTTGGGGGCGGGCTGCAAAGGTCCGTAAATAAGGCTGTTGTTATAAGTAAATTCTACGTACTGTCCCTAACCCCAACCTTATCCTCAACCCTAAATAGTATCGAATCCCTAACCCTGCCCCCTACCCTTTCAACCAAAAAATACGAGGAAACAAAAAGAAAATCTGTAAGAATAATTAATCATAATTAACTAAAGCTTTTGTTGGGAGCATTTCGGGAGGAGCTCTCTAGCTCTGGGGTCACAAAAGGCTTTAAAATACGTATCCCTAGCGCAAAAAAGAAAAGCTTGGGGGGGGGGGGGGTGGCATACGTGCTTGTAACAACATTACCATAATGTGCCGGTCGGTGCCGGTATGTTGGAATTTTTGGGATTTTTCTCATATTTTCCTGTCCCTGATCTTGTGGTAGATAGGATCGAGCACCTAGTCTTCTCGTATAAGGACAAAAGACTCGGAGGGCCCAGGTGCACGTTGCGCACGTTATAGCTACCTTGGCAGTTGGAAATCGAGAAGAGTAGGCCGAGCAAGGCCGCTGCCCGGGAAAAATTCTAATAAAACTAATCCCTACTACAAAAAAACAAAAAAACGAGAATAGTGAAGTGTCAATGCCAGTGGCAGCGAACTTCCTAAAACAAAGACCTAAACACACACATTGAAGATTAGCTCACAGATTATGCTGTGTAAAGATTCTATCTTACGGGCAATCTCAAACTTCCCCTTTATCAAAAGCACATTTTAACGGAGTTGTGCTGGTGCTTGGGATAAGAGGTCTCGGAGACTTTTTTCAGGGTTTCCCTCTAATCTTTTTTTAAAAAATAGATTACTAACTGTCCCATTCTTCGAATAGTGACCAAACACAAGGACACCACTTCAGATCGAAAGCAATCACCACAAAAACATTAATGCCGAGATGCGTAGGTGATGCACTAAACTCAGCCGTGAATACAATATAGATAGGACAGTACACAGTGTGTAGTAATAATAATAATGATAATGGATGGCATTTATATAGCTCATATCCATTAAAATGCTCTATGCGCTTTACAGAAGCAACATGCCAACCACAGAGCAATAGTGCGCACTGAGAATTTTTTCAGGAATTGATGATGTCATGGACTCATGTGCTCGTAATGGAAATAAAGGACCGGAGATAGTCAATTAATGACACAAAAGCAAACAAGAAAATTTAATATTTCCCCACCACTTCAGGTCTCCAAATCTAAAAAAAAATAACCTTCAGCAGGGTCGAGAGGAATACGCCTTTAAACTTTCACGCAAACCCGTGCTGTATGGGCGTCGATAGGTCTTGTGAAAAAACACCCGAGTTTTTTAAATTATTATGCTATAGATACATGATAACAAATACATGTATACATAGGCCCTAAAAAGTTCAATATCTTTAAACAAATGCCAATGTCCCAGAGTGGCCATAGGATCTCAAGATCTTGGGATAAATTCCAAGGACCAGCAATGCGGCCTGCAACTTATTTCAGTGATTTCAATGAAAATAGATGAAAACTTAATCTATTACCACAATTGAAAAGTGTCAGTACGTTTCGAAACCAAAATCGTCATCCCTCCGACCCCCCCCCCGACCCCCTCCCCCAAAATCTACACGTTTCGTGTACACTTCGTGGAGGTCTCAAAGCCTGAGTAGTTTACTCTACCCAGATGATGAAGTGGCCACCCCCTCGCCCCATCTCCCATCCCCTTCGACCGCTTTTTACTGGTATGACCTACACACTACACATGTACAGGTGCACACAATCACAGACATACATGTCTGGCCTACGCAGTGTCTCAACTGTCTTAAGGCGGCTCACTTTTTTTTTTTTAACAATCAATGTGCTTGATGAAACAAGTTCAGATATTATGTCTTCGACTACGGACGACCTGAGCGGGAATTCACGTGAATTTTTTTTTTCATGTTTTTCTTCACTTTCAAATGCCCACTTCAGCTTTTATGCGTGCTTTGTCTGGATGAGGTGCATGGTTGCATGGTTTTCAGAAATATAAAAAGGTGCCAGTTGCTTGGCTGGAATTAGCACATGTGTTATTCTGAGGATTACTTTGGTCTACTTGGAAACCCTTCAGAAATTCTTGACTCTCAACACTACTGTGCTGGCCCGTGTGTTTCTTGGAAGCTATTAAAAACTGAAAGGGCGCAGGGGAAGAAGAGTCAACATGATTTGTTACATTCATGTCTCTGAAGAGTTTGTTTGTGAGAAGTATCAGTGATTCAGCTGACAAGAGCTTCCCGTTGTGAGGAGTTGGAATAGCATGCTTATATTTTTGTATTGCTTTCTACGTAAGAATCCACTCTAAAATAATTTTAATTAAAATTTAAATCGGCAGTTTCCTCAAAAACGAACTTCTAATTGCCGACAATGTAATTAAGCGCAAATCAAAACCTGTTATTTCCCTGCTCATGACGAAAATCAGCTAAGATCTGCATTAGTAACCTCTCCATCAAAATCAAGAGGGGCCCGGATTTCGTCGAATCTTGGCTTACAACACAATACCAAGTCTTCAAAATAGGTAAGGTCACCCGTCCAATAATATTGTTTGTTGAGTAGGAAGGACTTCCGAATGCGTTCCATAACTCGACAAGTGCATGGGCATTGTCAGACTGATATGTAAGGACGTGAGAGTCTAGTCAGTTTGTATTATCGAGGCCGTGGGCCCATGTTCGTCTGGGCAGTAGTCAGATTGACATATGAGGGAAAGCCGCCGGGGTAGCTATGTACTATTTTCACTCGGGCTATGGAACGCATTCGGAAGTCCTCTGTTGAGTGTTTGGGACGGGAGGAGTTCCATATTGTTCCTTTAAAGTGACAAGGTTCTTTCTCCATTGTTTGACTCAACTGAATTGCACACGTTACACATCACTTCTACAGGCCCTCTCCGTTGTGTATCAAATATCAAGCGGATTCGATGTGTAATTTGTAATTATTACTAAAAAGAAAAAAAACAACCGGTCGTAACTCTGAAAGCTACGAGTACAATGAAAGGTGAATCAATCATTTTCTCAAAGAGTTGATGGAAAAGAGAGGGAACTTTGTCGTTCTAAAGGGACGGTATGTCCCGGCCACCCAAACAGGATCCCATTAACCTATCCATAAAAGATGTCCCGGGAGATCTTCCGCCCGTCCGCGCCAGAATTTTTACCGCTATTAAGTAAAGCCCAGGGTTACACATTGTCACTGTTATCAATTTAAACTCACAACACATGGAATGGTCAGATGGGCCTGGGGGCGTGAGGGTCTAGTCAGTTTGTATCAATGGGCGGTAGTCAGATTGACTAATCAGGCGAAAAGGGGCTGGGGTAGTTGTGTTTTTTTGTCTGGCGCGGACGGGCGGAAAGACCTTCCGATGTCCCTGTCTTTAACCATAAACCTTATCTAATTTAATTTGTTTGCCTGTCTACCTACCTTCCTGACTGTCTGATTGTCCGTCTGTCTGTCTGCCTCTATATCTCTCTGTCTGCCTTCCTGCCTATCTATTTGCCTTCTCCCCTGTTTGTCTGCCTTCTTGTCTGCCTGTCTGTTTGTCTGCCTTCCTGTTTGCCTGTCTGTCAGTCTGCCTTCCTGTCTATCTGTCTGTCTTCCTTCCTGCCTGTCTGTCTGTCTGCCTGTCTGCCTTCCTGCCTTCCTGTCTGTCGATCTGCCTTTATGTCTGTTTGTCTGTCTAGTTTCATGTGCATGGTATCCTATACAAACTCAGTTAAATATCTAATCAGTATGCCGTGTGCCCATTGACCAAGGCCTACGTAATAAGCATTAGTTCGAGAATGTTTAAGCGAGTAAACGTCCAATATATTGGACTGACGCATCCATCAGGAGTAAAAATGTCATTCATTATTGAGGTGGGTCTCTACTTTTGAGGGTTTTTCCACGGCTAATCATGTTTCAAGGGATGTGTGACCACTGGAGAAAACTGTCAGACGTCTATGATAAGAGATAACAAAAATGGAAAGGGCAGTTCTTTCCAGTATATTCCAGTATATAAATACTTTAAAAACCCATCTATTTTAGCAATGTTTTGACTGTGGATAGAATTTCTGTGCCATGTCTGGGAAATGTGTGTGTGGGCGTACACGGGCGGGTTTGGGTTTGCAGGTATGGCCGGATGGGTGGATGGGTGGATGGGGCGGTGAATGTGCACGGTCGGTTTGTTAAAAGAAAGAAAGGAGAGATGACAGATAGAAAGAAAAAAAAAGAAAGGATGCAAAGAAAGAAAGAAGGCAGACAAACAGACAGGCAGGCGGAGAAACAGATAGACAGACAGACAGACAGACAGAAAGAAGTACAGGAAAAAGGAAAGAAAGAAAGGAAGAAAAACAGGAAGGAAGAAAGAAAGACAGAAAGACAGAAGGGAAGAAAGAAGACAGAAAGACAGAAAAAAAAAAGAAAAAAGAAAAACAGGAAAAAAGAAAGAAGAACAGGAAGAAAACAGAAAGAAAAATTGGAAGAAAGAAAGAAGGTGAAGAAAGACAGAAAAAAAGTAAAAAAAAGGCAAAGAAAGTAAAAACAAACAAAGAGAAAGAAAGAAAGAAACACAGACAATTTAGCATGTTTGCTTGTCATATTTCTTGTGGTTACAAGAAAGGACTGAAAAACAGTTGGTAGAAATCCCAGCTATGACGGTCCAAGCTCAGCTGTTTCTAAAATAAAGCAGAATTTTTGCACTTTTGTTGAACTGTTGTATTTTGTCACAAATCCCAGACTGGGAGATGTAATAATTTATGACAGGACAACAATCACGAACAAACAAGTTTAACACTTAACAGAACAACCCATCAGACTCACACATTTATTAAACATAATTATACAGATGATAGCGCAATTACATACATTATATTATTGAAATTAACTGCCATACAACGGCCTTATTCTCACATGCACTCTTCCTGGGATCCACAACCCGGTAGTTACTCCTAAAGGCACTTCGGCCTCAGCCTCTCCCCTCAGGGTCTTAATAGCACATTAATAATTCACTGGCCTCGCAGTCTCTCAATATCACCTTCCTATTGTCATACCCCTTAGCATTCCACTAGCACTTCCGCAGGGCAATAACACATTATCATTTCAATGGCCCATCAACATGGCAATAGTACATTATCAGTTCACTAGCCCATCAACATGGCAATAGTACATTATCACATTCACGCTCATATCTACGTCCCTGCCCGTGGCCTGACCGCCACGACTTTATGTGCCTCTACTGTCCTGCACCGACAGCCTCACTTCTGGCCTATGTGTGGCCTCCGGCCCTATGCTGGCCTATCCCCCGTGCTCACTGAGGCGGCTCTTTAGCCCGTCCCCGACACCTACAAGAATAACATTACATTGGTATAATACCCTACCATTTCTATTCACTCCACCTCTCCTTACAACCTATGAAGCGTACACACAATAGTTCACCTTTCACTCACCAAACATCTTACGGTAACACACCTCCATCGGAGTACACACTAATCACTCGCGCTACAAATCCATGAACTCAACTTTCATCTATCGCTCATGGCGCACATTGCTATATCCAATATCAAGGACTTCCACATTCCTCACATATACTTATTTACATCATGGTAATAGACGAATATAATATAATACATCAATCATAATTATCAATCATCGTTTCACCTACCAGTCATCACTGGAAAGACTCTCTCACTATTCTGACTGCTCCCCTTATGTTCGCCCACTGGGCTTTCTCTTTCGTCCGTTCAGTAGGACCTTCTAACTTGCAGTGATAGTAATACAGCGCTTTCGCCTCATTCAGACCCCCCACCACTCACAACAGCACGCTTAACTTACTTGTCTACGTGCGTTAATTTTACTCTCCTCCTTTCCCGTCTTTCCCTACTTGTCTGCCGTGAGCCCTTCTTACTCTACACCCGCTCTGTAGCAATCCCTTTAATTGCACTCACTCCACTCGTGACATATTTTCTGTTTAAAATCAGAAGCGAACATGTTGAGTATTTAGTAATAAATTAGCCAGACTGGAAACACGAGCTTTGGGCTGTGTCGTTTTTTACGGATCTTCCCGAGCGGCGACCGTATAACCAACATGGCCGCCGCTCGGGAAATTCCGATTCTAGTTCTATCTGCAGTAGACATTTCTTTTTATTTGTCAAGATTGGTTGTACATGTATTAATTTCTTGGTGCGGAACCAAACTTCTGCGTTCAGTAGCCACGTCAAAATGGTATCATTCAAAATTGTAGCTATGCTGAAGCGTCGGTCGCTATCGCAAACCTAAAATGGCGGATGGTTCATGACCTTTCGCTGTTTTGTGTCGTCACACAATGGGATCATCTGGGTATTTTATTAGTCTGTGGTCTGTGCTGGTGGCCATCAATGGAGATAAGTCACAGCTTCACTGAAAACATCCAACAGTCTTGAAAAACTCTCTAAATGGGAAAGCACGAACAGTCATTGACGGAGCTATGACGGAACTGTCACGAAATCGTTTGTTTTATTACAGCTTAAAGAGGCCAGACGCTTTTGCTTGATGTTTTTCAGACAATTGTCAATGATTTTCATTATTGCAGACCTTTGCTCGGGCGCGAGCGAGGGTCTTGAATTAAACTTAGATAATCTAAAAAGAAGACTTAAATAAGTGGTAATCCCGTATTTAGTCATCCTGGTTCAGGGCTATTTTGGAGTGGTTTTTAGGTATCTTTCAGATTCTGCGGCTCAGATAATGATTTTCCGCTTTCTCCAAGTTGCCCTAGCAGTGACTCATTCAATGGTTTAAACGCCTGACTGGTTGAGTGCGAGGGGTTCGAGGTTCAAATCCCGCCGGGTTTTGAGTTCTGAATTTGAGTTCGGAGAAAGCATATCGACACGACAACGCGCACATTGTGCCAGGAGGAACCAAGACGACAGACAGAATAGAACAGAATGATAGGACTATCAAAAACGCATATATCAACCACCAGGAAACTCAGACTCAAATTCCGCAGGAGATAGTCTTCAACTTAAGTGATTTCTCTTAGTTATTTTTACGGTACTCACTCCTCAAGCTGAGTTCCCATGTATACGGAAACAGAAACGTCAAACCCCCTGACACGGGCGCAAAGCGCGCTGTGCTAAAAAGGGACGTAAACCGCTAACCATAGAAGTAGGAAGTACATAGAAGAGTAAGCACGGGGATCCGGTATTCGTCAATGCGGGGGCCGCCATCTTGGTGCCAGTGTAGGGCAAGTGGGTGATCCCACTGCGCCGTGAACCGAGCGAGCAGTCACCTACACTAGCACTAGATCTAGTAGCAGTAGCACAAGGGGAGGGGGAAATGGAAAGGCATGGCAATGAAACCGACTGAACGATAAAATTCATAGGGATCTTAGTTCTTACTATCCTCATGGGATAATTTCATAATTTCTAAACAATGATAACCTGATCCTTCGTTCTAGATCTAGATCGATTGGAAAGCTACCCCCGCCCTAACCGCTTTCTCTCTCTTTCTCAATCTCTCTTGTCTGCACCCAAAAGTAGAATAATTGATAGACTTCGGAGATGAAATAATTCTAAAATATACCCAAATACTGATAATTTACCCAGGATTTAGAATACCCTTTCATTACCTGTATATATCATATGTGCTATAACAACAATGGACGCATGATTTCAGTTTAGGAAAAGGTGGGGTACTGAAGTGGATTACAACCACTTTCATAGCCCACACTATCGATGATAAAAGTGATTATTACGGTGTCTTCGATGGTATTTAAGATCATGACATTAAAAAACAAACAATTACAAGTAATCACCACAAAAGCTGAAATTTTTCATTCTTTTAAAAACGATAATTTTGTCTGCTGTAGTAAAAGCACGGACTAAGCTGTAGTGTAAGCACTTGAACTTACTTGAGTCATTAGACTAATCAGCCCACCAAATAGGGTGCAATTAATGCAATAAAAAAAAAAAAGGAATGTGAGGATTATTATCTCAACCATATAGGAAATTTCACACCAAGAAACAGACCAATAGAACAAGTACAACTGAAGATTTACCAAATCAACCCTGTTGACAGAATTGACACACACACACACACAAATTAAACAACTTTATCAAGTATCTCTTCACCAAGACAAGACAGCTTTAATGCAAATTCACTATTCACTGACACTATTTTCAGCTCTGCGCCTCTTCCCTCATAATCACTCTTGTGCCCCCTGTCTGCATTATAAGAAATTTTGGAAATCAGCCACAGAAAATTAATACTCTCTTTTAAGTCTGCCATTAAATCCCAGTTCCAGTCATACAGAGTTCACCCTTAAGTTTTCTTCCAGAAATTGAAATAGCATGTTTTTTCCCTTTTTAAAGATGATAATGAGAAAGAAATTTCAAATGTTTGTTACTGTTATTGATGTCATCATTTTTTAGTTTCTGTTAATATTCACATGGCACATGATTGTCTGTGGTAAAAATAAAAATGTTTCATAACATCTTGATTATAGGCTATTTGAATGTAAGGGGAGGTTTGATTGTCTATAAACAATCACTTGAAATACATTTAAAAAAAACACTTTTGATACCTGAAATAATGACTTATTTTATCATGAGGAACTTAAGCTGTTTTCTACTACAAGGTACAAGTTGCTGTACAATTCATAAGATTTCAGCTTCCAACAATGGTGGAGTTGGACCACTCATTTATTCAGGGTACCAATGTTCATAAAAAGCTTAGGTACATTGTCTATCATGTTGAGCGTTAAATCTTTCCCATAGAGTTCTTCGCATTCTGACCACTCAGTCAAGAATATCCTGAGTCCAAATTTATTCATATTATATATATAATTATGCCTACCCGTTATCCTTTCAGAAAAGAACAAGGAAATTTGTAGAGAACTGGATAGATGTAATATTACATGTATTACAGTAAACAAGTAACAATGATCAATGATGCATAGCAATGAGCAAGGTGGAGGTGTGACCCGATAAGTGGTTTGCTAGAGTAAAGAAGAATGCCACCACTTCTGGAGCTACATCATCTGATTTAGATCGAGCATAGTAGCAATTAAAATGAAACTACACTGATGCAAGTGGTGAAAGGACGCATGAAACTACATGTATTCAATGGGAGTGGATACAAAGACTTATTACAGAAAACAATTAACAATGATCAATGGTGCATGAGCAAACATGGGAGTGTGACCTGACAAGCGGTCTGCTAGGGTAAAGAATGCTGGACACGCCTCTTCTAGATTAAGATCTTACTATCAAACTCATAACTACGCTGGTGCAAGTAATGAAAAGAGACACGAAACCATCCTAATATGAGACTGGGTGTATACGATATAGGCCCTAAGGCAACAGAAACAAACGACCTGGCAGTGACTTCTGCTAGGGTAAAGAACGCTAATCTACCACTTCCAAAACGCAAAATCAAACTTAAAACTGTCACTAAAGATTGTAAGAGCTGGTGAAATAATTCTAGCGTCGATAGAGATGCAGCAGTGAAAATAAACATAAACAAAATCAGCAGTGACTCGACGAGCGTACTTCGCTTGTTTACATTTGGCGCTTCCCGTTACTACGTTATGCCCTACATCGACAGAAAATGGCGGCGCCCTCGGAGTATTGAAGTTTTCTCCGCTGAAGAGCTTAGCGTTACTCTTCTATGTACTTCTTACTTCTATGCCGCTAACAGAACAAGCAGATAAGGTAGTTGTTTCTTATATTTACGTACCCCATGCGCATGGCGCGCACACACAGTTACAAACGTACCTATCCCTAACGTCGTCCTTATCGTCAACCCTAAGTCTTACCGAATCCCTACCCCTGCCACCTAACCTTTCAACAACAACAACAACAAACAAAAAAAAAAGGAGGAAAACAAAAAGAAAATCTGAAAGAATAATTCATTAAGGCTGGTGTTAGAAGTACTTCAGGGTCGGGGCGCTCTCTAGGAGTCACAAAACGCTTTAAAATACTTACTCCAAGCGCCAAAAATTGAGGGGGGGGGGGGCGCACATACAAGTAACAACAGTCAACAAAATAAACGTTTTGCGCATCATCTCCCAAAACAACTTCCCACTTGCCCATAAGTCGCAGAATGTACACACAGGTCACAGGCTTTAAAGACCCTGACCGTCTTCAAGGCTGGGTGCGATACGTCGTTTAATGAGTCAATACATCAAAGGGACTGACCCCTGATCTAGTATAGCTGAGCTACTCTGTCGGTGGGCCGATGTTGGTTGGAAATCCTACAGCGAAGCACAGTATACGCTAAATTTATTAAACTGACGGTGATCTGACCACTTTTTTTTTTTTCAATTTTGTCACGATTTATATTATTATGAAGCAAGTAACATTACACCCGTTTAGAATGACAAGGTTCTGTCTCGACGTTTTGGCTGAACTGAGTTACACACAACATGCTACTTCCATAGGCCTTCTCCGTTGTGTGTCAAAGTATCAAGAGGAATCGGTATTAATTTGGAAGTTTTACTTGTACTAAAAAGAAAAAAGTTCTTTTTTTCTAAAAGCTATGAACACACTAAACTTGAATCATCAATTTCTCAAAAGTTGATGGAAGGGAATTAGAACCTTGTTAGTCTTAAAGGATGATTATTCGATACGGAATATGGATAATGGCTGATGGATTTCGGCTTCCAGGCATTTCCACCTGTGTCAGTGGTATCTTATCCTTAGTCCAGGTGACTTTTTTTTTTTTTAAAGTCCCGTTTAGAGTTTATCTCTTTAATGTGGCTAAAATGCTCGAACTGAACTATTAAGAAACAAATGTTCTTCGTGCACGCAATGACTTTGACAATTTCAGCTTATCTAAGGTGTCTCAAGCTAATAATAACTGTCTTGGATAATGTGCTTTGCGATGAAGACACCTTAGACCAGTGGTCATGAAAATTGTTTCAGATAAATGGCCGTCTTAGGCTCCAAATTCTCTTTTAATCCCCCCCCCCCCAAAAAAAAATCCCTATACTACATACGAATGATTATGTTAAGTTATCGAAAGCCTTATTAATGACAAAAGGCGTGTTGATTGTTCATTATAAAACAGAAAGTCTTCTCTATCGAATGGACTAAATAACCCAAAAAGAAAAGAAGAAGAAGAAGGCTCTTTCTATTCATAAAACACATCTACGCGTGCTGAACAATTCAGTGGCTGCTCACTATTTGCTCCCAAATCGCCAACGTTCAGAACCACTGCCTTAGACAGTAGTTATAATCACTGATCTGTTATGTGGCTTGATAAGGTGATTTGTCGCTGACCTCTTGAAATACCTGAGGAGTGGGGATGGCCGAGTTTGATGGATGTTAGCACTAACAGCACAGGGAGCAATGTCAGCTGGGTGGTTGTTGTAAATGTGTAGAATGGCTTTGGATAATGATTTGATGTCGTATAAATAGAAGAGCACTATGGTTTAAACTGGAGCAAAGGGGAGTAACTAAACAAATGACTAATTTATTGAAAAACATGTATAGTAAAATCAGGTTATGTGTGAGGGATGCCAGCAGTGTGAGTGAAGCAACTGATACTTGTTTCTTTTCGACAAATGTAGGACTATTTCAGGGTGAATCTTTGTCGCCATTTTTATTCTCGATGTTTATTAATGACTTGCATGATTGGTTGTCTGCAAAAGATGTCAAGGGCGTACATATAGAAGAATGTTTGATAATGATACTGATGTTCGCAGATGACATGGTCTTATTTAGCGATAGTAGGCAAGGACTACAACAAGGTTTGAATGCTCTGAATGGATATATTGTAATGGGTGGGCTTTGACTGTGAATACTGGTAAGACAAAGTGTGTGGTTTTCAGCCAGGGAGGGAAGTCTGGCGTGCGGGATAGATGGATGTACAATGATATAACTCTGGAAACCGTTAGTACATTCAAGTATCTTGGATTTATATTTAGTAGTACAGGTAAATTTTCTAAAGGTATTCAGGCGCTAGTGGATCAAGCACAGAGAGCTTTATTTGGTTTGAAGGCTTATTTGCATAAAAATCCAGAGCTGAGTCCTTCGTTACAGCTACGACTATTCAATACCTTAATAAAGCCTATACTTTTATATGCTTGTGAAATCTGGGGATTTGCTGAAGCTTGGCCCATTGAGCGAGTCCACCTCACATTTCTGAAGTCTATTCTAGGTGTAAGAAAAACAACCCCAAATGCTTTTATATATTTTGAATTGGGAGTTTACCCTCTAAAAATTGACCGTCAGGTTAGACTATTGAAATTCTGGGTTAAAATATTAGGCTTAGACGACAATAGTACCGTTAAAAAAGTTTATAGCAGATTATTATCAGCCACAGAAAACTACACAAGTACAATTAACTGGGCTTCACTGACAAAGAAAATACTGGAGAAATCTGGATTTGGATACATCTGGGAAAGTCAAAAGGTTGATCAAACTTCGTTGTTTTTATCTGAATTTGAACAACGTCTACGTGACAATTTTCAACAAACATGTCGAAGTGACATAGAACATTTAAGTGAGAATCGGCTATATAGACATTTAGCTGTTGAATTTTACTCAGAAAATTACTTACATGAAGTAAAGCAGAAGCATTTAAGGATAGCCATAGCAAAGATAAGATTGGGCTCTCACAACTTTATGGTGGAGAGGGGAAGGTGGCAGAGGCCTAAACTGGAGTATGTTATGAGATTATGTGAGACCTGTAATGAATTGGAGGACGAATTTCACGTGTTATTAACTTGCAAAAAATTCAAAGCTATAAGGAAACAGTTTTTACCGTCTTGGCTACTTGTTAGACCAAGCATGTTTAAGCTTATACATTTTCTGTCGTCGATGCACGATAGAGAACTACATTCGTTTGCACTGTTTTGCCATAATGTTCTAAACGAATACAATAATGTCGCTTTGTGACTTCTCCTGGCGAAGTCTGAAAACTAAATTCACCTTCGAGTGAAATAATAAATTATAGTGATATTTTCAATTGTAGTAAATTTACAACAGATAAAGGTGAGGAGAGATCGGTTATGTAGGGGGGGGGGGGATTGAAAATGATGACTGTTGCTGGCAATTACAAGCTGTATTTGACTGTATACTACAATAAGTAAGTGTATAAATGCTGCAGGGAGCGGAGAGAGTGAACGATCATGCATTTTGTCTGTTTGTTTGTTTGTTTAATGTTTTCTAAGATTGTTCACATGATTCTTGTGTGTTTTTGAATTGGCCGCCAGGCCTATAATAAACTAAACTTGAACTTGAACTTGAACTCGTATCAGTTACTCTGCGTGTTCTACTAACCGCAGGAGGAAAAAGGCGTAAACGGTATGTTGAAACTTTTTTTTCATAATATTATAGATGTCGTAGTCCACACATCTGAGACTGCAACAGTGGATCATTGTTGTAAAATTTTGTTCAGCATGGCGGCGTCACTGCTCTACGATAATGCCAAATGTCAGACTTATGCCCAAAGGCAACTGACGGTTCATTGCATTTCTGAGCATGGGGGCTATCAGATGATATTAAAGAAAAAGAAATGCGCTAATAGTAAAATGTAAAAAATCTAATAGAATCAAACTGGCATAATTCACCAAATGACAGGAAAAGTAACAGGTTTTTTTTCCTACTATAACTGTCTCAAGAGTGTCAAACGTGACTTAACCATTAGCGTGGAGCAGTGACGGCGGTGTCCTCCTTCAACTTAATAATGTAGATTTTATTTGACGGCATTTCTAAAGTGTTTAATTCCCATGCCCTTTTCTCTAACGAACGTAATGCACCAGTGCGCACGGGAGATAAGAGAGAGAGAGAGAGAGAGAGAAAAAGAGAGAGAGAGAGATGGGGAGGGCGGGAGCGCAAGGGGAAGAAATGGTAGCGAGAGAAAGCGTGGGGTACACGGAGAGTCTGAGTCTGAGGTTGGAGAAAGACAGTGTGCTAGTAAAAGGCAAAACGATAGACAGAATGTAATAGAATGATAGGACAGAAGGAGACACTACCAGGGGCTGAAGCGGGTTTATCCCACGCTACGCCGGGGGCCTCAGCTAGTTGAACGGAATCTCGAAATTATTCATGCTTGGTTCTATTCAAAAGACATGACTTTTGTGGTGTTTATTACTTGAAAAGACATTTAATTCCCAGGCATTCACCTCTTTCCCCCACCTCTTTTGGGAACCCTATATTTTTCCCTTCCTGCTATGGATGAGTGACATAGCCAATCGGTGATCATTTTGATAGACACTTGGGCAGACCGGTAGCTATAATTATATTTAGGCTCTTGTTCGCTACCCTGTTAGCCTTATCAGTAATGTTTTGCAGAATTAATTCTGGTGTTGACTCCAGTTTGGAAAGGCATATACCGAGAAACGTTTCACACTGGTAAGACCTATTGCCTTACCCTGTTTTATTTATATTTGTATTAGTATTAAATTTGTATACTACTTTAATCCCATTTGGGAAGTTTGCCTTTGTGTCATTGCAGCCCAGTTACAACTGGAGCAGGCACGTCGTCGCCACAGTGCAGCGCCGATCGGCAGTTTGTTTATGTACTCTTTATTACTACTGCTTGCAAAATTAATTCTGGTGTTGACCACAATTTGGAAAGTGATATACCGATAAACGTTTCACACTGGTAATAAGGCCTATTGCCTTACACTGTTTTAGGTACTCTTTATCACTACTGCTTGCAAAATTAATTCTGGGGTTGATTCGATATTTGATAAACGGACTTAATCCGATAAACGTTTGGCCTTGAGCAGATCCATTGCTACAAGTATAAGCTCTTTGAGATACAGTCAGCCTTATCAGGAACTATTGCGCATATTCTGGAGATTAAAAAAGCTGGACCAGACAAACACTTGTTTAAAATGCGCCGTGGCACTTATCAAGCTGTTCCACAGTTTCGAATTATTCCATCTCCTTATCATAATACTACAGCGGCAAACCTTTAACCCGAAACCGAGACGGACCATTCCTTCTTTCACTATATGTCCACATCTTGTGCGCGTATAAACACGGTGAGTACTACTCACAGAGCTCTTTGATAATAGTCTTTTTCGTTCAATTATAAAGGGGGGGGGGTGTGGTGCGAATTGTTGCATTGTTAACATGGATGGTACGCGCACAAGCCGGCGGACGGAAAATGATGAATTGGTCCGTCTCGATATCCTGTGTCTCGGGTTTAACGTGGACTTTCTCAGTTGTGCAACGAGTTGAGTTGGAACAAACAAGGACCAAGGGAGAAATGCAGCCTACTGAATCAGTCGCACGGTTGTTGTCAGTCGCCAGGCTATTATGTTCCTGTATTCTATTACTTGCCAATGCACCCAAAGAGACATGTAGACTTCGCGTAAAATTTTATTATAATCATCTGTGAATATTTATCTCTTACCACAGAACATCCTCACCGCCATGCCTCGGTTAAGAAAACTGCTGAATGGAATCAGAAAAAAACTTGCACCGAAAAGAGGTAAGCCTTTTTTTTTCTCAATATTAAAATGTGGCAAAAAAGTTGGAACATTTTTGTGCACTTACTTTTACACTTTCAGAATTTATTGCAGTGGGTTTTTTTTTTTCTTCTTTTTTTCGTTCTTTCTTTTTTTAATTTGATTGAATAGGTGTTTATTTGTTTCTGAGCGCTTCTTCCGGAAATATACAATTCATTTTTAATTTATTCTCTCTTTTTTTTTTTTTAATCTTGTCAGATTTTTAAAACTTGATCCCTCTGTCCTGTTGCGACACAACAACTTTTCTGTTTGTCATAAAATATGTTATTGTGTATTCAGTGGTTTGTAAATGTATGTTGTGAACCGTTTCCACAACATTGTCTCAAGCATGACCATAAAAGCCATTTTCATCATCATCATCAAGGCCGTTTTTATCATCATCAGCATCATCGTCTGTATGGTCATGTCATCATCATCCGTTTCATCAATCATCATCATCCTCATCATCCGTTTCATCAATCATCATCATCATCATCCGTTTCATCAATCATCATCATCCTCTTCATCCGTTTCATCGATCATCGTCATCGTCATCATTATCACCACCATCATCATCGTCATAATTATCATCGTTCTTTTCATCATCATCACTATCGTTTTCACCACGAGAAAGAATTCTGCCTAATGATAATTATTTGCCCAACACTTTATCGCAAAATGATGGATTTATTAAAATGTAACCCCCCCCCCCCCCTCCGGGCCCAAACCGTCACCACATTGAATTTCAATGAGATCTCGCGCACCAGCCAACTAGTTGGACCTCACTGAAACTCAAATGTCGTGACATCCCAGCCAGAGCATCCCTACGTCAGCCCGACATAGATTTGTATAAGATTTCCGCAGGGTGGATCTGATTACCATAGGGATCGGTACCCCCTAATCAAACCGACGTCAGGGCGATGACATAACCATCGGAGCTACGTAACAGCGACGTCATCCCCATGTATGTGCAAGCCGGACGTCAATCCCACGCGTCTCATTTCCATAGGGTCACTTGACTAGAGTCACGATCCCAGATCGGCAAGTCCGCGCCTAGACTTATACCAACCCTCTACTGATGTTGATTTTGATGAGTTAACAGTTGTAAATGAAGAGAGGTGGTCCTTGATTTGTCAGATAAAAGTGGTGCTTAACTAGTCTGGCGCATTCCCACAACATATCAACGCAGAGATGAGAATGAAACTACTGTCAGTGCGGTGTCGTGTCTCCAATACATGTAGATTTAACGTGATTCGTTTTCACTGTGTCTAGCAAGATACTGTTAAAACTACCAGGAAGTAAAAGCTCTGTCGGCATTTTCAGTTTCGTTGAAATTGTGGATAGTGCAGAAATATAATGGTAGGATTGTTATCTGTCTGTCTGTCTGTCTGTCTGTCTGTCTGTCTGTCTGTCTGTCTGTCTGTCTGTCTGTCTGTCTATCTATCTATCTATCTGTCTGTCTGTCTGTCTGTTTATGTATTTCTAATTCACTGCTCACGTCAGTTCTGCCACGTCTGCCAACTCCGTTGTGACCGAGGTTCAGAACCTCTGATCTCATGGATTGTTCATATCATTCCGCCTTGTCTGGACGTTATGACTTGTGGTGAGTCGTGGACAATGGCGGTGGGTGGGGGGGGGGTGGGTTATGAATGGGCAATAACATGATGAAACAAAGGAAGTTCCCCCATAGAGCAACCTTTCAGACCAGGCGTTCTCGTCAACCGCTATTGATTGGCGGACTAGCTGGGATGTGACATTACAGTTTCAAAGAGACATCGACCACTGGCCAACTAGTTTTTTTGTTTTTTTTTTCTCTATTGAAACTCAGTGTCAACAGCCAACTAGTTTGTGAGCTCGGCCTAAGATGTAAGCCAGACCAAGGCTGGCGCTGACCCCACACTGGTGGCTCACCACCTAATCATTATGCATCACACTATAACACCTTGTAACTGTCCGTACAGCCGAGGTATGGGTTGCCAGTAGTGTTTTAGTGTGATGCATAATGATATTATGGTGGTGAGCCACCAGCGTGGGGTCAGCGCCAGCCTTGGTCTGGCTTACATCTTAGCTTGGGGAGGAAAGAGGGGGGTGGGGGATTGGAGAGGGGGGGTGGGGTGTGGTTGATGATGAGCAGAGTGAGAAGATTAAAAACTTTCCCCACAAGTCGACAATGTATGGCTTTTTATACCGAGGTGGCGAAGAGAAGGAGGGATGGTGGAAAACGGGAGAGAGAGAGAGAGAGGGATGGTGGAAAACGGGAGAGAGAGAGAGAGGGATGGTGGAAAACGGGAGAGAGAGAGAGAGGGATGGTGGAAAACGGGAGAGAGAGAGAGAGGGATGGTGAATAAGGCTGCGCAGGTTCCTGTACTACATTGCTAATAGCCTGTTCGGATGTCCCAAACTTAGCACTATTGTTTGTTCCAACTTCACGTTTTGCACAACTGACAAGTTCAACGTTAGACGTTTGTGGCTTTAGTATTATGATAATGAGTTGGGATAAATCGGGAGTGTGAACAGGTAACGCATTTTGAACAAGTGTCAAAGTGTGGATTAGCTCTTCTATTATGCTAAACAATCTCCAGTTTTCATGTGTGTGTTTTTTTTTTCCACCCAGAAAAAGGATAAAGATCAAACAAGAACCAAGGTCGCGATGTATATATGTGAGAAAGGGAGGTGGGGCCGGTGGTGGAGTAAGGAGGCCGAGGTCCGAAGTTTCTGGTAATAACATTGAACGATGAAAGTTTCCCACACATGACCCAACAGTGTAGCGTGGAGTCTACGAAGAGGGCAACTTGACACACTTTACGAACGGGCCATGTCTTACCATAGAGTGTGGGCCCGACAGTTTTTTAGTTCCTGGTACAGCTCTTGAGAAAAACAGGATGCGAAGGCGGCGCCATTTACGGATGTCAGGGAGGAAGTGGGGACGGAGACGTTTGGTAATGACATGTTAAATTATCATAACTTTTGACAAGCATTTTGTCCTGTTCATCAGTATCGTTCCCTACAAATAAATTTTGTTATTATTATTATTATTATTATTATTATTCAGATGTCCTGGGGATTTTACTATAATTTTTTTTCACATCACATCAAACTCATTATCCAGATTCAAAATGTATTTATTTATTTATGGTGGTGGGGGGGGGGGGGAGAGGGTGGGCAAACGTGGAAGTTCATTATAAAACTTAATAGCGTAGGCCTACGTGCCCCATCCCCCAATCTCTTGTACAGCCACCCCCTCCCCCCGTCCTCCGCCCCCCCTTCTAAAAAAAGCCCCACCCTTCCTGAAAACAGGCATTCGACTGTTGTGGATGTGTGCGCGTGTTTGTCTGTGTGTGACAGAGAGACAGAGAGTGAGAGAGAGAGAGAGAGAGAGAGAGAGCGAGAGAGAGAGAGAGAGAGAGAGAAAGATGTTCTTTCTTTAACGTAACCCCAACATGTGTTAGCCTAAGGCGCCTCCCCTGCCGAAGCTGTCAACACAAGCCCCATTGTCAACTGCGCCTCGCTCTATCTCTAACAGTGCACAGCGAGTTTTGACAGGGTTGAAGTCCTAGTTGAATGCAAAGAGTGACAATTTCCTATAGGCCTACATGATTGTGTAGTGTAGCCCCACAGGAAAGACCTGAGATCTGATAACAAGACGGGTATATTTGCGCAGGATAGAACGGAAACCTAAGCTGGACTTCTTATTTTTCCAACGTGCTATTTAGTGAGGTTTATTATTCATGGATTGTTCTGCAGTAACTCTTGTGTGAGGAGTTCCGGGCAGGTAAACAATAATTCGCCCTCAAGCCACAAGGTGATGTGTAATCTCGGTGGAAGTAGATGTGATTTACCAACTACATAAGGACGATTGAAAATCTGCTATGTCGTGAAGTCTTTTCTTGAGATATTGAGGAATATAATAGTAGTGGATGTGAGGTGCTTTGGAAACGTTATGCTGCAAGTGGTGGATTGGAATGTCTTTTTTCCGCCGTTTTCGATTTAATCAATTTTTTAAAAACTTGGTCTTATCAATATCTGTACTTTTCTTCGGTATGAATTTTTGTAAGTGTTTCTGTCTGTCTGTCTGTCTGTCTGTCTGCCTGCGTGTCTGTCTGCCTGCCTGCCTGCCTGTCTGTCTGTCTAATTCCTGCTGGACAAACTTAACACTGAATGCACGATGATGAATGTCCTAATGTCTCGAATATTATGCGTTATCTCAGAACATTTCCTAAGTCCACGTCTCATCAGGATGCACTATAAATCTCAGCCTTTCCTAAACTGTTACACAGATCTAGAGTTACGCTCTAATGAATTTCCTTTATGCTTCACTACGACTACAGTTGAAACCACACACAAGCTCGATATTGCTGTGTTGTAATGTAAATAGAGTGAGATTATTGACATTGCAATCACTTTCTAATGTTGACTCGTAACACACCCTGTCCTTTCTGAGAGAGGCTAAGATCTACAACTTGATTAAAAACGTTTACACTCGTTTACAAAACTTTTTTTTTTTCCAGATCCATACAAAACAATTTTAGAGAACTTTACCAATGTGTTAAAATTGTACGAAAGTATATAATTCTATTGTTAAACATTAAAGCTCAGAATACGAAACATAAATAAATAATCTGTGCCCAAATAGACGGTGAATGGCGCAAAGTGGCCATTATATTGTCATGCCGACGCGCCATAAAATTCAAACTCAAAGCCATACTATGTCATGTTTTCAAGGCACGGTTCAGTCTTACTCGCAGGTGAATTTCTTGAAGAATTAAGGCCGGGCTGAATCCACCTTGATACCTGGAATCAAAAGCAAACTGTAGCCTACACCTGTGCATAAAGACAAGCGAGTGCAATGTCTTTTGTGCAAATTACATTCACTTAGGACTGTTATTATTAGAGCAAGGCATCTTGGAAGAGTTACATTAATCGTATATATACATCGAAGCAGGGCCATTTCTACGTTGGCTCGTTATGCACGACATGTTTGTTTGATCTTGAAGCTCGTGTTCCAATAAGATGTTTGCTCTGACGCGCCTGGCGTCTTCGTTAAAGTTAATGGGAATGACTACCTGTGCAGGGCGATAATTATTTGTCTTTCTAACACAGTCAGCTCACGACCTTTCTGAAGCGGCGTTTATTTTGTTGCTATTGTTGTTGTTGTTGATGGTGATGGTGATGAGATTGGCCACCCCCCCCCCCCGGCCATCAATTCAATGATTCCCCCCCCCCCTCCGCACACACACACACACGTCGTCCTCTTAGAATGACAAGGTTTTATCTCCGCTCTTTTGGCTGAACTGAATTACACACTACACACAACTTCTAAGGGCCTTCTCCATTGTGTGTCATAAAGTATCAAGCGGAAAGTTAACAGTCAGTATGATTAAACTTCTCCCTTCTCTCTCTGTCTCTCCCCCCCCCCCCCCACTCTCTCTCTGTCTCCTATTCTCTTTCTCTTATCCTCTCTCGCTCTCTCTCTCTCTCTCTGTATAATTTAATTACATAATTATTGTTTCACAAGCTCTGAGCGTGCGCCCCACAAAGAGAGAGTGCATTCGTGTTGCTCCTTTGCATATTGAATATTATTGAAACAAGTGACAAAGCAAATAACACGTAAGGATAAATTATATGAGGCAAAGATTGCTGACAGAAGGGTTAGCTTCAAAATGTGCAGGACCCAAATTGTTCACAAGTGTCTGTACGTAACTCCGCCTTCACACCAGGGGTCCGCTTTTGTTCACTTTCGTGTGTTCTTTTTCTGAACATAATACCATGTTATCGAACGATCGTACGTTCACACCAGAGATCTGCTTTAGTGTGTTCGTTACTGAACGCATGTTAACGATCGAGAGTGCCAGATTGGACAGTAATTCTCCATAATATTAATATGCATGTGTGTCGTGTCGCACCAGTGTTGAGGCTTGATTTCATCCACTTTGCACACCGTGTATTGTCGCATCACACCAACGCATGGGAGTTCAAAATATAGGGCAGCGATAAAACAGTATTTTTACTAACGAATATCAACATTCCGAAACGATCGATTGCGAAAGTTATGTCTGAACTCTAACAGCTGATATATAAAGATTAACCTTGTCCGTTCGCGAGTGGTTCGAAATTTAAAGAAAGGTGATCTCTGGTGTGAACGCGGGCTTATGCGTCTTGAAAAGACGCTAGTTCGTTATTGCCCATACTGCACGACAGCCTGCACATATTTTTTACTGTGTTTGCTGAAGGTTAAACACGCTGCAGTATGTAAACGTTGTATCTAGGGGAAAAGCCGAGAGGGAGCAAGCTGAAGTGTGGCCTGCCGAAATGTATCTTATATAAGCTGTCGTGCAGTTTCACTGAAGGTCTTTCTGTTAGGTGGATATCATACTAAGACTGGAACAGCACATTCAACGGCTGGCAAACAAGAAATGCACACCATAATTTCCTATATTCTCTTAGTAAATCTGGGAAGACTCTATCATGCTAGGCCAGGTCAGACACAGTAGGCTTCTGCCATTATTTCCTGGGTGCACAGTTTGCTGGCAGCAACTGGCTGTGTCGGAATTAATATGATAACCCTCTTACCTAGATAACCAGAAACTTGATAGCAATTACTCTTTTGCATTCTTTTCACGTTTACTGATAATCCAAAGAGGGAAGCACTTAAAACGTGTGCCAATATGTCTCATTTAGTGCAGTGATATACGCTATGTCATAGCCAGCCCGACTGATAGGATGCAAGTGGTTGGTGGGCGACTCTGGTAGGGCTTCCTTCTGTGCTATCAATCATGCTGCTATATATAATTATTCTCTTTGTTGTCTTGCCTCTTCCTGGCACTGTAAGGCCGTTCTCATGTCAACCTGCTTTCTCAGAAGTGAAATGAAACTCAAACTAAAACCACTGGTAAGGTCCGGCGCCAATTAGCTGACTGTTAATTGGCCTGCTCATTGGTTGGGGATGACACGACAGTCAGTGGCTTCAAGTTTTGGTTTCACGGGCGGCCTGCATGATAACGGCTATTTTGTGCCTTCCAAGTTTTTTTTTTCTTTATCGTACTGTGGGTTAGTTTTCAGCTTCAGATCAAATAAAACTGAAATAGAAAATCTATATCTGGAAAAGGAACTAGATGGAATAAGTTTACCGAAAGGCTGATTTAGAATCTCACGGTGGGTTTTCTATGAGTCGGCTATTGAAGGTATAATTTTATGGCGTTTCGTCTTCAGAACTCTTACGGGATGGAAGAAATCGTGAAATATGCTTCCCATTGCCCCCGCTGGTCAAAAGTCAGATTTACTTGGACACAGGATTCTAAGTCTGTAGCAGGTGGTTGGTGGACGCTACTGGCAGGACGGTACTCCAGTCCTATCGTTCTTTTTTATTATTTTGAACATTCTGCCTCTCTCGTCTTGCATTTTTCCTGGCCACAATTTGGCCGTTATCGGGCCGACGTGTTTTTTCCAAACTTCGAGTCTTCAGCACCATAAAACCTGCAGTGAATACGTCCAGCCCTTTCCCTCCCAATCCAAGTCTGTCTGTAAGTCGCTGGATGAGGAGATGCGATTCAGTGGACATTGAGCTGTACCGAAGCCAACTTTTAGATATGTTTCTTGGTCATGAGCACCAAATGTACACTCTTGGAATACCTTTCAGTGCCTCCTTCTCTCCTCTCACGACCCTCTCGCTCTCTTTTTTGGCCCAGTATGTCTGGGGATGAAGTTGGTCGATTTCACAGACAACTGTCCTGACCAAAAGCCAGGTTTAGACGTGGGGGGGGGGGGGCGGGGGTCCTACGTTTGTAGCATCGTAGCCTAAACCATCTTCGAAATACCTCCAGCACCCACCCCCCCCCCCCCGCCCAAACACAATGTATACAAACATTTTTTGCCAATTTTTGACTATTCAGTGGGCAGCTCTCCTTATCAAAAATGATATTTAGGCATTTTTTTGGTGTTTATTTTGAGTTTTTAGCATCATATTCAAAGCCTCGGTGAAAATATCTCTGTTGACAACCCCCTCCTTGTTTCCCGAGTGTGTCTAGTCTGTGTGAATGGGAGAGGACAGCTAGGTGATTGGGGATGTGTGGGGGGAGGGGGGGGTGGGTCTTCCGCAGTGACTGCAATTTTGCTACCTTGGTTCTTGGTTCCAATTCCACACGTTTAGCACAAATGAAAAATTCGACGTTAAACCTTTGCTACTTGAATGTTCACATAAAAAGTTAGAATAAATAAATGGGAAATGTGAAACAGCTTGTTTAGTGCCCACAACGGAATTTAAACTGATGTGGAAGTAGGCATTAGTTATATCTCTTCTGCAACGCACTAAAAGATCTCCATTTTTTTTTTTTTAGATAATGGAGATAGAACAAACAAGAACTAAGTTTGCGATTTATCTTTCATTCCATTGGATCTCGTCATCTAAAAATGTTTTAGTTCAAATGCCCTAGCCCACATGAAGTGGAAATCGTCATGGTGCTAACCTTTTGGCCTAAGCCAGACTTACGGCAAAACAGAATGTACCTGTCACGTCATTGCCCTATCCATGGTGCATCTATTAATGTAAAAATCATTCAAAAGTGCCAAGCCATTATCCTGAAAATAAAACTTTCTATAATGGCCGCTCATTCATAGACATAGGCCATTTTGGTTCTGGGGTTGTTTCAACCAGCGTGGATGATGGCCACTTTTACCTAGAGTCATTTTGGCCTGTCTTGACTGCATTGCAAGAGAATAAATAAGTGTTGTTTTTTTGCGATTTTCTCAGTGCAAAAAATGACTTAGGCCAAAAGGTCAGCACCATGACGACATGTAACCAAGGTCATCACTTCACTGATACTTGACGCAATTTCACCACGTCCTTGGAGAGCAACAGTTATAAAAACAATAGAGTGTAATAACGTTGTTGGCCATAAACACCACGGCGTCAGCAAAATAAATAAATAGATAAAAACTCAATGGTCGCCCACTTGTGTCAGAATAATTATGCAAGCTCTGTTCTGTTGTGGCTGTGTACAGAGTGATTGTAATG
>OZ007581.1:18823398-19020898 GCA_963931925.1 Onchidella celtica
AATTGGCGTTGGAATAAATCGGAACTGTGAAACAGTTTGACAAGTGCCACAGCGGATGTTAAACAGGTGTCAAAGTGTGCATTTGTTATACCTTTTCAACGCACTAAAAGATCTCCCATTTTTCAGAAAATGGAGATATTATAGTGGTAATATTTGGATATTATCAATTATATCGCATGAATTATTGCCATATCGATTAAAGAGTGATAACTTTGAAGGATATCACCCTATCACGCAAACCTAGAAAGATCCAGAAGATTTGCTATAGTCCTCCGTGATTTGCCCCAACGAGACATTATAGCGAGATGTATGCCATATTTCACTAAAGTTCCTTACCGTGTTACCTCAAGCAATAAGCCTGCAAGGTATTAATCTTCAGAAGTGATATGTTTGTATAATGAAGCACAGTATGTGTGTACCAATGTATGTGCTCATAAACGCTCTGTGAAAGTGAATATCTCTTATGGAATAACGAAGTGATTCTCCTGTAATATTATTTTTATCTTATTACACTTTTGAACTCTGCGTACATTTAAAGCTAGCAACAGACAGTAGTGACTGCTAAATATGATGCATTTGGTTTTAGCATCAGAAAAGTCTGTACAACATAGACATAGTAGCAGAACAGTGTATGAGTAGAAAGTGGTTATTAATTGTCGCTTAGTGGAAGGGCTTTTGCTGGTGGTGAGCCCAAATTGTGGAAGAACATTAGCATTGACACCAGGAAAAGTGATATTTAAAAACAGGCTCAAAATTGAATTGTTCAGGACTTTCTTTGAAACGGAATGACGTCCCTTTTTGGTCTCAGAGGTTCGAGGATGAGAGCAAATCAAGTGTTTGTTAATGTGTGTGAGTGGTAGCATGATGAATTGATCTTATGCTGATCCTGTTTTTAATTTTAGTTCAGCGCCTTAGAGCACAGTCATAATTTTTTGTGGATTTGAGCGCTATATACAGGTTCATTGTTATTTCCCTTATGGTACTTTTTTTTATCTTAATGCTTCGTTGACTTTTTCATATTCAAAAAAAAAAGTGACCTTTCCTGGGGATTCTACTGGCTCTCCCCAGTGTGGCGGATATTTGTATTCTGTTTGGCATGCAAACTTGGGCAATAATGAAGACACAGTGGGATGCCAGTTTAGATGTTTGAGTATCAGGGACACGGGATGAAAGGGATTAATGTGTGGAGCATTCCATTGCACTTTGGAATTTCCCACGAAAGTCAGTGATTTGAAACGGTTTTTTTCTTCTTCCTGTCTGATACACTAGTTTTACCAGGTATTTATTGGGGGGAGGGAGGGGGGGGGATGGGGTTTGTAAGCCCGGTCAGACACAGACAGCCGCTGGCAGACAAAAAGTGCACACCGTCGCGTCATTTCCTAATAACGTATTTTCTTGGTAGATGCGGGAAAACCCTATCATACTAAGCCCGGTCAGACACAGTCAGCTTCTGCCTTTATTTCTTGGCTGAACATTTTGCAGGCAGCAACTGGCTGTGACATGCCGGGTACACTATGCTAACCTTACACAAGTGATACGAGGGGGGGGGGGGCAGTATCGCTGGTTCCGATTCAAATGGCTGAACTTTCATGAAATCATGTAATCCGGTTTCTCAAGGGGATAATTAAATTGCGGAAGCTGAGCTTGAAAACCGGTACTTTTATCAGATAAATGTGGTATCGGCAGAGAGTGGGAGGTTTTGGTTGATTATAGCGACTTTTGTTCTTGTTTGTTCCAACTCCATCCTTTGTATACAACTGAGAAATTCCATGTCAGACGTTTGCGACTTTTGTATTCTAAGGAGTTACAATAAATGGGAACAGTGAAACAGCTTGATAAGTGCCACAATACATTTTGAACAAGTGTCAAAGTGTACATTAAGTTATTACTCTTCTACTAAAAGATTTCCAGTTTTTAAGAAAGCGGAGATAGAACAAACAAAAACTGAGTTCTCCTTATAATTCTTCATCATTCTTCAGTTTTAGAACCCATCGATACCGCGATTACCCCGATGGCGGTGCGTCCACCCGCACACCCGTTTGCCGCACCCCGCACCATCTGGGATAACAGGTGGTTTGGTAGTACATGCCGTCTTTTTTTTTTTTTTCCTTTTTTAACAAAAATGTTTGTAAACATACGATTGTTATTCTTCTTCTTTGAAGAAGCTTTCCAGTGATTGTGATTGTGATTTGATTGTGATTTGATCGTGATTTGACTGTGATTGTGATTGTGATTGTGATTGTGATTTGATTGTGATCTGATTGTGATTGTGATTTGCTTGTGATTGTGATTTGCTTGTTATTGTGATTTGATTGTGATTGTTCATCCTCTGTTGCCGTTGAGCGTCGAGGGGAGATGCAGTTTTATTTTTATGGTAGGCCAACTCTGCCGCTCTTTCAACTGAGATGTTGTTCTCAGAGTTCCTTTGACTCCTTCAATCCATCTTTTACGTGGTCTGCCTCTTCCTTTGTAGCCCGAGAACTTGGTGTTGAAGGCTCTCGAGGCTGGTTGACTAGGTGGCATTCGTGACATTGATACCAAATATACTTTCCAGTGATACCTTAATATACTCTAGCTTTATCAGAGGATTTGACATGCATTTTCAAAATCGCCGCTAAAATAGTGCGCACACAGGCAACAGCCACTATGAAGAAGGAGCGTACAATTGGCATGCGAGAGCCCCGAACCCCCGCGATGCGAAAAGGTTAATTTATAATCTTTTCATTTATCATTTTTTATCTCACTGCACCAAACTGGCCACAGTTCAGATCTAATCAGCGAAAAGTTTAACGAGCCCTCAGTGTATTTTTTATAACAACCACGTTACGGGTTTTTCCACGTGCATCTCATTTTCGGTACTCGAGGTTTATCTGCAGCAATCTGGAGGCGCTAAATTTTCACCATTTAGCACAATTAAGTAAATCAGTGGTACATGGTCAGGCATCCAGGAAGTAGCGTCTGTACAGGAATGTGGATGGGATTTTTCATGTTTCTCAGATCACGCATAGGCTTCCTTTTCATGCATTCTGAGAATTCTTAGTTTTGTTTGTTTGCGTTGATCTGCACAGCCTTCACCCCCCCCCACCACAGCCCCCTATTTTCGACAGACAATCCCTGTTAACAAAATGATTATATAATTTATTGTTTATATTATATTTGACCCCGCAATAAGGAAAACATATTTCAAGTGTCACACTAACAGCGTCAAGAATTAAAAAGAAAAGAAAAAGAAGAAGAAAAGCACTGACAAACAAATTGATGTACGCATCATGCCAACGCCATCATCACCAACAACAGCAACAATGCCTCGCTTGTTTGTGTGACTTATTTCCCGGTATTTCATTTTTATGCTCAGGCTATCCTTTGGTCTGAAACGAGAATATAGAACATGCTGCTTTTGACATGTATCACAAATCTTCGTTTTTTTTTTTTGACACGCCGGTGGTTTGTGTGTGTTATTGATAGTGTCTCCTTCTGCCCTATCATTCTGTTACATTCTGTCTATCGCCTAGTTTTTTTTTCCCAACACAACATGGCCGTTATCGCGTCGATGTGCTTCTCCAAATTCAGAACTTCTGTAAACACCTGAGCCGTATTGTCAAGGTACGGCCTACATTCATGCCCGTGTGACATGTCGAATAATATGTTGTTTATCCATGTACCTTTCCCGAAGTCAACACCAAACCTAAACATGTCCTAGTGACAGATCGGTCAAGTGAGACGGTAACAGGCTTTATGACACGGATTGACGCCCTGTATATTTAGAAAATAGGTCACTTATGTCAAGAGGCCTTGTTATACGAGGGGGACTTTACCTTGTGGCTATTCAAGCGCGGTCCAAAGCATGTATGGACTATAACAGGACTAAACCTGGTTTTATGCCTGGCATTCGTCTATTTATATCACATGACAATAATATAATAATAAAGCATTCTTAAGCCTCAGCGTGAAGTGCCCCAAAGGCATGAAGTCTCTCGTGTTTGACATGGCCCTCAAAGAGAGTCCTGACCCAGTTTTATGACCCCATTGGTAGGCCTACAACATACTGACTTGATTCTCAGGACTATTCAATGATACATAGATGCCTGCAGTGTGTGTTGTACAGGTAATGAAGACGCAGGACAATAACGAGGCAGGTCTGTACGTTATACCAGATGTCTTTTTAAGACCGCGCCACATCCGCGATAGAATTTCGTGTCAGATGACATAAAATTATTGTATGCAAAAACAACAACAACAAACCACAACGAAACTTGGTCGTGTTTATAGCATATCCAGATATAAAAGCTCATTTTATTGAACGTAGCATAAGTTCTTAGCTAAGTATTTTACTTAGTAAGCTATAGCTGAACAGTGAACCCATCTCAGTATTTTCTCTCTTAGGCTTTGTAAATACATGTAGAATGCGGTCCCTAGTAGCATCCACACTGTAATGGCTAGACCTACCCAAGTGTAGAGAAAGGTATTCGGAAGAGCTAAAACGTGAATGATATAGGCACTTGTGATGATAGCGTCTCTTGGTTTACTTATCCCTTGCCCCCACATCCACCGAGTCACCGTTATGATTCTGTCTAGCCCTATCTGTTAATGACCCCAGTTAATGTTTGTTTAGTCCAGGCTGGGGCCTGCTGCAGCTTAGAGGCAGGTACGGTACAGACCGTGTTTACTCTGATAAGTGAAGTAAGACGGGATGACTCAAAGCTCCGTGTTGGGATTCGCGGTACAGTGAAAGCTGCACACAGTCATCCAAGTGTTCACGTCGGGCTGCACGCGTCGATAAATAAAGTACCCAAATAGACCGTGAACGGGGCAAAATGGCCGTTAATATGCCGATCGCTGTAAAAACTAAACTGAAACCCAAATTCAAAAGCAGCAGTATTAATATAGAACAACACCTGTCCATACAAAGGTTCTTCACAGCTGTTCGTCATTTTTCACTCAGAAACAGTTTGCGTTCCCTCTGTGGAAAAAAAATGAAAGTAAGTTAACTGCCTTTAGCCAACTGCGTCGTCTTATTACGTTCAACGATGTATTGCCACAGCCAGTGAAATCGGCCAACCAGAAAGATACGCTTTCTTGAGGTTTCCAAATCACAGCAAGATTCAAAACAAATACTAGAAACCATTCATGATGTAAACACCATTGGCAGGGCACTGCAGTATAATAATTGCCCCCGGCAGCATAAGAGTTAACCATCGAGGTCCCAGTCAGTTACCGGCTCTCGTGTAACTGGAATGTAAACTTGATATTCCAAAATGAAACTGGTTCTTGCTGAACCAACTGTTTACTCAGCGGCTATTGGACAAGTTATACTGGATCTCCCTGTTATCTATCTGCTTCCTGCTCCAAATGTACGCAGAGGATGTTGGTTGTACACGTGAAATGTTGAATGAAGGCGTTGGGGCTTGGAAGCGTTTCGAAAACGCGTTTGTCCCGTCGCGTGCTTTTCTTTGAAGTATTATGTTTTCTGTCTCTGTCTGTCTGTCTGTCTGTCTTTCTCTCTCTCTCTGTATATCTCTCTCTTTTTTTTCTGTCTCTCTCTCTCTCTCTAATTCTTCTTCTTTCTCTCCCTCTCTCTTTCCCTTTCACTTCTCTTTCTCTTTCTCCCTCTCCTTCCCTCTTTCCTTACTCTCTTGTCTTTCTTCCATCTCTCGTTCTGATTTCTAATGAGAATGAAAGACGGACTTTTATTGGAATTTCCCGCCACTAGTGAATTTTTGGGACATATTTTTTTTTTTGCTGGGCCACGAACGTGAATCCACCACAAATTCAGCTAGCAATAAAAACATGAAAAAAAAACAACCTGAAATACATGGAAAGTATCTATTTTGAAACTGAAACTGACGACAGGAGAAGTATAATTTTCTCATATTTTTTTTTGCAATGTGAATGAAGACAGTATGAAGGTTGGGAAAATATTGGTATCGTAAAATGAGTCAGTAGCATGAAATGTTATTTCAAAGAACATTTATAAAAGATTAATACAGGCAACGTGCAGACAAATAGATAGAGATACAGTAACTGAAACTAGCTTGTTCCAAATTTTTCATAACCAGCCGACTCGGGGAGGAAAATTAATGTTGCAAGATTTGTGTGTAAGGATTCCACTGTATACCCAGATCTCATCAGCATGGTGGTCCCTCGTATTTGAGGATGACCTATCTGATCTGCTTATTCATCTATGTACTATGGGGGGATGGCTCCGCAGTTCAAGCTGGGAGGTGCAGAGTCGCGATCACACAGGGCACTGGATGTCTGCTATTGTCGCGGGGATGGGCAGGGCTCGGTGGCGAGCTAGACCACATTTTAAAAAGGCATAATTGGACTCGATGTAATGTGTAACAGAACTTACTGTTAGGTGTCAAATTCACATGGAAATACACCAGTGTGATAAAGGTGATTTTTCGGTATGCAAAGACAGGCCAAAAACGAAATTTCCAATCATGCTTTTTGATTCAACTCGAGGAAAACGCTCGTCTGTTTTTGCGGCTAGAAAATATCGTAAACAAAGAGTATTAAAAACTGATTTTTGTCCGAAATGCATGTGTCCACGTAACCCATCATCAAAGAGTGAGACAGTACCCAAAGTTTCATAATATTTTATCATGTGGTCACGGTGTTGTAGTTGCTTACGTGTTCACCCTCTAGCTTCGTTATAGTAAATTGCCTCTTTGTTAAATTGAAACACAAATACTTGACAAGCAGTGTGAAACAAGCCCGCAGTTTCCATTTGGCCTAGGCCTTTATCCACCTACGGACGGGCCTAATGGTGACTCACACCTTTGCTATGCATGTACGTAGCTGAAATATGTATAGTTATCTTTGAACAATCAGGACAGAGGAGTTCAAATTTACTTTTTGTGTGTGTGTGTGTGTGTGTGTGTGTGTATTTTGTATTGTGCATACTTGTTTAATCCCATTTGGGATATTTGCCTTTGTGTCATTGTAGCCCAGTTACAGCTGGAGCATGCACGTCGTCGCCACAGTGCAACGCCGGTCGGCGCTTGTTTTTTTTTTTTTTGGGGGGGGGGGAGCTGAGGTGGGAGGGGGAGGGGGTGGTAGGGATGAATTTTATTTAATTTTGCGTAATTTTGCCCGTGCAGCGGTCTGTTCGCCAATGTGTCTTTAACCTGCGCAATGTGCACACGGGCCCTCCGAGTTTTTCGTCCTTCTCCGAGAAGACTAGGTGCTCGATCCTACCTCCCTTCGGATCAAGGACACGAAAATATGAGAAAATTCCAAAATTCCAATATGCCTGCAACCTCAGTCTCACAAGTGCGCGAGGTGCCGCAGCCTAGGCATCCACCAGCCGATTTTGATTGGCCAATTAGTTGGATTGTGACGTCACGACACATTCTTCTTCTTCTTTCGTTCACCAATCTAAATCTGCAGATTTATTCTTTTAATAAAATCTACGGTTTTCTGCAGTTCTGGCAGAGCACCATAGAGTTTGATATTCAGGTCGGTGGGTTGGGGCCAATATGTTTCTCGCAGTGCTGAGAGGAGTGTGCAGTTCTGCAATATATGCTCCGTGTTTTGAGGAGACTGGCTGCACTCGCATATGGAAGATGTTCCTATTTTGAACTGTGGTGCGGAACATGTGGTGGTGAAGCCTATTGTGACCAGTTCTTAGTCTGAACAATAGTACTTGATCCTCTCTGTTCGAAACCCAGTGTTGTGACGTCACCATCCAACTAGCGCGCCCATCAAAATCGGCAAATATTACGTATACATACAACGTACAGAACGATATGCACCCCCTCCCCCTCTGTCTTTTTCTGTCTGTCTCTCTCTCTATCTCTCTGTGTCTCTCGCTCTCTATCTCTCTCTGTCTCTCGCTCTCTATCTCTGTCTCTCTCCCTCTGTCGCTCTCTGTCTCTCTGACCGTCTGTCTGTCTGTTTCTCTGACCCCCTCTCTCTGTCTCTCCCTCTCTCCCTCTGTCTCTCTCCCCCTGTCTATGTATCTCAGACTCTCAGTCTGTCTGTCTTTGTGTGTCGGTCTACCTTTTTTCTTTTTATAGAATTTTACCAATGCGTTAAAATTATATAAATTTACTTCCATGTTAAACTTAAAAGCTCTGAATACAAAACACAAATGAAGAAAGGCTACCCAAATAGACAGTGAAGAGCGTATAGTGGCCGTTATCGTGTCTACGTGCCGTAAAACTCAAACTCAAACTCAGACTCATACTGGTTCTCTGTCTGTCTCTCTTTCTCTCTCTTTTATTTAGCAACATTTTAACCAACCAAACATAAAGCGTATGGTCTAGGCTAACACCATAGTTCACATCTCAAACCGAGACAAAACGGAATTGATGTAGTGCACCATAAACACACAACGTACTTGACACTATTCTCAGGCGGCCATTCATCAGCCAGGCCTACGGGTGTGGGTAGGTTAAGTTTGACGTAATACAACGAACTGCTAATCGGCCCGACGCGTCTATAACATCTCGGACAGACCACGCAGAATGAAACTCGTTGACCCGCACCGTGAGCGAAGGTCACTAGTTACTAAACAACTAATATATTCATGTTCATTAACATGCGTCATTGTCCTTTCTCGTTCTGTATTAACTTAGTCACAGGATGATGTGGTTTGTATCTTCTAAGGAGGTTTCAAACCTAGACTGTCTGCCTCGTAGGGATGAAACAGACCAGGGCTGACCTAGGCACCAGACTGGTGGCTCGCCACCCAAACATTTTGTTTGACACTAGCACAAGAGGTGCTGCATCCAGGTGGTTCGCGGTGTGGGCAGTGAATGTGTGCTTAGTCTGAAGAAAAATTCATGAGCGGCGAGCCATCGGTCTGGTGCCAGCGCTAGCTTTGATCTACTTCATCCTTTATTTGTTTGAACTGTGGGTTGTCGACGCGTCTGCGGTAATCATGACCGTATTGGTGTATTACACACCCAATTGAAGATTGAACAAACAAGACATAACAGTTTGCTATAAAAGAAATAAAAAAATGACTCGAACTCAGTTCTTGTTTGTTGTGTGAAAAACTTGAAATCTTTTAGTTTGTAGAAGAGGTATAACAAAAATTCACTCTTAAGAGTCTTGTTAAATTGCGTTATGGCACTTATCAAGCTGTTTCATAGTTCCGATTTGTTCCCTTATCACAATACTATAGTCGCAAAACGTGTAACGTTGAATTTCTCAGTTGTGCAAAAAGTGGAGTTGGAGCAAACAAGAACTAAGATTGCGATGAATTGCCGCAGGTTTCAGAAGTGGCATTATGGCTAAAATAAATTGCATGCACTTTCCATTCAAACAAAATTAACGAAAATGTGATAATAATAAAATTACAGAAAGTATTTCAAAAGCTTTGAAAAAAAAAAGTTAGCGTTAAATCTTTGTTATAACAGAAATATAACTTTTATTTCCTTTTATAGCGATAGTATCAAGTGTAATCAGTGTCATTGTCAAATAGGAAAACCTAACATAAATTATATTACATAGTAAACATTAATCATATCGTCACCCCTCTAAGCCGATGACGAAAGTCATTTTTGACATTTTTGAGATATTGAAAAAAAAACCAACTGTTTCTTTTCCTGTCATTTGGTGACTAATGCCACAGTGATTCTTGTGGAATATAACATTTTCCTACGGGCGGATTTCTTTTTCTACACTATTTGATAGCCCTCATACGCAGGACTGCACTGAACCGTCAGCTGCCTTTTGGCATAATCTTCACTTTACACTTTAGAGAAACTGATGACTGAAGTTTTATGTGTTCATAGCTTTTAGACATAAAACACCGAACCCTCTTGATACTTTGACATACAATGGAGAAGGCCTGTAGACCTAGTGTTTAGTGTGTAACCCAGTTTAGCCAAACAGTGCAGATAGAACCTTGTTATTCTAGGGCAGGGGTCACCAAACGTTTTTCACAGAGGGCCGGATAACTGACAGACTTACAAGCGCGGGCCGCATAAGCAATTGTCCACCCCGTAGCTCTAGATATCCCTGGTTTAATCAAACAAAATCAAGTACCATGGCGGGCCGGATGAACTGACGTCGCGGGCCGGATGAACTGACGTCGCGGGCCGGATCTGGCCCCCGGGCCGTAGTTTGGTAACCCCTGTTCTAGGGTGACGATATGTCTGACATGCCATCATCGTTGTGCAGGGACGATGTGTACTTGGTGTTGTGTGTTATGTTTCCTGACCAGCAAAGCCGTGTTTCTGAATAACAAACCGGAAAACCCACGCCGTTCACCTACTATGAGTCACAGTGTTTACCATTTCTCCAGAATATGTAACAAAGTGTTTTGATACGACAACGTGACTGACGCAGCAGTTGAACTTGATGTTTCAGTCTTAATGTTATAGAATGTCTATCCTGAAAAGTACAGACAGAAAGTATGATTAATGTAAAATTAGGACACCAACACTCGTATTTGGAACAGGTTCTTGTTATTATGACTAAGATTTACATTACACTGTTTACGGCTTCTTGGTGGAGTCATAAATACCTCTGCTCAGCGCTTGGGTTGATACTTCCGGTTACTCCGACAGTATTTAAAGTGGGTCTAATCGTGCTTGTTGTTTGGATCAGGGCATTTCAAGAACGATTTTCAGTGACAGGAGATGATGATATCAGCAGCTGTGCGACTCGCTACATCTCTCTTTAACATGGCTTTAGTATTTCAGATGTGTCTTTTTTTTTAATTTTCGAAGAGCGGTGAATTGAATTAATTATCGTTGGCCCTATGCTGAAACCGCTTTAGTACATTCGCACAATTGTAGATGATAACTTACTGTGTTTTGCCAAACATTCTGTGAACCCCGTGGAGGATATTCAGCAGTTGTAGTTTGTTTTGTTTTTTTCTATTGATAAAGAACAGTTACAGCAACATTGCGCAGGTTAAAGATACCTTGACAGTTGAAAGTCGAGAAGAGCAGGCTGAACAAGGCCGCTGCCCGGGCAAAATTATAAAAAAACGAACCCCTACCGCAAAAACACACAGAAACGTTAACAAGTTAAATAAAAAGAAGAAAAGTTTGGTGTAACTGCCAAGGGGCAGAGAACCTCCTAAAATAAAGACTTAAACATGATAAAGTTGATCTTTTTAAAGCATTAAAATTTGTGTCAGTGTTTCTAAGTCGATGTCGGGACTATGTCCTGAGTTCTGTTAGTGTGGCACCCCAGGCTCCAGGCCTCCTTTTATGTGCTGCCTTCTCCACTAACCCCGTGTAGAGTTCTTTTTGAACTTGTGCATGAAGTATGAGTTTGATAATGAATGGCTCTTTTAAGTCTTGCAAGACAGTCTTAGCAACTCGATCTAGACGTTCTCCCTTCTGCATCTTCGCTAATGGCTAAACATGTGACCTGTGTTGGATAGGCTAGTTGAGTTGCAGTTTAGTTTGAATGTAAGGTTGGGTTTAACCATGTCGGCATGACAACAGAGACTCTGCGCCTTTCATCTTTTTTGTTTAAATTTATTTTGGTAACTTCTTGTTTCCTGATTCTCAGAGCTTAAACAATTGAAATTTCACAAAAACCCGAAGCAGGGAAAGAAAGAATGCTGATGGAACTGCAAAGTATCTTTGTTTATACTAGCCGACCCGACCTAGATAAATCTTGCAGATTCTTTGTAGGAAGCCCAGTCGAATATCTAGATCTAGGCTACATTAAAATGGCATTTGGATTCGATGCAATGACTAGCAGAACACGTAGGAACACACAGATGTGATAGCGTTGATGTTCGAACACTAATTTGTAAAGAGAGGTCAAGGACGAAATTTCCGATCATGCTTTTTGAATCGACTCCACAAAAAATGCACTCTATTTTTGCGGCTCAGAAAGGTCTTAAACAAATAATGTTAAAGACTGATTTTTGTCCGAAATGAATGTGTCCACGTAACTTTTCCCCGAAATGTGAGACAGGACACCAAGTTTCATAATTTCGGATCGTATAATCGGTAAGTTTTAGGTGATTACACGTTCACCCTCTAGCTCCATTATAGTAACATTATAGTAATGAACGGTGTTATTTTCTAGTGTTTACGATAGTAGTGACCAGTGTTGTTTATAGTTTACTTGTAATCTACAGTGTGAATTAACACATAGACACTAGTAGACGTGTTGCATTTGACAAACAATTTCAGTGAGGAAAACGTCGAGAAAACGTAACAGAAACTGTGATCAGTTCCACTGACAGACGGTGAAAGTTAATATGACATGGATTTCCAAGAAAACATTGTGAAAGTAGCGTAGTGTTCAGAGTGTCGGAATTCTAGGCGAAGGAAACACCGAATTACACATTAGCCATGGGTGGGAAAAATTCGAAGGCTAAAAAGGAGCCGGTTCCAGATAACCAGAAAGGTAGGCGTGTTTCATGTATCCATCTACCTATCCATTCATCCATTCATTCATTCATCCATCCATCCATCCTTCCATCCACCATCATCCATCCATCCATTTAACCATATATCCATCCATCCTTCCATCCATCCATCCATCCATCCATCCATCCATCCATCCATCCATCCATCCATCCATCCTTCCATCCATCCATCCATCTATCCATCCATCCATCCATCCATCAATCCATCTATCCATCAATCCACCCGTCCATTCATCCATCCATCCATCCATCCATCCATCAATCCACAAATTCATCAATCCACCCGTCCATTCATCCATCCATCAATCCACCCATCCATTCATCCATCCATCAATCCACCCATTCATCAATCACCCGTCCATTCATCCATCCATCTATCCATCAATCCATCCATTCATCAATCCACCCGTCCATCCATCCACCCGTCCATTCATCCATCCATCCGTCCATCCATCCATCCATCCATCCATCAATCCATCCATCCATCAATCCACCCATTCATCAATCCACCCGTCCATCGATCCATCCATCCATTCATCCATCAATCCACCCATTCATCAATCCACCTGTCCATTCATCCATCCATCTATCCATCCATCCATCCACCCACCCATCCATCTATCAATCCATCTATCCATCCATCCATCTATCCATCCATCCATCCATCAATCCATCCATCCAGCCATCAATCCATCCATCCATCCATCAATCCATCTATCCATCCTTCCATCCATCCTTCCATCCATCGATCGATCCATCCATCCATAATCCATCCATTCATCAATCCACCCATTCATCAATCCACCCGTCCATTCATCCATCCATCCATCCATCTATCCATCCGTCCATCCATCGATTCATCCCATCCATCCATCCATCCATCCACCCATCTTACAATGGCTTAATGTTGAACACACCATTTCGAATTTACGTCGACGTTCTCCAAGTTCATGATACCGTCTATTTCCTGTCTATACCTAACCTTACTCATCCATTGATTTGAAGCTCGAGCATTAAGAAGAACGCAAGGCTTAGTTTGCGCTAAATGTTGCACCTCCTTTGAGCGACGTTTTGTCTCAGTAAATACAGTGGAGGGGTCCTCCTGTCCTCCAGCAACCCCCCCCCCCCCCAATAAATTTAGCTTCAGTGATTCTCAATCTTTTTCAAGCAATCACCCCGTTGGGTTCCAAATCTTCTTTTATGGCCCTTTCCCCACCCCCCCCCCTCCCCCCGTTTCCCCCAACGCATCCCTCCCACCCCTCCCCACGAAAATACCACTCAAAGTGTGTGTGTGTGGGGGGGGGGGCGGCGCTGTATCGTCCAGGTTGAGAACCACTGCTATAGTGCTTTCACTACAATAAATGTCAGCATAATAATCAACAGTTTTCATTTCTGACAGAGAGACGCTTCACTTCGAAAACCTCTGCAGAATTTCATTGCTCATATTGCTTGTGCGTTGTTTGTTTTTTCTTCCTCACAGCTCCAGCGAGAAAACATACGTATGAGGAAATAGATGACGAAGAATTGGCAGCCAATCAGAGAGAACATAGCCAGGCACAGGCTGCCAGTCAAAACAATGCCACGCCTCCTGTCACATCAACAGCCAATACCCGTCTCCATCCTTACGACGAAGTCACGGATGAGCAATTGACTGCCAATCGGAAAGCGGCCGGGAAGAACTCCAAGAAATCCAAGAAAGGGAAGCAGCCCAACTCGAAGGGGGCCGTAACCAAGTTGCCACAAGAGACGAGTGGCGTCAGCGTGGCGTCAGATCCGGACTCTGCGGAGTACCAGAATATGTCATCAGTACAACTATCCCAGTGTAGTAACTCTGATGTTGATGACCAGCATATTACTGAAGGTGGAGATCTGTACGCTTTGCCAGCGAAGAAGGTAGGTTTGCTTTAGTGTATTAAAGAATGTTGTTACAAGTACGTACGTCCCCGGTGCTTTTTTGCGCCAGAGGTCCGTATTTGCAAGCCTTTTGTGACTCCAGAGCTAGAGAGCTCCTCCCGAAATACTCCTAACAACAGCTAAATTAATTATGATTAATCATTCTTTCAGATTTTCTTTGTTTTCTTCTGTGTTTTTTTGGTTGAAAGGGTAAGGGACAGGGTTAGGGATTCGGTAGGATTTAGGGTTGAGGATAAGGACGGGGTTAGGGGTGCGTACGTACTTCTACCAGCACCCTTGAATTGTGACTTACGGTCTGTGAGTGCCGAATGATAGTAGAGTTGACCACCATGCACTGTGATGTAGTATTAATGGCAGGATGGGGCCAGGCAGGTGTGAAGGAAGGGGGGGGGGGCTGTTAAGGGTATGTTAAATTATTTTGTATGTGTATTTCGTTGTTTTTTTCTGTTTTAGTATGTTTGATGATTTTCTTTCTTTCATTCTTTCATTCATTCTTTCTTTCTTTCTTTTTTTCTTTTTTTCTTCTTTCTTTCTTTTTTTCTTTCTTTCTTCCTCCCTTTCTTTCTTCTTTTTGCTTTCTTTTTTTCTGTCTTTCTTTCTTTCTTTTTTCTTCTTCTTTCTGTCTTTCTTTCTTTCTTTCTTTCTTCTTCTTTCTTTCTCTCTCTCCCTTTCTTCTTTCTTTTTTCCTTCTTTCTTTCTTTTTTCTTTCTTTCTGTCCTTCTTTCTTTCTTTCTGTCTTTCTTTCTTTCTGTCTTTCTTTCTTTCTCTTTCTTTCTTTCCTTCTTTTTTCTTTCTTTCTCTTTTTTTTTCTTTCGGCACCCCCCGCCTCCCCCCCCCCCCCCCCCCCCCCCGAAAAAAAATATTCTGGCTGGTAGTGAAGGATTGGTCAGTGCTTTGTACATATCCGTTCCACTGTTTTCACATCTTTATTTCTGTATGTTGCTTCTTTTTTTGCTCTCAGACCAACCCGCCCCCCAAACAGCTGAACTACATCGAGGTAGAATTTAACAAGTCGCCGACGACTGAGGTGAAACCCAAGGCTAATCACGCGCCCACCAACTACACAAACGTCATCAACGACAACGGGAAGGTGGTCCTGCTTACGGAGCCTTGAGAAACATTGGTCATGTGCTGGAATATCATACTGACCGCGGAACAGGACAGACAGCTGCTGTGGGACAAGAAGTGCACACCATTGTTTCCTACAATTTCTTAGTAAATCCGGCAATACCCTATCATACTAAACCCGTGTTTGCCGATTGCACTGCAGGCCGGCACATTCAGGAGCGGGGCAGCAACACACCCATATCCCAGGAATTTTCGGTGACGTTCAGAGTCACTTTAGGGTCAGGGTTAGGGTGCACAGTCCAGAGGTTGCAGCACCCATGGCAGTGTTCGATAGGATGAGAAGTCCCTCAGCTGATGACCTGTTTTTTTTTTTGGGGGGGGGGGTCTGTTGCTGCCCCGCTCCTGAATTTGCTGGCCTGCACTGCAATCGGCAAACACGAGTCCAGTACGGCATAGTCAGCTGCTGGCGGACAAGAATTGCACACCATAATTTCCTATATTTTCTTAGTGAATCCGGGAAGACCCTTTCATACTAAGCCTGGTCAGACACTGTCAGCTTCTGCCATTATTTCTTGGGTGTACATTTTGCTGACAGCAACTGGTCGTGACGTTCTGGGCTTAGTATGATACCGCCCTTAGGTGAGACTGAAATGGAAGAAGGGTGTAACTGAAATATATTAAGTTTTAATTCGTTTCAAATCCAAAATAATTTTGCATTGTGTCTCGTCTGTTATTATAGTGCTGATTTGTTGGTTGGTATAGATTGATGTGATAGGGTTCTTGATATGGCAGATGGAAAAGAGGAGAGATGGTTGGAAAGTAAAAGAGGGACGAATGCTGCAGAGACAGAAAGGGTGATAGAGAGGAAGGTGTGATCAAAAGAGAAAAGAGAGAGAGAGAGAGAGAGGCAGAGAGAGAGAGAGAGAGAGAGAGAGAGAGAGAGAGAGAGAGAGACAAACAGAGAGGCTGGACGGAAGTTGTAAAAGGGAGGGGAATTAGGAGAATGAGAGACACAGGGGTAGAATCGTTGTAAATGAGGACAGCTGGATCAAAAGAGAAACTGACCGTGTCAGACAGAGATAGTAAACGAGATGAAATGTCTTTACGGTGTGATTGTAACACCAATTGTGAAGGTTTGATACTTTATAATACTACCATGGGCCCGCTGACTCAGTGAATACACAGAATTAGATCTTTCCCGTTGCATTTCGATCACAGATGAACTGAGGCGCAGAACGATATTGAAAACTTCCTGTCACATTTCCTAAATCTGTTCAAAGGAAATGTGTCTTCCCCCCCCCCCCCCCCCACCACAGCTGAAAATGTCGGAACATTTTCTTACGTTCAATTCAATCGTGGCTCAAAATCAGCGGAAGTATTAAACATTAATTATAGCCAACTTCAAGACCCTTTAAACCTGCCCAATACACCTTGACGTCTTTCTGTGGGTAATAATTATGGTATTTCATAGAATTTAGGGCTCAGGAGTTAAAAGGCCTTTCATGATTACATTGAGGGCCTTACTTCCTTTATAATATGATGATGATTAAGATTATTAGTCAAATAGCTGCAAATTAAATACTGCCCAACTTTAGAGAGTTCAATTTTAGAACAAGGAATCGTATTTTTCAGCGCTGAAGCTTTGACTTAAATGAAATGAATGAATGAATGAATGGGGGAGTTAATCAATGGACGAATAAAGAAAATAAAGAAAAAAATAAATGATTGAAGATACGAACGGAGGGGAATGAATGAGAGAAGGAAGGGAAGAATGAAGGAACAAATGAACGGCGGTATGAACTAAGGAATGAATGAAGGAAAAAGGGAGTAAATAAATGAATCAATGAATGAATGCCAGAATTGAATAATCAACTAATAAGCAGAAGAATAATTGACACAATGAAAGAAAATGACTGAATGAATGTATCAAGCAAAAAAATCAAGCTGTGGATGGAGGGACGGGAAGAGAAAGAAAAGAATGAAAAAGGAGGGAATTCAGGACAGACCAACACATCCACACTAGCAAATCTTCACTGTGTGAATGCTATGGAGATCCAATTGTTCGGGGCCATCTATATAGCACGGGTGTTCGGTTTTGGCAATATTTGATTGCCTTGTCCCACGTTTACACTTTTCATATGCTTGGCGTGAAAGCTCCTCCCACCTCCTGGAGGAGTATGTTTGTATTTTTGTATTTGTATACTTCTTTGATCCCATTTTGGAAATTTGCCTTAGTGTCATTGCAGTCTAGTAACAACTGGACCAGACACATGGTCACCACAGTGCAGCGCCGGTATTTTTTTTTTTTTTTGTTGTTCTTGAGGGGGGGGGGGGGCAGGGATACGTTTTTATTTAATTTTGCTTGGGCAACTGCCTGTTCGGCCTGCTCTTCTCGATTTCCAACTGCCAAGGTATCTTTAACGTGCGCAACGTGCACACGGGCTCTCCGAGTTTTTCGTATTTATCCGAGAAGACTAGGTGTTCGGTCCTACTTACCATAGGATCAGGGACAAGAAAATTGGAGAAAAATCTCGAAATTTCATGATATACATAGCCTATATTCAGTTTTGATAATAGTCCTAGAACTTTTAGTTGGAAAAAAAAATCAATAAAATTAAACCATTAATATTTATTTATTACTACAATTGAAAACTGTTTTTAGGTCACTTAGACGCCCCCCCCCCCCCCCCCCCAATGTATGGGGACAACCTTACAAACGGCTCTAAATAGTTTCAATCAACCCAAAAAATATAAACAAATTACAGTAAACAGATACACACACTGTCTTTGGTGAAGAACGTCTGTTTCAATTCTTGTTTAACCGCCATGGCCTAGTTTCACGCTTTGGCGGAAGTGAGATCTTTCTCTAATTACACACTCTCTGGAGATACTGCGGAATCATATTAAACCAAAACTTTAGTTCCAGGTGAAATCACTTTTGGCTGATGAAAGAGCTATCTTTCTTGCTTGGTTTCTGCTGCGCAATTGCTAGTTTGAGAAACCTGGTCACATAATAATAAAATATACGGAACATTTATTTTTGTTACGTTTGCACTAAAAGTTATATATTCACATGCGGTGAGAATTCACAATGGGTAACTTTGTCTTTAGAGACAAGTTTTGTTTTGTATATATATGTATATACATGTATTGATTTTGTGCATCCACTGAGGTTCAGGGACTTGCTACTTAATTATACAGGGTGATTCAAGAAGAGCTGAACACTTTCAAAAAGATATTACTAAGTAGTTCAGATATACATAATTATTAATATTGTTCTATCTTCCTCCATATTATGAACTTGTAAAACTATAATGCACTAAAAGTTTCTGAGTTATACTATTTTTAAAAGTGCTAAAGCTCATAAGGTAGGCCCCTATGTGTTAGCAGATTACTGAGTGATATATTATTTCAAAGTGTTCATTTTCTTCTTGAAGCGGATGCTTTCTGTCATTATAGCTTAGTTTTTGTATCAAATCAGATGAAATATAGATAGAAAGCATTGCAACCAATTGTATTTGACACTGAAACACTAGGCAGAGTTGCTGGAAGTCTAGTCTGTACAGCTATAGATTATATATGATATAAATATTCAGTATCCATGTGCAAGACATTGAGATGTCTGGGCCCAGCCCAAAGTATACCCCAGTTTTTGCCCAGCCCAGAATATACTTGTAGTATCAAATACGCTAGTCCACTTTAACCCTGGGTATACTCGAGAGGAGTATGAGGATTATATCTTGGCCTGTTACACGGGCATCAAAAAATGAGTCAGATTTTGCTTGTCACTGAAAAGAGAATGATGCAAAATAAAATTTAGCACTAATAATAATAGTTCGTCCATCAGGTATGATGATGACCTTAACAACACCAGAGGAATAAAGAACAGAAATTGTTGAGAATTTCAACACATGGACAATAAAGAGAACTAAAGGACACAGAGGACAGAATGGAAAGACTGTTCTTTCATGACTTATGGCTTCTCATGTGACTGATAAGTCCTATTTTTGCCCTGCAGACCCTTCCGCATAAATGACAAGAGTGCTCCGTTGGTTCAGTACCACTGGGCCTTTTCTTGCGCCGTTCTCTTTTTCTGATAGCCTGCTGGACTCTGTCAGCTTCCCATGCTTTGCTGCCTCTGGTAAGGGCCGCCCTCCAATTTGCACGATCAAGCGAGAGCTTTTCCCACTCACTCACTGTGATGTTTCCACTTTCTCTCACTAACTTTCTTCTGACACCAGCCGTGATGGGCACGGCACAAACACACTAAATAATCGACTATCTCTCTTCTATAAGTTATAACAAACGATATCTGTATTACTTATATATATACAATAATTATTAATTCATTCAATAATAATAGGAACATAGGTCATACAATTTCATGTGAATTTCGATGGAATGAAGTTGATGCAAATCAGTACATGATAATTAAAAGGCTTCGTAATATTCAATTCCTAGCACATTTTATAAAACACACGGGTACATTCAGCTTGAGGAAACCTCTCCTTTAGGGGTGTATGGCGCTATCTGGGCACTGGTTCTTCCTCTCTACTCTGGCTTGACTGCGCAGTTAGATCAACAGGTATCGGCAGGTACCAATAGGTCGGGAAGCCAAGAAGCCACGATGTCGTTAATCAAAGGACAAGAAGTTGAGAAGCCAAGAAGGTGTTGTTCTTCCTCCTCTGTAGAAAAACAATCGCAACTTCCTAATCTACTGCTGGAAGGCATGACTTCCATACTTACTCCATGACGGATATCCATCACCAATACTTTTAACCGCTGACACTGTTATAAGTCAGGCTGCAGCTCCCATACTCCATAGGCTCCCATATAGGCAATAGAATAAACGATCAATACAGTTTTAATGATATTTACACGTTCCCCACGAAGAATAACGCTCTCTCTAACAGACCTCATCCTATAAGGTTTCGTAACATATATGTAACGGCGTTTCCGCGACTCTCTCAGAGGCAGTAGTTATACCAAAGTAAACCCACTAGATTTAGGTTCTACAATCATGAACATTAAGTAAAATACACATACATCGTACAATTAACTTACCACCCAGCAACAGCTCAAATGCCGACAAGATACCAAAGATACCACGCTCTGACAAAGGATGTTTGCGGGTTCCCTGACCTTCCCCACTCACAAGACTAGTACAAAGTTACAGTTGCAGTTGTGGTCTCCTCTTCGGCACGAAGCTGGTGAGTGCTCTCAGCGGTCTGAAGTTGGAAGGAGCGTTCGGGGATTTATACCCAGTCGGGCAGCGTCCCAAGACGCTCACCGAGTGTACATTAGTTATCCTAATAGCCACCCCCGTCGACTCCACGTCAAATACTATTGAAGCATCTCTACCCCCCAAGCAATTCCCAGGTGATCTGATCGTCAAGTACGGCGGTCAAGTAAACACTACCCTTTTCGGGTGTCAACGCTTTCCGTTGCATCCCGTACTTTCCCCCTCTGGCCTACAATAACTCTGTCTCCCCGCCGTCAACTATCTTCCCACGCTATTTATACCTTGCCAATCTGTGACCCTGTTACAATCGCCCCCACTTAAGTCGATTTTCCCTGGCAAAATCGGCTAATAAAATTATTAATCTACCGGTAATCTAGATAGAGTGTCGGCCCATAGAGCGTCTCGCCCCCTGATGTTGCTGACTCGAAAGTTATATGGTTGCAGCGCCAGGTTCCATCTAGTTACCCTCGCGTTCTTCTGGTCTCTAGTTCGCATCCAAGTTAGAGGTCGGTGGTCCGTCTCTAACACGAAGTTTCTCCCATACAAATACGCCTGCAACTTACTAACGGCGAAAACTATGGCCAGGCATTCCTTTTCAATTGTTGAGTAGTTCTTCTCCGCAGGTTTCAATTTCCTGCTAACATATACAACTGGATACTTCGTACCCTCGTCTTCTTGAAGTAGGCAGCCACTCACTCCAAGGTTAGATGCGTCTGTCTGGAGAATCAGTTCCTTGTTCCAGTCTGGCATCCGTAGTATCGGCTCGGAACTCAAACAAATTTTTAGGGCATTGAACGCGTTCTCCTGCGCGTGTCCCCACGCGAACTTTGTGCCCTGGGACTTCTTTGTGAGGTCTGACAACGGCGCCGAGATTGCACTGTAATTTGGTACAAACTTCCGATAGTATCCCGTTAGCCCCAGGAAACTCCTCACTTGTGTCTTGGTCGTCGGTCGGTCACAGTCGACAATGGCTCGCACCTTACTCTCCTGCGGTCCTACAGTCCCCTGTCCCAGCTTATGGCCTAAGTACTCGACTTCTGTCATCCCCATTAGCGTCTTGGTAGGTCTAGCTCTAATTTTATGAAGTTATCTTTACCTCTGCATGCAATTGTTTGTTCCGACACCCTGCCATTTCAACAGCTTAAATTTGAGTTGCAGCTGCTTTAAACGAGAATTGATGAAAATGTTACACAGGAAAATGAGTAGTGTCGCCCACATTTGACAGTGCGTTGGCTTGAAATTAATAGGAGATATGCCAGAGAGTCCAGATCCATTTGCCCAGAGCCAAATGATCTAGTTTTCAGGTTATTTTTTTGCAAATTTGCAACTACCATTTATTTTGCATTCTGGGATTTCTGTTCTTTTCATAATTTTATTTCATTTCTTTTATTAAAAAAAAGCAAAAGTAACATTAATTTTTTGACTGGATCAGATGAAATCGGCCTAAATGTCAAAGATCAAATTCCTGGGGAAACCTCCCAAGTGCAGAAAAAGCCATTGGCTATGGGAACTGAGATTTGCTCATAACATGAACGTTTAGTCATTTTTCTGCACTTAGTTAAAATATTTTATTGAACTCATCTTAGAAATACCTCATTTTGATTTTCTAAAGAGATATGTATTTCATCTTTAGCCCGGTGTTGTCAGATCCAATCACATTAAGAAATCTATCCATATTCACATAGGGGAAGAGTTTTCACACATTAGCGATTCATGTCTATTTTTGTTCTGAACAGCAATAAGTTTTGCAAGGACTAAATGGAACAATTATACGATTTTCTGTATTTCCTGGGTATAAAACACTTTACTGTTACATGTATTTTGTTATATATTTAAGGATTGCTTTGGTGTTTGAGGTTGCGGCATTTGTGCATGTTTTTTGCCTTTATCTGGACTGAGAAATGAATGAAATAATGGCATGTACAAAGGAATAAATAATGTTTCTAAGAATAGACCCCAAAGTCATAGAGTCAGATGAAATTAATGAATAAAAAACACAGTTCCTAAATTAATGAAAAACAGTGAAACAAAAACAATTAATATTGGTAATGTGATAATAATTATAATAATAAAATGAGAAATTCGTCTAACCCTCTGGTGCCCAGTGGCTTGTCCAAAAATGTTGACACCTACAAAACTGATCTAAAATGAAGGAAAAGAAAGAAGGAAAGGCCAAATCAAGTGAAATAATTCACTTAGAAATTAGAAAATGTCAAACATGTGGAGCCTTGGGCACCTGGTGAAGTGTTCCAAATATGATATCCTGGGCACTACAGGGTTAATACAGATAGAATGAATAGAAATAAATTGCAAGAAAAATAATGAAATCCATAAATTGCCAGAATACCAAAGAACACTGCTTTATTGTGATATGAACAGAGATGTGGGTGCTTATCCCTTATTAACATGTTCTCATTGTGAAGCTAATAATTTAATAGCTGTCAGATCTTCATTTTGACTGCGCAATAAACCTGTTTTCATGTCATGGACAATTATTGTCAAAATCTGAAATGAGATATTATAATTTTATTGTGATTGCAATCCAAAAAAAACTTCAGGAAACCACACAGACTCACAATCTGGTGAGGCCCTGTCCCTTTATAAAGTGTTTAGATGTCGAAAGTCGAAACGCTTGCAGTTGCGGACCTACACTTTTGGGACCCTGCAGCATGAACTGTTATGGGGCTCCTTTGATACCAGCAACAATAGGGCAACATAAAAAATTCACTCATCAAGAAAACTTTCTTCAATCTGCCTGCCCGGGAGTAAGGGCTCTGAAACTTTAAGCTTCATTAGTTCCAGCGGTTCTATAGCTTTGGGACCCTGCAGCATGAACTGTTATGGGGCTCCTTTGATACCAGCAACAATAGGGCAACATCAAAAATTCACTCATTAAGAAAACTTTCTTCAATCTGAATGCCCAGGATGAAGGGCCCTGGAGCTTTAAGTTTCAGTAGTTTCATAGTAGATCCACCACTGTATACTTGTTTGTCTTAGGCTTACTTACTCTGAACATTTCCTGAAGAGTTTTGAGTTTGTTTTTCGGTTCTTTTCATATATAATAATATAATTTGTTACAAGAATGTTGTTAGGGGCATGTAGTATAATTACAAAGCCAAATAGAGAAAATTCTGAATTGAGTTCATTGTTCAGCACTGGCTTATAATGTAAAATTCTATGCGCCTCTAACAACAACTTTGTTATATATAATTTATTGTTTCCACTCCAATACATGTCGGTAAAGCCGCTCTTATTGATGCCTTAAGACTTTCATGTGTTCATTAAAAATGATATATTAAAGAACAAATTGTTCCTTATCTGTCACAATCAACTTTTGTTGTATTTATATTGTGAATAAAAGTCAGTAAATAATGGGTGTAATTATGTTTGTACATATTCTTTGAGGCAAGATAAATAATGGACTTGATCATTAATGATTGAGCATTTCTTATTTGGTCACTGGGTGTCACTAGTCTGGTGTACTAATATTATAGACATAACACTTTGTTAGACTTGTCCCTTGTCTGCTGCGGCTTATAGAATCTTTCTCCATGACCAATATGTGAATTTATTTTTTTCTTGTTAAGTTTCAGTAAATTTGAATAGCGGTAGTGTGAAAATTATATAGAGAAGTTGAGTTTTTTATTATGTAGACACATTGTAAATGTAATGCTTAAATTTTCTTGATATTTCTTTTCACTGAGATATTATACTGTATTGTGATGTTTTCCTATCTACCTGAGGTTTGTTTTATGGGGTCAGAGAAAATTTGCCTTATACAGATGAGCTCTCCAGCTTCTGATGGTATTTGAAAAAGAATTTTGTTACGAATACGTATGTCCTTCAAGATTTTTTCGCCAGGGGTACGTATTTTAAGGCCTTTTTGCCACTCCAGACTGGAGCACTCCTCCGGAAATGCTCCTAACAACAGCCTTAATTATTTATGATTAATTATTCTTTCAGATTTCCTTTCTGTTTTACTCCTGTTATTTGAGGGGGCAGGTAAGAGATTCGGTAAGATTTAGGGTTAAGGATAAGGACATGGTTAGATATACTAGGTATGTTATACATAGGCGCCTCCAGCGCAAAACGCATGGGGTGCATACGTACTTATAACAACAGCCTTTAAAAAATGCACAGAAAGAAGAACTCGTCTTGTCTACATTACCAGTCATGACTGAAGATGTCTATCATTTTTTGGCCAGGTCATGTTCAGAGGGAGCTCTATGCTTTGGTGGGTAAATGTTTAGGTAATTCATAAAAGTTATATGATTGGGTGATTTGGGCTTCATTTTGATGTTACACAATAAAATTTGACACAGATAGGATATTTTTTTTAATTTATTGAAAGTTACAAAAAGAAGGGTTCAAAAAGGCTGGCTGTTAATCGGAGTTTTCTTCATTAAGTTCATTAAGAAGAGACCATGCACAGAAGTGTTTAAAATATGGTGGGGGGACCCGGGGGAGGGGAAGTAAAAAGGTTATCCCGGTGAAGGGCACTAACTCATGAAAAACCTCAAAGTCTGTATGCATTATTATGATTGCCTCCCCTTCACCAGTGTTTTCTGTTTCCAGGGGTAACTTGCATTTTCGAAAATGAATCAGACAGGGCGACGTGCTTCTCCGAAATCCTGTGTTAATCGGAGTTGGAAAGGCAAAGTAGTTTTTTCACGGATTTGTTAGTTGCAAGAATGTTTTCTCATATTGTTTTGTACAATAACATTTAAAATAGAAAAGGAAAGCTAAAGTAGAGATGCATACTGTCGTGGTGCGGGAAAATGCGACATTTGTTCAATCAGATTTAAACTTTATAGGAGGAACCAAGAAAAAAAAATCTTTCACATGGCGGCCCCTGAATCTTAACCAGGCGTGGGCAGCCTGTCATTTAGTATGGGCGAGATCTTAATAAAAAATGTGGCTCAGAATGATGGATACCCTCTCCACATACCCGAAGCCCTTGTACATTTCTGGTTCCATCGACCATAGGTTGTCTATGTCTGTTGTAAACATTTACAGACCCTAATTTTCGTCAAATTCTTTCATGTAGAATAAAGGAACCCCGATGTATAAGTATAGTAACTGCCCAGGGAACTGGACAAAGGTAGTCTGGTGTCGAAGTATTTCCGAGTCAGTGATGATTCTTCATTGCTGTTGTTTGTGACGCAAAGACCGGAGTGCTGCGTGAAAGTGTTTAAGTCACAAAATGTCCATTTTGAGAAGAAAAGACAACAAAGCCTGAAAAATGAAGTTTGTCGTGAAATCAGGCATGCCTTGAATTTTCTGAGAATTGCTTCACATCCTGTGATGTTTGATGTGCCAATATGCCAGCATTTAGCTTTCACTCTCAATTTGGTGCCTCGGACATGCGATATAAATGATTTGTTTGCACTAAAGCACTGCTTTGGCTTGTTTTTGTAACTTTGGGTTTGTGGCTTTGCAACTTTTATTATAAAGAATGTCAGCAGTTTTAGGTTTGTCAAACATTTCTTTGGCTAAATTAGATCGAAATGAAATTTGCACTGCAGCGAAAAGGTACCTATGTACCGTATTTCCAATCCTGAAGCCGTGGATTCAGGAATCCTTTACAGTACTAGCACAAGGGGTCTTCAATACATTCTTTACAACCCTTTTGTCACAATTATTTTCTGTCATTTTTGTCTGTCGTAAACTGCCTGGAAACGTGTGTACACGCCTTCACAATAATCTGGCCCAAAGTTGTTTATTGCATGTTTGGTGATCTTAAATCTTGTTCGTTCTATTTCCATTTTCTAAAAAAAAAAACTGGAGATCTTTCAGTAGGTGGAAGAGATATAAGAAATGCACATTTTGACACTTGTTTAAAATGCGTAGTGGCACTTACCAAGCTGTTTCACTGTTTGATTTATTCTCTTTTAATTATGCCCCCCCCCCCCACACACACAAACAAGAATTAAGGTCGTGGACAGTTATGCTTAAATGTACGGATAAATTCTCCTGACATTCAAATTTGCCACTGGGTTTTATTTGACTTTACTTTATGAATTTATGGACAGAATGAGACTGCGGCCAAGCATTCATCAGACGCATACCTCCAGTGTGACCTGAGCTCATGAGGAACACTGTCTAATGTTTCAAGAAATGAAGGGTATTTGCCATATTGATGGTATGCGAGATTTTGCCGAATGAGTCATGCATGAAAATGGTTCTCTCATTCCTAATGTTATCATTTGTAAATGTTATATGGGTGCATTTTTCGTGGGCATTTTCATGCAAATTTTGATTTTGAAGCGCATGGAACAAAACCTTGATGTTACAGAAATCATCAAACTTTCAATCCTCATTTTCTCGAAAAGGGAAAAATGCACATACAACACTGAGGAATACCAGATGAAATTTTCTCACAATGAATTTAAATATTTTTCCATTCCTTTGACGTTTCAAGTTTCAGAAGCTTTAGATAAATAAGGAAGCCTATGTCTGATCACCAAAGGTAGCTAAATAACAAAGATCATTTTACTTGCACATGTTCACTGACCAAACACACATGTTCTTTTGCCAAGTCATCGTTTGACCAGTCATTGAATTTAAAAGAAAAAGAAAAAAAAACAAAAATGACCCCACCGCCCCTGTTTATTATTTTGTTTTTTGCAAATTTCAAAGAATGTTTATATAAATTTGTTCAGTGTAAGTAACAACAGGCTCCTTGGCAAATAGGATAGTCCATGGGATTTGTGAGCACGATCAGGGTTTTTACTGTTGTGGTTCAAATCAAGAAAATGACAGGTATATTTTTTTAAATTCAAGTCAGAAAAGGGTTTAATGAAAAATATAAGGAATTTCAAACACGAAAGGATGGGGGTGGAGATGGCAGAGTTGGTTAGATCGCTGTCCCCAAGACCCAGGTGGGGGTACGAGACCGAATCCACTGAAGAACACTCAAAACACATAGAGAGAGAGAAAAAGAAAGGCGAGAGGGGAAAAGACCCAGGCAAGGAAGAGAAACTGAGGAAAGCAGGGGAAAAGGGACAGAAGCGAGGCTGGCAAGGGAAAGAAAGCAAGAAAACTAGAAAAAGCAAGGAAGAACACGGCGACAGACAATATTTTTTCGTTAAAGCAACCAACACAACCGCATTTTTTCCCATGTGTTTTCTTTATTGACTTCACTCATCTTATAATTTGGACAAACGAAAACAATCACAAATGTGCAGTTTTAATAACTCCCATGTTTTTTAACACTGCCAGAATCACAAACAAATCATTGCCATCTGTTAATCCATTTGCAAATTACATAAAACGCTAGTGATCAGAGAACTAAAAGAAAAAATAATTAATTAAACAGGAAAAATAGCAATTTACAGTTGAAAATTAGGGAAATACATAGCAAATTAAGTATTATTTAAAGAAATTACATGCTCATACGTTAATTATTTTTTTAATTACACGAGTACACATATATATTAATTAAAAGAATGACAAAATTGACACATGTCTGTACAATAGAAATCAAACATTAAAATAATATTTAGAATCATCCAGCTTATTTGCAAAAATGTATTGTGTTTGCAAAAATTTACGCTTTAAAAAGTTACAATACAGTGATTCAGTGGTTTATACATTCCTCGGTGTACAACTGAATTGATGTCTGTACAAATAATGCAAATCTTAACCTAGGTTCAATAGTTCTTAAACTCTTAAAAGCTGTCAACCCCTAACCTCATGCCTTATAATCTTTCTTCTCATGCCTCATGATCTTTTTTTCTCATGCCTCATGATCTTTTTTTCTCATGCCTCATGATCTTTTTTTCTCATGCCTCATGATCTTTTTTTTCTCATGCCTCATGATCTTTTTTTCCTCATGCCTCATGATCTTTTTTTTTCTCATGCCTCATGATCTTTTTTTCTCATGCCTCATGATCTTTTTTCTCATGCCTCATGATCTTTTTTCCCTGCATAACATTTATAATGTGGCCATTAATTTAAAGAAGAAAAACAAACAAACTTTAACACTACAGCTTGTCCCCTCAAAATGACATGGTTCTATCTCCACTTTTTGGCTGAGCCGAGTTACACACTACACACTACTTCTAAGGGCCTTCTCCACTGTGTGTCAAAGTATCATGCAGATTCGGTGTGTAATTTGCAAGTATTTCTAAAAAGAACAAAGAAGAATTCTTTGCTCTTGATCACATGAAACTTCAATCCTCGATTTCTCCAAAGTTGTCGGCAGGGCTAGGGAGTTAGAACTTTGTCATTCTAAGCGGACGTGACATCACAAGACCATTAGATTGGCAGTTTATGCCTGGGTTACCAAAGCCAGTGAAATCTACTTTCAGAGCTGTGTACTTTACTGTGGTTTCTAACTTGAAGACAGTCCCAATTGCTAAATAAATGTGGGGACTTGCGCAGTTTGAACACCCTTGACGGGACACGGTAACTCCTGCCTGATAGTAACAGGGTTAATGGAACTGTTACAACTCTGATAAAACGATGGAAGGGATGACTTCTGTACCACCCTATGTCCACTTTGACTTCAAAGCCAACAATAATAGTTGTGCATAAATATCAACCGATATACAGTCTTCTAACCCATAAGTTTGTTATTATCAGAGCAATACACTTTGAAAGAGCCGAAAGGCCTCACAGTTATATCGCACACGAAAAATACGTGTTTTTTTGTTTTTTTTCAGTATTCCAGATTCATATTCTTGTGACTTAACAAGAGGATAGAGAATAAATTAAGCCGTAAGTTATACCATAAGCCGACATATTATCACGACTTTACTTCTTCTTTGTTCTATCTCCATTTCCTGAAAAAACAAACAACAACAAAAACTGGAGATCCTTTAGTATGTAGAAGATGTCTGGCAAATGCCCACTGACTTTGACACTTGCTCAAAGTGCGCTGTGAGACTTCTCAAGCTATTTCACAGTTACGGTTTATTCTAACTCTTCATCATAATACTAAAGCCACACACGTTAACGTCGAATTTCTGAGTTGTGCAAAAAGTAATGTTAGAATAAATAAGACCTAAGCTCGCCATATACATCCATTGAAAAAATATACCGTGGTCTACAGAAATGAATTCAGGCTTGGGAATTTCCCCCCTTTCTCTCCCCTCCCCAAAGAAGGTCATCTCCCCACCCCCCCCCCCCACACCCTGTTGCCACCCCTACCCCCACCCTCCAGGTTAAAGACTCAGTGCGCTAGCTACTTTGAATGAAGATTTCTCACCATCCCAGTTGAACATGCGAGCCATCCAAGTTTTTGTGTAGGCTACGCACAGTTCTCCATCGGAACAGATCATACACATGCCATCACGATACAGTATCACATGACTGAGCTTTTAAAAGTTGGTTATTCTTGACGAGACAGTAAAAGAAATCGAATATCATTTATGTATATAATTTCTATCCACCGAACTCCAATTTTGAAAAGGGGGGGGGGGCAGAAAAGTGATTGAAGGTTGCCTTGTAAATGTGATTGGATCTGACGAAATCGGGCTTAATTAAGGTGACATTTTTATACCTCTGTAAAAAATCAAAATAAAATATTTCTAAGACAATTTCAAGCAACATATTTTAACTGTGAGCAGAAAAATCGCCAATCTTTTATATTTTATAAGCAAATCTCAATGTCCGTAGAAAATTAATTCCCCATTTGGACGGGTTTTCTCTGGAATTTGATCTTCCACTCTCAGCCCGTTTTCGTATGATCCACTAACAAATGTTCAAAATCGAGGAAAATGGAATAAGTGATCCAAAGTGCAACAGTTCATAATATTTATTATGTGGACTGTTGTAAAAAATACTAATATACAGCATGGCTGTGCTGATAATACCCGAGACACGGTATACTGTGTCTTGGATAATACTAGCTATTTGTAAGCTAAATGGCGAGTCTCCAAAATTTGATATAGGTGGATAGAGATAATCAGAAATTACCGATAAACAACATTAACACAGACTTGATATGTCAACTTGAATCATTGAAACAGAAAAAAAGAAAATCCACAATCCATTGCTACCAGACTATAACTTGGCCCCTCAGTGAGAACTACAGTGCTACAATATCACATTTAAAGAGGTCTAGAAGGTGACCTAGGACTTGGCTGTTTGTACTTAATGAGCCATGACAGGCGGGGGTTCAAGACATAAAATTATGAATGTTGTTACAAGTACGTACGTACCCACGTTTTTTTGCGCTAGAGGTACGTATTTTAAAGCCTTTTGTGTCTCCAGAGCTAAAGAACCGAAATGCTCCTAACAACCGCCTTAAATAATTATTCTTTCAGATTTTCTTTTTGTTTTCCTCCTGCTTTTTGGTTGAAAGAGTAAGGGGCAGGGTTAGGGATTGGATAAGATTTAGGGTTGAGGATAAGGACGGGGTTAGGGATAGGTACGTATATGTATGCGCCCTTAGCGCAAAACGCTTGTAGTGCGTACGTCCATTTAACAATAGCTTAGATTATTATGTTTTACAAAGTGCAAAGACGCGGACTCAAAATCAGGCTACGGGCTCACAGAGTAAAAATGAAAATTTGTTCTATAGTCTTGAATATGAAATATAAACCTGTGCAAAAAATTCAAACAGACTTTTAGAAGACAAGTTTCCGTGAAAATCGATCCTGGTTCCGATCATGGTAAAAAAGATGCAGTGTATCAAAGTATCAAAATGATCGCGTGGCCGCCTCTGATCAGCGTTTCAGCTGTATCACATTTGTAGGCCCACGAGTTTAAGATGGCGGTGAAATATAGATCTAAGAAATTGAAAATACAATCACTTCAAAAACTACACCAAGACCAGAGGTCTTGTCTCCCAAAGAAAATGTTGGCCCTTTTTTCCTCTCTGCCGTATTTCCGTTTTGATACCTGACCATTCGTATCATTCTCCAAAGTTACGCGTTTAGAGATAATATTGCAGTCGCCCATCCGCTTGTGTGGATACCTTTTCAAATGTGCACTGGCATTTTCATGGCCACAATATTGTGCACCTTTGAAACCAAGCAAGTGCACACCCCCTCTTCTTCCACCCCTCCCCCTCCCCGTTTCAGGAGAGGATGGAAAAATGCAGCCAAGGCAAGAACTACCAACAAAAAAAAAAATGCCACATCAGGTGGCTGTTTTGTCCCCTTTAACTCTTAGTTTACACAATTTTTGGTGGACATGCCCAGTGAAATTAGTGGAGATTTCAAAGATCTGAGAAAAATGGTCTCTTTAAAAGATTCAGAAATATAAAGTCCTTTTAACGTTAAAATAAACTACTAAGGCGAGTGGGGCACTGAGATAAGTCCGTTTCGCCTCGATTTTAGTGACATTTGGACAGCGACGTGCCTATACCAACATAATAGAAACGATAAGATGAGACACTCCCTTCTTCATACCTTTAATAAAAATTGTGCACACAGTTTGAGCGCTGATCCGGGCCGGAGCCCATGGCGCATTGCATGAAAAGAATGCTTGATATAATGACAAATTAATGATGCAGATCTGTTAGAGTGCTAATAAGATAAAAAAAAACAATAAAAAAATAGCCAGAGTTTTCCCACAGTAATTGAAGTTAAAATTACAAAATAAATGACGTCATTGAAGGCCTAAAGCGACAGCTGACCTGGGAACAAAATTCAATATGTTCCCTATTTGGCTTTGTAAAATACGAGGCGGCGGTGCGCAATCGCAGTACACTAAAAGCGTTGGCTGTCTCATCTTATTCTATCTGGTATCTTTGCTCATTCTAGTACGCGCACGGGGATATGGACTTTTGAGTTGCGTAAACAGAGCCTCACGCATTCGTGAGACACTAGAAGTTAAGTTTGAGTCAAAACAGTTACGAAGCAGACTGACTCACTGGGCTGCTAACCCTTAAATTTCGAGATTTTGGACTAGTGTTAGGGCCAGTATCACAGACTTTAAAAGTTACAATCCCTCTATTGTTAAAAAAAAAAACGGGGTGAAATGATTACAATGTTTGCGGCTTAGGAAATATCCCAAAGTTAACCCTCTAAGCCTCATAATAAATCACCAGTTAAACATAGAAATTCATCACTCGGCTGCACCTTCAAGGCGAGAAAGGTTACTTTTTTTTAGTAAGTTCTACTATATACACTAATTCAACCGAATGATCACCAAAACCCCTCAATTATGCCCCCAAGCACATACTCTCACAGAATTTCCCCACAAGCAGAAAGGGGGATCGAGGCCTAGACAGGAGCTGCCCCATCATGTATGATAACATGCCAGGACACTTGAGTGACCCATCTCTTGATATATCCGCGTGTGTTTAAAGACATCAACTTTCAACCTCAGCTGACAAAGGTGGGCAATTCTATGAATAAAAGGTTTAAAACAAACAGCTCTGCGTATATGTAAGACGCATTGCTAATGATATGCACTGTGCAGTGGAGGTCAGAGAATTCATTGTCAAATTTCTAACATGAAAACTGACTGATTGAGATTGACACAGTAATGACTGAATGATAATTAATGACACATCATGACTGTACATATTATGATCTATAATTCAATAATCAATTGATAATTGTGACTAGCCATTACACAATCGTTTGACATAATTATTCATTATTAGCATAATTATATTAATAATAAGATTACATAGTTGCATTATTTACAATGCTTACGTGCAGATTCATAGCGACCATAGAGAAAATGTAAACAGAGTGTAAAGTTAATAGGCAAATAATTAGATTAATAATAAAAAGAAATAATTTAACTAAACTTTATCACTGGTCATTACCACTAAGTTAATTCCACTATGTCAAATTGCACTGCTATCGCTCTGTATTGACATCACATGTGGTTGACAGAAGGTAGTCAATGCGTCAGAGTAATAGTAAATAATTATAATCAAACACACAAACACATACAAACACACACACACACATACACTTTTCACCCAGCTGAATTAATCCACATGATAGTAAACTCCTCTTCTGTGTCTAAATGTTTGTGGAGTGCTTGTGGAGGCTCATATCGGCAGGGAGAGAAACACTGCCTGCTGGTCAGAGATTAAGCTTTACAGTATGTGAGCCTTTCCATGGAAATGGTCTACACTTGTATTGTGTCCAGTCACAAAAAAAAAAAAACTGCTCTAGGCACTTTACAGAAAATGCCTCAGACGATTTACACGAGACACTACTAACTCTTCTGGTTCCAGAGTCCACGCTATGAAGCTGAACTCACCTACAAAATTCCATGTATTCAAATGTAGCGAATCTTTGTTTTTCAAAAATTTCACGACGTTAGTTCTTGTTTGTTCGATCTCCATTTTCTGAAAAGCTGGAGATCTTTTAGTATAATGTAGAAGAGGTATAACAAATGCACACTCTGACACTTGTTTAAAATGTGTTTAACTCTTCATCATAATAAGTAAAGCCGCAAACGTTTTATTGTCGAATTTCTCTGCTGTGCAAAAAATGTTGGAAGTTGGAACAAAACAAGAACTAAGGATGGCCAGTTATTATGCTACCGAGTTAGAAATACTGAAAAACAAGCCAAAAAACAAAACAAAACAAAACAAAACAAAAGGGATATATTGGCCAAATCTGAAGAAAATCCAGTTTCTCAGAAACTGTGAACCAGGCACACATTACCATGATTGCTCAATGTAGATTTATGAATATATTTGTGAAGTGCTCTAGGGAAATGGTCCATATGTCGCGCCCCGCACTTCTGAGACAGAGCCAAAAATAGGTGGATAGGGACTTCCCGGTCCGATATCAGTTTTCGGCATAAATACATTCCTCAATCATTTCTTTACGCCTGGGCAAACAGATTTTAATGAGTTCCGCCTATAATTTCATTATGTTTCTTTTTTCACTTTTTCTGATCCAATCTAATGGTCTTTTTACATTTACGAATAATTTAAATGCGTTTTTCTTAATGATGACGTTTTCTATCTTGCCACCTTGAAATAGCCATAATTTGGTCAATTTCCAACACTTTTACATGAAAAGTGCATTCTTCTCAGGACAGTTTGCGCATTTACAGTATACCCATGGCTCAACTTTATACAAAATGGCAATGAAGACCATTTCCCTAAAGCCCCTCACATCTTCACTCACGCGCTTAAATCACCATCATTAATTTCTCCCTGTTCTCTCCAGTCTTACCGTCTGTCACTCCCAAAGATATTATTTATATGTTGAGAGCTCCGTGATAAAGTATCGTAACTCGGTTTTTCTTAAATATATTTTTTTTCAAAAAGCAAAAAAAAACAACAAAAAAACTAAAAAACAAAACTGCATAACTTTCCGTATCACACTTAACAGTTACGACATTTAGCACAAAAATGCTAACTATTGCCATGCTAGTGTTAGGGGCAATGAGATAGCCGATCTACCTCCCGGCAAACGCAGCTGCTGTCCATGGAGACCTGCAGCTTGGCCGGAATGAGATCATGCAGATGATGATTACCCACCGATTGCGGGCGGATGAAGACATTAATGGTGCCCTCCATAACCAGAATGGTGGAGGCGGGATGCTAACTGGGCGAGGGAAGAATGTGCAACAAAGCAGGACGAACCCGACAAATATGGAACCAGCTGGTCACTGGGACCATTAGTAGGAAAATCTTCAAATGGATCTTGGAGCGGGGAGAGCAGCACTTATGATGATGCCCGGTGTGTTAGGATTCTGATTCCTGTCATCAACCAATCAATCAATCAATCAATCAATCAATCAATCAATCAATCAATCAATCAGCAGAAAAAACAAAAAGAAAAAAAAAAGGGTTAACTCAGGGAAAACCGAGGGGTGTTTAACCCTAAGTGTTCAGTATTTAACCCTCAGCCTTTTATACATCCTGTGGACCCTCAAAGCTTATAGGCATGCCAAATGTCTCATTCTTGAAAAAAAAAAAAAGTCGAGTTACGATATTTTACCATGTAGCCCTCAATGTCATTGTGCCCTTTCTATAATTGATAAAATATTATTTGTCTTTCATACCCAAATATGGTAACGATCTGAGAAGACTAGGTATGGAAATGGAGTACCTCTAGCAAAAACACGACTACGACTATGTGTCTACGAATCACGAATATCAATTATTTTTACATATACCAGTAATCGAACTCTCAATATTCGTACAAGTAGTTACGTATGGCAGAAACACAGTTCTAGTGCCAAATGGAAAAAACACAGTAACGCTAACAGCATGGAGTTACGGTGTTTTGACTTTGACCAGGTAGAAAATGTATTTAGAATGCACAGAAAGTTTAGGAACAATCATAACATGACGTTCGCAGGAAAAGGGACAATGTAGTAATACAGTTTGCTAGTTCTAATGTCCCTTTCCTGGCGACACTAAAATCTATGTCATTTACCAATGTATTATGTGCTGTCATGTAATATGTACATCACGCATTATTTACAAAATACTAATTTGTTAATTATTAATTGCACAGTTCCACGGTAAGACAATGCATTAATCCAATCCACGTATGCAGTGCAATAATATTATTTATGTAACATCGTCATACATCATCATTTTGAAACAGGACCGTCAAGAAAAGAAAACAATAATAATAAATTACAGACCATTATCAAAACAGCGACAGTGCACATAAACATGAATAAAATCTGCTTATTTAAGGTAAAATATTCAGTTTTTCCACGTATGCATCAAAGAATGCTTGAAGAATGTCAAATACCCAATGTATTGTTACACAATGTTACAACCACAACTTGTTACGTGTCACGAGAACTCTATTTAGCGCCCGTTCACCAACATAGGCCTGAATACATACATGTAGCTTATACAATGTTCACAATATACTATAATTGTAACGGCTGACAAACTTATCACCATTGCTCATTCCGTTTTCAGTATCCCTTTCTCCTATGTATTAATAATTATAGCTTATACTGCTCAACAAAATCCCCAGTCCACTAGTTTTCTGAACACTACTTTAGTTCACTGCGCCAGAAATACATTTTTTCATTCTATTTTCTTGCTTTTAATGAAGACAAATTAAAATCCCACGATCTACTTTAGTTTAGCTAAGGAAGCCGTCCCCTATCAATCTTCTCACATCTCGGGTTTGCCGTAATGTCCTGTCTGCAGGGGATATTTTGTTCTGTCAGCATCCCCATGTTAATCCCTCGTAGATTTGTCAAGGATTTTCGTAAGGTTGGTAGAATTGCCGTAGGAACGGATTCCCTACATCATACCCACGTTGGAGCGATGCTGTAACCAGCAAATCTACACAGAAAAGCTATAATTGCTTGATTTTCCTAGAGTTCGTAGGATTGCCACAGGGGCGGGTTTCCTACATCATACCTACGTTGGAATGATGCTGTAACCAGCCAAAATGTTTACATAGCAAAGATGTAACTCCTTGATTTTCTTAGAGTTCGTAGGATTGTCACAGGAGTAAGTTCCCTACATCAAACCAACGTTGGCGCGATGCTGTAACTAGCAGATCTACGAAGGAATGGATGGTCATTCCTATCAGCAAACTTGATGCCAGTCTAACGCCTTGGATTTCGGTAAGCTTGCTCGCTGTGCTTGCTCCAAAAAACAGCATTTTTTCTCACGTTGTTTAGTCAGAGACAATTCAGGTAACCTAGTGTGTACGCTATTCAACTCCCTCACTTGCAATAGCAATAGTGGAGAAATGTATGCATCAGAGACATTGGATGGAAGAGAAGGAGAAATGAATTATTTGGCTTTCTGAATTAACTGCATTTCGTGTGAATGTATACTATTATGTTTGTCTCTCTACATGAGTTTTTTTCTTCTGTGCACATGTCAGAAGCAAATTTCCTTCCAGATCAAAAAAGTGTATTCTACTCAATTCCAGTTTAATCAACCGTGTATGTTTAGACATGCATGTAACTTGTTGTATAAGCATGGTGCTATATGATGCAAAAATTGCAGCATTCATCAAAAACAGCTACTCTTCGAACTTACCGGATCACTTGCCAATCATACAAGCAAAATATTATGTAATGTTAACCAAACAAGCTTTATGCGTTGTAGGGTTACATAAACAATGGCGGACCTACTACGAAACTAATGAAGTTTAACTCTCACAGCCCCTAATCCCTGAGAGGCCCAGAAAAAAACTATTCCTGAGTGAATAGCCCCGAGGTCCTTACAACTACAAGGGCAGTGAGATCATTTAGACCCTGTCGGATGTCGCTTTGTTGTTGCTGGTTGCGAAGGGACCCATAACATTTCAAGCTTCAGAGTCCTAAAAATGTAAGTCCGCCACTTTCAGCCTTTTGAGAATTTCCTTGGTTTCATTTCCACACGGTCCACTGACCTAGACATAATGACCTTTATTTTGGTACCATCTGCTCACCCAAGCACATCCGTGATTACGAAGCGAACTGTGGGCGAAATCACGCAACGCTGCGTCCGATCAATCTAATTTGCCGCACGGGTCTGGAATATTCATGAGGTTCCACCCCCCAATTTTCACACATTTGAAGACTGGAGTGTCGGCAATTGGACAGGCTAAGCCGTTTGTGAATAAAATTAAAAATTAAATTTTAAACAAGTGGTTCCGTCTGGCGCACGGGATTGAAACATGGGATCCGGGACTTACAGGGGTGATCCATAAAGTACATACGCTTCCAAAGTCTGGACGTATGAGAGTGTGTGTGTGTGGTGGGGGAAGGGGGCTAGGGGGTGTATTTTACCATAGCGTATGAAAAAAAAGGGGGGGGGGGCAGGATATTTTGCCCTACTGTATGAAAAGCGCGGGGGGAAGAGAGATTTCTCCTCAGCGTTTCAAAAGCGCGGGTGGCGAGAAGAAGGCTTCTGTGGAGTGTAAGTTTGTTTTTCTATTGCGGTAATGAATTAAAATTTTTGGTTTATTTCACCTTTTTTATATTTGATTATTGTTATTGCTTTTTAAAGAATTGTTAATTTAATTTTACGCTCTGATTGTAGTAGAACAGTCCGATAGTCCCTTAAAAAAAAATAATCAAGGCTTTCTTTGGGCACTCACCATTCTAATAGTCATGCGGTTTAACAGACGAGGGGTCGGGGTGGGTGGAGGTGCAGCCCAGCGTATGAAAACGTACATGCAGGGGACAAGAAATATGATTGGATCTGACCAAATTGCTGACAAAAATCACTCCAAAGTGGGAAGACTTCTCCTTGGAAATTGAGGTCTGTTTGTAAGAATGGCCATTTTTCTGCATTCAGTTGGCATGTTTTGCTTGAAATCATTTTAGAAATTATTTTATTTTGCTGTTTGAACGAGGTATAAAACTTTCATCTTCAGCCCGATTTAGTCAGATCTACCCATACATTGCTAAAATCACACCTACGTAGTTTCTGGATGGCCCCCCTGCTATGGCACACCTTACACAAATGCCAGGGATGGTCACCGCCTTCAGCGCTTCATTTGTGTACAGAAAACAACTGTCGTAGGAGAAAAAATAAATACACTGAATACAGGAGCAGTATTCATTTTTAAGCAATAGTTTTTAACTGTATTTCGCTGACTGTTTTTAGATCATTAGAAAAATGCACGTCCAGTTACTCGCCATTTGTTATAGTAATATTTAATTCCACGAGAAGTACTCATTTCATGTCCAAAGTCACGTTTTTATATGAACGAAAACGGAAACGGCAACAGAAATGTCAAATATCCATCAACTAGCGAAAAGAGCGAGCCCCTGTAAGTACGACACAATGAGTCACAGTTTCTTGCAAAACTGACTGTAAAGCCGTGTTTACATGTGTACGGAAGCGGCAACGGAGACGTCAAAAAAAGGCGTGAAGTAGTGAAACAGAAGGAGTATTTTCATACATACGGAAACGCCATTTCCGAGCACATGGAAACATTCTTTCTTTTTACTACTACTTGATAAATTTTTTAGGTGGTCCATGCCAATAGCAGTGCTAGTAGCTGCTGCCAGTGCCGTCGGGAAAACAACAACAACAACAGCATGTTCCATAGTATAGGCTTATAACAACCCTGTTGTTAGGGGGCCCTACTGTTTTCCACAGTAAGCTACAGAAGGGAAGTGAGCAGTGCTCTGTATTTTCTCTCTTCGGCCTTGCAATTTGACTGGGCCCCTATGTAGGAAATCTTACAGTATAAATCCGTTTGCCAGATATGTCATAATTATCCCCGCTGGCAAACTGGGTTTTTTTTTTTTTCAACAAATATCAACATTAAATAAGGATAATGAATGTTCTCATTTCACACTGTGTATTCATATTCAGTCTATGATTTCTCGCACATAACACCGAAAGCAGACAAATAAATCATTTACTGTATCTCAAAATAACCAGTAAAAAATGTGTAACTTTCATGAGACAAAAATAACTAACGAATCACATCCCAAATATCATGTGACATGTCTATAAACAAGACATTGAAACTGCAAGGATATGTTAATCATTGTCTTCCTGTTCACAAGTTTTGCAGTTTCGAGTTTAAAAAAAAACAGCAGATTATCTGTACAAACATCAGTCCAATTACGAAGGACTCTTGCACCGAGCTAGACATCACATATCCCAGTAAGCTTTAACAATATAAAAGTAATATCACACTGTACCCAGAATATCCATCAAAACAGAAGCTGAGGATGAAACATGCTGAGGCAATTAATACTTTTGTATTTCATTAGCCAAACGGCAAACAGTATTTTTTAAAATTGTTTTCGATGGACACATCTAAGGTTTTTTTTGTTTTTTTTTAAAACTAAGATGGAAGGGGTTGTACGGCAGTCAGTGAAACTGTATTTGAATGACTGCACACAACGTCAATATCCTATTTTTTCTTCGTATTTACTTTATACAACAACAAAAAACAAAGAGGTGTTCTCCACGATTACGCTTTTGTCTGCCAACTTGTATAAATTCATTGCACAATGTAACCACCCTATCATATATTATTCTATATGGCGAGCAGATACAGACACGGAGGTGCCGCCCCTCCACCCCCTAATAACCAGAATGATTGAGGCGGGATACAAGCAGGGCCAGGGAAGAATGTGCAACAAAGTCCGACGAACCCAACAAATTAATATGGAACCAGCTGGCCACTGACACAATTAGTAGAAAAACCCTCAAATAAATAATGGAGCGGGCAGAGGAGCACTTATCGGGATGCTCGGTGTGCTAGGATTCCTATCATCAATTAATCAATCGATCAATATCATTTGTGACTCCGTTCTCGAACTCGTGCCACATACGCAATGCTAACCTGGTGTTATCTGCTTGACCGTTTGTTTCCTGAGCTCTTTAATTAGAGTATAAATGGTTCTATTATGTTGAGCATAGTTCTTGGTGTTTCTGTCTCTCATTGGTTTTGATGCTACTTTAATGAAAGTTAAATAGGAGAGAGTGACACTGATTGGGCGTGAATAGACGGCACTGAAAATATGAAATAATAATAATGATTGTCACATAAGTCAGCAATCTGGAGTACTTTACTACGGACCTGTCCATTATAATATTATCACTGGCCCTATCATGAAACCGCACAAGTGCATAATGACAAATGCCACTTTTCTTCTGCCTGTATTATATGCCAGGGTGGCCAAACTTGGTTAAAGTAAGAACCGCGTACGATGAACTTTAAATGCTCGAGATCTGTGTCTTTGCATGGAATCTGAATGCCGTCATTAACCTCACTTAGACCTAGACCTACAGCCACAGCCAGATTTGGTACAGAGAATCTGTGACATTTATCTCGCTAGGGTCAGCTGGTAATAACAGTATGATCATGATAATAGTAACAATAATAATAATAATAATAACAATAATAATGAAATAAGTGATAACAAAAAAGGGGTGGTGGGTGGAGGGGTGGGGGCGGGGGACAGAGTGCAGGGTACCAGGAGGGTGCGGAGGACAAATTTACATAGACTGATTGTTTTATAACTACTGATAAAAATCACGTGATATAAAGAAAACAGCTATGTATAACAGCATGATTCATCTCTCAATATCACAGACAGAAAGCTTTCTACAAAATATCACACGGTCTTGGATCAGAGAATGCCGACACTCGAACTGTGAGCATGTATTTCTAGCTACACTCATCATCTTCTAGACGACGACAACAACAGCAACAACAACAAAAGGTTAAAGGTTACAACATATACCAACACATGGAAACAGGGCACAATGGGCTTCTCTCTGCCCACTGTCACTGCCTTCAAATAGCAGTTTTATGTGAGGCCTGAAAACTGAATTCTTCTATGTTAAAATGTAGATCTTAGTGTTATTTTCATATATAGAAAATTACAGATAAAGGTGGAAACGATTGGGCTTGGGGGGAAGGGGGTGGGGTATTGAAGAATGATGACTCTTGCTGGTAATTATCAGTCAAGTTATATTTAATTGTACATCATTAAGACTAAATGTATAAATTGTAGCAAAAGCAGTAAGGAGCGAAGAGAGTGAATGACGGCGTGTTCTGTTTTTAATGTTCCTTCATATTTTGTTTGCATGCTTTTTCCGTATAATTTGAATTGGCCGTCAAGGCCTACAATAAACTTCAACTAAACTATCACTTTTATTACCGATTTTTTTTCCATATTTATCATTTACCTGAGATTGCAATAATATTTGCAAAATTGTCCTAACACCCCAGCGCTAGAAGATACTCCATAAATATTTAGATTTGAACGGATCAATCTAGTCATCTGAATACTAGCCGATGACCCGATTGGGACCCTCTTCCGATTGACTTATAGAAATCTAGGTCAGAGGCTCGTTCTGCAATGACGGAGTTTGTCTTTCCACCCCGTCTCCGCCAAGGAAATACAACTGAACTTCGTCTGAACCCCCCCCCCCCCCCCCGAAAATTTCCAGTCATACTAAAAAAAAAGTTGTGACTGAACAACAGTAAAGGCTACAATTTGTCCAAAATTGGATGCGCTCATGTAACTTATCGCTAAAAATTGAGGTAGTAGCCTACACAAAGCTCCGTCAGTTTTCAACCTGCATTCACAAAGTCTTAGATGCTTATAGGTTCACCCTCCAACTCCATCACAGTAAGATATGACTTCTCTTCGGCTTCAAAAAAAAACAACAACAAAAAACCCAGACGCCTGGTCCATTTTGCTATTGAGATTCTCTCTTATATCCACCCTCATCCCCAACCCCTACCCCTTCTCACCCCCCCACCCCCATCCCGATCCCCGATCCCCAACACCCACCCACCCACCCATTCCAATCTCCTTTTCCCCAACCTCTTTTTATTATTCTTTTTCCTTTTGTGTCGCTGATTACAATGTTAATGGCGATATCATAATTAACACGCGTTTCTTTCGTGATGTCGCAGTGACCAAAGGCCATAACGACACTCTATGCACTGCAAAAAAAAATTAAAAAAACGCCTTATAGAACAACAGAACAGATCTATCATATTTTATTTATCTGAACTCCTGCCATTATGAAAATTCTGAAACAGTTTTTTTCTCTGTACCCGAAACATGATCTGGTCTCATTTTATTCATTCATAAAAAGAATATTACAGCGTATTTAATGGCGGTTTTGTATTTCATCTCTCTTGAGGTAGAAATCCTGTGATTTCCAACTGTGAAAAGGTTAAAATGCCCTGGAAATACGAAACTACAAAACATTGCTTACTTATTTAGAAAGTCTTCAAAGTGAATTAATCCCCAGGGGACTCAAATACATTGATGAAGAAAGCGATCAAAATCTCCGTGTATCTCTGTTCGTAAGCACTTTGTACGTGTAGAAGTGATATCCTAATATTATGTACGAAGGAAATGTCAAAGGAACAATAATAATAAAATTAATAATAATAATAAAATTAAATTTAAAGAAAAAGGAACAAACAAAATAGGATTAAACTGAAACGAAATGAAATGAAATAAGACATCGGCTAAGTGAACAGACATTGCCCATGGGAAGTTATGAGCATATTTTCAGTTTCCGATCCCAAAAAGCATTTTTCGCTGATTTTCTTCAAAACAAAAATGAAGGAGAATTCTATTTCTACAAAAATACGTTATTATAACATAAGGCAAACATGCAGCACATCTACATACCGTTTTAACAAAACACCACACATCCTACCTCAAAACTGCCTTAGAGTATTATTCTGAATCTTTACCCACCCTACTACAAAGCTGTCTCAGATTTGTGTACCGAATTTTTACCTACCCTACTACAAAGCTGTCTCAGATTTGTGTACCGAATTTTTACCCACCCTACTACAAAGCTGTCTCAGATTTGTGTACCGAATTTTTACCCACCCTACTGCAAAGCTGTCTCAGATTTGTGTACCGAATTTTTACCCATCCTACTACAAAAGTATCACAGAGTTTATAATACACCGAATTTTTACCCACCATACTTTAAAACTGTCTCAGAGGTTATAAACCGAATTCTTACCAAGAGTACTGTAAAACTGTCTCAGAAGTTTAATAACGAACTTTCTTTTTTAGACACACTGCTTTTAGCCCGCTTCAAAGTTAAAATATCAAATCTTCACACATCTTACTTTAAAAGTGTTTCAGAATTTAAATACCAAATGCCGTTTCAGAATTTAACTATTGTATTTTTACACACAATAATCTTTAAACCTGCTCCAAAGTATGAATCAATAGCAAGAACAAGTCATTTACTGGATTTAGTGAGGTACAATCATATTTACTCGCTTTTGGTATGGATAAAATTTCAAAACTGGTAAACACTGGAATTTGTCAGTGAATGGATTAAGGTGCCCTCTACACTATACTTGTTTGGACTGTTTTGCCATAAAGTACGAAACGGACACAATAATGACGCTTTGCGGACTTGTGGGAAAGAAGGGTTCAAGAATGACGACTGTTGCTGGTAATTATCAATCAACGAATATTTTATTGCATATAATTGTATCAGTAATGTATAAATTGTACTGAGCAGAAAGGAGAGGGAGATAGTGAATGGCCAAATGCGTTCTGACTATTTTTTTTCCAAGTGTTTTTCAAAGCTTGTTTGCCTGATTCTTCTGTATATATTTTAAAGTGGCCACCAGGCCTACAATAAACTTGAACTAGAACCTCAGATACCTGGCTCATTGGACGTTAAACTAGCAAATCTTTTTCTTACAATTGCTCCCAGTTCATATGAGACAGGAATCATATTTAATTTACCACCCAATTACTTTCAGAAAGATGCATTCCAATCCTCAGGAAAGCACGTTTTGTTTGTCCACCAACCAAAGAGATTACATAAGAATGCTGGTGTTTTGAATATCCACAATCATTCACATTGCCACCGTCAACATTTGGATGTATATAATAATGTCAGTGTAACCGGAGAGCAGGGAAATCAAGAGAAAAATGTCCACATTTTGATCTGAGACGTTTACGCCCCTGAATCATCAACGACCAACAGCATAGCCTTCAGGTGCCCATTGAGGACACGATACAATAAGGCCAGAGCTGTTGTAATGTGAACAGGCGTATCCGCAGAATGTAAGTGGTGGGTGATTTTTGCTGATAGTAAGCGTTTATGAAATATACAAGTCTTCAAATGAAACACTTAAACTTTCAGCACTCAAATGTTGCTGATCTGTGTAACCACATACATACAAAAAAAAATAAATAAATAAAAAAGTTGTTTTCATGCATGTCTCCAGAAGGAAATACTAACATACACTACAAGAGGTCCATTTTGCTGATTCCGTGAGGTCAAATATTTGAATCCAAGTGATCCGTTTTGCTGATTCCATGAAGCCAAATATTTGAATACAAAAGGTCAGTTTTTCTGATTCCGTGAGGTCAAATATTTGAATCCCAGAGGTCCATTTTGCTACTTCCTTTGAAAGATATATTCCAACACTCACTGCCAGAACGCCTGTTTTGTTGATTCAAAGGGGGACACATATTTGAATCCAAAAGATCCGTTTTGCTGATTCGGTGAAGCCAAATATTTGAATCCAAAAAGTCCGTTTTGCTGATTCAAGTATTTGAATCCAAAAGGACCATTTAGCTGATTCCGTAATGTCAAATATTTGAATCCAAGAGGTCCGTTTATGCTGCTTCCTTTGAGCCATATATTCCAACATTCACCACCAGAATGCCTGTTTTGCTGATTCAATGGAGTCAAAATATTTGAATCCCAGAGGTTGGTTTTGCTGATTCCCTTGAAACAAACATTTGAACACTCGGTACCAAGGCGTCTGTTTTGCCGATTTAGTGGGGTCAAATATTTGAGCCTAAGAGGTACGTTTTGCTGTTTCCATGGGGTCGAATATTTGAATCCAAGAAGTCCGTTTTGCTGATTCCATTGAGACAAATATTTGAACATTCATTATCAAGAGACTCTCTTTGCTGATTAAGAGGAAACACTGGAACACTGGTTTGAACATTCAGTACCAAGATATCCATTCTGTAATTTCAGAGGAGACAAATATTATTTTGAACATTCAATACCATATAGTCCTGATTTGCCTCCACACAAAAAGCTGATACTGAAGAAATGCAATGGAAATTCAGTTCTGGGACGACGTGCAATATTTCAAAACGACACTGCCAGCAAACAAACATACATTGTTTCTAGGATATACAAGAACTTTCCGCATTACGGTATCAGAAATGTGTGTTCACTGTTATCATCTACATGGCTCGGATAGCAATTTCCTGAACGCCTTCCTAAATTCTGGGTTGAAGATGGTGTAGATGACCGGATTGAGGAAGCTGTTGATGTAGCCTAACCAGACGAAGAGGCCGAAGTAAATGGGGTCGGAGTTGCAGGCCGGCACGTCGTCCAGGTCGTAGCGAATGCAGATGGCGTTGATGATGTTTAGCGTGAAGAAAGGCACCCAGCACACCAGAAATACGCCTGGGGAGAGGAGTAGAACGGTAGAAAACATTAAAACATGAATAGAGGCAAAAAGAAAATGTCGTATGTAACAAAGCCTCGAGCACAATTATAATACAGAAACGATACAATAAAACGCAGAGGAAACAGGGGTACAAATCAATCTTTCAGTCAATTTTTCAGGGACTTTCAGGGATACGTTGGTCTAGAGAAACAAGGTGCTCGGCCTCTCATGCCGAAGGTACGGGTTCAAATCCCGGTCGGTGCAGGCATGTTGGACTTTTTTCGGAGGGGGGGGGGGAAGATTTCTGTCCCCGATCCTGTGGTAGGTAGGATCAAGCACCTAGACTTCCCGGATAAAGTCTCGGAAGGCCGAACAAGGCCGATGCCCGAGCAAAATTCTAAAAAAAAAAAAATTGAATTAAAAAAAAAACATAAAAAAAAAAAACATAAAAAAATAAAAAGCTAGATGTAAATGCTAATGGCAGCGGACCTTCCAGCATAAGACCTAAATGCCGCCTCCGGCCAACTGACCTTCGTCTGGTAAAAAGGACATGGAACAGGACAGGAAATTAAACAAACAAACATAATTATTACAGAATATTTCACAAATACCGATACCTATCGTCTGCCATTTCCAGACTTTCGTTTCTCGGAACACAATCCCCCTCCTCTCCTCTTGTGATCTCTCGTTTCCTCAGTTCCCGTCACATTTCGAATTGTCATCTTATAAGTAGAATGCGCATGCCTTATCTAAAAACAAACAAGCAACAACAACAACAAAATAAAACTAAAGGAACGGGCAAAGTGAAGCAGACCCATTATAATCACCCAAAACTGAAACTAATAAACAGATTTATCCAGGGCCGGGCCGGGGGCGTGATTTTTTTCCGTACGGGATTTAGCAAATTCAGGAGCGGGGCAGCAACACACCCCCAAACACAGGTCATCGGCTAAGGGATTTCTCGTCCTATCGAACAGGAATTGGAGACTTGGGAATGGTGGGAAATATATATAGGTAGAATGCGCATGACGTCACAGAGTTTTTTGTTTTGTACTTCCGCCAAACAAGATGGCCGGTGGATCAGCTGATGAGTGTAACTTCGAGATGTGTCTAAGCGGTTAAAATGCCTGCTGGTTGCATTGCAGTTGACTGTTATGACAGGGGTGGAAAGTATGGATCCAAGCTGGTCAGATTCCCTACATCCGTGTAAACAAGAGAAAGGAAGTGAAAGAATTGACCGAACGTCTCACATGTGCGTATACACACGTATCATTGTTTACAGTAGTGAACTTTTTAAAACTCGCCGCCGATTGGTTGGCGACGCCTTAAGTGCTCATGTGCAAATCAGCTAACGAATCAAAATGAATGCCACCATCGCCATGGTGAAGCGTGGGTCCGGACAGACAAGATGGTGGATATGCGCATTCTACCTATACTTTTTTCACCATTATACACTGGTAATTATTGAAACAATTCGCTCACTTAGAATGACAAGGTTCTATCTCCGCTTTTTGGCCGAACTGAGTTACACACTACACACTACTTCTACGGGCATTCTCCCTTATGCGTCAAAGTATCAATGAGAGTGGGTATGTAATTTTGTAAGTATTACTAAAAAGAATAAATAAAATTTTGCACTAAAAGCTATGACCACATGACACTTGAATCCTTGATTTCTCAAAAGTTGACGGAAGGGACTTAATGAAATTAAATTTCTTTACAAACTACAAAAAAATGTAAAAAAAAAGAAAGAAACCCTCACTTCAATGGATCATAAAAATTTTGATTTTTCCCCCCATTCTTTTCCCATTTTGGAGTTCCACCTCTGACTGAAATCTCTCCAATTCCTCCCCTCGGTAAACTTTCTCCCCTTAGATTTGAAATTCACCCCTTGAGAACCAAATGCCTCCACTTTTAAAAAACACTGCATTAAACCTTGTTAGTTTACATGTCCCCATCGCGACTACGCCCCTGGAAAGTACAAAAAAAACAACAACACTAGAATCATTATCAGCCCATCTCTCAGTCCGGATTTTAATGCCCCTCCGTCAAATGTCTGAGCCGGGATTTAGAATGTTTGTTGCAGACATGAAACTCTACACGTACAGATGACAAAACAAAACTTGGGTCTAAGCCTAAAGCTTGGTTTTCATGTGTACGGAAACTGAAACGGCAAATAGAACAGTCAAACACCCTTCAAGTAGCCAAGTAGAAAGAATATTTTCATTTGTACAGGATCGCCATTTCCGTACACACGGAAACATTCTTTACTAGTTGATGGATTTTGGACGTTTCCCTTTCCATTTAGGTATACATGAAAACCCAGCTAAAAACTCAAAAGTACTACATCCAGCGTTTTGATCCGATTGTGAACTGTACCCAGTGAATCGTCGAACTCCCTGATATATTATTATTATTATTTTTTTTTTTTACGAAAGTGAGTTCGATAATTTTTGTGGTGCTCCCCTTCCTTTGATGCCCCAAGCGTGATTATTTTGCTTAATAGTTAATCCAGGTCTGTGTGTGAGTAATTGTAGTGTTGTCAGTAACAATGACATGGTCAAGTGAAAGAAACCCGGTGCAGGTTAGATGAAAACATAGCGAAATAAAACATCACGGCTCATTTGAAAACGCTCAATAGGGAACGGGATTGAATGACACAGTTACTATATTTAAATTTACCGATGGCGTCATGGGACATTCGAACTGTTCAACACGGTGGTCAAGCACATTGTGTTTATGGACTTTGTACGGGCGATTCGAGGCACAAAGATCAATTGCACATGAAAAGTGTATACAAAGTCCATAACTGTGCTTAACCGCGGCGTTGAACAGTTCGAATGTCCCATGACGTAAATCTAAATATAGTAACTGTGTCATTCATTCCCGTTCCCTATTGCACTCAAACACTGCTCGCTCGTTAAGAACTTTATAAAAAAAAATATTCTTAATGAACTTCCTTCAGGACAGAGGCTTGAACCTGGCGGTCTCCGAGACACTTTCTGGAGAGGCAGGGGGGAGTCAAGGGACTGGGAAGGGGGGGGGGGGTGTTGTCGAGAGCAGAAATAAACACCCCTCCTTCTCCTTGTTTCTTGTGTGTGTACTTTAATTTTCTCTCTGCTTTCATTTTACTTCTAAACTCCTTTCCTCAACACTCCCCCCCCCTCTAGTTTCTGCCTCCCTCTCCTGTCTGTCGAGAAAAAGGTGTGCGAGAGAGAGAGAGAAAAATGCAGGGAGAGAGCGAGACAGATAGACAGACAGACAGACAGACATGAGGGGGGAGAGAGAAAGAGGGAGAGAGACAGAAAGGCTTTTCCAACAGACAGAGAGAGAGAAAGAGAGAGAAAGAGAGAGAGAATTAGTTGGATTTTTCTTGGGGCTTGGGGGGGGGGGGGGAGGGGAATTCTCTTGGGGTGAACAGAGCTTTAAAAAGGGTATCAAAGAAGAAAAGCATTGAAAACCACCGCTTCAGAAGATCCCACTCAAATGAAAGTGTTCGTTGGACGTTTTGTTTCAATTTGTGGACTTTTTTTTTGGTTTTTGTTTGTTTCAATTTGTTGTGAGCGAGTGACAGACCACAAATATTGAACAAGTTTATTGATCTCAAATTCTAGAATTTTTAAAAGGCAAAGAGACATTGAAAGGAACTTGTGTAAACACCGGATGCTATTTCATTGAGGGTGAGAAAATATTAGTTAATACCGCGGTTGTTCTAGGTCAACTTAGTGCTCGGTGGGGGCGTAGAGTGGGCGATTGCCCCGGGTACAATATTCTAAGAGGGTTGGGGGGGGGGGGGGGAGGGTGTATATTTAAAAAAAAGTATAATAAATATAATATAGTCGGCCCCCCTCTCATCAGAAAATCTACCAATGTTCGAACATTCTACACAATTTTTCATGCTGCTATTGAAAAGACTGCACAAATTAAAACCAGGCAACTTTAAATAAATTTGAGTATTCTGAAATTAGAATGGATTTAACTTTAATTACCTCGGCATTTTCTTAAAATACTTGCATGTTCTTAGGGTGGTTGGGTGGGGGGGGGGGGGGAGTAAAGGATTCAATACTGGACTGCTCTCGACTGTAGTTCATATTTGTCCTATCTCCATTTTCTGAAAAACTGGAGACCTTTCAGTATGCAGAAGAAGTATAACAAATGTACACTTTGACACTTTTTTAAAATGCAATTGTGGCACTTATCAAGCGGTTTCGCAGTTCCGATTTATTCTGACTCCTTATCATAACACTAAAGCCGAAAACGTTTAACGTGGAATTTATCAGTTGTGCAAGAAGTGGAGTTGGAACAAAGAAATGCTTAAAATCGCGAGGTGGAAGGAACTCAGGGAGTGCTAACGGTCCACGGGTCAGTATGTGCAATACTACTTGCCTTGCATCGGGCGCTGGTAAGCCACGCTACGCCACCGGTGATATGATTAAAGCATGAGCCTATGTGAGAGGTCATTGTGCCCTCCTGAAGTTTGTTGATTGGAGATATGGAATGCGATTATTTATCTGATCCATTAAATTACTGGCTCTTGCTAGGGGACCGTAGTGTAATTACAAAGCCGAAGAGAGAAAATACTGACTTGTCTTCACTGCTCATCTACAGCTTGCTATGTACAATACCATTACGTACATTTCAAGTTGACACAGCAAGGGTATTCCATAGGCGTGACCGTTATTAATAGGGTTCCGGAGGCTTCAAAAGAGGGTATAGCTGTGTGTTTCTGAAGTTTGTTTCCATTGAGATACGGACCGTAAAATTATATTGTTATTGTAGTATGTCTCTTTTATTATTCAATTGAAAATCTTCGATTCAAGTTGAAATAATCCGGTGGGCACCCAAGTACAATGTATTGATGGGGTTCTTTGAGGGTCTGGGGGTCGAAGTGAGGGAGTTGAGTGGTAGATATTTTCATTGGGCGTACTCTGGGTTTGTTTTCTTCCAGGAGTGACCTGCCACTGTTTAACTGATCAATTTATATTGATGTAAATGAGATAATTAAAATGGGCCACAGAAAAAAAAAAAAAAAGGTTTATAAACCATTGTTCCGGGAGAGAGGGTGGCAAGTGGAGGCCGGGGGGAATGTAGGTGGTCGTGGGAGAGGGATGACACAGATTTTGGTAAATAAGTTTTTAACTCAGAAGGAAGACGGGCAGAATTGAAGAATCCACGGAAGAAACTGGTTAAGTCAAAATGTAGAAATTATGGGTTTTTAGCGCAAACACTAAGTGAATATTCCACCTATTTCTATGTCTTTGACAGAAATGGACTCAGTCCGCTAAAATTGTCTCCTAAAAATGACATAGTCCATGCAAGAAAAAGCTCAGTTAAAATAAAAAATAAAAAAAATCAGTTCTCTTTAAACATGAAATCTGAGACTGAGCCCGTTCATCCCTTGGCCTCTTCAATTTTCACGGTCTCTCAGCCGACAGGACAGTGATCACCATCAAACATGTTCACATCCTTTATTGGCATAATAACCATAGTCATGTACTTTGAAGTTAGTGAAAATGAACTACAGAAAGAGACAAAAAGATGCAAACAAACAAAGAGAAAAAAAAACAACAGAAAGAAACAAAGAAAAGAAGAAGAAAAACAAAAGAAAGAAAGAAAGAAAGACACTGAAATACAGAAAGAAAGAAAGACACTGAAATACAGAAAGAAAGAAAGACACTGAAATACAGAAAGAAAGAAAGACACTGAAATACAGAAAGAAACAAAGACACTGAAATACAGAAAGAAACAAAGACACTGAAATACAGAAAGAAACAAAGACACTGAAATACAGAAAGAAAGAAAGACACTGAAATACAGAACGAAAGAAACTGGCAAGAAGCAAGGAAAGAAACAAAGAAAAAAAGACAGAAATAAGAAAGAAAGACAGAAACAAGAAAGACAGAAAGAACTCCTCCCCCCCCCCCCCCTCCGTCCAACACCCTCTCTCCCATCGAAACCATACCGATTTTTTAAGAACAAATTTAGCCTCTCATACTCACCCAAAACTATAGCTAGAGTCTTGGTCGCTTTCTTCTCTCTCTTGGACGAAGATTTCTCCTTCCTCTTTCGGCTTGTCCTCATGTGAAAGTTGAACTTTGTCACCCCCTTTTTCTGACCTCTTTTACCCCCTTTCTTTTTGGGGCTGACGATGGTTGCCTCTAAATCGCCGCCATCATCCTTACCTACGGCGGAAGTGAACGGAGTTTCCGCCTCGTTTGCGCATGTCTGAGCTGCGCCACCGGAAGTGGAGGCTGAGCCTTCCGGAGCAGTGGAGCAGTTGCCGTTTTTACCGAACTGCAGCATAGCTTGCTGTTCTTGGTCTTCAAGTCTCTCTAACTCTTCAGCGACAGGATTGGTGATCAATTCCGCCACTTCTACATTGCGCAGTAGTTTAGGATTCACTTGCGCCACGACACTGGCCACGCCCAGTTTCTTGGGATCGTTGGCAGTGTTGTTGTTGGCGCTCCCGCTGCCGCTGGGCGACTCGTCGTCATCCTCGTCGTTTGAGTTATCGTCAGAGTTAGTGTTGACGTTGGTCACGGAGTTATCATCGTCCGGGTGCGCCGTGAGCATCCGCGAGGTGGTGGCGCGAGTGGTAGTTGTCGTGTTATACGTGGTGACCCGCCCATTGTCCATTTTGGCGAGCCCCGTGGTCACCGTTGCTTCAGCGCCGTAGACACCCCCCGTGTCGTTGGGTGCTGGGGCCGCTCCTGCGGCTGGGTTCTCTATCACCCCCTGTATAGCGCGTTTATCAACATCTTTCATTTGTTTGGCTTTCATTGCCTTGAGCGCCCGCTGTCGTATGACCCGGTAGATTTTCCAGTAGAGGAATATCATGATGATTGATGGTATATAGAAAGAACCCATTGAAGAGTAAATAATGAAATCGGAGTTGAAAAATCGGCAGTCGCCGCTCTTCCGGTCCTCCGAGTAGTTGACGCCCAATGCGATTGGTGCTGCTATGGCAACCGAGATGATCCACGTAATCGCGAGCATGATGAAGACTCGTTTTGAGTTTTTGTGCTTGGCGTATTTGATTGGCTGCGTCACTGCGATGAATCTACAAATGAAATAGTAGAAGAGAAAAGCAAAATATTAGAATTGACCATTATCAAAACGGAAGACGAAATTGAAAATCAAAACAAAGACAAAATAATAATAATCATGAACATCTAAGCATCTAAAACACTGGGAATGCGTGACGAGGAAAACCTCAATTTTTGACAATAAGTTAAGCGGACACGTCCATTTTGAACAAAAGTCTTTGATATTATATTTACTTTTCTTTTTGAGCCGCAAGAAAACAGACGAATGTCATCGAGTAGAATGAAAAATTATGACCAGAAATTTCGATTCGTCAACGTAACCACTTTTCTAGTAACGGCAACTCTAGCTGGTAATAACAGAATTTCGTCCTCTTAGAATGACAAGGCTCCAACACCCGTCCGTCAGCTTTTGAGAAATTGATGGATTGAAATTTCGTGTGCTCCAAGATGAATGTTTCTTTTTAGTAATACTTACAAATTACACACCGAATCCGCTTGATACTCTGGCGTACAGTAGAGAAGGTCCGCAGAAGTAGTGTGTAGTGTGTAACTCAGTTCAGCCAAAAAGTGGAGATAGAACCTTGTCATTCTAAGTGGATGATTTGTTCCGAATTCGTGTTGTGTAAAAAAAGGTAAAGTTGGTGAACAGAAAAATTCCTCTGCCACTCAGGTTATTCATACATTCCTTCTTCTTTTGTACACTATGATCTTTCTTTTCCGCTCTCACATATTAGCCCCCTTCCTCTCCCCCGCCCCCCCCCCTCGCCCCACCCTTTTGTTTTGGCCAAAGAACTGTTCCTCTTGCATCTGCTCCAAGTGTGCCACATCTAAGTGTTCAAACCCAGAATAACAAAACGGGGTGATGCCGAGGATACGAGAATGCTCTCGTTTGCTCCACGTCATGAACAGCCTGGCTTCAATTTTTTTCTGATTTGTAACAGTCATAATTATCATAAAGGAAGTAAAGTGTCCAATGTAGCCATGAAAGGTCTTTTTAAACGCTGCGTCTTAAAATTCTACAAAATGTCATATTACGCATAGAATGTTCATAATGATTGTGTACGTGGGCATATTTTACAAGGTCTGGAAGGTCGCTATATTTTTAATACTTTCGTTGATTTTGAGCCACAACTGAGTTGAACAGAAGACAGCGTTCCGACATTTCGAGCCGGCTAGAAAAAAGGAGACACATTTCCTTCGAGTAGAACTGCAAAAATACGACAAGAAATTTTGTTCTGCGCCTCAAATCATACATTGCTGACCGAAACTCAACTTTAAAAATCAGATCTGTTTATTCCCCGAATCAGCGTGGCCAACAAGTAATAATTATAAAACGAAGATAACTGCTATGATGTTCGTATCAGTTCTAAGGATGTTTTAAACTTCTAGAATCTGTCAGGCATTGTAACAATGTTCTTCCAGCTGTAAAGCAACCATTGAAAATTAATATTTAGATGATTTAAACACGGATATACATATTTAAAAACACAAAATACCGTTCAGTGCAAACGGCTTAACCTCACCAACTAACAGTCCAAAGATTAAAAAGAGAACAAGTAATAACTCAAGTCAGTTCAAAGAATGATATTCCAGAAGAGCAATAAAAAATGCCAGGTTTTCTTTGGGAAGAAAATAACATAGTTTTTTAAAAAAATCTTTGATCCCCTTTGAAGTTAATTTGATTTTCCTCGTGTTCAGATCTCAGAGTTAAAAGTTACTTCAATTTGTCTGCTGGTATTTGGCTTGTTTACCAGCAGGACAGTGTCAAATGATAGACGAGAAGAAGACATGAAACTCAAGGCAAAAGTAAGAAAATCATACAACTGGGCAGAATCGGGCCCTTATAAAAGTACAGCATTGACGCTTGACTGTAAAAAAAAAACAAAAAACCTTCACTGGTCAGAATTTTGCACTTTTACAATTTAAAGTTCAATTTGTGTGTGTCTTCTTGGGGAGGGGGCGGGGGTCGTCGCGTGCCATGAGATTTCTATCCATATGTCAAAAAAGAAGAAACATTCTATAAGCCAGTATTATCTTTCCGTTTCGGTTCCGTTTTGTTCTCATTTCTAAACAAAATTGCCTTGCACTTTAATATGCAACGCCCTCCTTGACATTTAGAAAAGCCTTAAATATCTTTTCAAAATGTTTTGGTGGTTGTATATGACTAAAAATTATAAACACAAGATGGCTTGTCCTTATTACATTACTAATTAAATGTCATTAGAAACCCTGACATCCTTTGGGTCACCCTTTGAGAGACCTAAATTAACTTGCCTGGGGTCGAACATTCATTCCAACTATCATATCCCCATGAATTGTACAAAAGAGTAACCATTACATGTTACAGCCTGCCATTCCTATATCGAGGGGTATTTGCCATATTGTTGTATGCGACATTTTGCTGATTTTGAGAAATTGTCACGAAAGTGGTTCTCTCACTCCTAATTTCATCACGTTTAAGTGTCGTTCCAATCGGTAAAAACGTATCGACATACGTGTTTTGTTGTAATGTTGTATGCGTTTCATTTTCTCAGAAAGGGGAAAATGAATAGAACAATATGGAAAATACCCGACGATATTGTACACGAGAACAACTGTTTACACAAGGATGAGGCATAATACAATTATCAATGGTAACGAATTCTGAGACTGATTCTATTTATTAACTCGTACGAAACCCATTCATATAAACGGGACGAGGGTTAACTGGTCTGTTGGTGGGAAAAACAGAGTTCGCAAAACAGAGAAAATGCAAAAACAATAACTCCAGCATAGACAGCCAAATATACATAGCAAGAACAGTGCACACCGAGAAAGTGTCCACCGACCGAATGTAACATTATAAAAACCACAGAAAAACTGAGGGGTTGCAGCAAGGCTTAAAGCAAATTCAAAACTTGGCAAAAAGAAAACGTTCTATGTAGGAAATAATAAGCAAACGATACAATAGAGCACAAAGAAAAATGAAGACAGAAAATACGTATTTCTATGTGTTTTATTGTATCATTTCTGGTATTATTTCTCTTGCAAGGCTTTGTTACATACAACTTTTTCTTTTTGCCAAGTTTTGACTTTACTAACTGTAACATGCCACCTAAACCCTTTGGCTGGGGATTAGCACCTCCAACATTGTAGATAATAAGTCTGCAGACACTAACAAGTTCAAAATTCCAAACTTGTCCCTGAAGACCATGAGTGAAAAATCTTCAGATTTGGAATTCTCCGTCCGTGTTTTTGAGAGATTTGAACATTTTATGACTTTTAAACATCACCTGAACAGTCATCTTTTTACACTCTCAATGCCCATCAAGTTTTTGTTTGTTTCCTTGTTTTTTCCAGAGTATGTCTGTGTACTGTGTGTATGATTTAGATAGTGTCACGAGTGGAGTGAGTGCAATTAAGGGGATTGCTACAGAGCGGGTGTAGAGTAAGAAGGGCTCACGGCAGACAAGTAGGGAAAGACGGGAAAGGAGGAGAGTAAAATTAACGCACGTAGACAAGTAAGTTAAGCGTGCTGTTGTGAGTAGTGGGGGGTCTGAATGAGGCGAAAGCGCTGTATTACTATCACTGCAAGTTAGAAGGTCCTACGGAACGGACGCTAATAAGAGCCCATCGGGCGGACATAAGGGGAGCAGTCGAGAGACCAGTGAGAGAGTTTCCAGTGATGACTGGTACGTAGAACGTTGATTGATTATTATGATTGATGTATTATATTATATTCGTCTATTACCATGATGTAAATATGTATATGTGAGGAATGTGGAAGTCCTTGATATTGGATATAGCAATGTGCGCCATGAGCGATAGATGAAAGTGAGTTCATGGATTTGTAGCGCGAGTGAGTAGTGTGTACTCCGATGGAGGTGTGTTACCGTAAGATGTGTGGTGAGTGAAAGGTGAACTAGTTTGTGTACGCTTCGTGGGTTGTAAGGAGAGGTGGAGTGAATAGAAATGGTAGGGTATTATACCAATGTAATGTTATTCTTGTAGGTGTCGAGGACGGGCCGCAGAGCCACCTCGATGAGCACAGGGGATAGGCCAGCATAGGGCCGGAGGCCACACATAGGCCAGAAGTGAGGCTGTCAGTGCAGGACAGTAGAGGCACATAAAGTCGTGGCAGTCAGGCCACGGACAGGGACGTAGATATGAGCGTGAATGTGATAATGTATTATTGCCATGTTGAGGGGCTAGTGAACTAATAATGTACTATTGAAATGATAATGTCTATTGAAATGATAATGTGTTATTGCCCTGCTGAGGTGCTAGGGGAATGCTAAGGTGTATGACAATAGGAAGGTGATATTGAGAGACTGCGGTGCCAGTGAATTATTAGGGTGCTCTCCCTGAGGGGAGAGGCTGAGGCCGAAGTTTCTTTAGGAGTAACTACCGGGTTGTGGACCCGAGGCAGAGTGTGTGTGAGAATAAGGCCGTTGTACGGCAGTTAATTTCAATAATATACTGTATGTAATTGCGCTATTATCTGTATAATTATGTTTAATAAATGTGTGAGTCTGATGGGTTGTTCTGTTAAGTGTTAAACTTGTTTGTTCGTGATTGTTGTCCTGTCATAAACTATTACATCTCCCAGTCTGGGATTTGTGACAGATAGATATGATATAAATGTTGGATAGCGCTTAGGGCCTGGTTGTTAGCCAGACAAAGTTTTCTGTAAATGATATCTATTTATTTATTATTTATCGGTCGCGTCCAATTATTGTATGCTCTTTTACAGCTCATTTGATCAGTAGGCAAATTTCATCTCTTTTTAACAAATTTCAGTAAGACTCATTCAGTGATTTTCGAGCCAATTGGTGACGAACAGATTTTCTTACATTTTTTTGTTTTTGTAATATTTATTTATTATTGTTAACAAAGTTATAGCATTTTTATGATTGTACGCAGGGAAAACAATAAAAACGTTTTATACCACAAACTGCAATATCACTGTTCCATTTTCCAATTATTATTCACGTTTTTTATTTCCCTTATTACATTTCCAAGGTAAGGTCAGTCTGATGAGGTTACCTTGTGGCAAATGGTGTAAGTTTTTGTATGTCTGGAGCGAAGGCAAGCAAAAAAAAAGTGAAAAATATTAAAATTGTCTGTGATAGAAGCTTATGACTTTTCTAGATAGACACGGCCTCGCGGCACACAATACATAATCTGGAATAACACGTCATGCCCTTTTAATACAGAAGGACATCGTGAAGTGATTACTCAGTGATTCTCAATCTGAGGGCACATGTCTATTAGGTGAGGATTTTCAAATCAAAAGGGGGCAATTTTACCGAACTGACACACAGTTGTTGTTTTTTTCCTGCGGGGGAACATCCCCCTGATGTATAGTTTGTGGTTGCACAGAATAAGGAAGTACTAAAAGCGAAAGCAGCCCACTTTTCGTGACTAAAGGAAGTATGCGCACCCCCATTTTGGATGAAATGCAACTTCACTAACTTGACTTGATCGGCGGTAAACAATACCCGTTTGCACATTTCCACGGGGAGTATTTAAGAGCTCACTGACGACTCTAAGTAGTTTCTGTTAACTAAAAAATATGAACAAACCACGGGAAAGAGACATGCACACTATCTTTGGTGAAGGCGGTCGCTTTCAATTCTTGTTACCACCGTGGCCTAGTTTCGCGATTTGGCGGATGTGAGATCTCTCTCTAGATACATACTCCCTGATGTAACATTAAACATCGCTGAGCCCATGTCTAGTTACAAACAATCGATCTCAGCCAAAATGGAGCAGGGTAGTCAAAATTATGACGTATTCCTGCCTTGTCGCTTCTGGTAGTATGTCTATTCTGTGTATGGCTGCCAACTAAATGCCAGCCACCTTTTACCAAAATGTGTGGATTTCGCGCATACCCGAAACAGGTATTGTCCCTGAGGATCCATGAAAGAATTATTTTCTGATATGGACCCGCAGCGCATCTTGTCGATCTGAAAGAGGCCAAAGCTTACAAGATGATTTAAGAGATTTTTATCACATTAACAAAATTCATATTACAAATAGGCGCGCTTTACAGTACGGGCCTTTTCCTGCTGGATTTCTATTTCAGCTTTATTTGATCTTATTTATAAGAATCCCAAACTCAAAACTAACTCAAAATAAGATAACAAAACAAAACCAAAAAAAAAAATATGGAAGGCTCAAATAAGCTTTTATGGCACGGACGGGCCGTAAAACAGAAACTCAAACTCAAAATCAGCCTGAGTAGGGATTAGGCAAAAATTTCAGTCGGAAAAGGAACTCCAAAGCGAGAAAGAATGTGCTCTATAGACTGAGTATATAAATCTAGATTTATACCGAACGAAATACAACTACACACATACATGTAGAAAGACGACCGCGAGTCAGCCTCGGGTGTGCACTTGCCGATTCACTGCTCTTGTCCACGACATCCGCTCCACTCCGTTGTGTTTATGGACATGACGTATAAGAAAGTAAAACACTCTTTGCCTCGGTATAACTTGTCCACAGCATCCGTTCCGCTCCACCCCTCACCGCTATAGATGCAAAGTGAGTTTTCCATACGTCATTTTCAGTATAAAAAAAATAGCGGAGCGTGTGCTGTGGACTAGACCATTAATCGGACTGTGACGTCACGGCAATTAGTTTCTATGAGAAATGAGACCTTCACCATCTCCCACTAGTTCTAGCTCTTTGAGATCCAATGTCGTGACGTCACCATCCAACTAGTAGGCCGATCAAAACCGGCTGTTGCACGCCCGATGCTTTTAACAGTAGTTCCATAAACTGTTTCAATAATCATCAATGTATACAGTATAATGGTGAATGAAATATTATCACACGACAATTCAAAATGGGTGTTTCATTTGAATTTAGAGAACGCACGTACGTCGACAAGATAACGACCACATTGTGCTAGGAAAAATGAAGACGACCGACAGACAGAATATAACAAGATGATAGGATAAAAAGAGACCTTCCTAGAAGCGCCCTCTAGCTACCCTCTGCCAGGGAGGAACGTGGCCTGGGTCTCTGAGAACCACTGTGATAGACGGAAAGAGGAGATGAGAGACAGAAAGAAAGCAAAGACAACACAGAGTGAAGGAAAGGGCAGGAAGTTAATTGAGGGCGGCAGAAAATGAGATTAACGCACTCTTCAAGGGAAACAACGTCCTGTGGCAAACGGTGATAATTTCATTAAAGCCAGTAGGTGGAGTACTGGCCCCTGGTTTGATTGACTGACAACTGGGAGAGGAGAAATTTTGCCCTTGGAATCAGATTGCGTGTATACTACAGTGTTTTTGCACCAATATAATAATATTGTCTCGTTCTGAACAGCGATATTTCTCTCCAAAAATGCAACTCCCTCATGGTTGAAATACAAGTTTACCCCTAAATTCTATGTTGAATTTATTATTTGTACTATTCACTTACATTGCTTGTCGTTTTCATTGTTATTTATATTGATATTTTATATTTAGTGTACCTCTTTAGTCAGATTTTGGGAAATTTGCCTTAGTGTCATTGCAATCCAATTACAACTGGAATAGACACGTCGTTGCCACAGTGCAGCGCCAGTCGGCGAGTTTTTTTTTGTGGGAGGGGGGGGGGTGGTAGGGATACATTGTATTTGATTCTGCCCGGGCAGCGGCCTGTTGGACCTGCTGTTTTTGATTTCCAACTGAAAAGGATTGCCTTGAAATTTCGAAGATGGCTTCCTTTCGACCTGCCAACGTCTTTTCTTCAGATCTGGAGACTTGAAATTATGGGGATTTTTTTTTTCTAATTATGTTTTATGTTGCTGATTTCACCTCCGATTTTTCATTTCTGTGCACGAAAGCATAAGCTCATGACGTCATTACTTCCTGCCAATGTGTTCACAATTGAACACACTGCCCAGTGCCTTAAACGCTGACGACGCGGTGCGTAGGGCATTAAAACACAAAGAAATCGAATAAGACTTATGTAAAACGTAGAGGGTTGTGTAAGGTTAAGCAAGCATAAAAATCGACATACCGTAATCGCTCAGAACTGAGACAGATTGATACATAGATTTATCCAGGGCAGTGCCGGGTACCAGAGCTAGGCTCCTGTAAAATTGTGTATTCAGTGTAAAGTACGCTCTTTTCCCACGGAAAGCAAGTACGACTCCATTATGCAGGAAGAAGAATTTCACGTGGTTTGTTATATTAACCCTGTGTTTCCCATGGGTCTCTGAAATCTGGATCCTGAAAACTGATTCTTCTTGGGAGCAATGAGATTATCTTGAGTGCATTCGAGAGCATTAATTGGTACAAGTAGATGGGCCGTGGGAACTGTTACAATTAAGATACAGTTAGATTTGTTTTCAAACTGAACTGAATGACTCTTTCTGTTCCAGTGATAAACTGAGTTTCCTTTTGGAAATTCCATCCCATTTTTACCGCAGAAAAGAAAAGAAAAGAAAATGTAACAATAATAATGATAATAATTATCACAATAATAATAATATTAATAATGATAATGACAAGAAAGATAAAAATCATGGTGATCATGAGTTTATTCGTTATCTAAAAATCCGACAGCATTTTGTCTGTTTAATAAAAATAGGATGCGATCCATGAATTCCAATGTTCTTTTCCAAACTATTAGACACCGTGTCCAAATAAACGTATTAGAATATCGCTAGAATCGGATCACAGCTGCCTCTCTAGCTAGGCACGAGCTGTGTGTCGAAACAATCTTCAACCAGCTACAGAGATAGACAGAATTTCTTAACTCTATTAAAGACCAGATTCTGAGCCTAGAAGTGTAAGATGCCTCGCCCTATATCTGCCCCCTCTTACCTTGTACAAGCATCTAAAACCCCAGGGATATCTCAAAACAGCCCGGTTTTAAAAGAAGCCAAATAACAATTTAGATTTTTGGATTCGCCAAACAAGATTTGGCATTAGAACCACCGAATCAAAACCCAATCTGGCCACCCAGAATAAAAACATGGGTTCCAAATGACAATCGAACTGTCCAGGCCAAATGAAATCGCAATTGAGTGTTCATTTAGATGGACCTGGTTTTCATCAGGAGTGGACAGGGCGGACGTCGGTTTGTTGATTTGACCGGAAGACGACCGGACAATTGAAGAAGAGAATTTCCTTCTGTGGCATGGCCAGCGGTTGGCGAGTTGCCAGCTTGTCGTTCATTAAGAAAGTCCGGCAAGTGAAAATGGGAAAGGGAGTAGTGAAACAGACGTTTCTTACAGATCGAAATTTTGAGGACAGACCAGCAATTTAATATGGCAACAATTTTTATGCAGCTAAATATATAGGCTAACTTTATATTAGAGGGGAAGTAAGGCCTCCAATGAAAGGCTTTTAAACCGCTGAGACTTAAATTCTACAAAATACCGTATAACGCATAGAAAGACGTAAAGGTGTGTTTGGGCATATTTTAAAAGGTCTTGACGTTCCCTCTACTTCTAATAGTTTCATTGATTTTGAGCCACAACTGAGTTGAACAGAAGAAAGAATTCCGACATTTTGAGCCGCAAGAAAAGAAGCATTTTCTTCGAGTAGAATTAAAAAATATGACAGAATATTTCATTCTGCACCTCAGTTTACACATTGGTGTTGGAAACTCAACTTAAAAAAGCACGTCTGTGTATTCCCCGACTCAATGGACCAACTAGTAATAGTAGAAATAATAATAATCATACTTTTTAAAAACTGAAAGGCCAGTGGCATATCTTGTATGTTGTCTTTCAATCAGCGAGAGGGTAACAATGCTGTGTCTGTGTTCTGCGGCGCAGTTGTTTTTTCTAAGAACAAACCTGAGTTATCTAGTTAACTGCTCAATAGAAGTTGTTAATAACCCATGAATATCGAGGTCAGTAGGACTCAGTAATTTCAGCTCTTGCGAAATATGACAAATCAGCATACCAGAGAGCGAACATGTAAGCACCTCCAATGCGACTACGCAACCAAAAATTATGAAACTTTCTGTACGGCTTAATTTTTTTCTTTTTATTACGATAGATTACGCCACATCCATTTTGGACAAACTTCAATGTTAAACATTATTTATTTACAATTTTTCTAGCCGCAGAAAAAAGAGATATATTTTTCATCCCGGTGAAATGAAAATGTGTGATCGTATTTTTCGTTCTGACTGCCTGTCAACTGTTCGGCGAACGGCATTGTAGTTAATATTAACAATAATAAAAAAAATATATCGGGTCACAGCTGGGCACGGTGCAAAACAACATGATACAATATTTTTTAAATGTTCAATGGAAATAAAATAAACGTCCTTAGATTTCGACACACATCGTTTCAAAGTGTGACAAATAAATGATTAAATAAATAAACAAATAAAAAATAAACAAAATAGTCTGCATTTTTTTTTCCGCCATTTAATAGTACGAGCCAAAGTGCCACGTAGACATAAGGACATTTCCAGTCATAATTTTCCATTCTACTCAATGAAAATGTGCCTCTTTTTTAGGCTAAACAAACAGCAATAAACAATATTAAAGACACCGTTATGCCCCAAAATGGATATGTCCACGCATATTATAGTCAAAATTGAGGTAGTGCACAATGTTTCATAATTTCTGGTCCGGTTTTCACAAAGTTTTAGGTGCTTACAATGTTCACCCTCTAGCTCCATTATATGTTGATTAGTCATAGCAGCTGTAGCAATTTATATTCTCTTGACTTCCCCTGGGGTCACCTTCTAGTTGCAGGAAACACCGCTGTCAGGGTTAGGATTAGAAGTGCCGTGCTGGGTCACGGGTTTGTTTATTTCATGTCATCATTGATTTTAGCCAGTGCAAACGTCCTTGAACTATTCCGGTGGACAGTTTGTTTTTGAAACGCTTTTTCTTAGAGATGGAAAGAAAGTGGGGCAAGATGGAACGAATGGATAAATTAACAGTGACGGTGCAGTTTTCGACCCCGTGGTTTGGGTGTACTTTAGCAAGGAAAGACGGGGCGAATAAGGAGTGAATAAATTCGTACATAAAACGTAGAGGGTGTAGTGACTTTGCGAAAGATTTTGACATCGTAATTTAACTTTGTCTGTTACTATTAATAGACTGCGAGCTGAGCTCGAAATGGATGCACCAATCAAATTTGAGCAGTTCGCTGGGGTTGCAGAAGATATAAGCGGAGCCATCTTTAGGTTTCTTCACTCCATGCAGACGTTTCCATCTGCGAGGGCGTCGGCTTAAGATTCGGCCTGAGAGAATCATGAGACTGTTAAAGACATGTCTATGTCCTTGATAGACAATGGAATTTACCCACAGCTATTTTCTCCAGTTCCCTGATATCGTTTCAGGGAACCAATCGTAAGTTTCGAGACAGTGCGTCGACGATGACGTGAATCTGACCCTAATTTCCAGTAGAAGTGCTACCAAAGGATGCAAGACTATAATGTTTTTACTTGCAATTAAGATCTAGAATGAGTGACTGGTATACACATTTGTAAATTGTAATTGATGTGTCTGGATGAGGCTGGGGATTGCCAGCCCATCCTAGAGCAGATCTAGATCTATCTTAACTACGTCAGTGTGTCTTGACGGTTTGATCCTTTATAAGTAATTTACTGAGTGAATATTGTCGTCTGAGACATAAGAATATTATTTGTGAGATAGTAGGCAGATTATATTCCTGAAGATAAATAATTACTAAGTAAACTGTGAATGAGTCAGAATGATATGGATTTTCTAATCTTTTAAGAATCTAGAGGAGACTTCTAGTTATGTATTATAGTATTTTCATTTGATGCTGCTGATGTGGTCTTTTTAATATGTAAGATAGACGAAATTGTTAGGAATTTTAAGTAATAAATTTGTGGCCCTACAAGGTCCTTGATATAACTTACACGAAATTGTTATTAGTGTATGTGGCATGGGATGGCAGAGTAATTAGTAAAACCTCTCGATATTTATTAAATGCAGTCGAACACCTAAATTCCATAATATACCACCCCGTAACATTTGAGGGCATACCCCAAATCGTAACAACCGCTTAAGCAGACAGTGGATCAAATAAAAACGAATCTAAAAGTTTTTGGACTATATAGAAAAAAACAAACATATGCGGAGATATCCTAGAACATTGTTGTTACTTGTACGTAGGCACCCCAAGTTTTTTGCACTACTGGTAGTTTTGTGACTTCAGAACCAGAGAGCTCCCCCCGAAATACTCCCAAATGACAGCCCTAATTAATTATTCTTTCAAATTTTCTTTGTCTTCCTCCTGTTTTTTTTTTTTTTTTTGTTCAAAGAGTAGAGGATAGGGTTAGGGATTCGACCAGATTTAGGGTCGAGGATAATGACGGGGTTAGGGATCCGATAGATATGTATATAACGCGCAGCTAGTGCAAAAAACCTTTGGGGTACGTACCTACAAGTAACAACAGCCATCCCACAATAGCGGTTGATTGTGCTCAAGTGTTACCAGCCCTGGACCTGAAATTTTAATGATTTGTTGTTTCTGTATATGGCGTCTTGATTGAAAGTTCACATTGTCCTGTTCCATGAATAAAACATTGACTGTAGGAGTGGCCCACATTCGGCTACGCCCTGATTCATTAGTCAAAGAAAAACGGCTCAGGAAAAAACGTGAAAGACACACCATTCGCCTGCTTGTTCCATCTTTCAATCTGCCTCTCCTACACATGGGATTCAACCTCCCTTCCCCCTTGAAGCCACATAATACAATGTCCACCTTGTCTCTCTCTCTCTATTTCTTTCTCTATCTGGCTCTCTCAACCCCTCTCTCTCTCTATCTCTGTTTATCTCTTTCTCGTCCTTTCTCTCTTTCTCTCTCCCTCTCTCTCTCTCTCTTTTCTCTCGCTCTCTTTCGATTGGGGATAGGACGAGTTATTCATTGAAGTCAGAGAATGGAGGAGTCATTTCCTCGTGTTTTATGGTAAATGATTATTCTCTCTCTCTCTCTCACTCTTTTTTTTTCTCTCTCTCTCACGCACACACTTTTGGTCACTTCTCCCCCTCTCTCTCTTTCTCCCTATTTCTCTGTGCGTGTTTCTCTCCCCGTCTCTCTCTGTCTCTCTCTCTGTCTGCCTCTGTCTGTCTGTCTGACTCTGTTTCTTTCTCTCTCGCTGTCTCTGCCTCTCTCTTTCTCCTTGTCTCTATCAGTCTTTTTGTCTATGCCCCACTTCTCTCTCTCCCATCTCTCTCTCTCTCTCTTCCACCTGAACTTAAGCCATCCGCCTTCATCACTTCAACCTAAATCCTGCATGATATTCTCCACCTTCCCCAGTACAATAACACACCACTATTCCTTTACCCACCGCATCTCCTTCATTAAACATGAATGATTGCAGCTTCGAGCAGGCCTTTTGTCGTTTTCACTTCACTCTACATTCTAAACCGCCGTAAAAACAGCTTATCTCAAACTTAACAATCTCAGCCCTACAAAACATTCAACATAACTCCCAAGTCTATAAACCACTTACTTTTTCTTGTGTCCATTACAGCTTCATTTAAACAGCAGAGAATTTGATTTTTAAAAAAATTCAATTCCTTTCACATTGATCAGAGCTTTCACGCCCGTAAAATTACATTTTAGCAGTAAAGCAGTGGGTCAAGACAACCTTGGCATCACATCTTTCTCTGCCTATTCCTGCATCTACATCTGTGCAGTGGCGGATCTACTATGAAACTAATGTCGCTTCAGCTTCAGGCCCATAATTCCGGAGGGGCCCTGAAAAGACCTTTTTAATGAGTGATTTTTTTTTTGAACAGATTCGGGTCATCAAGGCCCTTTGGACCTTGTTGGATGTTGCTCTATCGTTGCTGGTTTCAAAGGGGCCCCCAAACCAGTTCCAGCTTCAGGGTCCAAAAAAAATGCAGGTCTGCCCTTGCATGTGGAGCTGGAACTTACCCTGCCCACCTCCGACCTCTCCCTACACCCATTTCAAACATATCTTTACTCAGAAATGCGAGTTCCATTCTCCGAAACTGGCAGCCTGTTCCGTCCGGAATTAAGGTAATAATTTCTCCGGACTTGTCACCGTTTTTAAGTTTTCCGGATTCCTTTTTCGAAGAAAGATTCCCTTGTTCGTAACGCGGAATTTTCTGGTCGTTCATTTCGTTGCACTGACGAACAAGGGAAACAACTTGTCTAAAAATAGCTAGTTTCTGTGGGTTTCCCTCCCTTTGTCGGTGTCGTCTCATTAACACCTTTTTGCGTTGATTGTCTTGCTGGGTTTTGAGTGAGGCAATTTCCTCTGCAAAAGTGAAATATTTTGATTGTGCAGGGCGGATAACGCTCGTCCTGCCATGAATCAACACAAGTGTGGATCTATTTGAGTAACTGCAGGTATAATTTATATATATTTTCGTCAAATTTCCGCTGATGGAGGGGGACGTACATAACTAGAAAGGCTTTGTTACTTGTACGTACGTGACCCAAGTGTTTTGTGCTAGGGTGCACATCTATACGTACCTATTCCTAACCTCGTCCTCAAGCCTACATTTTATCGAATCTCTAACCCTGCCCGCTACCCTTTCAACCAAAAAAACAGAAAGAAAACAAAAATAAATGGTGAAAGAATAATTAATAAAGGCTGTTGCTAGGTGCATTTCGGGAGGACCTCTCTAGTTCTGAAGTCACAAAACGCTTTAAAATAAGTACCCCTAAGCCAAAAACTTGGGGAGTGTATGTGCCTGTAACAACATTCTTAAGAAAATGCGCCTGTTGGTTATCATACAGCCATCAGTGTATCTGTCTATCTACACACCTGTCTCACTGCTCTTTCATTCATTTTTCTGCCTATCTGTCTGTCTGTGTGTGTGTGTGTGTGTGTTTAGGTGTGTCTGCCTGTGTGTCTGTCTGTCTGCCTCACTATCTGTTCAATTCTTTCTCTGCCTTACTGTCTCTCTATTCGACTTTCTGTCTTCACGTATAGACTGACATCTCAGGTAATCTTCGAACTAATGTATAGATCTGCTAGCCCATACCGATGTGTGACGAAATAATACTACTATGCACTGTCTGTCTACGCACAGAGTACCCGGGGAGACATTAGTTGAGACAGCTAGTGCATATAACAATAAACCTCTGTTACATCTGACAGCTCACCTATCTACACTGGTGCCTGCCACAACCGCCCATCCACAAGGCATTAATTTTTGTATGCTCTTCGGGTGGCAAAAAATCCCATTTATCAACCTACATGTCGGTAATAATAAATTAATGTTCTATGTGTCAGCGTAATGATGAAGCATGACACTGCTAACACGACCATGGCGACACCCAACCCATACATTTGTGAGCTTACAAGATAATCAGAGCGGATTATCCCTCCAACATGCTAATTTTGGCATCGCTCCTGACTATATTTGACTTAATCTGGCACAATCGGGCTTAAGGTGAAAGACCAAATTCTTGTGTAAATCCCGCCAAAAAAAAGGGGGAGGGGGGAGAGACTCTATTTTCTATGGACATTGAGATTTGCTTATTTAATAAACTATTCGCCATTTTTCTGCATTCAGTTAAACTATTTTTTTCTTGAAATCATCTTAGAAATGTTTTATTTTGATTTATTTTAAAAGATATAAAAATTTCACCTTAGGCCCGCTTTTGTCATGTCCACTCACAATATACTCAATTTCTAGATGGTGTCTTCCATCCTTAGATGGCCAGGTATTCTATGGGCATCCGTGCATCTGACAGCTTACAAAGTGGTGTTTATTAACATTTCTAACCGCATTAAATCCCAGGGCCAGGTTAAGGAGTCGCCAGGCCCAATAACCAAAGTCATTGCTGTTCTGTGTAAAATCTGCAATGTGATGTTTGGTGTGTCTTGCAATATTATTATATTGATGTGTGTAACTTAGCCCAGGGCCCCTTACGGCGAATGGCTCAGTTGGGAGCAATTGGTGCTACAAGCTTAAAGTCAACCCTGATGTGGACGTCCAGAAAGCACCCAGACACATCGTCACTGCTCTACGCTAATGACATTAGTCATTTTTGGCACTTTGGAGATATAAGAAAAAACTTTTCTTTTCCTCCCATTTCGTGTCTTATGCCTTTGTGATTCTATTGGATTATTACATTTTCCTATTAGCGCATTTCTTTTTCTACAATGTTATGTGACAGCCTTCTTGCTCAGAAATGCAATGAACCGTCAGTTACCTTTTTGGAATAAGTCTGGCATATGCCATTATACTAGAGCAGTGACGATATGTGAGTATTTGCTAAGCTATTCACCCAACTATTTACCAACTTACCTATCCACACTGATAGCTGTCAGATTGAGGATGGAGGCTGTACATGCTAAAACGTCAGATGCCACCCAGGCGTCACATAGAGGATCACTCAACATCCACACATTGTTCATGACCTGAAACAGAAATATTGATACAAAAGTAATAACAGTATTGTACTAAGGAAGAATTCTGAAAAAATTAATTACATGATCATAATGTGACAAGATTGATTATCAGCAGATAGTAAGTATTAAACTAATACTTTTGAGAAAAAAATACCCTTTTTTTGCGTGATTCAAAGTCTCTAACGTATTGAGACAAATCTGTTTTTCCTCGGTTTTGTGCACCATAGAGTTGAACGAGACCCTACACACTAGTGAGACTGAAACCAATTTGTCTCGCAACTTGAGTCCAAGAACATTCAAATCTGAGCCAAAATCGACTATAAAAAACAACAGCAATAAAAACAAAGGCAGCTAGTAATACAACTGAATCAAACGGCAACAGGACTAAAACAATCCACACCAGAAGTGTGACAAAGATTAAGTACACGCTCGTGATCTTTGATGTCCAAACATGACGTCATGAAATGGCTAAAGATCACTGCCATGCACCACATCCTCAACTACCCCTCTTATTGCCATTAATATCGTGCCGTAATCAATTTATCCTCGCCCCAGTGCTGCTTTACTGCTCTTGTCCACAGCATCCGCTCTGCTCCGCTATTTTTACGGAAAAATGACGTATGCAAAAGTAAAACACTCTTTGTCTCTGTATACTTGTCCACAACATCCGTTCCGCTCCGCTCCCCACTGCTATAAAGGCAAACAGTAGTTTATTTTTTCATGCGTCATTTTTTCCGTAAAATAGCGGAGCGGATGCTGTGGACAAGAGCAGCTATTGTATTTCCAAATCAACGCTAGCAGTTTGATAGTTAAGCTTTACAAAATGTTAGATCACACTAATATATTTAACATTTTAAAATCTTCTCTCAGAGGTGAGATGCCTTTATGACATTTTATAGGTAGACTGCGCATATCCACCATCTTGTCTGTCCGGATCCACTTAAGGCGTCGCGAACCAATCGGCGGCGAGTTTTTAAAAAGTTCACTACTGTAAACAATGACACGGGTGTATACGCACATGGGATACGTTCAGTCAATTCTTTCACTTCCTTTCTCTTGTTTACACGGATGTTTACCAGCTTGGATACATCCTTTCCACCCCTGTCACAACGGTCAACTACAATGCATTCAGCAAGCATTTTAACCGCTTAGACACATCTCGAACACTCATCAGCTGATCCACCGGCCATCTTGTTTGGCGGAAGTACAAAACAAAACCTCTAAGACGTCATGCGCATTCTACCTATAGAAATGATAGAATACACATTATTCTGTGATTGGGCTTATCTAAGTTGTTTTTTTTGGGTTTTTTTTGCAAAAGGTGGGGACAGAATAAAGCATTTCTGATGTGGCCTTATTTCACTGCCTTTTGCGTTACTGAATAATTGAAATATTGCCACTGGCTGCAGGAAGGGCAATATTCGATTAATATTTTGAAAGACCAACTACTACATTTTCCTTCAGAGGGAGCAGCTTAACTCGTTCAGCGGTGAACAGAAGTCCCTATTAACGGGCTTACGTTAATGAAAAATATAATGATACAAATACAGGAGCTTGTCGATGTAATCATCAAAATCAGTTCGGGAGCTTATCAGTGTTTTAAAATGCTTCTCGATCAAACTGCCATTATAACATTAATTTGCAGTTCTCTGAACATACTTCGTCCGTCGAGGCATCTTGCTAAACTATCTCCAGTTTTGTTAGATAAGGCCTTTATATGACGTGTAGAAGTGTATTCTATCTCTCTACAAAAATCGTGAAGATATCCCACCTTTGGCCGTAGATTTTAATTTTTTAAAAGATTGTCCAAACAATCTGGTCAGTATGACTACAGGATTTTACAAGCGATTTTCTCGAAATAACCAGTGGAATAAGTTGGTGCCGGTACTTTTGACGATTACATGTTCGGTTGCTGGATAGAGGTAGTGATGTCGCGATCTCAGTTCCTGTTTGTTCTATCTCCATTTTCTGAAACAAAACAGGAGATCTTTTAATATGTAGAAGAGGTATGACAAACGCACACTTTGACACTTTTGTTTAAAGTGCGTCATATCACTTAACATGAAGCTGTTTCACGGTTCCGATTTATTCTGACTCTTTATCATAATACTGACGCCGCAAACGTTTAACGTCGAATTTTTCAGTTGTGCCAAGAGTAGAGTTGGAACAAACAATACCTAAAGTCGCTATATGTCTCTTAAGTTCATTTGTCGTAGAACAGACCGTCATCTTTTCTTCTTTCTCATTACTACAAAAGGGACTGGGACAATCATCACTTGCTCATTCCGCTTGGCTAACTATCAGACAGCATAAAATACAAACACACAGAATCACGACATTAATACGATGAGACGCTGGTTTCCGAACTGTTACTATTTATAGGCCTGCCCCCGTTGCTGCGGCGATGCCGGAAGTATGATTACAATGTCGTAGAATGTCGACAGATCGCGGGAGATTATGTCAGTGGAGCTCTGTGTGGCATGCGAGGTGGATCTCGTCCGGGATGTCAGAATCTTGAAAGAAATACCGGCTAAAAAGAGGAATGGGTGGAGAAAAATAGGGATAGGATAGAAACTCGGGCACAGGGAGCGGCACCTTCTTGCCTGGATACCAGACAATCGGCAGATCTAGCAGATATTTTCGTATTGAATGTCATCTTGCAAAATCGCAATGTGTGTCTCTGGTTTTTTAATGGAACAAAAAATGATCCTGTCCCATTGCAAATCCAGCCATTACAAGATGACATTGTGGTGTATCTCCCGGGGTTGAAAAGGCCTCTTTTGCTAGGCCGGTAATAATAATAACGATGAGAGAGAGGGAGAGAAAGAGAAAAAAAGAAATTGAGATACAGAAAGACAGAGAGAGAGAGAGAGAGAGAGAGGACAGGGACAGAGACAGAGCTGGAAAGAAAGAGAGAAAAACAGAGAAAGAGCGCCGGAGCAAAGAGTCAGAGAGAGAGAGAGACAGAGACAGAGGTAGCATAAGTGAAAGAGAAAGAGGGTTGGAGAAAAGAGACAGAGAGAGAGAGAGAGAGACAGACAGAGACAGAGGTAGCATAAGTGAAAGAGGGTTGGAGAAAAGAGACAGAGAGAGAAAGAGAAACAGACACAGCGCAAAAAAGAGATAAGAAGAGCAAAACAACTACTCAAGAGGATGTCCAGTATTAATGATATAAAAATTCCCTCTCCTCCACATTCTGAGCTCAGCTGGGCCTACTCCTATCTCGGAATCTCAAGGGCCATCCAGACAGGCTCTCTAGATTTCTCTCTCTCTCTCTCTCTCTCTCTCTCCCTCCCTCACACACACACACCCTCTCTCTCTCTCCAGCTCAAAATGTCACCTACTTCACTTGATGTACTTGTACTACAGCACCGTAGCCGATCCTTGTCAGCAATCATTATGGGTTAAGGTTCGACCTCCATTTTCAAGCTGTACTAGCATGGAAAAAACCGTGTACCTTTCTAAAAAGAGCTTTTCTATTGTTCTTATGTTGTTTTTTTTTCACTTTTGTCCGTTATCTTCCAGTCACTTTTCTCGTCCTCCGCCTTCTTCAACCAAACACTCACCTTTCGTGAAATTTCAAGTTTAAGTTTATTGTAGACCTGACGGCACACAAGAATTATGCAAACAAGATTTAAAAAGAAAGAAAATAAAACGCGCTCAACCGCTCAGTCTCTCTGTACGTTACACATTTATTCATAATAATATACAATAAGATGTAACCTGATTGATAAATGCCCGCAACAGTCAAAATTCTACAATTCCGCCCCCCCCCCCCCGGACTCTGTCTTTTCCCCACCTCTGATTGTCACATTAGTTTACTATACATTTGTATTTGTATTTGTATTTGTATAACTCTTTAATCCCATTTGGGAAATTTTGCCTTTGTGCCATTGCACCCCAGTTACAACTGGAGCAGGCACGTCGTCGCCACAGTGCAGCGCCGGTCGGCGTTTTTGGTGGTGGGGGGATGAGGGGGAGTGGGTGGTAGGGATGAATTTTATTTAATTTTGCCCGGGCAGCGGCCTGTTCGGCCTGCTCTTTACGATTTCCAACTGCCAAGGTATCTTTAACGTGCGCAACGTGCACACGGGCCCTCCGAATTTTTTCGTCCTTATCCGAGAAGACTAGGTACTCCATCCTACCCCTCAATAGGATCAGGGACATGAAAATATGAGAAAAATCCCAAACTTCCAACATGCCTGCACCGGCCGGGTTTAGAACCCGGGACCCTTGGCATGAGAGGCGAGCACCTTGCCTCTAGACCACCTTGTCCCCATACATGTAAATGTCACTAGGATCTACCATCAAAGAAAGAAGAATTCAGTATTAATTATTATTTTGCAATCTTCAACTGTTTACATTTTTATTAATAGTTGGCCCGCCTCCCGGTGAATACACACTTGTAATTTTTAATGTGTAAATTGAAGCACAGAACGAAATGTCCCGCCATACTTTTTAACATTTCTACTCGTGGCATTTGCGTACTTTTTTTTTTTTTTTTTCGGCTCAAAATGTCGGAACACTTTCTTTGTTCAACTCGGTTGTAGCTCAAAATCAACAAAAGTATTAAAATGTAGCGAACTTCAAGACCTTTTGAAATATGCCCACGTACACCTTTACGTCTTTCTATGAGTAATATGAACTTTTATAGAATTTAAGGTCGGGCAGTGAAAAAGCCTTTCATAATTACACTGGAGGCTTTACTTCCTTTATAATATGACGAATCTCTAAAGTTTCTCCTTTTTCTGAAGTATTTTTAGGACGGATGTTGTTAGGGGGCCGTAGTGTAACTGCAAAGCCAAATAGAGAAAATACTGAGTTCTGTTCACAATTTAGCTATAGCTTCCTATGTGAAACACTACGTCCCCGTAACAAAAGCCTTTTAGGAAAGAGGTATGTCCAGGTTTTATGTCCAAATCCCACGAGGACAATCAGGATAACAATATTGACAACTTGGACCCTTGACTATAAGTGCCAGTGCCACTTCTAGGGATCTCCTGTTTGTGGAGTTTGAAGCCCTGGACAGACTGTTGATAGAACTTCAGACCGCGCCCGGACATCCTGTCTTCAACTGTTGGTAAGGAAGAGTCATTGACAAGAGGCTGCGCTTCTTGTTTTGATTAACAGGGCTCCTTTTCAAGAGACCCCAAAAACACGGAGACAATGATTATGGCACTGGACAAGAGGAATGTGGGTATCAGTCTAAGGGGGAAGATGAGTGCTGGGGCAGAAGTTTGGGGATGCTATTGAGAGTATTACAGTGAAGTAATTGACGATTTTGGAAATATTGTGAACATTGTTTTCTATTTCATTTTATATGTTTTTTTCAAAACTTTAAACTTGCATGTTTGCTGCGTCATTTACGCATTTAGGAAAACAGCGCTCACGGCAACTGACTCATCCACATTCACAAGTCTTTAGCACTAGACTTCAGACTTAGCAGACAGTAGATTGTGACTATAGTTCTTGTTTGTTCCAACTCCACTTTTTGCACAATTGAGAAATTCGACGTTAATTAATGTTTACGGCTTTAGTATTATAACAAGGAGTTAGAATAAATCGAAACCGTGAAACAGCTTGATAAGTGACGCAACGCATTTTAAACAAGCCGTCAAAGTGTGCATTTGTTATACCTCTTCTACATACTACAAGAGTTCCATTTTTTTTTCTTCAGTCAATGGAGCTAGAACAAACAAGAACTAAGGTCGCCAGATCTGTCAAGTTTGATATTTTTCAAATTGGTTCCAGGGTTTGCCAGACAGTATTTGAAAATACATTAGAACAACAGACACTCCTGTTCCCAGTAATATAGTTCGGAAGGACTAACAGTAGCTAAGTTGTGATGTGTGTACATTTATTCCACTTAAACATTTTCTCAAACTAATGTTATTTTAATTTTAATTTTTTTTTTTGTCATTTCAGTCTGACAAAGAATCTCGATGCCAGAAAGGTCTTTCACCATTTTATAAATCGCTGTATGTGTTTCCGGTTGTTTACGGAATTCTTTGATCGAAAATGTTTTTTTTTGTTGTTGTTTTGTTTTTTTTTACTTTGCCGAATGAAACTTTCACAACTCTTTAGCATTTGACTGCCAACCAAAGAATACAATTATATTCCAAGTTTGGTTCAAGTTCTTTGAACAATTTCAGAGAAAGCAGGATGTCCGATCACACACAGACAAACTGTATTTTCTTTTTGTAGCTATTTGGGTGAACTGTGCACAGACCACACGAGATAGATGCATTTTCACTCTCATGTTCGCCGAGACCCCCCAGTGTACATTACAAAATTTCCCCCGCGAGAATTCTGCACTAAAAAGCTTCGCTCTTCACTGACTCCGGAATCAATCAAGCCGATAAAATGCCCTTCAAGAGCAGTCAGCTTTGAACTGGTATTTTTGAAAAACTAGGGCCAATCCTTGGTTTGAATTCATGACGTACATCTAAACATTAGCCAATCACGTGTGGAATTACGCCCGTGCACGGTTTGTTGCGTCCAATGAAAGCACTGATTCCTAGATGGAGCGGTTTCAATAAAAGGCGCAATTTGAAGATGGATTGGTTTTGGTCACTCCAATTATTGCCCCGGTATAGGTGACAAACATGGCGTCGATTAGAGAAAATAACTGATTGATGGAATGAATTGGGGGATGGCAAAAAAAAAATTTTTTTTAATGAAAGAACGACAGGCGTGTTCGTGTACCGGCCGGGAAAGAGTTGGATTAGAAAAAAATTGGGAACGGGTCTGGGGTGGTAGAACATGGGAGAAAGGGCTGGTAGAATATGGGAGAAAGGGGTGGTAGAACATGGGAGAAAGGGCTGGTAGAATATGGGAGAAAGGGATGGGGATGGAATGATTAAAAGCAATGCAGTGTGGGAAGGGAGGCAAAAAAGCTTAGCTGTCAATGAAATGACAAAAGGCTTGACGTCACTTACATCTATAAATGGGTATTACAACATTAAACTTATTGTGCTTTCAGGCTGTCACGAATAAAAACAATCCTAAAAATAATATAAATAAACAAATAAATAAATAAATAAATAAATAAATAAATAAATAAATAAAAGTACGCTGGGATCAATATAATGTCAATATGGCTGTCACTTCTTTTAATTAAAAATCATAACCATCACCAATACCATCATCACGACGACCACGACGACCACGAGCACCACCACCACTGTCACCAACATCCTCATCACCACTACCGCTACCACAACCGCTACAGCTACAGCCACATTCACCACCAGCACCAGCACCACTACCACCTCTACTACTACCGCCATCACCACCACTACCACCACCACCACCACTACCACCATCAACATCACTACCACCACCACCACCAATACCACCGCCGCCACCACTACCACCATCATTCCCACCATTCCCACCATCATCACCACCATCCCCACTACAACCACAACAAAACTTTCATGAAGATAGAGAAAATGAATATCTGTTTTGCTAAGTTGCCACACATAAAGACACCCTTTTCAACCCTCAATACATGCACTCCACCTCCCCTCTTCCTTCCCTCCCACTTGTGTATTTCCACTATTTCTAACATCACTCTCAAGGCCTCAAGCCTTATTGACCAACTTCACTGGCTTACTGTTGAAAACAGAATAAAATTTAAAGCTGCAGTTTTGGTTTACAAATGTCTTGAAGGTTCAGCTCCCTCCTATCTTTCGGAACTTTTGAAAAAACATGAGTCTGATAGATTTTTAAGATCTACTACAGAAAACAAACTGGTTGTTCCCTGGTGTAAAACATCAAATTATGGAGATAGAGCTTTTAGTTGTTTTGGTCCCTGTGTGTGGAATTCTTTACCACAAGAGGTTCGAAATTCTGCCTCTCTAAACATATTTAAAAACAGGTTAAAAACATTTCTTTTTAAAAACTGAATTTTATAGCTTGCTATGTGGATGTATAAAACTAGTTTGTCTGTGTGTGTGTAAGTTTATTTGAATGTGCTTTTATGATTTTTTACTGTGTACAGCGCCTAGAGCTTTTAATGTTTTAGTCCTGGCGCTATATAAATGTATATATTATTATTATTATTATCACTCGCCCGAAGAAATCACTATTACAGGGTAGTATTTTCATAGAATTCCACGCGTGCAGTAAAAAATAACGTCAATGCAAAACCTCAGCAAGTATTTATGTGTAACGACCCACGATATTGCAAGTACAGACACATAAATAACATTAATGTGTAAAACGTCGGTAGTGTTCAATACTGTCACGAATCACGGGATGTTCGTTTTTTTTGCTGTTGTTGTTGCTTTTTTCAACATCGCGACTTTAGTTCTTGCTTGTTCTATCGCTAGTTTCTGAAAAAAAAACAAAAAACTGGAGATCCTTAAGTATGTAGAAGAGATATAACAAATGCACACTTTGGCACTTGTTTAAAATACGTTGTGTCATTTCCGGAGCTGTTTCATAGTTGCGATTTATTCTAACTCCTTGTTGTTAAGGGACCATAGTGTAACTATAAAGCCGAAAAGCCAAAATACTGAGATAATTATGTTCACTCCTTATCTCTCATCTACAGCTTACCGTGTAAAATACCACAGCCCACCCCCCATCCCCAACCTTTTCCCTAAACAACAGCATATTAATATTTATAAGTAAAGCCGCAATTTCTCAGTTGTGCAAAAAGTGGAGTTGGAACAAACCAGAACTAAAGTCACGACATAGGCAGATTGCGCAAACAGCAGTATTAACTTTGAAAAAGAAAGGAAAAACAAGTCATGGAGTGTTGAGGAATTTTTTTTTTCCGGTGTAATTTTTTTTTTTTGTAGTTGGCCTACACTTTCCTGTGCAACATTAAATTATCACCAGGTTAAAATATAATGCCAGTCAGAATGCAGAGGAAAGCATAATTTTGCAAGGGCTTTGAAAGCCCCGGCCTAGTCAGGGTTGTTCTTTTATCAGGGGATAATCTTTTCCGTACAGTATTGCTCAATCTGTAACGACGACATGAACAAGGGCAACTCTATAACAAATATATTTGAAAAAACGATAAGGAAAATTGATGCCACGAGAATGCAACAGAAAGCAACAACAACTACAAAAACAATAACTATGACAGGGACACCACAGCAGCAACAACAATAACAGTAACAACAACATAACAACACCATCAACTACAACAACAACAACAAAAGAAACAGCAACAACAACGACAGCACCACCAACAACAACAACACAAACCACAGCCTTTCGGTCAGCGTGACTTACATTTAAATGTCAACTTTTGTTTCGCAATGCACTACTGAAAACTCGTTCAAGTCACCAAGTAATGTGCCCTAAGCCGACCATCAGCCGAGTGGGCTAACGTCTTATTGATAGTCGATTCACAGACATTTAGGAAGATGTTGCTCTTCGTGTCCTCAGATGTGATGTGACGATCTTTATGGTGGGACGTTAAATGCCTACACAGTGACTTTGAAGTATTATAAAGTTCTTTGAATCTTCAAATCTGATGCAACGAACTATTTACGACATAAAATGAGACATTACGTCATAAATCTATACGTTTGAATTTAGAACAATGCAGCTCTTCGAATCTGCACATGTCATGTGACGAACGTTATGGTACGACATAAAATGGAATATTACCTTATTGCATTTACAGTAGTTTTATCTCGTGTCATCAACTTTGATATGTGGAGCATTATGATATCATAAAGTGGGGCATTCTATTTATACGGAATGATTGAGAAAGATATAGCTCTGAAAATCTTCAAATCTTATGAGGCGCAATTTGACATCAAACAGGAGCCCACGATGTAAACCGCCAGATAAATCTAATGTGTAAAACGTCGATGGTATTCAATGCTATCACGAATCACGAGATGTCGTTTTGTTTTGTTTTGTTTTTTTCACATCGCGACCTGCGGCTTTGTTTGTTCTGTCTCCATTTCTGAAAAAAGAAAAAAAACTGGAGATCTTGAAGTTTTCATGTAGGAGAAGACTTAATGTAACACGCCGGTTGTTGGTGGTGTTGTTAGTGCTGCTGTCTTCTTGTTCTTGTTGTTGTTGATGTTGTTGGTGGTGGTAGCGGTGCTGTTGATGTGGTAGGTGTTGTTTCTGTCTGTTGTTGTTGTGTTGTTGCTATTTGACACTTGTTCAAAAATGCGTTTTTGCACGGGTCCATCAGTTTCACAGTTCCGATTTATTCTATTTTTTTTTCATTATAATGCTGTTCTTGGGGGCTGTTGTTCGTCGCTCCATTCGCATAGTGACGGAGATCAATTTTACCTGTTCTGAGTTACGGCTCGGAGAAAATTTAAAACTTTTAAAAATGCTGCTACTCAGTTGTTTCTGGTTCAATCTGTTTGAAATTAGAAAATGTTACTTAAGACAACATCATCTATATGTGAGGTTCTGTTTTAGTACTAACAATTTTGTATAAATAGATAAATTTAATCTCCGTCACTATGACAGTGAAAGATGGGCAGTTTGCGACTAGATCCACCTACGCCGAGATCAAGTCGGTCAGTATGCGAGCGGAATATGCACTCTTTGCCTTGGAGTTGGCGATGTCTTAGACCATACAAACATAGAACAAACAGGCTGTACTTTCGTTCACTTCTGTATATTGACTTAGTTAATGAATACGAATTCCTTTTTAACATTGAATTTTTATTTTCACCTATCTATCTATCTATCTATCTATCTATCTATCTATCTATCTATCTATCTATCTATCTATCTATCTATTTATCTATCTACAGTCGAATATATCTATCTATCTATTTACCTAACAATCTATCTATCTATCTATCTATCTATCTATCTATCTATCTATCTATCTATATCTACAGTCGAATCTATTTATCTATCTATTTACCTAACAAGCTATCTATCTATCCATCCATCTATCTGTTGATCTATCTATCTATCTATCTATCTATCTATCTATCTATCTATCTATCTATCTATCTATCTATCTATCTATCTATCTATCTATCTATCTATCTACTATCTATCTATCTATCTATCTATCTATCTATCTATCTATCTATCTATCTATCTATCTATCTATCTATCTATCTCTCTCTCTATCTATCTATCTATCTATCTATCTATCTATCTATCTATATATCTATCTATCTATCTATTTATTTATCTATCTACAGTCGAATATATTTATCTATCTATTTACCTAACAATCTATCTATCTATCTATCTATCTATCTATCTATATCTACAGTCGAATCTATTTATCTATCTATTTACCTAACAAGCTATCTATCTACCCATCCATCTATCTGTTGATCTATCTATCTATCTATCTATCTATCTATCTATCTATCTATCTATCTATCTATATTCTATCTATCTATCTATCTATCTATCTATCTATCTATCTATCTATCTATCTATCTATCTATCTATCTATCTATCGTTCTATCTATCTGTTTGTTGATCTCTCTATCTACAATCGAATATATTTATCTACAATTAAATCTATCTATCTATAAGTATGTAAGTAGATAAATAGGTAGGTATCGTAGGTAGGTATAGAGGTAGGTAGGTATGTAGGTATGTAGGGAGGTAGGGAGGTAGGTAGGTAAGGTATGTAGGTGGGTAGATACATAGGTAGGTAAGTAAACAAACAGAGAGATGGATTACTATTTTCCTAAATCCTCATATCTCAATTTTTCACTGAGCTATCGATCTAAAGACAAAAAAGAAAAAAAAGATAAAAACATTATCCACGAAGTGAAACTAGAACCCGCGGTGTGTTAGACTGGACAAATTGCCAATCGATGGACAAGGAATCTATCCATCTATCTTTCTGTCTATCTATTGTCTATCTATCTATCTATCTATCTATCTATCTATCTATCTATCTATCTATCTATCTATCTATCTATCTATCTATCTATCTATCTGTCTATCTATCTATCTATCTATCTATCTATCTATCTTTCTATCTATCTATTGTCTACATATCTATGTATCTGTCTGTTTGTCTGTCTGTCTATCTATCTATCTATCTATCTATCTATATCTATCTATATATCTATCTTTCTATCTATCTATTGACTATCTATGTATCTGTCTGTCTGTCTGTCTGTCTGTCTGTCTGTCTGTCTGTCTATCTATCTATCTCTTACATATCACTTACAGAAACATCAAGATTGCCGATTCCTGACACGCTGTCTGTCTTCGTAACATTTATTTATTTTTTCTGGCATTTCTTTCAACTGAATGAGATGGTGTAGTTGACTTCTTTTTACTTTTCTCTAATACGAGTTGCACTAATAATTACCCACGACTAAGGTAATCCATATTTCTCTAAGACTTGATATATGAAGCGAAACATTCATTGCCAATGGTACTCAGTTTATATTTTGATGGAGTTGGTCGGTATGTTCTCATAAAACTCCGTATTCACGTTTTTTTAACCCATATTTATTATAAGGGCATAGAAAATACGTCAAAATTGGAGACGAAAATTCGAGATGATTAAATTGGCGTAATGTTTCGTAAGAAGTGTGTTATACTTAAAAGCCGACACAAGAATAATGGACCTATATAATATAAATAATAAGCCCCTCCCCCTTCTTCCCACCCACCTCCGCCCCCACGGTCCTTGCTCACTGAAAATCCTTTGATCTCCTGTCTAGTGATACGCCCACGACCTGTCGCAGGCCGATGACTGACTTGACCGCTGGCGACTTACCTGCGTTTTAAACACTCGCATAGTGACTGAGTTCATCTCCGCCAGTATGCGAATGTCTGGGTTTGATAACCGTCAAATAGGTAATTGCAAAAATACAAAAACTGCTTTAATTATCACAAAATCATTCATACAGTATGTAGTTTAGAGCCTCCTTATCAATATGGACTAAATAACTCAATACCCTCAAAATGTCCATCTCCGTCACTATATATTATTACAACACCTCCTCATACTAAATCCACACACGTTTAAAGTCGAATGTCTCAGCTGTGCAAAAAATGGAGTTGGAACAAACAAAACCTAAGGCCGCGATATGTGCACATACACACAGGGATTTAAACAAATTTTACTCCGAAATAAATCAAATCTGATGTGACAATTGTTAAAGAATTATAACTGACCATCGTGTCTTGAATACATGAAGGATTTGGAGGAGACGTTGTATTTCAACGCGGCTAGATCTGAGGTGTGGCGAACTTTTGAGTTTGAGTTTGAATTTGATGCAAGCACGTCGACACGATAATGGCCATATTGTCCGAGGACCGAAGTGAAAGCATAGACAATATTGAAATGTCGGACATGTTTTAAAGGAGACTTCACCAGAAAGGCACCACGGGGATGAAGGACTGCGTCCAGCGTAATGTCACCAACAAATGGAACATTATGTCAGAAACATACATATGTGTGGATTAAGTACCGTGTGTAGCCTGGTGTCGCCAGCATTATACTATGACAAAAAATGAGACATTATGTCACACACTAAATATCACACCGAAGACAGTATTGATTTGCCAATTTCTGACTAAAACTGGGGCGAATACAGCAAACGAAATGTACCAAAGGAAACCTTACCAGGCTTTGAGTTTGATTTCGGACAAAGCACGTCATCACGACAACGGTCACATTGGTCTAGGAAAAGACAAAATGCAACAGAATGATAGGCCAGGAGAAGAAACCTTCACCAAAAACTCGTAAAAAACAAAACATTATGTCACATTTATATACACATGTGGGGCTTTAAGACTATATCCAAGTCTGACGTCACCAACTATGACACAAAATGGGGCATTATGTCACAGGCGCATATCAAACCAAGGGCGGTATTGATTAGACTATTTCTGACTAAAGCTGGGACCGAATACAATCAACAAATTGTACAATGGAAATACATTCTGCGCCTTTGACTGTTTGAGCAGAGCAAGCAAGGCAAGACAAGGAAGGGCAGGGAAAGGCACCGGTAGTTTGGTCATCATCACGTCAGTACGGCCACAGATCAATTTTCTGGAATCTACCGCAATCACGACGACTTAACTGGGAGACCGACGGGTGTTTGGGTCTCGCAAAGACCGGGCCATCTACTGGTGGGTAATTAACGTCCAGGTATCGATACCAATAATCCGCCATACTGAATCGATCTTTTCAAGTGAGAAATCGGGATCTCTGCTCTTATTTGATCCAGCTCTTTTGCATAACTGAGAAATTCGACGTCAAGTATTTGCAGATTTAGTATTATGATAAGGGCTTGGAATAAATAAGAACTGAAGCAAAACTTGATCAGCGCCACAACGTATTTTGAACAAGTGTCAACGAGTGCATTTGGTATACTTTTTCTACATAGTAAAAACATCTGAAGTTTTTCCAGAAAATGGAGATACAACAAACAAGAATTGAGGTTGCCAAATGCCAGAATACCAATAATGATTCAGCAAAGTCAGTACTGACTTTCTTATTTGGTTTTGGATACTCAAGCAGTACGGCCCGGCTTACGCAATTTTTGTAGATGTAGGCTGCTTATTTAGTAACACTTCTCATCGCAATAAACTCTTTCCATTTTATTTATGCGCAAGAGCACTAAATTTGCTCTGCTCAGAAGTAGAGTTGTGATCACGAGTCTTCAACGAGAGGAAAAAACAACAACACTTCTAGCCTCAGTATTTGCCGAGAATTTAGAGCAGGTCCTTATGTCTTGGGGCTCAAGTGCCAGAAAGCACAGGCAAATCAGAACCTCATTTTACTTGTAACTCTGAAAATGCCCTTTCAGTACCAAACAATACTGAATAGCCCTACGTTGCCGATGTCCTATTGAGGGCTCCCCAGTATCATTACTATCTACAAAAAAACAATAAATTTTATATATAGGTCTATTTTGTTAGTGGCATTCATACCTAATGTTTAAGTGGTGTGGACGCGGATACTTTTAAACCAAGGAACTCAGTCCAACAGTAGAAGGATACAGAAGAGCGCTGTTGTCCTCCGCAATTCACCTCAACCAGACACTTTAGCTAGATGTATGCCATATTTCACAAAGGTTCCAGACCATGTCACTTCATTACAGGCTAAATAAAAACTCTATAATAAAATCATATACACCGACCAAACATGTAGAATATATCCAAATCTGAAATCGCTAATATCAAAATATACTTCTGTAAAATTGCAAAATGGTGCTTGTCGATTTGTTGCATTCAGGTATCGATGTATGCCTGTTATTGAGTTAATTGAGTTGTGATATATGTTTATGTAATGATGCGTAAGATGTGTGTACCAATAAGTGCTCTTAAACGCTCTGTGAAAGAGAATTTCCCTAAGGGGATAAAAATGTGAGTGTTATGTTCTGTTATGTTATTTTATCTTATGGACACTAGAAGACCGTGATTTGTCAGAAAACTTTGCATTTATGCTCTTTTCTTCAGCTATAAAGAAACTAAATCTCCAGCGATACCAATGCCTTCGATACGGTCCACGACTAGGGCCTGCTTGTGTAGAAATGAGATCCTGGTGCTGCCCATATTTTGCCGCGCCTTCTAATTACACCCGGGCTAAACGACGTGGGAATTTAGTGTCACAAACATGAGGGTGTGCTCAGTCTCGGGAAACGGTGCAAACTGTCTCAGTTTTCGGTATTTGTGTTGTTTGTGCTGACAACCCAACAGTCTACGCTGCATGGGGTTTAATTGTAGAGATCGACTGTGTCTGTCTTGTAGAAGAACAGGCTGATTACAAAGCCAAATAGAGTAAAGACCGAGTTGTTTTCAGTGTTATCTATGATCTAACAAGAACGTTGTTATAAGTACGTACGTCACCCAAGTTTCTTGCTCCAGGGGTACGTATTTTAAAGCCTTTTGTGACCCCAAAGCTAGAGAGTTCCTCCGGAAATACTCCTAACAACAGTCTTAGTTAATTATTCATTTAGATTTTCTTTTTGGTTTCCTCCTATTTTGGGGGGGGGGGGGGGGTTGAAAGAGTAAGGGGCAGGGTTAGGCATTCGATAAGATTTTGGGTTGAGGATAAGGAGGGGAGTTAGGGGTAGGTAGGTAGGTATCCATACGGGCCCCTAGCGCAAACCGCTTGAAGTGTGTACGGACTTATAATAAATAACCATCTTACGATGTAAAATACCACGGTCCCCTAACAAAAGGGTTACAGACCTTGGAGAATAAAAGTTGAACAAATGATTTTAATTTTCAAATTCTGCGAGGCAACGGAGTGGGAATAACGAGTCTGGAGCAGAGTTGAAAAAGGTTCCAGGGAAAGGGGAGGGAGAAGGACCGATCATCTCCAGAAAAGAGTTGGTTTGACAGATTAATCAGACAGTACAATTCCCTCTGGCAAGGCCAGTTTGCTGCCTGGATGTAAACGTATAGACAACATTGTCCCAGGAAAGGCCAGTGACATATAATTATAAACATTTTTTGTTTTCTTTTGTCTCCTTCATTGCGGGAGAAAAATCCAGACTCGTGATAATATTTTTTATTTTTTAAAGTATTTTGTATATTTCTGTAATTCTGTAATCCCATTTGGGAAATTGGCCTCGGTATCACTGCAGCCCAGTTGTTGTTGTTGTTGGGGGGGGGGGGGTGAGGAGGGAGGGGGATGAGGGTGGTGGTGGTGGTAGGTATCCATTTTTATTTAATTTTGCTTTTGCCTGGGTAGCGGCCTGTTCGGCCTGCTTTTTTCGATTTCGAACTGCCAAGGTATCTTTGACGTGCAGTACGTGAACACGAGCCCTCCAAATTTTTAATTCTTATCCGAGAAGACTAGGTGCTCGATCCTATTTACCATACGATTAGGATCAGGGGCAGGAAAATATGAGAAAAAATCCCCAAATCCCAACATACTTGAACCGACCGGGATTGGAAACTGGTACACTCGTCATGAGAAGCAACACCATGCCTCTTGACCACCGCGTTGCCCTTCGCCACTTTAGTTTTTGGCACATAGGGTCTTGTTCTATAACAGGCCAGACTTGGCGATCTTGGTTTTTGTCCGTTCTATCTTCAATTTCTCTTCCTTCAAGTTTTTTTTTTTTTTCATGATCTTACTTTGGATTGAGTTTCATCTGTCGGATTCTTATACGATTAGGATTCGTAAATAAGATTAAAAAAAAAAGTTCAGTTAAAAAAATCATGGAAAAATGACTGTCCTGTAAACCATGACTGCAGATCTGTAAAATGAATTTTGCAGACCTGTAAAATGAATTTTGCAAATATAAGAAAAGAAAAAAATCTGTTAAATTAACCCGTAGATTTGGGTCTCCTTCAGAAATGACAAGATACGACGCGGGTCCACATCAGAAGATAATAATTCTTTCATGGATCCACAGGTGGGGCATGCCTTCTTCGGATATGCACCAAATCCACATAATTATTCTGTTTAAATTTGGCTGAAGAGTGAGAAAGAAATAACAGAGAGACTGCCAGAAATCCCTACTTACGAAATCTAACCCATTTAAAAAGTAGACCAGTCAACATACTGAGACCCCCCCCCCTCCTCCTCCCCCGCCCCCAACCCCACCCCATTTTCCCAGTAATAAAACAACAACCAAAATCTTGAACCTTCGTGACGGTGTGAAATGGATACCCCTGTAAAGCCCAGATTTTGAACAATGGTCAAGTTTCTGGTTAAACGTCAGAAGGGGAGAAACCTGGGCAAGAATGTTGACACGGGACCTGTTTAAATGGCACTGCAGATGTAAGATTTGTGACACTTAATCAATTCTCTCGTTTACTTAGCCTTTCTCTTTCTCTCTCTCTTTCTCCGTCCGTCCCTCTGTCTCTCTCTCTCTTTCTCTGTTTCTCTCTCTCTGTTATTCTCTCCTCTCTATCTCCCCCTCTTTCTTTTACTCTCCCTTTCCCTTACTCTTTCTCTTTCTCTCTTTCACTGCATCTGTGCGTGTGTCATTCAGCCATCCATCCATCCATCCATCCATCCACCCATCCATCCATCCGTACGTCCATCCTTGCATCCATCCATCCATCCATCCATTCACCCATCCATCCACCCATCTATCCATCCGTCCGTCAGTCTGTCCCTCCATCCGTCCGTCCTTGCGTCTCTCCACCCAACCACCCACCACCCACCCACCCATCCATCCATCGATCTATCCATCCGTTCGTCCGTCTCTCCCTCCATCCGTCCGTCCTTGCATCCTTCAACCCACCCACCCACCACCTACCCATCCATCCATGCATCCATCCATCAATCCACCCACCCACCCACCCATCCATCCATCCATCCACCCGTTGGTCCGCCCGTCCGTTTATCCATCCATCCATCCATCCATCCACCCACCCACCTCCATCCATCCACCCATCCATCCATCCATCCATCCATCCATCCTTCCTTCCATCCATCCATCCATCCATCCACCCACCCATCCATCCATCCACCCATCCACTCATCCATCCATCCACCATCCATCCATCCATCCATCCATCCATCCATCCATCCATCCATCCACTCATCCATCCATCCACCCACATTTCTAACCTGATACACCTGCAGTGTGACACTGACATGTACACAAATTCTACAAACATTACAAAGATCAAAATAAAAATCTGGATTCTGAAAATAATTTCACCCACGAGCGTTTTCGTATATAGACATTCCTGAGGCAATATCCGTGCAAATGCAAATGTTTGTGTGGTGTAGTCAGTGTTGCCGAGAGCGTGGAATATGATACAGGTTATAAAATTCCACATGAGTTCAGTTTTATTCAGAGTTGTCTTTAAATGCCATAAAGTTGCTCTTTTGGAGACTTTTGTGAACATCTATAAATATATTTTGGTAACTCGAAACTTTGGTCACCTAAGGCTCAGAAACCGCATCACACTCAGGCTTCACACTTTGCACAACAGCATATTATCAGTGCGAAATTAACATGGGCTATATTAGAAATTATGAAATGTTCAGGCTTCTACGTTTCATTTTTCATTGTTTCGGCATCATTTAGATATATTTCCAGTCATTGTTCGCCATTTTAAGGTTTCATTGAAGCTGCGCATGCGCATTATCACTTCCTGAAAATTTTCCGGCGCGCACACTGTGTACTGTCCGATGGCTGAGTTTTGGGGATGACCCTACGCATCTCGGATTTTGTACTTATTCCTTTCGGTCTGAAGTGGTGTCCTTTGTTGTTGCATCTCTTCTTATAAGCTATCTATGCAGCATTACTGCCTTTCTTAGTTCACAGGCGTTTTAAGTTTTACCACAAAAAAACTGCAAAACAACTAAACAAACCTGTTGATCGAACGGGTACTCCGCTACTATTGGTATAATCACAGTACAACAGCTCACTACACACGCGGAACTCAACTTTTTGAATAACTGGCAAGTTCTATGTTAAACATTTGCGACCATAGTATGATGATAAGGAGTTAGAATAAATCGGAACTGTGAAACGGCTTGATAAGCACCACAACGCATAATTATTAAACACGTGTCAAAGGCTGCTATTTGTTGTACCTCTTCTAAATACCAAAAGATCTGTAGGTACCTGTATGTCTTAGATATTGTATTTGTACTGTTACTGATGCTGTGACAACAAATTTCCTGGAAACAGGATAATAACGTTATATCTTATCTTGTCTTATCTTATCTTATCCCCAGAAAATGGAGATGGAACAAATAAGTAAAAAGGCCACCACATTTTGTACCTTGCTCCAATCCTGCTGCCAATCTACAGTTTTTTTCGTTGTTATTTTTTTTGAATTTTGAATCTTTTTTCTCAATCTTCTTCACACGAGGACATGAGGTGCATTCAGTCGTGTTGTTTCTTTAACGTGAACAGACCTCCAGTCCCTTTTCCCCTCTGTAGTTGGCTGGCATCTACTCACAGCTCTCCCCCCAGAATATGGCACTGTGTCTTACATCGATTTGCTACATGCGTGTATTGAACAAACAAAAACTTGGAACTCTTCACGGGACGAGGCAAGAAAAATGTCCACAGCACGTGCTAACAAAGGGATCTACTGGATTAATGTCCCTTTGTTCACGATGACAGCAAAGGGAGATCAGCCAACAAAAAAAGAAAGTCAACCGTGGGGAGGGGGTGGGAGTTCCGTGTAAACAGTTTGAAGACGATGTGTTTTTGCTTGAGTAAACGATCAAGATTTTTAGGACAGGAATATTGAAGTATTGATTAAATGGTTCACAGTTGGCCTGTTGAGGTCTCGACGGTCAGCGTTAATTAGCAGCGGTAGTAAAAAATGTCGTATAAATGGGATTGTTTGTCTCAATACATGTGGGGAGGCAAGACATCAGAGAGAGACATAGAAAGAGAGAGAGAGAGAGAGACAGAGAGAAAGGGGTGGGGGGGGGAAGAGAGAAAGATAGAATAGAAAGAATGGACAGATTATTACACAGAGGACAAACAGACACAGAAGACAGACAATGACACACACACACAGAAGAAAGTGAGAGACAGACAGAGATGCAGGGAGAGAGAGAGAGACAGGGAGAGGGAGAGAGACAGGGACGGAGTGAGAGAAGCAGGGAGAAAGAGAAAGAGAGAGAAAGAGAAAGAGAGAGAAAGAGAGAGAAAAAGAAAGAGAGAGAAAGAGAAAGAGAAAGAGAGAGAAAGAGAAAGAGAGAGAAAGAGGAAGAGTCGGAGAGGGAGACACACAATACACACACATCAAGGGACAGTGAGACACAGAGAGAGGGGGGAAGAAAGAGAGAGAGAGAGAGAGAGAGAGACGGGGGGACACAGCACAGTATCATTGCCGGCTAGAGCGGTTGTCATAATATACTCGAAGTCCCGGGTTCTAATCCTCAGTGGGATAAGTTCAATTTAACAAAAACCACCCGTTTTGATTCTTTTCAATGTACGACCGGCCAAAAATCAAAATGTCACTGTGCTGGAAATTGACTAAAAAATATCGCTAAACCAGGAAAAGGGAGAATAAAATATGTTTTTGAAATAACAGGAGAAAACTTCACAGATGTATCTTGACGCATAATAATAACTTGACTACAATTGCTATCAGCCACATGCAACGAAACAGAAGAAATGGATGCTCAGAAGATTAGACACAACTGAAAGCCTTTTGTCTTGTTGTTGATGATTTTTTTTTCTCCTCCTAATTCTATTATGGTCTATTCTACTGTTTCTTCATTGTTACTAATGTGGTTTCTTTTCTTTTTTGACTTTTTGTTTGTGGGCCATGTGTCATTCTGTCTCACGAGGCTATATCTGTATTATTTAATATTGAAGTCAGAGTGACAAAATCATCACAGTATTATAACACCAGAGAAGTTCTCTCCAAACAAAGTTCTCATACTGAGCACTTGCAAGGCTTTGACAATGGTGAATTCGTCAGAGCTAGACCGCCATTTTTGCAGTGGAATTGGGGGGAATTTCCCGTAATCTTATTTTTTTTTTCTACTTCTTCCGGGTACAACAAGTAAGTTGAGGGTTATTTTGTATGTTGTAAACTTCTTTAATTCCATTTTGAGAAATTTGCCTTGGTGTCATTGCAGCTCACTTATCATTGGAGCAAACACGAGATCGCCGCAGTGCAAGCGCCGGCTGGTTTTTTTTTGTTTGTTTGTATGGGTGGTGGGGATAACTTGTTATATAATTTTGCCCTTGCAGTGGCCTGTTCGGCCTGCTCTTCTCGATTTCTAAGTGCCAAGGTATCTTTAACGTCCGCAGCGTATACACAGGTTCTCCTTGTTTTCGTCCTTATCTGAGAAGTCCAGGTGCTCGATCCTGCCTCCCATAGGATCAGGGACAAGAAAATATGAAAAAAATCCCAAAATTCTAACATGCTTGCACCAGCCGGGAATCGAACCCGGTACCTTCGGCCTGAGAGGTGACCACCTTGCTTCTAAGCCAATGTGTCCCTATGTATATATTCCCATTACAAATAAATCATCCATCCCATTGTTTACAAGAACTGGAAACACAATCACACACCATTTTCTCAGACAAAAATCACGAATCCTATTTCACAGGATAAAAGTTGTGATTCTCCAGCTCTGAGATTTTCTTCCCTCCTGGAACATTACGAGCCAAAAACAAGAACAAAAACCGGATCCAGACATCGCCTTGTTGGAACTGTCCGTGTCAAGAGACAGATATGTGATGGAGATATCTCCAGTCAAGACTACCGTTAGCCCTTAGGGAATGAGGAGGCTACTGATCCGTGAAAAAAATTCCTAATTTGCATGGTGGTCGCCGCTCCATTCAAGTCGTGTCCGGAAAAAGAAGACATGATAGAAAGGAAGAAAAAAAAACATGTGAAAAGAGGAACCCAGTCACTCACTCATTCTACACAAAACATTTCCTCACTGGCAAACATACTGATGAAGGAGTTCGTTCTAGATCATGTCTAAGCGAAGTGACAACTTGAATTTTGTGAATAATTATGGAGAAAGCAAGTCAACACGTTAACAGTCATACTGACCTAGCTAAAAGCAAGACTATCGACGAAACGTAACAGAATGAAGGACAGAGGGCGACCCTATCAGAAAAACCCACCAATGTCTAAGTTATAAGACAGTGAAGTTGAGATATTGAGTAAAATGTATTTATCAGGCATGTTATGACTCAAAATAAATCAGCCCTGTCAAGGTGACTCACTCTAATAATAACACAATCAACAGTCCTGAATGTAACAATATGCCCTTTGTACGCAAGCCTATTTACGCTGAAGTTAGGCACAACCATACCGTTTGCTTTGAAGTCCAAGTAGGCTTAGGCATAGTATACAACTACATGTACTCCTTTTTAAAATCAATCCTTTGAACTGTCAACCAATCTAACATGAGATAATTCGCCACTACGATTGGGTCAGTTTGGAATTTGGCCGTCCAGTAACTGGAGCTCTGAAGGTCAACTTACTGGTTTTCGTTGTTTTGTTTGTCTGAAACGTTCCAAAGTTGTCAAAAATAACTAGACAGATCTGGGCACTGGCGGATCTATGAAACTATTAAGGTCCGGGGCCCCTAATCCCTGAGGGGTCATGGGGAAACTTTTTTTTTTACCATTGTTGCTGGTTACGAAGGGGTCCCAAAACTGTAGATCCGCCACTGGACCTAGGCGTTGTTGACTGGGATAGTGCCGCTGCTCACAAGAACTTGACATCAAATGAACATGGCTTGAGGCTTAGGTCGGTATTCAGTTTGTTTGTGCATGATAAAACGTATTGAAGACGCGACTTTAAGTCATTCCGTGTCTCAATTTCATGTGCGCGCAAAGAGTTTTGTTCGGGAAACACTGCACAATTATAATTGACTGAGGAAACAATTGGGTGGTTTCACTAAGAGACGTCTTGGAGACGACCATCAGTAAGAAGTGTATAAAATTTTATTATTAGGTTAAATATATGTCGTGAAAGGCGCAAAATGGCTGTTCTCGTGCAGACGCCCCGTCAAACCCAAACTCAGAATAATTGAAATCAGGCGTGGGCAACCTGCAGTTCGCGGATCCTCCAAGCGATTTTGGCCGGCCCCCCGAGGTTGACTGAAAATTACTTTACACACCGGTCAATGAGCTATCAAAAACTGATATAACAAACAATCCTAGCGCCCCCCCCCCCACACACACACACACCATACACACACAAACAGCCTACCATCCCAAACTTATGGGGGAATTTTCGTTTAAAAAAAAATAACATCAAAATAAATAATTTTTACATTATTAACAACCAGTACAGTGTATGCAAATTACGTCAGTTCTTGTAAAACTATAATACGGAGAGAAAGTATCCGGCCCTCTGATATAGCCTTTATAATTTAGTTCATGAAATGTTGTCAATGCTGGATATAATAAGACAAGATTTACTGCGCAGTGGGGAAAGGCGAGCTGTAGTGTCTTAAGTTTCCTCGGTTATGAATCTACGTCACTGTAACAGTTCTCTTGTCAACCTCTCTCTCTCTCTCTCTCCCTCTCTCTCTCCCCCCTCTCTTTCTCTCTCTCTCTCTCTCTCTCAGAGTGATGTGGGCAATGACACAGTTTTACTAAGCAAATGTCTGGGAAAGCACCACCTATAAATAAATTACTCACACGCCTTGCTATATTAGTCTTTGTCAAATACTCCAGAACAAAGAGAATGGATACTCAGTTTCATAGCTTAAAACTGAGGTCAAAATCAATGCAGGACAATCAATTTTCTACACATTTAGGGCTGGGTTAGGCAAACAATTTAGGAACAAATCCACTGATCACTAAGGGTAAAAAAAAAAATGGACTGACGTGTCAGCTTTTATTAGAGCAAGGAAGAGGGCAAATATTTGAATGAGAAATATTAATGACAGGTGAGGAAAACTTGTACCGATTTTTGCAGTTAGATGCAGCTTCACAGCTTCCGTGAAATTCTCAAAGTTGGAAAATTTCCGAGAAAAGCACGTCGGACTTTCCTAATTATACGTTCAGCCTATAATCCTAACATTTACCAAATCCACTTTCACACTTCGGATTCATTCTATGTCCTTATCATAATACTAAAGCTGCAAACGTTTTAATGTCGAATTTCTCAGTTGTGCAAAAACTGGAGTTGAAACAAACAAGAACTAAAGTCACCAAGATTGTTTCCCGTTTGAGAGTGACTGGTCTAAAGTTAACATGTCCTCAGATGAGTACAAATCTCAGCCAACGGCTTTTTTAAGCAACGTTTCTTTCTTCAGTGGCGACACATTTTTTATTCGTTTCTTTTCTGCATGTCTGTCTACGGTACGGTAAAACATCTAGTTTTAAGAGTGCCATTTACATAACTGCTTGGTTGGCTATATGTTCCATGCCAGACAACCCGGCAGCGTGTTTTGTTTTTATTTTTTGTTTGTTTGTTTTTGTTATCTACGGGCGTTCTGTCTTTCTTTTTAAAAGTGTGCGTGTGTATGTTGAGGGGAGGAGGGAATGAGAGGATCAGGGCGTCAGAAAGAGAGAGAGGACCAGCTGCTTACAATGCTAAATTATACACTGTTGGCCACAAGGATGAAGAGCAAATTTGAGGTCACTGCATCGTGTAACCGGGCAGAATGTCCCCTAAGAAAATTTGGTCAACACGCAACAACCAGGACATTTGTGGAGCCTGTTGTAAAGAGCTGAAATCTGCCACGCACATTGTCTTTCATATTTTCATTTAAGCGTGAAATAAAGTGGGTTTCCATCAGCTTGTGGAACACGGTGTTGGTAAGAAATAGGCATTTCCAGCTATGACGAACAGTTTGCATTGTATCGTTGTCTGCTACTATAATTAGGTAACTTGGTGGCTACTTTCTCATTTCTTTTGAAAAGGTACAGTAATGAAAGTACAGTCTTGAAACGTTGCCAGACAAAATGTAATGGAACAAGCTAAGTTACGTTTAAGTCAGTTGTGGATAAAATGTTCTAAAAAGTAATTATACCTTATATACTTTTTAGAATCCGGCAACACTAATCTATCAAATAATGGGAATCGGGGTGCCAAGAAATGCATAGTATAGATTACATGTGTAAGCTGTTGGCTACTCGGTGAGCAGCTGGGCTACTCAACTCCAAACTCGTCGTCCCCTTAGAATGATAAGGTTCTAACTCCATCTCGTCTACTTTTGAGACATCGGGGATTGAGACATCTTTTACAGCAAAGATTTTTTTTCTTCTTAGTAATACTTAAAAAATACACACCGAATCCGCTTGATACCTTGACACACAGTGGAGAAGGCCTGTAGAAGTAGTGTGTAGTGTGTAACTCAATTCAGCCAAAAAATGGAGATAGAACCATGTCATTCTAATGGGATGTGGTGTCTTGCATGAGTTGGTGTCTACTTTTCTGCATCCATTATGACAACAAGGAGTCAGTCAACTTTATCAGAACCAAGAAGTAGAACGTATGATTCAGAATTAATTGTGAGCAGAGTGAAGCATGATTTCCATTCGACACAGCAAAGTCGCGTTTGTGTTGATGGCATAGATTCTTTTACCCTCGCCAGTTCCCCAAGCCGTTGATTCGCCTGAAGAGTTCTAGCATTGCTATGAATCTATTATACCCTGTATTCCTATGTATTAGTTGTAGACGGGCACTTTCTTCTTGACGAGTTCTGTTTCATTTTGAGGTTGGAGAAAGTACGTCAGCACGGTTTGTGCCTATACTCCTTAGGCCCCGCGCGCACTATGTGAAAATTAACCACCCGTTCAATGCAAGCAATCTTTCGCGTGGCGTGCAGCACGGTAAACTCCTTGCCAAGCAAGCAAATATCTGTGTTTGCACGCCGTGCAGCAGGCGAAACGGGATAGTGCGCGCGGCCCCTTACGACGGAACTTCATCAATACTGCGGTGGTATAGCGTGCGCCAATGGGCAAAAAAAGAAATTCTAGACACAAAAGTTACTCTGCAGTGGCAAAGTAGCCTTCTATTTTGTCTACGTCTATGGTCATTCTATATAAATTATCCATCGATTCGTTGGTTGTTGTTGTTTTTGACCTGTTGCGACACTTCGAAACCTGGTGTGAGATGCAGACTCTGGAGAATAATGGGCCCCTGCGTACTAACGAAACTGAACTAACTAGTTATATTCGGGTGTGTGGAAACTGTCTCGAATTGGCTAGCGGAAAGAGAGAACTCGCTCACTGAGAAGAAAAAGACGCAAAAACAGACTTGATTTCCAGCGCTACCAGCCAGCGTTTTTGTGGTTTTTGTTTTCGAGGGTTGGAGAGGGGGTTCGATGTAGAATGAATGAACATACCTACAAAAGGATCGGCATTCTAAAAAGTTTAGCCTATACCAAGTGAACACTTAAAGTGCATCACTAAATCTGTTTTTATGGGTACAATAAAAAGTCTAAAACTGGCCGAGGTCGACTCTGTTTCCAGGGAAAATTTTAAAAATTCACAGAAAATCAGTAAACTTTCCTTTTTATTTGCAAATTCCTTGAGAGATTTATTGTAATTCTTCTTTCGTGTGTTTCTAATGTAAGAATTTACAAAAAAATACATTTACTCTGTCACGATCACGTGCGTGAAGATGGTCACGACCACGTGTGTGATGAGTACCTAACTTATTTACCTTTCAAACCCAGCTAACAAGCCAAGCAAGCAGACCAGCGATCAACGGACACATGGAGTGAGATTTAAATTAAACGATATTTAATTATAAATGCATGACAAAACTTATGTCAAAACATTCAACTCATGATAATCACATACATAATCACAAAAACAGAGATACTTCAAATTTACTCTTGGGGATCATGGCTATTATCTATTCCCCGTTTCACATCTAGATCTAATCCCTCTGTCTATAAACTTAACTACGTATACTTAATAGTCTCTGTCAACAGCTGCCCTCCTCGTTGATGCAGTTTCACTTCTCCAGAGTTCACACAATCCTTTCTAGATCTTTAATTTCGACGATAAAAGGGGAAACAGACGTCCCTGGCTTCACACAAATAAGAACACACAGTTCACACCCGCCATCGTAGATTACTTGTTCCTTGAGGGGTTCTCGACATCCCGTCCTCAAGACTCTTCAACTTGCAAACACACAGCACACCGACGGTTCACACCCGCCATCGTAGATTCACGAGCTTCTGATGGGTTCCCATCCTATCATCAGAACTCCTCAACTTCTGGTCCCCATGGCACGACCTTCCACTGGTCGCCCGGACCGATAAATTCTTCTTATTGGGAAATAAATGTGAACATCATGGATCCCTCACACACCTAACACTTCTGGTCCCCACTGGCACGACCTTCCACTTGTCGCCCGGACCGATAAATTCTGCGTCTTCCTTTAGGAATGAATAACTTGGGAACATTCATAGATTCCTCACATACATAACACCCCTGGTCCCCATGGCACGACCTTCCACTTGTCGCCCGGACCACTTCTCGCTGCGTCTTCTTCTAGGAACGAATAATTTGGGAACCAGGTGTGTCGAGCTTCTCCTCTACTTATACTCCCGAGGTTTTTGCACACGCGACTAGTTTAAAGCGAGTCGTGTGTATCTATCCACGCTCGTCAACAATGTTAAAAACCGTGTTTTCCCCTGCTAAGCTCACCCCCCTAGACTCGTGGCGCACAAGGCCACCGACCTTCCTCGTGATATTTAATCTTTCATGTTCGACAACAACTTTAAACTCCCCTTCTCCCCTACTAAGTTTACCCCCTCTATACTCGTGGCGTACAAGGCCATCAACCTTAATCGTGACAACTCTTTTGGGCCATATTGTAACTCTGCTGCATGGAAAGGAACTTCCTAGTTTGGGTAATAGTATAGGATCAGTGACACCTGAAATGCATTTTTAACGCTTTGTTCTAGAAACTCACTCGGAAATGACATTATTATGTTCAATGGCATTTTCCCTGATACCCAAACATGCCTGTTGATAGAGATGTTCAAACACATCACAAATAAATTCACAGTACGCTTAAAAAAAAAAAAAAGACAATAGCCACTAGTTGGTATGCCAATCATTCTAGGACTCCTCAGCTTATCGTAGTTTGAAGAGTATTGGCCCAAAAACAACACTTCCCTACCAGTGAAGTCTTCTGGCCCAGATTCATTTTCCACCCACCCGACACGACTTTCAATCAATTAGCCAGCAAATGCATTAGCTGAATCAATGGCCAATTATTAACCCCTCAAAAAAACCAATACAACTCTCAGGGGACTTCTACCCTTCCTCTTCCTCTCCCCACCACTTTTTTTGGGGGTCTCTTTTCTAAATGTCCCCTATATTTTACACCCAGAGGTTGTCAGTCTATATTGCTTTGCTACCACTACCAAAGCACGGACTATTAATTGACTGTTTCATTGGAACAACGGAGTAAACATTTATTTGCCTTTTACGCAGTCTACATCATGTCTCATTAAAAACAATATGGGGAATACTGAACACTTTTGCCATTCATTACCGTGACTATAAACAAGCATACGAGTTATGCACAGATCTCCCCCCACCCCCATACGTATTTTTCACAGATCCCCCCCCCCCCGAGGGCCCCCACTCCCCCATATCGATGTCTCACCTTAACACTAGGCGACCTTGGAATGACAAAGGTTGTAAGTCTTCTGAAAATTACAAGTGCCCTTAAAGAAATAGCAACAACAGCGAAAAATGCTTCCTGCTGGATTTGGTGAAAAAGAAATGAACTCTGAAGTCAAATAGCGGCAGTATTGGTAAAATGGATAAGACAACTGCACAAAAAAACAGAAATCAGCTGTGCAGGTTCAAATCCAAAGAAGAGCCTGGCGACGAAAAAAACAACAGAAAGGTGGCTGGCGGTCATCGAGAGTCTTGAACTCGGTGTGGCCGGGGGTTCTAGAAAATGTCAGGAAGTCATGAACTCGGTGTGGCCGGGGGTTCTAGAAAATGTCAGGAAATTAAAGGCGGAAACATCTAAAAGAGAAGACAGAAAATGTTCAATATTTCGGCAATCGCCTTTATCAAGAAAATTTGACATTGTTTATAGCCCGGCAGCGACCCCACAGTTTTTCTGTGGTTTTGATATTTCGTCCATGAATAGAAAGTCCAGAAAACACAGGACTTGCTCATACAGATACAGACCCAGCAGGAAGGTCCCCCGATGTGGAATTATGTAAAGAGTATAGATTAAGATGTCGATCTCCATATTGGTAGAGGGGTGGGAAGTGTGGAAGCGGAGGGGACTGAGGGATGGGGAGGGCTGTAATTCTATAAGAGATAATGGAGTTTTAACATGTGCAAAACCAAGTTATAATTAGAGACCCAGAGGAATACTCCAATCCCCCCCTCCCCTCCCCACATCTATGGAGACTAAGGTGGTTGGGGGGGGGGGGGGCATTGAATGGAGATCTGTGGACTTTTGGGACTGACACGCACGAAAAAAAAACAAACAAACAGAACCCTTTATCCCCTTTTCGAACTCTCCTTCTCCCTCTAATTTTCGCCCTCTCCTTCTTTCTCTCTCCCTCTTTCTTTGGGCATGTATGCATTTCTGTCGCTGTCTGCCCAATCTATCTTTCTTTCTCACTGACTGTATGTCTGTCCGTCTCCCCTCCCTCTCTCTCTCTTTCTCTCTCTCTCTCTCTCTCTTTCTCCCTCTCTCTCTATCTCTGTCTTTCCTTCTTCTCTCTTTCTCTCGTTTTCGCCCTCTCCTTCTTTCTCTCTCCCTCTTTCTTTGGGCATGTATGCATTTCTGTCGCTGTCTGCCCCCTCTCTCTTTATTTCTCTCTAACCGTATGTCTGTCCGTCTCCCCCACCCCCCTCTCTCTCTCTCTCTTTCTTTCTCTCTCTCTCTCTCTCTCTCTCTGTCTTTCCTTCTTCTCGCTTTCTCTCGTTTTCGCCCCCTCTTTCTTTCTCTCTCCCTCTTTCTTTGGGCATGTATGTATTTCTGTTGCTGTCAGCCGCCTCTCTCTTTCTTTCTCTCTGACTGTATGTCTGTCCTTCTCACCCCCCCTCTTTCTTTCTCTCTCTCTTTCTCTCTCTCTATCTCTCTCTCTTTCTCTCTCTCTTTCTAATCTCTTTCCTCCGCATATTAGCACATCTACATGTAAATTGATGGACACAGGAGGCTTTACAAATGAAGTTATGCACAAGGATTAAAAAGATCCAGCCAGTGAAATATGATTATGTCTGAATGAAAATTGAATAAAGCCGATGTTTTGCTGTGGGTTATAATATGTTAGCCATGCGGGAACAGCATGTTGCAGATAATTCATACATGGATGGTTAGACAGAAAAAAAAAGAGTAAATATATCGCCAAAGAGAAACAGATAAAGGAATAGACAGATCTAAAGAGAAAGGCAGAGAAATGGAAAGAAAGAAAGACAGGGAGGAAAAATGATGGATGGGTGGATGGATGGATTTATGTGCCTGAAAAAGACAGACAGACAGACAGTGATGGAGTGAGGCAGACAAACACACAGACAAATAGAGATGAGCGACACAGACAGACAGAGAGAGGCAGACAGACAGGCACCCAGGCAGGTAGGCAGATAGACAGACAGACAGACATAGAAATAAAGAAAGATGGAGCGAGACAGACAGCGAGAGAGGCAGACAGACATAGAGACGGGCAGGCAGGCAGGCAGACAGGCAGCATACAGACAGGTAGAGATTGAGCAGGGCAGGCACCAGGTAGACAGACAGACAGACAGACAGACACACACACAGATAGATAGATAGATAGATAGATAGATAGATAGATAGATAGATAGATAGATAGATAGATAGACAGATAGATAGATAGAGAGAGAGATAGGCAGACACAGACAGAGAGCAGACACACAAACATACAGTAATAAAAAAAAAACGAAAACCACGCCTGTACCACATATATTTCTATAACTCTAGATCCCAACTCTTTGACTATGAGTGTTCCACTGCCGTGCAATGCTAAATCGTTATCGACTGATCCTTTAACCATACCACGGTCCCGCTTCATAAGCACGTATATTCTGATAACTGTCTGCTTGTTTGAAGTGTTAAGTGCACGGTCAAACATACGAGTCTCATAAGAGCACTAAATTGCAGTTTGTGAGCATTGCTGTACGCGAAGGTCCCTGAATGCGGTAAATGAATGCGTCGCCGTTTTCAATCGAACTTACATGAATCTTCATAAACTGCTGGTGATTTAGACGCTCAAACTGGACCATTTTCACGCTGAAGCGGCAAAATTTATATCGTCTTTGCACCAGAGTGAAAATACTTGAAGTGTGCCGGTAAAATGCTGACTGGGACGTTTTTTAAAGTTCTTGTAAATCAGTGCATTCGTGAGGGATGCCGTAACTGGGTACCTCTGGGGTTGGATGCAACCTGGTAAAGGCCGTTCAATTCTTCCTTCCTTCCTCTCATCCATCTAGCCATCCATCCTCAAGCCATCCATCCATCCATCAATCCATCAATTTATCCACCCCTCCGTCAGTCCGTGAATGCATCGATCCACGCATATCTATCCGTCCATATTTCCCTCCTTCTGTCAGCCCGTGAATCCATCCGCCCATCTATCCAACCCGTCCATCTATCCCAGCAGGCATCCACCCATCCATAAGTGCCACAGCGTATTTTAAACACGTGTCAAAGTGTGCATTTGGTTATTCTACATACTAAAATATCTCCAGTTTTTTCAGAAAAATTAACATACTAAGAACTAAGATCGCGAGAAAGTAACAACCCTTGTTTCCCATCCTGCACCCATTCTGCCATCAACCCAACCACCCACATCTTACACAACATGGATATAACCCATTTTTACCACCATCCACCCACATCTTACACAACATGGATATAACCCATTTTTACCACCATCCACCCACATCTTACACAACATGGATATAACCCATTTTTACCACTATCCACCCACATCTTACACAAGATGGATATAACCCATTTTTACCACCATCCACCCACATCTTACACAACATGGATATAACCCATTTTTACCACCATCCACCCACATCTTACACAACATGGATATAACCCATTTTTAGCTTCATCCACCCATTCTTACACAACATGGATATAACTCATTTTTACCACCATCCACCCACATCTTACACAACATGGATATAACCCATTTTTACCACCATCCACCCACATCTTACACAACATGGATGTAACCCATTTTTACCACTATCCACCCACATCTTACACAACATGGATATAACCCATTTTTACCACTATCCACCCACATCTTACACAACATGGATATAACCCATTTTTACCACCATCCACCCACATCTTACACAACATGGATATAACCCATTTTTACCACCATCCACCCACATCTTACACAACATGGATATAACCCATTTTTAGCATCATCCACCCATTCTTACACAACATGGATATAACTCATTTTTACCACCATCCACCCACATCTTACACAGCATGGATATAACCCATTTTTACCACCATCCACCCACATCTTACACAACATGGATATAACCCATTTTTACCATCATCCACCCATTCTTACACAACATGGATATAACTCATTTTTACCACCATCCACCCACATCTTACACAACATGGATATAACCCATTTTTACCACCATCCACCCACATCTTACACAACATGGATATAACCCATTTTTACCACTATCCACCCACATCTTACACAACATGGATATAACCCATTTTTACCACTATCCACCCACATCTTACACAACATGGATATAACCCATTTTTACCACCATCCACCCACATCTTACACAACATGGATATAACCCATTTTTACCACCATCCACCCACATCTTACACAACATGGATATAACCCATTTTTAGCATCATCCACCCATTCTTACACAACATGGATATAACTCATTTTTACCACCATCCACCCACATCTTACACAACATGGATATAACCCATTTTTACCACCATCCACCCACATCTTACACAACATGGATATAACCCATTTTTACCACCATTCACCCACTCTTACACAACATGGATATAATCCATTTTTAGCATCATCCACCCACTCTTACACAACAAAATTCCCCCATCGTTTTTCCAACCCTTGTCAGTTACTTGCAACAGTGTTTTTTCACAACTGCCAAGTCCATTATTATCCTCTCTACAAAGAAGACACGTTCAATCATATTTATTTTTCTTCAAAAGCAGCGACACAGATCAAATTAAACCCACGCCTTCTAACTCCCTATTATGAGGGAAAGAAAATCTCCATTAGGAACACTGTAGGCTATTAATCTCTGACAGAAGATAAAAGACATACATGCTTTTGTTCTGCAGTATTCCTTGTCTTTACCAGCATTTACCAATAATTATTATTATTATTCCTTGTCTTGCAGTGATTTCACGCCCCTGAACCCCCCCCCCCCCCACTCCCCCCGTTTGTAAGATTTTAAATTTATACTCCTCAAAAAACAAAACAAAAATGCCCGTTAGTCAAGACCACTTCGTATTTGTTCCCCCCCCCCCCACTTCCCCCCTTTGTAAGATTTTAAATTTATACTCCTCAAAAAACAAAACAAAAAATGCCCGTTAGTCAAGACCACTTCGTATTTGTTTCCCCCCCCCCCCGCCCCACTTCCCCCCTTTGTAAGATTTTAAATTTATACTTCTCAAAAAACAAAACAAAAAATGCCCGTTAGTCAAGACCACTTCGTATTTGTTTCCCCCCCCCCCCCGCCCCACTTCCCCCCTTTGTAAGATTTTAAATTTATACTTCTCAAAAAACAAAACAAAAAATGCCCGTTAGTCAAGACCACTTCGTATTTGTTTCCCCCCTCCCCCGCCCCACTTCCCCCCTTTGTAAGATTTTAAATTTATACTTCTCAAAAAACAAAACAAAAAATGCCCGTTAGTCAAGACCACTTCGTATTTGTTTCCCCCCCCCCCCCCCCGCCCCACTTCCCCCCTTTGTAAGATTTTAAATTTATACTTCTCAAAAAACAAAACAAAAAATGCCCGTTAGTCAAGACCACTTCGTATTTGTTCCCCCCCCCCCCCCCAACCCTTTTTATTTTTGTTATATTTTGGAACTGCTTCCTTTCCTATCGGATTACTTTCAGTGCCAGATTAAGGCATGGGCTGTTATGGATTGCGGTCCAGGGGCCTCCACCAGCTCAGGGCCTCCAGAGATTAGTTGAAAATCTAAGTATCAATTCCTTATTATAATTTTCACTTCCGGTCATTCTCCTTAAAATATGTTGACATTAGTAAAGTTAATTATGCTGTATATATGGCCTTTAGCGTCTTTACAGACGGTCTTAGCAGCTAGAATATTCACTTTCATTTTGACTGACAGCTTCTCTCGTGGCTTATTCTACCAATGTTTGACCCGAGAGTGCGATGGCAATGATTGCAGGTCAGTCTTTTGGGTTCACTTTGGCGAGTGTTTTCATTCCGCCTCTGTCGTTTTGTCAGGTATGTTTCTTTTGCCTTGAAGTCTATTGCGAGCGTGCCACTGCGCAATTTTTGTCTCCATCTGCTTCGATCATTTGCAAGGTATTATTATTCCTTGTCTTGCAGTGATTTCACGCCCCTGAACCGTAACGGATGGCTGGAGTGTCCTCTCCAAATCGGAAATGGGTGGGCTTATAGAGGAGAGACAGACGCTTGCCAAGCCCGAGCAAACGCCTCCTCGTTTTGCTGCCTTGCCTGGGCTATTTTTAAGAGATGGTGCTTTGCCCAGAGGCACCACCCCTCTCTCTGCCATTCTAGTTAAACCCAAGGGAGAGACCAGGTCAATACATTTGGAACTAGTCCGGCTGCAGGAGATGCTGGAAGCCAGTTTGATGCAGTTCTCCCTGACAACCACCTTCGGGTCTCCACTCCTGATTTTCTGTCTGGGTTTACTCCCATAGCCTTTGCTATCATAGTAACACACAAGGCAGTGTGGTATTTGTATTCAGGGTTACCTTCCCCTAGTCTTCCTCTCTCCCGAGATGACCCACAAGACAGTGGGGGTAATTATGCTGTAGAAAATGAATAAACTGATTTCAAGAATTCCGAAATTGGTGCTTTTGTTAATTATTACTGGGGGCCTCACAGTTTCTGTAGATTAGGCCTCACAGTACCTGTACCCCATTGGGCCTCACAGTAGCTGTAGCCAAGGCCTCACAGTACTTGTAGCCTAGGGGGCCTCACAGTATCTGTAGCCAAGGCCTCACAGTACTTGTAGCCTAGAGGGCCTCACGGTATCTGTAGCCAAGGCCTCACAGTACTTGTAGCCTAGAGGGCCTCACGGTATCTGTAGCCAAGGCCTCACAGTACTTGTAGCCTAGAGGGCCTCACGGTATCTGTAGCCAAGGCCTCACGGTATCTGTAGCCAAGGCCTCACAGTACTTGTAGCCTAGAGGGCCTCACGGTATATGTAGCCAAGGCCTCACAGTACTTGTAGCCTAGAGGGCCTCACAGTATCTGTAGCCTAGGGGGCCTCACAGTAACTGTAGACCAGGCGCCAACAATTAGTATTCCGACCCTGATTACTTGGTGCGGTTAAATTGCATACAGAATAGTTTTATATTACTTTCAGTGATCATGCATTTAATTAACATTAATGCACTTTCAGTATCAGTGACCTAAAGGTGTTCAAATCTGATATGTTTGGAGTGATTTTTTTTGTTGACTTTTTTTTGTTTTGTTTTCTGTTTTCGTTGGATCAGTGTTTGGTCTTGTGAAATACGGTCGGGCTAGATTGAGCTGTTGTGATGTATTTTGATAATTATGTTTGATTTTATTTACTTGTTACATGTCCAGTACTGCAGCGTTGATTGAAGCGTTGTACAAATTCATGTCTTGCCTGTTATCCATATCCATCCATCCTCCGTCCGAGGGTCTACTCCGTCTTATCTATCTATCTATCCATCCATCCATCCATCCATCCATCCATCCATCCATTCATCCATCCATCCATCCATCCATCCATCTATCCATCTATCTATCTATCTACCTATCTATCCATCTATCCATCCATCCATCCATCTACCTACCTACCTACCTACCTACCTACCTACCTACCTACCTACCTATCTATCTATCTATCTATCATCTCTCTCTCTCTCTCTCTCTCTGTCTCTCTCTCTCTCTCTCTCTCTCTCTCTATCTATCTATATCTTTTGTTTAGCCTGCAGGCCTGTATCTACTTTCAACTAATCTACAAAAGTGGAGACACGAATGTCCTCGTGGGAAATTTTAAAAATGCACTTTCAATACTATTACGATCGCATAACTCACGTTTAATCTTTTTCTATGACCGTAAAATGATTGAGAGGTTTAAATAATACAAAAACTATGCACCAGAGACTAAACGAGACTAGGCATAAAAAATAAACAAATTAAAAAAAAAATAAGTCGCTAATAGAAAGTCAAAAATGTTAGGAACGACTTTTGGGATAGGGGAAATGGAGTGATATAATTAAAATACTACCAAGATACTAAATTTCAAAATATAAATAACTTTAAATTTAAGATCAATAAATAAACAAATGAAGAAAGAAAAAACTAAAGAAAAAGAGAAAGAAAGAAAGACAGACAGACAGAAAGAAAGAAAGACAGACAGACAGGCAGAAAGAAAGAACGAAAGAAGAAGAGAAAGAAAGAAAGACAGATAGACAGAAAGAAAGAAAGACAGACAGACAGGCAGAAAGAAAGAACGAAAGAAAAAGAGAAAGAAAGACAGACAGATAGACAGAAAGAAAGACAGACACACAGACAGACAGGCAGAAAGAAAGAACGAAAGAAAAAGAGAAAGAAAGAAAGACAGACAGAAAGAAAGACAGACAGACAGACAGGCAGAAAGAAAGAATGAAAGAATGAAAGAAAGAAAGAAAGAAAGAAAGAATGAAAGAAAGAAAGAATGGAAGAAAGAAAGAGAGAAAGAAAGACATCGTGCTACGGAAATGACTTCTGAAGCTGAAACAAAACAAAACAAACAAACAAACAAAAAATGACAGAATATTGCACAGAGTATAGTATATTTTGCAAATCAGGGTTATTATTATGATATGGTGACGACCGCTTTGTGCACTACAGTGTGGGAACGATTGGTTCAGTTATCAGATAAGAGATAAGATGAGATAGAATCACTTTATTATCCCATGAGAGGAAATTCACTTTCGCCGAGCGTTTAAGAGCATGCATGGAACACAGATCTTGGCCATCTTTACACAAATATAACATATTAACTCAATAACAAGCTTATTACACGGAGTAACTTGGCCTTGAACCTTAGTAAAATTATTATGGCACACATCTAGCTATAGTGTCTTGTTGAGGCCAATTGCAGAGGGTAAAGACGATCTTCCTTATTCTTCCTTGTATTATATTATTCATTTCCCTCGATTATACATTTTATGCACAAAAACAAAATGGCAAACACGTAAGTAAGCAAACTCTCACTGGCTGTAAATTATTTGGATGCCCGATCAACATTGACCACAGAAGACCTTCACTCCCAAGAGCTAATCCAATCAGGAACGGTAACTATTGAGAGTATAGCCTCGGGCACTAATGGCGTCTGACCTCTAACCCGAATTTCCGTCTAAGTGCGGGAGCCGCTCGCGCTGTGAAGGCAGGTCTCGGGGCCCGGGGAAGATGGGGCTACGACCTCTTGATACTTCTGTAATCATTGCCGGGAAAGATTTATCTGCCTTGAGGGTCGCCAAGGGAGAATACCAAGGTGTCAATATCATAAAACATGGCGAAGGGAGACAAACTGTGTAGAAAGACCTGTGATGTATGGTTATTGTTGTCTGATAACGAATGATGATAAACATCTCCTCTCTAGTATTAAATCCTATCTAAGACAAAATTCTTTAACCCTCTCGGTACTGATGACTGGTAAAATATTACAAAAGCCACAGAAAAATTAGGGGGGGGGGGGTCACAGCAAGGCTATAAGCAACGTCATTGTTTGTTTTGTATCGTTTGGGTGTTATGTATTACGCGAGACTTTGCTACATACAACTTTTTCTGTTTGCCCAATTTTGATGATGTCTGATAAACAATGCTTCTCTATAGTGCATCTTTAATGCGTGGAATTATGTTCCATGACGCCACCTAAATTCTTCTTCGTTCCAACTCCACTTTTTTGTGCTGTAACTGGAAAATTCGATCTTAAACTTTTGCCGTTTAGAATTATGATAAACGGTGTGAATAAATCGGACCTGTGAAACGGCTTGATAAATGCCATAACGCATTTTAAACAAATGCCAAAGTGTACATTTGTTATACCTGTTTTACATTAAAACATCCCCAGACTTTCAAATAATGAGGATAGAATAAACAAGAACTAAGGTCGTGATGTTCAGGCGTTGCCTTGTAAGGCTAAGAGCGTCCTAAGTCAAATCTATTTTGCGTCGGTTTTGACTGAGACTCGGACTACCTTTGAATCAACTAGGGAGACACCTAGCGGCATGAATAGAGTAACGGTGGGGTGTTTTGTCTATTCGGGCCTCTAGGTAGCAGCCTGAATAGAGCCGGGCCCCGGGGGCTGTCTATTCTGGCCAGCGACCTAGAGGCACCTAGCTGCCCGAATAGAGTAACGGTTGGCTGTTTTGTCTATTCGGGCTTCTATGTAGCGGCCTTAATAGAGCCGGGCCCCGGGGAGTGTCTATTCGGGCTTGAATACAGCCGGGCAATCAACTAACGGCCTAGGCTTGTTTCAATCTCACTAGTGCCAGACAGAACAACCATGAATCCGTGCGCTAGGAGCCTGAAGTTTGAACCCTGAAGTTTGAACCCGTCTTGTAAAAACCTTGTGCGACTCTTGTAAGTGAAGAGCGTTTGTCCAAAACTGGGGTAAGTCAAATTTTGCAAGAGTTATGGCCCCTTTCAGATGGCCGTTCAAAATATCCGTAACACGCGGTGTAAGTGTTCATTTAGAACTTGCTATGTCTCGTCTTAATCATCCGATAAAGGTGGGACATAGCAAGGTTTAACTGAACACTTACACCGCGTCTTAGAGTAAATTTGAATGACTATCTGAAAGGGGTCATAACGTTTGCAAAATTTGACCTATCCCAGTTTTGGACAAAACGCTCTTCAAGGGTTGGGTAGCAGTCACGAGGATGATGATGCGTCACAAACCTTACCAAAAAACCCGAACAAACAATACGTAAGCATTGTCTGGACCCACGACAACTGAGAGTACTACAGAACACACTCGTGCTTTAATGGAAAATGATTAACCTCTTCAATGCCACAAGTAAGTAATGCCATATTATGAGAAAAAAAAACAACAACGGAAAATACACAAAATAAAGACAAACACAAGGCTTTTCGTGGCTGATGCTGTCAATAAACTCACCTGTGCCATCGGTGTGAACTTCCACAGGGAGATTCTGCATAATTACTTTGTGCCTATTGGCAATTGCTCTTAGATTTGCTGGCACATAAATCGTCCGGACAGGGCAGTAATGGAAGTAATAAAAGAACGATGTGCTCAGTAGTAGGTTTCACCGTTTGTTTTGCTTTATTTCTTTAATCTTTTTTTCTTATTTTCCCACTTTATCGGTGTGTAAAAAACACTTCTTGAAAATCGGTTAATTTTTTATTGATGGTTTTTTTTTTTTTTAATTTCAAGAACACACGGCCCAGAAGGTGAGTTTTTTTTTTTTTTAATTTCAAGAACACACGGCCCAGAAGGTGTTTTTTTTTTTTTTTTAATTTCAAGAACACACGGCCCAGAAGGTGGTACTTTTTTTTTTAATTTCAAGAACACACGGCCCAGAAGGTGGTTTTTTTTTTTTTTAATTTCAAGAACACACGGCCCAGAAAGTGTTATTTTTTTGTTTTTAATTTCAAGAACACACGGCCCAGAAGGTGTTTTTTTTTTTTTTGGTTGCTTTTTTTTTTTCTATTTTGTCTGGAAAGTACTTTACAACGACGCTCTCAGACGCTGCCAATCCGTCTCTTGGTCTCAGACATATTTTAGCTTTTTTTTTTTTTTATATGCACTCAGAGCGCTTCTACACAGATCAATATGCCAAATCATAATTTGTTCCAGACCACTCTAGAGTACTTGCTGTCACAAGACGGTTTTTGCAACAACTGATCGCAGTGCAAAATGTATGATTCTGAGTCGAGATATAATCAGGGATACTAAAGGGTTGCGCAGCTAGCATAGAGTGTAAATGTAGGAAAATACTTCGCATGAAGTATTTTCAAGTTTGTTGTTCCGGCTTTAGACTAATGAAAGTGCTTGGGTATCGAGAGCTAGCGTAGTTCATCTAATGTTCATTCTCGCAGATCGCATTGCATGGTTTTAATCTTGTTTATTTATCTTGTTGGGATTTGCAAAATGCAAACTTTTTGCCGCGTTTTTGCTGTATAAAATAACTGCAATGAAAATGCGACATAAGAATGTTCCAGAGAACAAATTTATATGATGATTAATGAAAAAGACAAATTGAAAGGGTTAAAGAATTTAGCCAAAGCAGGAACTAGAGAAATAATATTTTTCATGAATGCTGAAAAGGTTAAAGAATTTAGTGTTCTCTGGAAAACAATGTTTGGTAACATCAGTTGTGAAAAGGGTTAAAGAATATATTATTCTTTGCAAAGCAATGGTCAAACTGGAGACGAAATATTCATCATTAACACTGAAAGCGTTAAAGAATTTAGTCTTAGGAGAGAATTGAACTACAGAACCGATGCTTATCATCAATACTCAAATGGTTAAAGAATTCTGCCTTAGCAGGGAATAATTAACCTGCAGTGTGTCGTTTTTAAAATGAGCAGGATCAGCATCGATTTTCTGGAAAAGTGTCGATTGAGTTCATTTGAAACTTTGCAGAGACTTAAATTTCACACCAAACTTTATAGAACTGATTTCTTATTTGTTGGGCCATAGCCTGACTCTGAGACTCTGACCCTTTGCCCTTTTTAAGAAAAATGTAATTGGCAGAGTTATTAGAAAGCCTTTGTACTGTACAAAGCAGTGCGAAAACCTGAAATTATGTGTTCCATCTTGAACGGGGAATTATGTATACTCATGGTGAAGTTATTTCTAGTTTGTTTTATCTCCTTTTCTGAGAAATTGGAGATCTTTTAGTATGTAGAAGAGGTATAACAATTGCTACTGAGTGATATCTGTTTTGCCTCGGTTTTGTGGACAATGGAGTTGACCGGGACTTCGGGCACTAGTGAGACTGAAACAAGCCTATGCTGTTAGTTGATTCAAAGGTTGTCCGATGCCGTGTCAAAACCGATGGGAAACAGTCGTGACTTACAGCGCTCTTACTGCTCTTGACCACAACATCTATTTGTATTTGTATAACTCTTTAATCCCACACAGGAAATTTGCCTTTGTGCCATTGCAGCCCAGTTACAAGAGGAGCAGGCACGTCGTCGCCACAGTGCAGGGCCGGTCGGCGTTTATTTTATATTTTTATTTTGGGGGGGGGGATGGTAGGGATGAATTTTATTTAATTTTGCCTGGGCAGCGGCCTGTTCGGCCTGCTCTTTACGATTTCCAACTGTCAAGGTATCTTAACGTGCGCAACGTGCACACGAGCCCTCCGAATTTTTTCGTCCTTATCCGAGAAGACTAGGTACTCGGTCCTACCCCCCCCCCCCCCAATAGGATCAGGGACACGAAAATTTGAGAAAAATGCCAAACTTCCAACATGCCTACACCGGCCGGGTTTTGAACCCGGGACCCTGGGCATGAGAGGCAAGCACTTTGCCTCTAGACCACCTTGATACGTACATCCACCCCGCTATGCTATTTTTACGGAAGATGACGTATGAAAAACTGTCTTTGCTTATATTAAGCGGAAAGGAATGGAGCGAAACGGATGATGACTGTGGGCAAACATACAGAGCTAAAGGCAAAGAGTGTTTTACTAGTTCATGAGTCATTTTTCCCCAAAAAACAAACAAAAAAGCGGATGCTGTGAACAACGACATTCGTTCCATCTCTGTTTTTGAAAAGCTGGAGGCGTTTTAATGTAAAACAGGTATAACAATACACCCTTTGACACTGGTTTAAAATGCGTTACGGCACTTATCAAGCTGTTTCACATTTCCGATTTATTCCGTCTCCTTATCATAATACTAAAGCCGCAAACTCTTAAATGTGGAATTTCTCAGTTGTGTAAAAAATGGAGTTGGAACAAATAAGAGCTAAGGTCACGACTGAGCAATGGTATGGGATGAGGGGGTGGTTGGCGTACTGATGGTGGTACGATGACCGCAAAGTGGGGAATGGGAGGATGAATTGAAATAGGGCATGATCTGAAAGATGGGAGGAGGAGGAGGGAGGGGGGGGTGAAAAACAGGAGGATGGGGAAGGAGGGAGGAAATAAGGCATCCTTTGAAGTATTTGGGGATGGGGGAGAGGAAGGCAATGGAAGGAGAGGAGGGGAGGGGAGGGGAGGGGAGAGGAGGGGAGGGGAGGGGAGGGGAGGGGAGGGGAGGCTGATCCCCCAAAATAACATGAACTGTATTGCCCGCTCTTTATTGGTGGCATCAAACTCTATTTTCTTTTCAAAGCGCAGTAATCGATTGTGATTGGCTGATTCACCTGAGTCGATTGGCGGACAGAATTGCTCAGACTGGATACTCTCTCTCTATATATATCTATCTCTCTCTCTCTCTCTCTCTCTCTGTCACTCTCTTTCTCGCCCCCTCTCTCTCTTTCCTGCCCCTTATCTATCTATCTATCTATCTATCTATCTATCTATCTATCTATCATCCATCCATCCATCCATCCATCCATCCATCCATCCATCCATCCATCTATCTAGTCTCTCTTTTTTTCTCTCTACCCCTCTCTCCTTCTCTCTCTCCCTTTTCTTCTATTTTTGTGCTGACCTTTTTGTGTACCTTTCAGATTGGGTTTATCAGAGAGGATAGATTATCATGACATTCGCTTATATTTAATTTTCTGCTGTGTCACAGCAATGGCCCGGGGACGCCAATCTTCTGTCAGCGATACCTCGTCTCTGTTTGCGGAGCCCAAGCTACCCTTCCCTCCATCCCTCTTTTTTCCTGTTTCTGAGGATTTTACATTCTTGTCTCTCCCCCCCCCCCCCTCTCCCCTTTTTTTTTTAGAAGACGGAGGTGGACGCTGAATGTTTTGGGTTTGTAGGTTGGTTTTGGGGGGGGGGGGGAGAGGGGGGAGGGGGAGGGGCGGTGGTCCGATTTTCGGAAAGGATTTTTTTTTTTTAATATCGGTGTACTGGATTTTATGTGTGGGGGTAGGGGGTTCGCAAATGATGGTGAGGGGAAGGCTGAGAGAGATAGGCAAATGAAGGAGGCGGAATTGAGACGGAGAAAGAGACTAGGAGGATGGCAGGGAGGACGGAGGAGGGAGGGGGGGGTACTCAGAGAGAAACAACTGGGAGGACAAGCCTAAGAGAGACAGACAGACGGACGGACAGACAAAGAGAGAGAGAGAGAGGGGGGAGGGAGGAAGAGAGAAAGAGAGAGAGAGACAGAGAAAAAAAAAGAGGAGAACGGGAAGGACCAGAGAGAGCAAGCAAGCAAAAAAGAATGAATATTTGTGTTCTTTTAAATGAGTGAATGGACAAAGGGATAAGAACTAAAGAATGAAATGAACCAGCAAGAAAGAAAGAAAGAAAAACACTAATGCTTGAAAGATAAACAAGAAAGAAAGAAAGAAAAACAACAATGCATAGAAGATAAACAAGAAAGAAAGAAAGAGGAAAAGAATGAAAAGAGGAAAAGCCAGCTGTACTAACAGATCACCGAAGACGACGACGATGAAGACGGCTCAGCACAGCCATAAAATAACCACAACAACAACAACAACAACAACAACAACAATAGTACGACAACGCCACAGCTACAACAAAAGACCATAAACCAAACCACGCCCTAGAAATAACCCGTTCTCTTTGGGCAAAAGAGTTCCTAAATCAATCCCAGTGTTCTCCAGGTGTAAATTGCTGCGCGTGTCACTCTCGTGTGGCCATAAATAGATGCCAAACAAAAGCCAACGTTTGCACTCCGACTGCTGAAGCGGTGTAGGGCACCATGTCACAGGGGTAATTAAGATTTAGTGCAGAATCTGATCTTTCCGTACTTGTTCGTGAGATTTTTTTTTCGATCTTTTCTTCTTCATCTTTCTCGAACAATTGTAGGCTATCCATGTTGAAAAGGTCCAGCAAGCAATCTTACGGAAATCATATATATGCAATGCATGACCTTGGTTTTTCGTTGTTCTATCCTCATTTTCTGAAAAACTGGAGAACTTTTAGTATGTAGAAGAAGTGTAACAACTGCACAATTTTGGCACTTGTTTAAAATGCGTTGTGGCACCTACCAAGCTGTTTCAAAGTTCTAATTTATTCCGAACTGAGAAACAGCTTGATGAGAGAGAGAGAGAAAGACAGACAGAGAGAGAGACACACACAGAGAGAGAGAGAGAGAGCGAGAGAGGGGAAGAGAGACACAGACAGACAGACAGACAGACAGTCAGACAAACAGACAGAAAGACAGACAGACAAACAGACAGAAAGAGAGGTGGTAATAGAACATGAAAAAAAAAAAGAGCGACAAAGATAGATATCAAGACAGACAGAAAGAAAGAATTCTGGGGTCGATGTACGTCGAATGTTGCTCGAAAGAAACGTCACATAAACAAATATAGTAATGATGACATACCTACAGATAAATGCCTTTTGCTAAGGGACCTTAGTCTGATTAAAAAGCCAAATAGAGAAAAATACTGAGTTGTGTTCACTGTCCAGCTATGTCATAAAGTACAACACCACGGTCCCCTAACGACAGGCAAAGTAAATGCAGTTGAAACTTCTTTCCACAATCAGATTGTCGCTTGGTGGAAAAGCCTTTTCTATTGGTGGGTCTAAATTGTGGAACAACGACAGCGTTGACACCAGGAAAAGTGAAAACATCGTCATATTTAAAACTAATCTCAAAACTGAATTGTTGCGGACTGTTTTCATTGAAACTGCATGATGTCCCTTTTTTGGTCTCAGAGATTTGAGGATGAGAGTAGATCAGTTGTTTGTTAACGCGTGTGAGTGGGAACATTATGAAATCATAATCATCTTATATTAATCCTGTTCCTAGGTTGAGTTCAGCGCCTTAGAGTACATCATATTTTGTAGATTTGAGAGCTATACAAGTTAATTATTATATTAAAATTACATTTGAGAATCGGATAATAATAAATGGACACTAACGCCCCCACCGCTGACAACTTTATGATTCACACTGTCATGAAAAAAAACAACAACAACCAACAACAGCGCTGTGCCATATTCTGATACTCTGATAATCATTACTGAATTCATTACTTTGTCATTCAGATTATGCAAAAAAGGTTGCCAAATGCGTTACTGGCTCTTCTTCCCGCCGTACGCTGTGCCATTCGCGCATGATGAAAGTAATTATTCTATCGGAAACATCAATCAGCTACATTTTTATAGATTGTTCATCATAATGTGTTTAATCGGACTCTCTATCGTAACAAGATAATTTGACAACCAGTGCAGGTTTTTTGTTGCTGTTTTTTTTCTCCATCTATATCTACAGCCTCTGAAACAATGGTCCTCAACCTGTTCAGGCAATCACCCCCCCCCCCTTAGGCTCCATATTTTATTTCATTTGCCGTCCTCATGTCACAAGAAAACAGACTACACGCAAATTATGACGTTAGGTTTTTCAAAGCCCCTCATTAATGAAGGTAGGCGTATTGGTTACTCATTATAAAACAGGAAGTATTCTCTATCAAACGGGACTTGTGAAAAATGGGCCATTTCTGTACGAGCCACAGGTGATGGTGAACATTTCACTGGTTTAAATGTGTTTGTCCCCAGATCGCCTCCCTTGTCGTCCTTGTCTTTGTTATCGCCACCTGCCCTGGAGGCGTGTGATTAGCTCCCCTACCAGCTTTAGCAAATTCACGAGCCGGGCAGCAACGCACCTCCCAAACACAGGTCATCGGCTAAAGGGATTTCTCGTCCTACCGAACACTGCCATGGGTGCTATGCTGCAATCTCTGGACTGTGCCTGATAGGACTCTGTACGTCACTGAAAATCCCTGGGATGTGTTGGAGCTGTCCTGTGTTTGGGGGTGTGTTGCTGCCCCGCTCCTGAATTTGCTAAAGCTCGTATGGATAAAAATCACACGCCCTGGAAACCAAAGGCCCCCATCCCCTTTCCGGGGGGGGGGGATACTGCTCAAGTTGAGAACCAGTGCTCGAAAATATAAGAAGACATTTTTATTTTATGCATGTATGTATGTTTCTGCTTTTTTATGTGTGCAGCTGCATAAACCTTCTAAATTATGAATAAATCCCCACCTTCTCCCAAAAACAGAAACAAGAAACAAACGCTCGTTCAGAAAACACGGGGAAAAGCGAACTAAAAATAGCAGCCCATGCTGCATTTATAAAACAATCGAGAAGTCAGAAAAACAAAAGCGTAATAGCAAGTTTACTGCCACTATGCCAGACGTCAAAACAATGATGAAAGATTTACTTCCATAGACCTGACCTTGCCAGTATAGAACATGAAATTACTGCAAGCTCTCTCCTCATTATTGAGAACGACAAGAAACTGTGCATAGGGGCTTTTCAAAGACATATGAATTCAAAAGACAAAATAAAAATTTTAAAAAATTAGAAAAGCCCCACCTTCCTGATCTATGTTAATACAAAAAATCAAAAAGATGAAAATAATAATAGTAATACAAAAATTAACATTTTGTATGTTAAACTCGGCTTCGCAAATTTCCATTCTTAACCCATAATTTTTGAATGAATGATGAGAATCGGAAAGAGAAAAAAAAACAACAAAAAAACAAGATCTGTTGAATTTTCCATGCTTTTTCATTATGTTTTTCACATTCTAATCCTTTTATCCCATTCATTGTTGTTTATTATCCTCGGTCGTTTCAATGAAATAAAGAACTGGTTCTGGGGTCTGAATGTCAATATGCCGAATGGCAAATAAACCAAAAGGGCGAACCACGACTATATCATGTGGCTTTTCAAAGAGACTGTTTACAAATTAGCGTAGTGATTATAGGCAACAAATTCTATTCTATCACACGTTAAGCCCAGGCGCACATTAGATAATTTTCAATCGGCCAATTAGTTGGATGTGACGTCATGACACTGAGTTTCAATGAGACCAAACTAGTCGGGCAGTGTACTAGGTTTCACCAGATTATGTATACATTTATAGAGAGATCTCACTTCTGCCAAATCGCAAAACTAGCTTGCCGTGATAAACAAGAATTGAAAGAGACCACCTTCAGCAAAGATAGTTTGCATATTCTGTTTACTGTAGTTTGTCTATATTTTTGGGTTGATTGAAACTATATTTAGAGCCGTTTGTAAGCTCTTACGCCCCGTGGAAATACACAAACGGATATTGTTTACCGCAGCCACCTACTTTCTGCTCCATGCTATCAGTAGTTTCCCGGCGTCCCGCAGTGCAAATCGACCAATAGTGCAACCTTTCTATACATACACACTACTTGGTCTCATTGGGACTCGACGCCGTGACGTCACCATCCTACGAGACGGCCGATTGAAACTGGCCAGTGCATGCCTGGGGTAACTCTGAACTGAGAATTAATAGTGTTTGACAGCCTAATAAGACCTAAAACGACTTATCCAATTGAAGACATCGTGGATGTAAATCAGTGCCTTTGTAAACGGAATGGTCATGGACCGGATAATAGGGATAGAATCAAATTCTGATGCAAATGTTACTGTTTAACATGGAAATGGCATGCATATTGCTGTAAGTCACATGGCCGTGTCCTTGATCTGACAATATAATAACACACGTCTATTTTATCATGTAAAACTAGTAATATGATGATATATCTTCTTGTCGTATAAATTAACTTGATGACGTAGAGTGGACGATATCCCTGCCTTGTCACATAAACTGGCCACACTGATAATGGTTAGGGTTAATATCAATTGCTATGCCCTTTATGAATAATTATACGATAATCAAATAAATATATGTTTATTAATAGTAAAAAAAATCCCCTGTGTTTGCCAGTTTCTCAAAACTAGAGATTCTTTAATCCAAATATGGCAAGATTGTGTATAGGGTATCATAATGGTATAATGTGGATGTTTTACCTTTGTGTACATGGGAAGGAGAAACAAACGAAAGAAAAAAAAAACCAGAAAGAAGGAAAGAAAGAAAGAAGGCAAGAAAGACAGACAAAAATGAGTGAAGGAAAGAAAGAAAGAAAGAAAGCCTGCAAAACGCGTACGGTTGAGTACTTTAGTGAATGAAGTATTGCCACTGAGTATTCACCCAACGTTTTTCCCTTCAAAATGAACTCACATTCTAGTGTTTTGCACAGTTTAACCCATCCATTTCTCTCAAACCATGACCGATTGGGCAATGAGGTTTTACAGCAGATACTGTAGACAAGACCACTGATACTACATTTTGCAGAGGACTTTTAAAGCTCGGGGCGTCGTGTTACACAATGTGTTCAATCACTAACATGGTATCTGATACGACACACTTGTTTCCTACTGTATTTATGTAACATATCTTGTTTTGTCGTATTTTCATGTCTTGACAAGAACGAAGAACGGTTTCATTTTTCAAGTTGATCGCTAGCATGTCTGTACTTTTACATTTTCAAAGGCACGCAGCGGTTCTGAGAACATTTTGTTCTACATGCCAGGAGGAGAAATTTCAGATAAAAAGAAAAAAAAAACTAGAAAAGAAGAGGAGGAAGATGAAGTATACGTGGGGGAGGGCGACATCCTGAAAGAGTGGTACTTGAGACAGATTTAGAGAGCGGCTATTGAATGCATGATGTATATTAAGAGGATGTGTGTCATTATTAAGGACAGCCTCTTTTTCACCAGTGACAGATCCTTGTGTTTCGATTGGCTGGTGAATGTCAGTGCGTGTTTGTCTGGCCGGCCATAGGCTGAGGTCTGTGTTTGTTTTCATTTCGCCCTATCTGTCAGCTCGGTGTGCAAGATGATATGGTTTACTAATATAAAAATATTCATGTTTGTGTGAATTCAATTTCATAAAGACATCACATTATAATTTCTGCTCACAGATGTGCAAGGCACAGGATTTTCAGTATGTTGGTCCCACCATGAAATGACGTATGTGCGGCTTCATGTACAATCATGAACTAGCGCTAAAAGCAAACTACATCGGTTGCCAATTGCCGGCAGTTCGACCCGATGTTTTTGTCGTTTAGCCTGTTCTGTCCGAACACGATGGGGTGTAGAAAAGTTGAAGCGAAAAAGTTGGGATTCCAGGCTTGTACATCCCCGGTTTGGAAACGAACTTGAAATTGCATTAGGGAAAAATTGATAATGAGGAAAATAGATCAACAGTAAAATAACTGAAAACCAATTAAACTGCCGATTAATCTATTCTAAAAAAATGAATAAAATATGTCTTAAAAAATTTCAGAATCAGCCAGCAAATAAGAACGTAAATGTGAGAGGGTCTGGGAACAGCAGGCTTCACGTGAAATGTTCATAGCTTTTAAAAAAAAAATCAAAGTAGACAATTTCTAACACGATTTCAACACATTTTACCAAAATGTAGAAAACTGGCTAATCTTTCATGTTATAGACGAATCTCAGTTTTCAAAGAAGTTGCGTCCCCATTTGGAGGGATTTTCTCATGAGTTTGGTCTTTCACCTTAAGCCCGATTTCGCCAAGTCGATCCACTTATTATAGATGTCCTACTTGGCTCTTTTTGTTTTGACAGACGGTCAGCAGCTAAATTTACTCCTTTCTCCCCGCAGCTCCTCCCATGAGCTGTAGATAAGTCAATAAATAAATAAATAAAGAAGACCAAAAAGGTAAACAAATATAAGACACAAAACTAAATAGCTTAATAAATAGATAGACAAAAGAACAAAACCAAATAAACAGACACAGGTCACACCTAGGACGCCAGTGTAATTAATGGTCTAACCGAGTTTTATCTGGGCTCTTTCCTTTACCAGTTTCCAACTGATCTATGTTCAACTGATGGAACGGAAACTCTTTCGTTTTTCATTCTTTTTTTTTTATTTTCAAACCGCCGGTGTTACAAGACATGTAGATCACTCGGCAGTATTCAATTTCCTCATTCATGAAAAAGAAAAAAAAAAAAAAAACTCGTAAAAAAAACGTATTAGAAACTTGGAATCTACAGACATTCAATTTTAAAACAACGTAAATTGAAACAGGAAAATGAAAAAAAAAACAAAAAAAAAGGTATGCAAAACGATCCCATTTAGAAATGGCACGGGCCCCGCGCAAAAAAAATAACATAGCTCAAGTTTAAGAAACATCTCCGGACAATTTCTATAGCTCAATAAAGCTTGTCTTATTAAGGAATGGAACGCGTGAAAGTTATAACCCTGTGCACTCACATGACAGAGCTCAGTTTCATGTTTTAATACATTCTCTCCCTATACGCCTCACATTCTGTGGCAGAATCGCACGAGCGGAACAGATGGAATTTCTTTAACGACGCCCTAGCATTTTCTGACTTCATCCCTTCCTTTTAAAAACGAAAGAGAAATGAAAGACATGTAAAAACGAGGCAATCAGGACAATAGCGAGAGCAAAGACAGAAGAACAAAGAGTAAAAAAAAAAAGTGGCAGTTCCTCCTCTATCATACCCCCCCCCCACCCCCGCCCACACAAACACACACGCACACTCTTTCATCTCTGAACTCGCAGATGAAGGAAAAGTTGAACTAGAAAATGAGTGAGAGACAGAGAGACAGAGACAGAGTGAGACTCAGACCGACATAGAGACTGACTAAGAAAAAGAGAGAAAGAGAAAGAAAGAGAGAGAAAGAGAAAGAGAAGGAAAAGGAAAGAGTATGAGAAAGAGCATGACACACCCAGACGAAAATAGAGAGAGAAAGACAGACAGACAGAAAGACACAGAGAGGGAAAGCGAAAAAATGGGGCAGAGAGAGAGAGAGAGAGAGAGCGGGAGAAGAAACCATTCTGTGAGTATGATAGAGAGAAAAAAAGGATGGGAGAAAGAGAATGGCACGGACAGACGGACAGAGAGAGAGCGAAGTGACCTCAAAGAGGGAAAGAGAGAGGAACCCACGCATTGAAGGAGAGAGAGAGAGAGAGAGAGAGACAGAGAGAGACAGAGAGGGACAGAGAGACTGACAGACGTACAGACAGACAAACAGAAGGAGACAAGAGAGAGAGAAAGAGGACTGACGAAGAAAAAACAAGAGATACAGGGAACAAAAACCCACAAAAGAAAACAAAACCAGAACATAACGATCAAAGCATGAGAGAAGATTCGGCTATAGGAAAATACACAAAAAAACAAACAAAAATGGCCACATATCTACGTGCTAAACAAGGTCACGTGATTATTCATTATTCTGATGCCATAAATAATTGACGCAAAATCCAACTAGAGACCCCTTCAAGCTTGACATACGTGCAGTGCGGCTAATTTACGCGGGCACGGGGGGGGGGGGGGGCTCGATCACATTAAGCCCAATTATTTCAGCCAATGAGCAAACGCATGTGCACACGGAGCATGCAGATCTGGACTCCCTTTGATTTCGAATTACCCGGGGTACAATTTCGTTGGGCGGCAATTTCGTTTCGACACCGGGGGTGAGGGAATTGACTGACTTCTTAGGGAATGGGCAAATTAATGAGGTTAAAGGGTGGCACTGATGCCAGGAGGCACAATTATAGATAACCGGACAAACAAGGACAGAGCCTTACACCTGCAGATGTCAAATTCTACAATATCCTTCCCCAGGCTCTCACATGTATATATATACTACTAAAAATTTCACCCTCTTTAATAGGGAACGGGATTTAATGACACAGTTACTATATTTAAATTACCGATGTCGTCATGGGACATTCGAACTGTCCAACGCGGTGGTTTAAGCACAGTTGTTACGGACTTTGTAAGGGCGATTCGAGGCACAAAGATCAGCTGCACATGAAAATTGTGTACAGAATCCATAATAATCTGTGCTTAACCGCCGCGTTGAACAATTCGAATGTCCCATGACGTAAATCTAAATATAGCAACTGTGTCATTCAATCCCGTTCCCAATACAATACATGGTTTCTCATCTTCTTTTGTCCCACACCCCATTTCAATTTACAAAAGAAAAAAAAAACGCAGCCCCACCTTGATCGGGCGAAGTTAATATACAGTACAAATAAAAAGATTTTTAAAATGTTTATTGTAATTCATTATGTCCACATTCAACAGATTCGTTAACTAAAACTTTAGTTCAAGCTGTATGCGCCAAATAGATACATGAACAGACGGACAGATGGGCGACGGACAGACAGACAGACAGACAGACGGATAAATAAGATAGATAGATAGATAGATAGATAGATAGATAGATAGATATATAGATAGCTAGACAGAGAAACAGACAGATAGATAGATAGATAGATAGATAGATAGATAGATAGATAGATAGATAGATAGATAGATAGATAGATAGATAGATAGATAGATAGATAGATAGATAGATAGGCAGATTGATAAATAGATAGATAGATAGATAGATAGATAGGTAGATAGATAGATAGATAGACAGAGAGATAGACAGATTGATAAATAGACAGACAGACAGACAGACAGACAGACAGACAGATAGATAGATAGATAGATAGATAGATAGATAGATAGATAGATAGATAGATAGATAGATAGATAGATAGATCGATCGATGGACTAGTCGGTCCAACGAACACAGATAGCAGGACGGCTAAAGCAACAATCATTTCTACACGAATGTAAATCTCCCCGTAGCTCTCTCATGTACCGCCCAGTACTAGATCAAATGTCTTATCGTCTTGTTTTTCTATGTCTTCACGCTTGAACCAGTTCTCGAGAACATTTTAATTAGCTCCTTCCCGCTGTCACGAGTAGCCCTCAGTATAGTGTTTCATTCACGACTAATTGGAAGTTCCAACCACGAGTCAGCGTTACGACGGCGTTTTCAGGAATAAAAATAAGTGTAATACTCAAGAGACTTGCACTTTTGTGTACTTTCTGTGTAAGCGGCAATAAAAGTGCATTTTAACCCTTAAGACCACCGCGTTTTCAACACTTGAGGTCCATTGTTTTACATAAATAAATTATGTAAAACGCTCTGATTTATCAGAATACGACTTAATATTTTTTTCTGCTTAAATACAGTTTAAATTTCTTTTTTTGTTTTGTTTTGTTAAGAATAGCTCTTTTGTAAGTTTAACTCTTTTTGGAAATGGTAATCGATGTTTGATTAGCAGAGGGTTAAATAATGCTAAGGTTTGTTTTTTTTGTTTGTTTTCTTGTTTGTTTAGTTCCAATGTACCGACTTACTAATAATTTATAACATACAGGGAAGTTTATTCCTCTGTTTTTTTCTCTCCGAAAATGATTGTTTTTACTATGTTTTACTTTATATACTAATGCCATGGACCAAGCAACCGCTGGCAAAGCCTTGATTGCTTGGTGGAAAATGCTTCTGTTGTTGAGTTGATTTGTTTACGTAAAGATGCTTTAGATGTCTAAACCTTTGTGCGTGCTCTTAAACGATCTGTGAAAGTGGATTTCCTGCATGGGATAATAAATGGTTCATATATTATCGTATCTTAATCTTATCTAAAATGGTTCTTCCGAATATCCGTTTGAATTGGTGCTTAACGGTGCATGGTTACCATAATGATCAATTTGCACTTTTTCATATTTTTTTTTAAATGCCTTACCACAGCTCTGAATACCCGAAAATATTCTAAGATGCAGCTATACTTTTTGTCCCCTCGTGGTCTTAACAGCTTAGTTGTGGATACACGTCCGTCAATTCTCTTCTACAGCTGCAACTTGTTCGCCTATGTGTACGGGCAATCGATGGCCACTGGCCTGACCAAGGAGTACGTCACGTGACAGTAGCCGCCATTACGATACCGGAAGTTACCCTGGCCAGCCCGGAAGTGACGGGGACTGGAGACAGCTAATTTTGCTCTCCGCCGATTTCCCAACGTCTTAGATGTAACGTGCAGTGTAGTGTAGTGTAGTGTAGTCACCTAAGCTTGTGAAATCAGAAAATCTCAACAGATGCTGACCTTTGCAGTACTGACATAGTGTGGTTCTAAGGCACATCAATTCTACACACCACTGTTTTCAACCACTGAGTTGTTCGTTACCTTAGTTTTTGTTTTTGGCTATCTCCATTTTCTGAAAACTGGAGATCTGTCAGTAGGTATATGGAGTATATAGAATGCCCACTTTGACACCTATTTAAAATGCGTTGTGGCACTTATCAAGCTGTTTCACAGTTCCGATTTATTCTAAACTCCTTGTCATAAATACGAAAGCCGCAAACGTTTAGCGTCGAATTTCTCAGTTGTGCAAAAACATGGATTTAAAACAAACAAAAACTAAGGTCACCTTTTACAATTGCAAGTAACACGACAGCAGTTTGATCAAATATGATTTGTCTTTTACTGAGTTTTGATTTTGAGTTTTCAAGAAAGCACGACGATACAACAATGGTCACACTGTGCCAGGGAAAAGCGAGGCGATAAACTGAATAAAATAACAAAACGATTGAACAGAGAAGGAAGGACAACCTACCAGAAGTGGCCACCAGTCACATCCACCCCTTCCCCTGTGTCTATGTCCTTAGAGTACATTCAGAACTTATTTGAAGAAAAGGCACAGTTCTAGCGCTTGTGCAATGACCTCAACGACGACTAGACACGATAAGATGTGATAGCCGGCGCGTTTTGCGATAAGGATTTCGCGCCGCCACCTTGTGACGTATTTTACAAAGGCAATACAGAGAGAATATTGAATTTTGTTCACTGTTCCGCTGCCACTGTAGACCTTGATTGAAATAGCTGAATATTTAGTAATTATCACTTCAATCACTGCAGGAAAAACTCTTCATTTTTTTTTCAGTCGCTGTGCACTGTAACAAATCCTCATCATTAATTTATCATTAAAACAAGCACTCTTTTCATGGTCCCCGTACTTGATCAGCGGCCAAAGGTGGAAACATTTCTTTTCACGCCCGAATAAGGGACTTTTTTATCTTATCGTATTTGGTGTCTTTTTGAACACCAAATATACCTCATTGCCCCATTTATCTGACTATAAAAAAGAATTTCGTTACGCCAAGAGAAATTTCTGGGTCATCACGGGGTAACCCCGGCTAAATCCCGTTGTCAACATACTGATTAGATTATAAACAACCAACGCCAAAGCCAGATCCCATATCTCAGCTCAAAGGTTCTTTATGTTTTCTTTCTTGTTTCCGCTCTTATTTCCGGTTCCGCAGGAATATCCCGGTTTGATCAAGACAGCCGTCATGTACCGCAATTGAGAAGGTAAGTTATGGAACATTGTCAGCCTGAATTGGCCCCAGAGACAAGGTCTTACGTTACATTCAAATGACAGGCCAATAGGACACCAGTGGTTATGACTGACAGGCGCTGGCATTGTTCTCGGTATCATCAGAAGCAGGGCGGCAACTGAGAAGGAGAAAGACGTGTTTTATAAGATTTTATCGTGACACCTTACAGTGTTTTTGGTGTGTGAATTATGCTTGACGTAAAGATTTAATTAAATTAGGATTTTCGCTATACGACTGTGGAGATGACGTACGGACATAACTTGTCCAGTACACACCGTGAATGATGGAGATAAAGAGGGAGAGAGAGAGAAGGGCGGCGGGGGGGGGGGTAGGACACAAACACACACACACATAGAGAGAGAGAGAGAGAGAGAGAGAGGAGAGAGACAGAGAGGGGGGGAGAGAGAGAGTCAGAGACACAGAGAGAAAACAGAGATAGAGACAGAGAGAGAGAGACATTAAGGGAGTAAGCAAGAGAGAGACAGACAGACAGACAAACAGAAACAGAGATAGAGACCCACAGAAAGACAGAGGGAGGGAAAGACAGATGGAGTTAAAGACAGACAGACAGACAAATAAAAAGAAAGAGAGAGAGAGAGAGATGGGGAGAGTAAGAAACAGCGAGACGGAGACAGAGTCAAAGACAGAAATAGAGACAAAGCGAGACAGAGGGAGAAAAAGAGAGAGAGAGAGAGAGAGAGGGAGAACAGAGAGACAGAGACAGAAATAGAGAGAAAGCGAGACAGAGGGAGAAAAAGAGTGAGAGAGAGAGAGAGAGAGAGAGAGAGAGAGAGAGAGAACAGAGAGACAGAGACAGAAATAGAGAGAAAGCGAGACAGAGGGAGAAAAAGAGTGAGAGAGAGAGAGAGAGAGAGAGAGAGAGAGAGAGAACAGAGAGACAGAGACAGAAATAGAGAAAAAGCCAGAAGGAGGGCGAAAAAGAGTGAGAGGGAGAGACAGAGAGCAAATGAGTGTCTGTATTTGGGTGTATGGGAGAGAGGCAATTAGGGTAGTTTTTTTTTATTTCTGCTATGGGATCATTTTTCTTTTCTAAAGAAGGCAGGGTGTACAGGGTGGTGATTGCACCGTTCAAAAGATAATATGACACCAAAACAGTTAAAAAAACAACAACACCGTCTTTATGTAGGAAACCTTCATCAAAGCAAACAGGAGGCACCGAAACAGTAGGTGAAGTGACAACCTCCATAATTGTGTCCAAATCCGGGGCACAGGACCTGGTTGTGTGTTCAGCTGACATTCACCAGGGTGAGGCAAACTGAAGGGGCAAGCCCCCTCGACACCCCCCCCCCCAAACAAACACACACACCACACGTTGTTTCAGACACAGACTAAAGACTATAAATAGACTGGGTAATTGAAAAATAAGAAACGGGATTTCGTTTAGAAGTGGGGAAACAGTAAATATAGTGTAAGGCTGGACAAGGGGAAACTGATGAATTGGTTCTGGCATGACATAGCTGAGACAGGATGTCGTATTTCCCACCTGCCATCTACTTAGGCTGATACCACATAGCGAGTTTGAGTTTGAGGTTAGAGAAAACACGTGGATAGGAAACGGTCAGGTCGTGCCACGAGAAAGCGAGACGATAGACAGAGTAGAATAGAGTGATAGGACAGAAGGAGACACTACCAGAAGAGCCCACCAACCAACCAACCACCCCCGCAGAGTGCAAACATGAAAAAAACCTCAAGAGACTTTACAATAGTAACATTTTTCAGTGCTTTATTGTTAAGACGACATCACAATAAGAGATTGAAGATTGGATAGATAGATAGATAGATAGATAGATAGATAGATAGATAGATAGATAGATAGATAGATAGATATATAGATAGCTAGACAGAGAAACAGACAGATAGATAGATAGATAGATAGATAGATAGATAGATAGATAGATAGATAGATAGATAGATAGATAGATAGATAGATAGATAGATAGATAGATAGATAGATAGATAGATAGATAGATAGATAGATAGATAGATAGGCAGATTGATAAATAGATAGATAGATAGATAGATAGATAGGTAGATAGATAGATAGATAGACAGAGAGATAGACAGATTGATAAATAGACAGACAGACAGACAGACAGACAGACAGACAGATAGATAGATAGATAGATAGATAGATAGATAGATAGATAGATAGATAGATAGATAGATAGATAGATAGATCGATCGATGGACTAGTCGGTCCAACGAACACAGATAGCAGGACGGCTAAAGCAACAATCATTTCTACACGAATGTAAATCTCCCCGTAGCTCTCTCATGTACCGCCCAGTACTAGATCAAATGTCTTATCGTCTTGTTTTTCTATGTCTTCACGCTTGAACCAGTTCTCGAGAACATTTTAATTAGCTCCTTCCCGCTGTCACGAGTAGCCCTCAGTATAGTGTTTCATTCACGACTAATTGGAAGTTCCAACCACGAGTCAGCGTTACGACGGCGTTTTCAGGAATAAAAATAAGTGTAATACTCAAGAGACTTGCACTTTTGTGTACTTTCTGTGTAAGCGGCAATAAAAGTGCATTTTAACCCTTAAGACCACCGCGTTTTCAACACTTGAGGTCCATTGTTTTACATAAATAAATTATGTAAAACGCTCTGATTTATCAGAATACGACTTAATATTTTTTTCTGCTTAAATACAGTTTAAATTTCTTTTTTTGTTTTGTTTTGTTAAGAATAGCTCTTTTGTAAGTTTAACTCTTTTTGGAAATGGTAATCGATGTTTGATTAGCAGAGGGTTAAATAATGCTAAGGTTTGTTTTTTTTGTTTGTTTTCTTGTTTGTTTAGTTCCAATGTACCGACTTACTAATAATTTATAACATACAGGGAAGTTTATTCCTCTGTTTTTTTCTCTCCGAAAATGATTGTTTTTACTATGTTTTACTTTATATACTAATGCCATGGACCAAGCAACCGCTGGCAAAGCCTTGATTGCTTGGTGGAAAATGCTTCTGTTGTTGAGTTGATTTGTTTACGTAAAGATGCTTTAGATGTCTAAACCTTTGTGCGTGCTCTTAAACGATCTGTGAAAGTGGATTTCCTGCATGGGATAATAAATGGTTCATATATTATCGTATCTTAATCTTATCTAAAATGGTTCTTCCGAATATCCGTTTGAATTGGTGCTTAACGGTGCATGGTTACCATAATGATCAATTTGCACTTTTTCATATTTTTTTTTAAATGCCTTACCACAGCTCTGAATACCCGAAAATATTCTAAGATGCAGCTATACTTTTTGTCCCCTCGTGGTCTTAACAGCTTAGTTGTGGATACACGTCCGTCAATTCTCTTCTACAGCTGCAACTTGTTCGCCTATGTGTACGGGCAATCGATGGCCACTGGCCTGACCAAGGAGTACGTCACGTGACAGTAGCCGCCATTACGATACCGGAAGTTACCCTGGCCAGCCCGGAAGTGACGGGGACTGGAGACAGCTAATTTTGCTCTCCGCCGATTTCCCAACGTCTTAGATGTAACGTGCAGTGTAGTGTAGTGTAGTGTAGTCACCTAAGTTTGTGAAATCAGAAAATCTCAACAGATGCTGACCTTTGCAGTACTGACATAGTGTGGTTCTAAGGCACATCAATTCTACACACCACTGTTTTCAACCACTGAGTTGTTCGTTACCTTAGTTTTTGTTTTTGGCTATCTCCATTTTCTGAAAACTGGAGATCTGTCAGTAGGTATATGGAGTATATAGAATGCCCACTTTGACACCTATTTAAAATGCGTTGTGGCACTTATCAAGCTGTTTCACAGTTCCGATTTATTCTAAACTCCTTGTCATAAATACGAAAGCCGCAAACGTTTAGCGTCGAATTTCTCAGTTGTGCAAAAACATGGATTTAAAACAAACAAAAACTAAGGTCACCTTTTTACAATTGCAAGTAACACGACAGCAGTTTGATCAAATATGATTTGTCTTTTACTGAGTTTTGATTTTGAGTTTTCAAGAAAGCACGACGATACAACAATGGTCACACTGTGCCAGGGAAAAGCGAGGCGATAAACTGAATAAAATAACAAAACGATTGAACAGAGAAGGAAGGACAACCTACCAGAAGTGGCCACCAGTCACATCCACCCCTTCCCCTGTGTCTATGTCCTTAGAGTACATTCAGAACTTATTTGAAGAAAAGGCACAGTTCTAGCGCTTGTGCAATGACCTCAACGACGACTAGACACGATAAGATGTGATAGCCGGCGCGTTTTGCGATAAGGATTTCGCGCCGCCACCTTGTGACGTATTTTACAAAGGCAATACAGAGAGAATATTGAATTTTGTTCACTGTTCCGCTGCCACTGTAGACCTTGATTGAAATAGCTGAATATTTAGTAATTATCACTTCAATCACTGCAGGAAAAACTCTTCATTTTTTTTTCAGTCGCTGTGCACTGTAACAAATCCTCATCATTAATTTATCATTAAAACAAGCACTCTTTTCATGGTCCCCGTACTTGATCAGCGGCCAAAGGTGGAAACATTTCTTTTCACGCCCGAATAAGGGACTTTTTTATCTTATCGTATTTGGTGTCTTTTTGAACACCAAATATACCTCATTGCCCCATTTATCTGACTATAAAAAAGAATTTCGTTACGCCAAGAGAAATTTCTGGGTCATCACGGGGTAACCCCGGCTAAATCCCGTTGTCAACATACTGATTAGATTATAAACAACCAACGCCAAAGCCAGATCCCATATCTCAGCTCAAAGGTTCTTTATGTCTTCTTTCTTGTTTCCGCTCTTATTTCCGGTTCCGCAGGAATATCCCGGTTTGATCAAGACAGCCGTCATGTACCGCAATTGAGAAGGTAAGTTATGGAACATTGTCAGCCTGAATTGGCCCCAGAGACAAGGTCTTACGTTACATTCAAATGACAGGCCAATAGGACACCAGTGGTTATGACTGACAGGCGCTGGCATTGTTCTTGGTATCATCAGAAGCAGGGCGGCAACTGAGAAGGAGAAAGACGTGTTTTATAAGATTTTATCGTGACACCTTACAGTGTTTTTGGTGTGTGAATTATGCTTGACGTAAAGATTTAATTAAATTAGGATTTTCGCTATACGACTGTGGAGATGACGTACGGACATAACTTGTCCAGTACACACCGTGAATGATGGAGATAAAGAGGGAGAGAGAGAGAAGGGCGGCGGGGGGGGGGGGGTAGGACACAAACACACACACACATAGAGAGAGAGAGAGAGAGAGAGAGGAGAGAGACAGAGAGGGGGGGGAGAGAGAGTCAGAGACACAGAGAGAAAACAGAGATAGAGACAGAGAGAGAGAGACATTAAGGGAGTAAGCAAGAGAGAGACAGACAGACAGACAAACAGAAACAGAGATAGAGACCCACAGAAAGACAGAGGGAGGGAAAGACAGATGGAGTTAAAGACAGACAGACAGACAAATAAAAAGAAAGAGAGAGAGAGAGAGATGGGGAGAGTAAGAAACAGCGAGACGGAGACAGAGTCAAAGACAGAAATAGAGACAAAGCGAGACAGAGGGAGAAAAAGAGAGAGAGAGAGAGAGAGAGAGAGAACAAAGAGACAGAGACAGAAATAGAGAGAAAGCGAGACAGAGGGAGAAAAAGAGAGAGAGAGAGAGAGAACAGAGAGACAGAGACAGAAATAGAGAGAAAGCGAGACAGAGGGAGAAAAAGAGTGAGAGAGAGAGAGAGAGAGAGAACAGAGAGACAGAGACAGAAATAGAGAAAAAGCCAGAAGGAGGGCGAAAAAGAGTGAGAGGGAGAGACAGAGAGCAAATGAGTGTCTGTGTTTGGGTGTATGGGAGAGAGGCAATTAGGGTAGTTTTTTTTTATTTCTGCTATGGGATCATTTTTCTTTTCTAAAGAAGGCAGGGTGTACAGGGTGGTGATTGCACCGTTCAAAAGATAATATGACACCAAAACAGTTAAAAAAAACAACAACACCGTCTTTATGTAGGAAACCTTCATCAAAGCAAACAGGAGGCACCGAAACAGTAGGTGAAGTGACAACCTCCATAATTGTGTCCAAATCCGGGGCACAGGACCTGGTTGTGTGTTCAGCTGACATTCACCAGGGTGAGGCAAACTGAAGGGGCAAGCCCCCTCGACACCCCCCCCCCCCAAACACACACACACACCACCACGTTGTTTCAGACACAGACTAAAGACTATAAATAGACTGGGTAATTGAAAAATAAGAAACGGGATTTCGTTTAGAAGTGGGGAAACAGTAAATATAGTGTAAGGCTGGACAAGGGGAAACTGATGAATTGGTTCTGGCATGACATAGCTGAGACAGGATGTCGTATTTCCCACCTGCAACCTACTTAGGCTGATACCACATAGCGAGTTTGAGTTTGAGGTTAGAGAAAACACGTGGATAGGAAACGGTCAGGTCGTGCCACGAGAAAGCGAGACGATAGACAGAGTAGAATAGAGTGATAGGACAGAAGGAGACACTACCAGAAGAGCCCACCAACCAACCAACCACCCCCGCAGAGTGCAAACATGAAAAAAACCTCAAGAGACTTTACAATAGTAACATTTTTCAGTGCTTTATTGTTAAGACGACATCACAATAAGAGATTGAAGATTGGATAGATAGATAGATAGATAGATAGATAGATAGATAGACAGATAGATAGATAGATAGATAGATAGATAGATAGATAGATAGATAGATAGATAGATAGATAGATAGATAGATAGATAGATAGATAGATGGATGGATGGATGGATGGATGGATGGATGGATGGATGGATGGATGGATGGATGGATGGATGGATGGATGGATGGATGGATGGATAGATAGATAGATAGATAGATAGATAGGTAGATAGATAGATAGATAGACACATACATATATAGATAGACAGATTGATAGGTAGATAGATAGATAGATAGATAGATAGATAGATAGATAGATAGATAGATAGATAGATAGATAGATAGATAATTTGATAGATAGATAGACAGATAGATAGATAGATAGATAGATAGATAGATAGATAGATAGATAGATAGATAGATAGATAGATAGATAGATAGATAGATAGATAGATAGACGGACGGAGGGGAAGACAGACAGACTGATAGGCAGACAGAAAGGGAGATCAGACAGATAGACATACACACAGACGGGCAGACGGAGAGGGAAGACTTTGTTTAATTTGTTGTTGGATAGGATAAACTCGTTCTTGTCCTTCTACCTGTCGCTCTTGACTCATCTTCTTGAAACACTCATTCTTCCTCTGCAGCACTGGGGTTTGATGTGGCAATGTGATAGAGATATTGGACCCATGGTGGTTTATTCCTCCAATTCGTGGCATGGCAGGAAGCACAGCGAGAGTAAAGACATGAAAATACTGATGGGAGAGATTTTGCCAGTGTAAGTGCAGTTCGAGTTGAAGTTTGGAGAAGGCATGTCGACCCGCTAACGGTTACATAGGGGAGAGAGGTGGCGGGAGAAGTAGTGTTTAGTGTGTAACTCAGTTCAGCCAAAAGTGGAGATAGAACCTTTTCATTGTAAAAAAAGGACCCCTTGCTGCGATCCCACTGATTTTCCGGGGTTTTGTTTGGGTCACGTTGACGTTTCCTAGATATCAGTGGTTCTCAGAGTGGTGGATTTTGAGCTCCTTCCTTATGGTCCTCTCTCTCGCTCGCTCTCTCTATCTTTCTTTCTCTCTCTCTCTGTGCCTCCACCTCTTTCATCTCTCTCTCTCTCTCTTCTCTCTCTCTCTCTCTCTCTCTTTCTCTCTGTCTCCACCTCTTCCACATCTCTCTCTCTTCTCTCTCTCTCTCTCTATCTCTCTGTGTCTCCACCTCATCTCTCTCTCTCTCTCTCTGTGTGTCTCCACCTCTTCCACATCTCTCTCTCGCTCTCTTCTATCTCTTTCTCTCTCTGATTGTGCTAGGAAGAAGCAATACGACAGACAGAATAGAACAAAGCGTTAAGACATAAGGACAGCCAACCAGAACAGCCCATCAACCACTCGCTGCCAATAAGTGAAGCCCATCAGCCACTCAGAAAAGAAAACCGACGATGAAGACAATGATAAACCACAACCATAAATATAATCACTGTACATTTTGTTCTTCTTAAAAAATGAGACTGGGACACGTTAGTCAAGAGGCAAAGCGCTCGCCTCTCATGCCGAAGGTACTGGGTTCCATCCCCGGCCGGTGCGGACATTTTGGATTTTTTTCGGGGGAAAAATTCCTGGCCCTGACCCTAGGGTAGGTTGAATCGAATACCTAGTCTTCTCGAATAAGGACAAAATACTCCGAGGACCAGGGTGCAAGTTGCGCACGTTAAAGATACCTTGGCAGCTAAAAGTTGAGAAGAGCAGGCCGAACAAGGCCGCTGCCCGGGGAAAAAAAATAATTAAAAAACGAATCCCTACTATAGAAAAATGAGGTGCAAATGCCAAGAGCAGCGAACCTCCTAAAATAAAGATCTAAACACATAATGAAACTGCACGGTGTTTTAGACATGGACCACCGGGCGGTGGATGGTCCACGCTATTCAGCTTGGTGGCGCGTGGCGAGCCAGTGTAGACTTCTCTGAGCATCGGTGGCGCAGACCCTTTTTGGTGTGGTCAACACTTCAGATTTTGCTTGACCTGGACACGGGGCGAAATGGAATTACTCAGACAGTCTGTCTCCTGTCGCAAATAGAAACGGGATGGTGGCGCTTTGCAAAATAGAGCGGTAGAGTATAGGCGCTTCTCATCTGTGTGTTTCAACCTGGAATAGGGGTCCAAAAAAAAATTTAAAAAATGCCCAAACGAGATAGAACAGAATGCTGACCTGTGTCAACTTTGGTGTCTTTGGACATAGCATAGGACATGCAAGCAGGCAGACAGACTGATAGACTAGCAAGCAATTCTGCAGAGACACACGGACATACATTTCTATTCTTCCTGCAGAATACTTTATCGCCTATTACCGTTCAGCGTAGGCATCTCTTCCCTTTCGTTTTGTATTTTTTCTGCAGCTTTTTATTTTTATGTCATAAACTTACTGAACTCAACACTTCGTCAGTCTTTCAACCGATCTGTCAATGTACATTATGGGATGTTCGCTGAACAGTGTGCTCTTTTCATACGCCTCTTCCACCCCTCCCCCCTTTTCTATCTGTCTCCTTCTCTCGCTCTTTCTCTCACGTTCTCTGTTCCTGATTCTCGTCTTCTCTCTCTCTCTCTCTCTCTCTCTCTGCAGTCCTTCCCCTCCACCTCCTCTCTCTCTCCGTGTATCCACTTCTTCCTTCTCGTTTTTTTTTCTCTCTCTCTCTCTCAATCTCGCCCCCCCCCCTTCCTCTCTCTCTCTTCCCTATTATCTCCCACTTATGTATCCACTGAAATGCCAGTGTCTAGACGCCCAGGGTCCATGTCTGACCATTACAAGACAAAAAAATCCTGGACACTTAAACCAGACCATCAGTGTCACCTCTGTAAAACCCGTCTGGACACCGCAAATATGTTTGTACTTTACTGGACACTCGACTGTCCATAGGCGGCCAAAGTTCTGCTGGGGACATGAGCAGATTTTGGTCGCCAAAACAAAGACGAAGAAGAAAAACAAACCGAACAGACCTTGCTACTACTTCCCAATAGGACAGCAAGAAGCGCCATAATCTCATACCTTACTGCCAAGGACCCAGGCATTACGAACAAGAAGCTCTCCACATGATGCTTATTAGGCTGATTGGCAAAAACAAAACAAAAAAAAACCCAGCAAACCTGTGGGTGTCACAGCAAGGCATATGGAGAAAGGAAAAAACGTGGTGAAAAGAAAAAGTTGAATGTTAATAATACGAGCATTTATAAAATCGTTTCATCTCGTTAACAACCAGCCTCTAAGCGCTTTACAACATTTATATCACATAAATCACACACACAATACACAGGCATACTCAGGAAAGAAACAACAAAAACAAAAAACCCTAGATGCATATTCAGAGGATAAAACGAATACTGTTCAGCTAATATTTAAAAGTCGTACAATTTTCAGTCTCTCCCAAAGACAGAGGCACGGCAGAGAATTCCAGATCTGAGGCCCTTGAAAAGAAAGCGATCGTTCACCCATGTTATGTAGCAAAGACCAGTTAGTAGGCGGATTGTTGGCAGGAACTTGTGGTCTGGTCTCCTTTCGATCTGCTATATTCAGTCAAAAAGTCCAGCTTTTTCCTAGCATAATGCAATTCTTATCGCATCAGCATACTCGCTCCAAAACTTAAACTCAAACTCAAACCCTTGGACCAGTAGAGTTTAAGCGCAGCTGACAGTGGGTCAAGGCCTACATTACACGATCTCCCACTTTCACGCACAAAACGTTCACGTCTTCTGTCCGCACGCCCAAATCACTCTGCAGGACGCGTGCGATTATTCGTGGGTGTAAAGGTTTCCACTTGGATGTTTTCTCAAAGCCCTGGCAGCTCAAGCAAAAATTCATGCCTTTATACCATGGCCCTGTTCGTGTTTATAGGCCAGATATCTGCACGCGCGATCCACGCGGTGAAAATCATTTACATTTCTTTTCATTTCGTTTCATTTCATTTTTATTCTTTCCACTTTTTATTATTATTATTTTTTTTTTCACTTTTTCCATAGTTTCCTTTCTAAACCGGGGACATTTTGTAAAATTAGCTTTAGAGTTGGCTCGCACGCACAACCCATTGATTTCCAGCCAATAAATCTGTTGAGAAAGATCAAAGAGATTTGGCCGGAACATGCATTTAGGGTTCCATTGGAGCAGAGTTTTCTGTGCCGTCGACTGTGTGTCCAGATTTTAAGACCTGACAAGTTGTTATGTTACTCTAAAAGTCCTCTGGCGTCGCCAGGAGGAGACGGTGCTGTTCTTCTTGCAGGGCCGAAGTGATCCAGCTAAAAAGTCTTCTAGAAATGCCATTTGACTTCCATCCCCTCCTTCAAAACCACGACCCTTATCATCCCCAAAACGCATAGTCGGCAGAAATCGAGTTGTCCTGGTTCTCTCTCTCTCCGAGAGGAGTACATTTTTTTTTCATGGCCTTGCGGAAAATGCAGCTGTCCTTAAAGTAGTCCCGTATTTAACCATTTGAGATTCTAGTCTAACGTTTCCCATTTTCGAAATCGTCACATGTTCCTGTCTGATATCTCCATTTTGATTGATTTTAAAAGTTTACTGGTCTCTTGACCCCAGATAAGCAACCTACTAGAGGCCAACATTACTTAACCTAATGGAGAAAGACCAAATGTGTTCATGGCATTTTAACACACAGGGACCTGTGCATTTTATTATTCCCTCCTTCTCATCCCCTCGCTTTCTCTCTCTCTCTCTCTAATCTCTATTCTCTGTCCCTTTCCATGTGTCCGTCCCTCTGACCGTCCATCCTTCCATCTACCCACCCCTCCATCCGTCCTTCCTGCCATCCGTCCGCCCGTCCGTCTGTCTGCCTGCTTCTCTCACCCTCTCTCTCTCTTTCTCTCACTCCCTCCTCCTTCTCTCTCCCAGTCTCCCTCTCATCTTTCACCCCTTGCATAACGGCTCCTTAAGAGAAACAAAACAAAACACAAAACAACTAACATCAAACGCATCCACAATCAATAGTCTCCGCCATTTCCCCAGTTCCCTCCCTACTGTCGTCAACCATTATCTTACTCAGTTTCAACTCTAAAAATCTGGAGTACTCACTGCACGACCCTGATCCTGGTACTTAGCAGTAGTCTCGAACCTTCGGCTGGTTACGCTAAACGGGGACTGGCTTTGATTTCAAGGGTGAGTGCTTGCACAACCCACAACTGCGACTGTCCCAAGGGCGGTAAATCATTTTCCGCTGGTCCTGTACCATTAAGATCGCAAGAGTACTCGACCATGTTGCTAGGTAATAACCACAGGCTATTTAGACTCCCAAGTCACACAAGAATGTAATAACCACAATAATAAAACAATCCATGCCACACCATGCCCCTCCACCCTCCCCCTCCCATCCTCAAGTCCATTATTTTAACTCCCTCTCTTTGTTGCTCGAGGAGGACAATTCGCCTCCTTAGAATGACAAGGTTGTAACTCCTTTTCGTCAACTTTTGAGAAATCAAGAATTGAAGTTTCAGGTGCTCATAGCTTTTACAGTAAAGAATGTTTTTTGTTTTTTTTTTCGTTTATGTGACACGTACAAATTACACACCGAATATGCTTATTGATACTTCGACACACAATGGAGAAGGCCCGTAGAAGTATTGTGCAGTGTGTAACTCAGTTCAGTAAAAAAAAAAAGCGGAGATAGAACCTTGTCACTCTAAGTGGACGATTTTTTATTGCCCGAATGTTCTATCCTATTACCTTTTTTTTTTTTCGTCGAAGAAGGTCAGTTGACCGAAAGCTTGATTGTCTTTCCTTTACCTTTGCGTTTTATTGTAGGAAGTGTATATCCGTACAACATGTTGTATCGATATGGACAGTGCATATTATACGTACAACATGTTTACCAAAAAGTGCGACTGGTGAAGGTTTGCTGAAACAAAACTTGGTATGGTGTTCACGAATTTAAAGTGACAACACATGGAATAGTCAGATGGACCTGGGGACGTGAGGGTCTAGTCAGTTTGTATCAATGGGCGGTAGTCAGATTGACTAATCATTCGAAAAGGAGTTGGGGTAGCCATTGGTGATCGACGTACACTCAAGTACATTATTAGCGCAAATCACGCAATCTCAGATCAGAAGTCGAATTGTTTTGCTGCTAAGCCGATTCATATTTTTAAAAACTATGCAAATTAACAAGGTCAGTAATATAGTATTCCGGTGTGTGTTCTGCGTCATCGAATTGTGTGCGTTGTTGTTCGAATATACGCTTCCTTTATTGTATCCTTCCTGTATTAACCCTTACACGAGGCTCTGCTATATACCGTCACAGTCATAACACAATTCCCTAGGTCATTTTTTAATATCTTTAAGGTGGGGCCGAATGTACCGGATAAAATAAGGTCAGATTGTTTTGTATCCTGAAAGCATGAAGTTTTGTATCGAGCCATAAAAGTCTGCATTTTGACACTAAACCACTTTTGCGCAAGTCACAAGATTTGCACAGCAACGATACTTTTTTTTTCACGCTTCCTGAAAATGTTGTACCAAATAACAGGCAAGACGTGTCATGGGGACACAACTGCATCTTTTTGCCAATTTTCAAGTATTGCTGAGACCCCAGTTTTTCTGTCTCTTATTTTTTAATTTTTTTTTTTAAATGTTAGATAATGTAAGATAAGATAAGATAAGATAAATTTTATTCGTCCTTGTACAAAGAAATTTGTTTTGATCATTGAATACATAACAATACAGTTACAGAAACAGAAAGTATGATATATAGCGCTCACACCCACACACACACACATATATATATATACACACACTAATAAATAAACAAAATAATTAACAATGCACACACTATTCTTCCATTACTAAAACACATTGACCTGACACGCAAGACACGATTCAACTGTACACAGATTACGATCAAGATGACGGCATTGTTGTAACATCCTAGTTGATGATGGAATAAACGATTTAAAGTAGCGCTCAGTTTTACTTTTCTTTGACAACAGCCTTAAACTTCTTACAGATCTTATGTATTCTTTGTACCCAACATTACCCGAGAGAAACCTATGTTCTCTCTCTCCGTCTCTCTGATCTAGAGAATTTCCCATAACAAGCTAGTCTTGCTTCCATAATGACATACATTCTTGCTTTACAACCCATAAGTGCCAGAGCATGACACCCCAACTGAAGGCTTGTGAAAATACGGTTTTCCTGTGCGATAGGCTTATCAAAGGGAGCACAACAAGAGATTATTGTATTCTGCACTTTCACCACAATTACCTGAAACTTGAATAAACACAATAGGCGGACACAAAAGCGATTGGGTTACAGTAGTTCACAATTCGGAAAATCAATTTTAAACTTTTTCAAACTGTCATTTAAACTGCAGTGTTGAGCAAAAAACAACAAAACAAGTGCACCATAATGAATCAACCTCCCCCCCCCCCCCGCCATCCCCCCACTATTTTCTTTTATTATAATAAGATTTTCTTAAATATCTCCAGGTCATGTCGTTTTCTACTGATCAGTGGTTCTTTCAGCGATTCTCACCTGTCCTGTTTCAATGTCGTTCATTAATCGATACGGCCCAGACAACACGACATTGTAGCAAAACGTTCATCTCACTTGACCTTTTCGCCCACATCGTCCACTTGTCACAAAACACAAGACGAATCTGCCATCACAACTGACTGCGAAACCAACATATCCCTGTCCCTATTGTGAAAACGACCATAGTGAATTTGTACAACTGGAGATGAGGTCAGTCTCAGTAGGATCACGGCTGTCAGCATTTGCCTCATTCTGTACTGGAGATAGCCGCCCCAGCTCTTCTTTGTTCGATTTTTGCACAACAGAGAAAACCGTCGTTGAACAATTCCGGCTTTAGTATTACGCTAACGTGATTTGACAAAACGCCTTTTTTCATTTTGGCGCGAAAATTTTTTATTTCATTATTGGGTTCTCATCAACAATCCTCATCTTATGAGCTTATCAGGTTTTGAAAAAGCTTAGCCATTTTTATATTATCTTAAAAAAACAATTTTTCAAAACGCCTCTTTTTCTGCCGAAACGCGACAAAACGCCTTTAATTTGACAAAACGCCTTTTTTTCGAAATAAAGGCGTTCGTCTGAGGCCGAGTGGGATGACAAAACTCCTTTAATTTGACAAAACGCCTTTTTTTCGAAATAAAGGCGTTCGCCTCAGGCCGAGTGGGATGACAAAACGCCTTTACTTTGCCAAACCATCGTTATAAAGTAGGAAAAGCAGGCTTTTTTCGACATGATTTCTTACTAGGACAAAACATTTCTTCATTAAAAAACCTGCCTGGTAATCATTTAGTCCAGTCTTCCTTTTATTATCCTATTACATTAGGCTGTCTTGAGTTCAATAAAACTTTCTTCTGACAATTTTTGTCTCTCACAAATCTTCATTTAACTCAATAACTACCTGTATTGTATTGAGTGCCGTTAACATTGTTAATTGTGTATAACGATCACCAAGAATTGGTTTTAGTAACTCTCAAACCATGGACCGTCTCCATGACCTTGTCTACGTAACATTGCCTAACTTTCTCCGCTAGCTCACGCACAGACGATCATCGGAGGTTGCGTCACACAGCGTGGCGATGCCCGTTATAGAGTGAAAATCTAACGATATCTTCTCCCACCGAGGTCATCCTTTGTCCACTATGGAAAGTTCCGTGATCCCCGATGTCTTTTGATGTTCCAACGATGACCAGAATCTTCGGTCAAAGTCGGGGACGTAGTTGTTCCAATTATTACTCAACTTTTTTTGTCGCCAGACTTTGTAAGCAGCAGAATTTTGAAAACTAAGGCAGTTCCAGGTATGAACTTCAAGGTGAAATCTCTCTCTCTCTCTGCCCTACTGCATTCACAGCATCACCATCTCTGTTCCCATGAATCCTCAGGACTTTTAAAGGAGCTCATTAAGCAGTAAGTTCATTTTTCTTCTTCTTCTGTAACGTTTGTACATTTCATGTGTCTGAACCTCAGGGCATAGACTTGTAACTGATAATGAACTTGATGTACCCATACGAAGTTTTGAGCCTCTGCTGGTTCTTGTGACAGCAAAAGAAAAATCATCGTCATCATCATTTTTCAAATGCCTTGAACATTTAGACAGACTAAAGCAGGCAACCAGCTCACTGTATCCAATAATGGCATGAATGTTCATAAATCATCAATTGAATTTCTGGAAAAAATAATTCCACAGTTACACCATAACCATGCTCGTTTTTGTTTTCATTGATATTGAGATTACATTTGCAGAGTACATGTTTTATTCATGTTTAGCTTTGACCACACTCGTTATGCCTTTATCATTGCTGCAAATTACTGTATATAGTTGTTACTGGTCACTTTGTCGTATTTTTTTCTTCAAACCAATCAAAATAAGAATTCAGCCATGCAACTTTTGTTTGTTTAATCCAACAGGAAAATAATTCGGCCGCACTCAGATTCAAGTGGCAGCTGTGATGAAGCTCCGTTGGTAAAAGCGTCACAAGGCAGAACAAGAGAAAGCAGAATTACCAAAAGTGCCAGCCTTCTATGGTGCGGAAGACACTGATGGTCCCCCAGATCCTCAGATTGCAAGGCCTGTGACAGCCAAACCTGTTTCGCCTACTCATTTTCACTGACGTCCCAGTTCAACATGCTGTGCCTACTCACACCAAGGACTTGTCATCAGATGATAATGACAGTGTAGAGAATCCATTTACTTTGGATAGTTCTGATGGTGACGTTGTATCGGACAACGAGAAACAGAAAGAAAATAGTGAACGTTCTCCTACTTCTATGTCAACTCCTGCTGCTACTGCTCCCTCTGGGGCACGATTTGATTGCTCGTGGTCATCCAGCATTCACCCTGAACATCACCCCATTGAATGTTTGGACATCTCACAACCCGATCATTCTATTATCTTCCCCTCCAAAAGACTCCATTGACGGGATTGAAGAACAACCAACGCAGAGTGCAGCAAGCTAAGTGTTAAATTTGCTTGCCGGTGTTCATCATTCTCAACTTGAACAATCAGATGTTTCCGTTGGATACTCTTTGTCTGCAAGTTCATCATATCTGTGAGTGCTGGCCGAACTATCCCCGCCTCCGATCTCACCGTTACCTATCACTCCATCACCAATATCGGCTTGTACGACAGCAAGAAAGGAGAGAGAACCTTGGTCTCAGAAAACCAAACACCCAATACTAGAAAGTTGCAACTGCCATAACCATTGTTTGGAAAAAATCGGACACCGACAATGCTTTTGCTATTCATCAAGAATACTTGAATCATACCTACAACGAGCAAAGAAACTGGCTTTCAGTCATCGCATTAAACTAGGCCCATCAGGAAAAAGAAAGCATTGTGGTTTTATGGATGAAACAGGAACAGCCGTCAGCAAACGCGTTTTTTTCGTCTGACACAGAAGAGTTTTCCCTTGGAACCGAGTTTTTGAACATTTCATTAGACAGAAAATAGCGAAACAATGCCCTCTCTGAACAAAAAAGGCGTTTTGTCGTATCACACATAATCAGAGCAATGCCTATCTCTTCAGCAAGGCGTTTGTGTGATTAGGTCTGATGCGACAAAACGCCTTTTTTTCTGAAAAAAGGCGTTTTACGTTTGAGCATTGATTCGACAAAACGCCTTTTTCATCACAGTTTAATTAATTCAACACCAATTCAAATAAAACTTTACACAAAGTTAAAAGACATCATAACGTGTCACTTCAGTCTAGAAAAATTGCATTTTGTTTGCCAGATTTAAATTTAGAAACCGCAAAACTAAATCGCGATTTTCTCTAAACAGCATTTTCAGGAAAAAGGCGTTTTGTCAAATCACGTTAGTACGATATGGAGTTGGAATAAATCAGAACTAACTGTGAAACAGCTTGATGAGTGCCATAACGCATTTCAATTAAGCGTCATGGTGTGCACTTCATTCCTTTAGAGTGACAAGGTTCCAGCTCCATTTTTTGGCTGAACTGAGTTACACACTACACAATCTTCTAGGGGCCTTCTCCACTGTGTGTCAAAGTATCAAGTAGATTCGGTGTGTAATTTATAAGTAAAACTATAAATAAATAAATAAAAAAAAATTCTTTGCTCTAAAAGCCATGGTCAATGAAACTTCAATCCTCGATTTGCCGAAAGTTCATGAGAGGGAGATTGAACCGTGTCATTCTAAGGGGAGATATCTCTGGCCTCATTATGAAAACGACCAAATGTATCCATACAACTGGAGATGACAAATCTTTCTAGTATAATTATTATGATGCTAAAATTCCTTTTATCTCTATTTGTTTGTCTTGTTCTACCTTCAATCAATAGCTTACAATGTAAAAGACTACCGTCCCGTGACAGAAGCCGTCATAAAAGGCCATTGTATTTTTAGGGTTATACCGTCTCGATATTCTGTGTCTCGGCTACTACTGTTACTACAAGTAGTACTGCTACTAGTACTACAACCACTACTACTACTGTGCCACAATTTAATTCCATAAGCAAACAACAGTGTCTTAGAGAATTACAGACATTTGTGTTCAATGTTAGAAGAATAAAAAACGGTATTGTTAAATCTCCAAGAGGACTGAGCAGAAACGGCGCTATTGTTTACTCAAATTATCCACTAAAGAAATACGTCCTGTTGTGGGGGGAGAAAAACCAAAAACAAAAAATCACGGAAAACTTGGTAATTATTCGTAATGCTTGAATACATTCGGATAATTACCTTGTCTGTTTTTTGTTTTTTTCGTACACTTATCTTACAATTAGGAACGAAGTGTGGCAGACAAGAATAGCGGTTCTCTAAACTTGCTTCCGGGTGTATTTCTTTTTAAGCTTTCTCTTTAGTTCCTTGAATTAGCTGTACTTCAATTGTTCCATTGTTTCAACAGTTAATCAAATGCCACCTCAAAATGCCAGGAAGAGAGTTTTTTTGTTTTTTTTTCACCATTAAATGACACGTGAGGTTTTCAAATCGGAACTGTGTTCAGCTAAGGGTGGAGAAATCTTAACTTGCTTCGTTAACCATAATATTCAGTTTTCCCCAGGTTTACAATGGTCTAATTTTTTACCAGAGATGAAAAGAGCTGCGGGAAGATTATTTCTGACGGAATTTTCAGGCTTACAATAGATTTTATACGGAAAAGTGGAGTACTGGTCTCACGGGCGCGATAACTTTTCTCAAGACGTTTCGGTGAATTAAATATCGTCGCTATGGTGCAAAACTCCTGTAACTAACACTTTTGGCCAAAATTACTTTTTTCATTCTGTGGGTCTGAACATCAATTGCGCACCTTGTGTCAAAAGCTCATGGCTCAATTCTTATAAACTAGATGACCTACCGGGCATTGCCCGTAATAAACAATCATGTGCCCCCCCCCCCCCCTCTCTCTCTCTCTCTAATATGATGAAAGTAATAAAGTACAAAGTCAAAATTGGGCAAAAAGAAAAGGTTGTATGTTGCAAAGCCCAATTTTGACTTTGCTTATAGCCCTGCTGCGACCCCACAGTTTTTCTGTGGTTTTTATGATATTTCGTAAAAATAATAAACTACAGTCTTGCTTCAGAACTCATGCGCACCAGAACACTACGCACCAAACTGAACGCTTGATACGGTTACTTTTATGACATGCCCGGTACTATAATATTACGAAACAAACATGCGAAAATACAGATGTTACATAGCAATAAATATTTGTCATTTTTTAAAAAATACATGCTTGAAGTAAACAACTTTTAATTATAGCCATCATCTTCCTTATCTCAATTGCCACCTTCCTGCCAAATTTAAGGCCTGAAGAGTGTATAGTTTGGTCAGTTAGTCATGCCAAAGGTTGCAAGTTACTGAAATATATAATAGATAACGATAATCCAATAATCAAGTTCATTGTCGTTACTGTCAAGAGCAGGTTAAGTTTATAAATGCCGTGCTAGGCCACGGGTTGAATTCAGAGGTTTTTTTTTAATCTAGTGAAGTGTCCTTGAGCTGTTCTCGTGAGCAACATGTTTTGAGTGTTGTTTTTTTTTACATAAAAACTGTAGATGGTTAAAAAGGAATATGTGTAGGTAAACCAGGGACGGCAGAGCAGCTCCAGTTCGTGATTTAATAGCATTGTTAGAGGGTGTGAGGTGGTTGTAATTGACTGTTGACATTCAGTGGTTCGTGAAAGCACGAATTGTGCTGAGTCAAGTTAATAAGATTTTTGGATTTAATTGTTATTAACCTATTTAGAAGACGACCTTGTCTGTCTTAGTGCAAGGCCGTAACCGACTTACACAATAGAATAAATTAATACTGCGAGCTCAGCTCGCATGACTGCACCAATCAAATCTAGGAATTTGGACGGTAGTTGCAGGTGGCTAGACATTATAAAAGTCAGCCCATACCTATGTCCATCATCACATGCAGAAAAGTATCCACTGCGGAGTGGTCGGCTAATTTCGAGCCAGATCGAAACAGAGACGCAATAGAGCAGACCATCTATATGAGGAGCCTAGAAATGACGAGCTCCAGCTAATAGCTACCCGGACTTTGTCCACCATGCAACGCTCTTGTTGATATTCCCTGGTTCTTGATGGCCAGGGAAAAATGGTATGCATTGTAATTGTATGTCAGAATTCAGATGTTACCAGCAGTATGAGAGTCTGCTCCTAGAGTCACAGCCAGGCAGTGCCAGTATTAGAATATATGACAGGAGCCATTGCAATGGAGCTGGCGTGTGCTGAGACAGCGAAGACTATAATTTGTATTAAATATCCTATGAGTCATTAGTTATATTTGATCCAGTACTAGGACCTTTTAGTCCATTCTAAAATTGTATTCTTATTTTGCAGTTACCCTGATGGTCATTTCATTTATATATGTTATCTTATTCAGCTAACTCAATACATTATTGTGGCCCTACAGGTCTGACAAAACTAATTCATTTGAGTTGTTAATTAATTCCAGTAGGAAAGTTAGTGTGTTCGTCGAGTGTGTGTTTTCCTCTTGAATTGCAGTCGTTTGCTATAAACCACATTCGCGACAGTTACAATATTACATAAGCCAAAGAAAATCAGTTTTTTGGCTCTCCTGTAAAATTTTCGAAATGTCAGTTAGAGGAATCTTGCAGCAAAGCGACGATATGCTTCTTTCTGTGCGTTTTAGAGAACTTAAGATATCTTTATACCGGGACTTCAATGTTGTGAAATTGAGAAACGGTGCGTGTTACTATGGAATCTAGTCACAAAAGCAGAAACGTGCAGAAGCATCATGGACAAATCGTATCTTGGCTTCCTGCTGCGTCCACCCAATTTCCATGCAGATTTTGCGCTGTAAAGATCACTCGACAACTTGTACAGAGAATTAAATATAAAAATCTAACATAAAAGAACATTTATATAAAGCTTCGTCTCAATAAATACAACATCTTAGCGCTTTACAGTCATTCTTCAACTCACACTGAATTCACCAATACAAAGAACATGGATTTAAACTATCAGAACCAGCTGTCATTGCATTACATCAACCAAAAAGACGTTTTTCCAAGGGTTTCTTCATCATTTCATGGTCTGTGATGTTGTCCATTTCAAAGAAAAAAAAAAAAGGAAAAAGTAAACTACAATAACTAAAATGATATAACTAGTAGAGAAGGTGGAGAGGGAAAGAAAGTAATAGAAGGAGAAAAATTATCTAAACACAAATGTCAAGATCAAAGGTATTTAGCTTTGATAATCGGTCTGGCGTAAGATGGGATTTATTTGACGCCCAGATTTCGAGAGCAATATTACATAATTTTTATACGTTTCACGTAAACACCAACTACACTCACTTGGGGTAAGCTTAACATCAACACTTAAGACTTATTGAAGACACTTGAGCTAAAAGTACATAAGTCACATTTTCCAAAATTTGAAACTGTGCTTGGGGGCAAAATATAACGTATGGATTGCTAAATCCACTGCCTGAATAATGGAAACAAATAAAGCACTAGAGTACCTTTTCGTTCCAGGGTAGATTTCATTTCAATCAGATTTAGCATACAAAAATACTCAAGTCTGAAAGTGCGATGCACAAAATGCCAAGTCCTCAGAGGCAACCAATCACCAACAGCACATGGAATCCACGACAGAATAGTCGGCAACGAAAAGGCCGGTGAAGGGAACGCAACTTCTCGGGACAAAAAATGTTCCTAAAGTGTTTGACGACAGAGGATTGAAATCAGAAAACAGATACAAAAAAAAGGTGGCATCGTTTTCTAGCCCCCGAGAGGGGCAATCTTCAGCAACCAATCCCATGCTTTTCCCGCCTACTCACTTCAAATAATTATAATAAGACACCCTTCCAGGTCTGAACCAATTAGACCCGTTATACTTAGAAACAGGAAGGAAAAAAAATAAGGACAACATAATTACGTAAGGCCAAAAAGTCATTCAAGAAAAGAAGAAAAAAGGCCAAAATCATAAATTTAAAAAAAAAGCAAAAAATATAAAAAAGGCTAAAACAAAGAAAAAAAAAATGGCATTATTTTCAAAGAGACGCCATCTCTCAGGTTTAAAAGACCCTTCAGGTTATATGAGATTTTAGATGCAACCCTACCAGGAACAAACACCGGCATCGATTTTGACCTGCTTTAGGAAAAACCCTCCTTTTGGTTGATGGCTTCCGGTGATCCGAGAACTCGGAGTCTTTAATCTATTGGCTAATGTTTGATGTCCGATTGAGGCTAATATCTGGCCACTACCGCTTGCAACTTTGAGGGTTTCAAGTTTGATGCAGTGCGAGCCAAGCGGAAAATTCCCCACAAGAGTACAATTACCATCGGCTTCTCGCCTGTCAAGGGGGTCTCAAAGTATACAAAACGGGCTTTTCTTGCGGGATACCATGAGGAGTGGCATAAGGAGGGAGGCGGGGAATCAAAAGTGGAATTGACAGAAAGAGCCCAGAAAAGGAGAAGGGGGTAGGTGGGCCATTTAGCACGACGTCCCCTCAGAATGACAAGGTTCTTTAACTCCCTTCCTTCAACTTTCGAGAAATCGAGGACTGAAGTTTGGGGTATTCATAGCTTTTAGAGCAAAGAATCTTTTTCTTTTTAGTAATACTTACATAATATATACCGAATCTGGTTGATACTCTGACACACAAAAGAGGAGGCCCGTAGAAGTAGCTTGTAGTGTGTAACTCAGTTCAGCCCCAAAACGGAGATTGGACGTCATTCTAAGCGGGCGACTTGCCTTATATATTTCTCGTCTGGCCTGGGCCTATTAGGAACTTTGCATGAACCTGATCAGGAAATTAGATGAAAAAAAAAGGAAGAAAGGATGATGAAAGGACAAAATTCTAACAAATACCGACCGGGGATCGAACTTCGGTACCTTCGGCATGAGAGGCGAGCACTTTGCCTCTAGACCAACGTGTCTCTTGACTACGGCCATAGTGTGTTAGAAAGAAACAAAGCCATAACAGTATATAACAGGGTTACAGGACAGAAGGAGAGCCCTTCCAGAAACGCTCACCAACTATCCGAAGCTTTTGGGAGCTATAGCAATCGATTATAATTTACAACGTCTTTTCTCTATTCTCTATCCTCCTACAATAGCGGTTCTCAACCTGGGCGATATACCCGGGAAGGGGGGGGGGGAGGTGATTTTGATTTCCAGGAGGTCGGAAACAAGGGAAAGGCCGACAAGGGGCGAACATGATGAAAGGGGCGATCTGGGAGGATGGGCAGCCACTGACTTGGTCAAGAGTATGCATGGGTGGATTTTGTAAATGGAAAAGGTGTTTTTTTTTGTTTTTTTTTTAGTGCATTAAGAGAAGGCTTGCTGTTTTATAACGAATAAACTACACGTCTGTTATCATTAATTCGGCCTTGACAAACGTAATGTCATTATGTGTGTATGTCGTTGTGGCCTGTCGTCTTATGCAATGTATCCAATGGGTTTGAATGGGGATTTTGCCTCGGGGGTGGGACGATGAAAGAAAATTTGAAGCCTAAAAACAGGGAGGGGGGGGGGGTTGAGAGATAATTAATTTTGGAGCCGGGGGGGGGGGGTGAAAGAAAATCTGGAGCCTATGGGGGCGATTGCCTGAAAAAAAGGTGAGAACCGCTGGCCTTCACCCTAAGCCATGTCTGTCTTTCCTTTCTGACAATCCCCCACCCCCACCCCATCCCCCCGAAAAAGCAGTAAGGATTTAAGCCCCAGCAATCAGAACAAGTCAAATTATCCCCCCGTCGGAAAAAGTTAAGTAACAAATTGGTGAAGTCCTGGCTCAAAGGCCCCTCCGTGACGTCATCAAAAGAGAGAGATAGTAATGGCTTGTGTCAGATGAAGGGTACCTCCAGGGACTGCTAGGGATCGCCACGGGGATCGCCAGGGACGATGGGTGACCAGGGTTATTGATCCCCGTGCCTCTACCAAGCTGCACCGCGAGTTTCCAAACGTCGACATCAATTTTTGTCAACGGGCGGAATCCTTTAGTTAAATCATTTCTCTTTTTCCATTTTAAAGTTGAATTCTTGAAATGCTGCCCAAAAATGTGGTTAGTTGTTTCGATTTTTTTTCGTTTCTGTTTTTTTTCCAATTTCGGTGTTGTTTTGTTTTTCGGAGTTACTTTTAACTCTCAGTTTGACTGTTACATTTGCGTCGTGGACCAAGTTTTGCTTTCTGCACTTTGATATTTTCTAAAACTGTTTTTCGCCATGGTGCTGACCTTTTTGGCCCAAGTCATTTTTTGCACTTCTGAGAAAATCGCAAAAAAACTTATTTAAATTCTTTTGCAATGCAGTCAGATTTAGGCCAAAATGACTCTAGGTGAAAGTGGACATCATCCACGTTGGCTGAAACAACCCCAGAGCCAAAATGGCCTGCGTCTATGAATGAGTTAGGCCATTACAGAAAGTTTTATTTCCAATTCCAGGGTAATGGCTTGGCACTTTTGAATGATTTTTACATTCATAGATGCACCGTGGATAGGGCAATGGCGTAACAGGCACATTCTGTTTTGGCCTAAGTCTGACTCAGGCCAAAAGGTCACCACCATGACGTGTTTTCAGGTTTGGGTCTGAGTTTGGGTTTAACGTCGCGTCGGCACGATAACGGCCACTTTGCACGTTTCACGGTTTTTTCGTGAACTCTCTTTGGGCGAGCTTTCAGCCCTCAGTTGCCTATAGGTAAGATCAAATAAAAGTGAAGTTAAAAATCTAAAGCTGTGTTTACATATGTTCGGAAGCGGCAACGTCAAAATCGATCAAGTAATAAAAAGAAAGAGTATGACTGTTTTCGAAATTGGTAAAAAAAGTTGACATCGATTAAAAGGAGAGAGAGGGCAGGAGAGGGTGGAAGATGATGAGAGAGATGGGGGAGAGACAGAGAGAGAGAGAGAGGGAGAGACAGAGAGCGAGAGAGAGAGAGAGAGAGAGAGAAAGACACACTCACACACGAAGCCAGAGAGTGAGACAAACTCACTAAAGGGAAAGAGACAGAAAGTGAGAGGAGGGGGATTGTGAGAAGGGGGAGTCGGAGACAGAGTGAGAGAGGATAGAAGACAGAACGAGAGGGAGGGGGGGGGGCAGACAAAAGAGATAGAGAGAGAGACAGTAAGGAGTAATGTATGAAAAGAAAACAACACTGTGTGTGTGTGTGTGTGTGTGCGTCTGTTGTGAGAGGGGAGAGGAGGAAGGGAGGTGAGGGAGATTGGAGTTAAGGAGATCAGAAATATTAGCAATACCCAAAAATTAAATAGATAAATAAAATAAAAATAACTAGATAAAAGAAGGATCGGACGTGGTAAGCCACAACATCCTCTTTTCCTCCGGAAACTGCAAAAATCCTCAAACAATAACTATAGATGACATTAATGTGATATTCCCGGCACAGTGCACAATTCCTTTCAGCATTGTTCTTTCTAATCGGCCCCGTAAACTACATCAAAAGACGCCGCTTAAGTGTTCAGTTCTCGTTACATTCGGCTAAAAGGTGATCACGTTTCATAATGGGGCTCTTTAATGTGGTGTCCAACAGACAGACCGAGAAACGCGATGGGACAAGCGAGATATTAATGGGATATAAGAGACAGACAGACACCGCGGGGAGGCAGACAAAAACATGATATAATGAGTGATAGGCAGAGGAATGGAGACACGGGCAGACATGAGGTGGGGCAGACAGGCGGGCAATCTGACAGAGAGATAGACATATAGACGGACAGATAGACAGACTAGAAGACAGACAGACGGAGAGACAGACGGAGAGACAGACAGACATATAGGTGGAAGGATGGATGGATGGGTGGACGGACGGAGGGTCGGAGGGATAGACAGACGACAGACAGACAGACAGACAGACAGACAGACCGATAGATAGATAGATATATAGATAGATAGATAGATAGATAGATAGATAGCTAAATAGACAGATAGATTGATAGACAGATAGATAGATAGATAGATAGATAGATAGATAGATAGACAAATAGATAGATAGATAGATAGATAGCTAAATAGACAGATAGATTGATAGACAGATAGATAGATAGATAGATAGATAGATAGATAGATAGATAGATAGATAGATAGATAGACAGACAGACAGACAGACAGACAGACAGACAGACAGACAGATAGATAGATAGATAGGTAGATAGATAGATAGATAAATAGACAGACAGACAACTAAATAGGTAGATAGATAGATAGATAGATAGATAGAGACAGATAGATAGAGACAGACACACAGACAGACAGACAGACAGACAGATACATAGAAAGATAGATAGACAGACAGACAGACAGACAGATACATAGAAAGATAGATAGACAGACAGACAGACAGACAGACAGACAGACAGACAGACAGACAGACAGATAGATAGATAGATAGATAGATAGATAGATAGATAGATAGATAGATAGACAGATAGATAGATAGATAGATAGATAGATAGATAGATAGATAGATAGATAGATAGATAGATAGATAGATAGACAGCGTCCTACAATATTAACAAACCCATTAAAACGTCCCTTTGCGACGGAGTAAGTTTCACCTTGCGTTGGCTGAAGCAGAAAATATCATGTGAGTGCTCTGTCAGCAACACAGTGATGCTTTAATGGACGCATCTACCTTGGTAAAAAAACCTAAAGCCATAATTGCATTTGACAGTTTGCCACGGTTCCCTGATAAAACACTGACCCCAAATTCAGCCATTGTCTTTTCACCTTTGTCACACAACATTGAAATGATTTGATATTATTTGACATAATTTTAGTAAAAATGCATGGTCATCTATAATTATGACACAAAGAAATACTCACCCCATTTAAACAGGACCTACCGCCTGTCACAAGTCTCAGATCTGCGTAAAATTTTAAAGCTGCAATCTTTTCGGCCTGCTGAAGGTTTTTTTTTTTAATTTAGAGACTTGACAAGGTGGGGAAATATTTTTTTGCGTTTGCTTTGTATCGCTAATTTGGCCTCTCGACCTTTTCTTTTCCACGAACACATGACGGTATCGCTTCTTCCAATGTGTTTAGTATTAGACACATTGCCCCGTGCGCAGATTATTGCCATTTCATGGTAATCCTAGCCTCGCATGCTGGCGGGATGCGTAGGGCATAAACGCATAAATAAAGTGCCGAATGACGTTTCTAAAGATAAACAAACAAACAACAACAGCAGAACAACCCAGTATGCCGGGTATCTCAGCTAGTTGTCCCCTTCGACTAGCAAGGTTCTAAGTCCCTTCCATCAACTTTTGAGAAATTTCATGATTGAAGTTTCATATGCAGGTGGCTTTTGATGATACGACTTTTTCTCCTTTTTAGAAATACTTACAAATTACACGCCGAATCTGCTTGATACTTTGACACGCAATGGAGAAGGCCTGTAGAAGCTGTTTATAGTGTGTAACTCAGTTCAGCCCCAAAAATTGGAGATAGAACCTTGGCATTCTAAGGGGACGTATTTTTACATAATAATTATATAACAAAGGCCCAGCCTGTACAAAGGCTGGCCTTAATGACTTCAGTAACCTTGACATGCACGAGAAACGCATTCCGGAAAAAAACATTAACGGGCATTTTAAAACCCGTTTCCCTTGGTAATCATATTTCACGGCTTACTTCCCCTTAAGCCTTGGGACCAGAGCTGTAGTCTGTCATTCCGTTACACTTCCCCCCCCCTTCCCCCCGGGTGGGGGGGGGGGGTCAGCTTTTGCATGCAGGTTCTCGTATAGATTTCAACCACAAATAAATAACCAATGCTGCTGTTTCATATCTGGTGTATTTTCCGAGGGATTGAATGAATATTTGATTCGTTCATCCATCGAAGGAGAAGCTTTTTTGTAATGAAAATTTTCAAAAAATGAACTTTTTTATGAAAACGAAGCCTTTCGTGATTGGAGGCCTTGCTTCCTTTATAACATGATGATTATTCAATGTATTTATTCTGTTGTTTTAAGTACGTATGCAACCCCAACCCGTTTACGCCTGGGGCGCGTACGTACGTTCCCAACCCTGGCCATATCCTCAACTTAAGCGCAAAAAAAACAAAACGCGTGGACGTACGTACTTGTGACAAAATTCTTGGCTTAATGTTCAAGTTAAGTTTATTGTGGGCCTGGCGGCCAGTTCAAACTGCACAGAAGAATCATGTAAACAATCTTAGAAAACATTAAAAACAAACAAACAAACAGAGAAAACGCACGGTCATTCACTCTGTCTGCTCCCTGCTGCCTGCTACAATTTATACACCTACTATAGTATACAATAAAGTACATACTTGTAATGATGTTTCAATCCTCCTCCCCCCACCCCCCCCCCCCCAACCACCCACCCACCGATCTTTCCTCGCCTTTATTTGTTGTGAATTTACTATAATTGAAGATATCACAGTGATCTATTTTTTCACACAAAGATGAATTCAGTTTTCAGACTTCGCCAGGAGAAGTCACAAAGTGACAATGTCGTGGTCAAATCACCTGTTTCGTCATGCCAAGGACGAAAGCCTCAGTGACTCAGTGGCGAAACTGTATACCATTTGAGTCATTCCTTCGTACTTGACTTAAACTCACACAGGCTGGAGTTCCCAGAGTCCCAGACATCCAGACAGCAATTACATAGGGCCGCCTGTTCAAAGGCTTGAATTTGGTAACGTATGTCGGCAATCTGTTGTGGATAATTGCTACATGCATGGGGTGATTATAGTACCATCTGTCTGTCTGTCTGCCTGCCCTTCTGTTTTGATCTTCCTGTCTCTGTCTCTCTATCTCACACTCTCTCGCCTCTCTCTCTGAGTGTTTCTGATAATATTTATCTCCCCCCCCCCCTCTCTCTCTCTTTCTCCCCCTTTTTTTTCACTCTCTCGTTCTTTTTTCTTTTTATTTCTCTAACACTCTCTCTCTTTTTCTGTCTGTCTGTCTGTCTTTCTGTCTGTCTTTCTCTCTCTCTTATTATCTTTGTTTTTATCTATCTCTCTGTGTCTTTGACCATTTCTATCTCTCCACCCCCCCCCCCCCAAAATCTCTCTCACTCTTTCCCTCTCATCTCTCTCTTTCCCCTTTTCTTTCTTCCATTTTTTTCCCAAGGCAAAATTCCTGTCCCATCTTTCATGCTAGTGTAGACAAGAAAGCAAAATGAATGAAAGATATGGACAGGAACAATGCAATAAGGCATGAACGTAAGTGTTTTGTGTGTGTGTGTGTCGGGAGAAGTGCGTGTGTGTGTGGGGGGGGGGTCTAAAAGGTTAAAAAAAAACGCTGCACTTTTGATCACACACAGTAGTAGACCCTGATACACGAACCATTCAGACAAATTTAAAGTCGAACATCGAACTGCGCACTTAGACAGACAGTGCAATCTCGCCATCAAGAAATCAAGCGAGCATCGTGCCTTTCAATAGTGAAGGGAAATTTCACAACTTTCAGCGAGTGCACAATTTGATTCAATGAGAATGATCTTAGAAAGACCATGTCATCTTCTCGCTAAAGCCTCGGTCGGTGCTGTAGCCAATTCCTGACTGCCACGTGTAATTTGCCCGGACAATGATACAAATGGGACTAACATTAACAAGGGTGTCCGCAGTGCCTACCTTTAAAATGGCGTTTTAGCTCTAACGAATTTGTAGAATTATATTTCCCCCAACACAGTCACGTTCTCCCTCTCCTAAATCTCTGGCGTGACCTGCCTCTTAGTGCTCTTGTCCACAGCATCCGATCCGCTATTTTTACGGTAAATGATGTATGAGAAATAAAACACTCTTTGTCTCCGCATATTTGTCCACAGCATCCGTTCCGCTATTTATACCGGAAAATGACGTATGAGAAATAAAACACTCTTTGCCTCTGTATACTTGTCCACAGCATCCGCTCGGTTCCGCTGTTATTACGGAAAATGACGTACGGAGAAATTAAAATACTCTTTGTCTCTGTATACTTGTCCACAGAATCCGTTCCGCTCTGCTCCTGATAGCTGTAGAGGCAAAGACTGTTTTAATTTTTCATACTTCATTTTCCGTAAAAATAGCGGATCAGATGCTGTGGACAAGACTACTAAATCCCTTCAGCCTAAAAGAGAAGAATGTTCAACTGCTCTCTGCTTTACTCACATGACCCTTGATGAAAAGAAACAACAACAACGAAAAACAAACGAACTCCAAAACACCAGCACTGACATGCAATGTCCTCTTTAATTTTCGTATTAAAAGTTTTAATATCCTGTGCAAGTTTTTGTTCCTGTGACAAAAGGGTGTGTGCACTGAATGCTTGTGCAAATCCCAATCGTAATTGAAGAGCGTTTGTCCAAAACTGGGCAAGTCACAATTTGCATGAGTTATGGCCCCTTTCAGATCGTCATCCAAATTTTGTGTAAGACGCGGTGTGTGTCCCGTCCGAAGTCCGAAGATAACGACAGGACATAGACAGTTTTAACTGACCACTTACACCGAGTGTAACACTAATTTTGAATGACTATCTGAAAGGGGCCTTAACTCATGCAAAATTTGACTTGCCCAGTTTTGGAATCTTCAATTCTTATTTTTTCTGTCTCCATTTTCTGAAAAAACTGGAGATGTTTTAGTCTGTAGAAGAAGTACAACAAATGCACTTTGACACTTGTTTAAAATGCGTTTTGGTACTTAACAAACTTTCACAGTTTTGATTCATTCTAACTCTGTATCCTACTACGACAGCTGCAACCGCTAAACCCGCAAGGCACCATAATGTATCACCAGTGATGCCCAGCCATTTACCACTTGGTTGCACTTGCCACAAGAACCCAGAGCGAGGAAAGTAAATTATTTTCAGTAGTTTTCTACAACATACACAATAAATCATCTAAATAATCATGAAAAAACCCGTTAATTATGCCTCTAAGAAAAAATTCTCACGTAATCAGAATTTGCCCTCAAGAAAAAATGCTCGTAGGACCTGGAATTTCTTGGTTATGCAAAAAGTGGAGTTGGAACGAACAAAAAACTAAAGTCGCATGTAAACTTGTGATAGTTACAAAATAATTATAGCACATCCTGTCTCTCATGACTAATGAAACTGCTGGCATGTTTTAATACAATAGACTGCATTTTACAATGCAACATATTTAGTCAAAACTTCATTCTATATAATTATGTACTTTTAACAACTTTGCTCACTTTGTTCACTCCTAATCTTTGACATGCTCATTAATTTCCTTTGTTCTCTACTACATTCTAGTATGTGCACGAGCGTGTGCCCTTTTTACAATCGTCCATTGAGAACACAACATTTGCTCTGTCTGAAAATTCTATGCTGGCTACTATTTGGGCGCTAACAGATCTCTTTTCCCAGTTATAATAATACTTAATAAACCAACACTGCCCTTCTTTGAAAAACGCTGTTCTACTAACAGGGCGCCCATTTTTGTTTTTTTAACGTGCTCTGCCAGTTTTTTTTTTCTTTTTTTTTAAATCTGGATTTATTTTCCGTGGAATGTCCCGTGAGCCAATTTTCATCCATTCCAGTAGAGTTTAGTCGGGAGAAGATTCATCGCTACCATAAATCACAAATTAGTTCCACTATTCGCTTTGTCTGATGTGCCCAAAATTAAAAGTCTAGTTTTTTTGGTTGTTCTTCTTTTTGTCTTTCAACATTTTCCTCACACTCTCCCAATCCCTGAAGAAAAATGAGAACAATATCTGTATTTATTTTCAACATTAATTTATCCATCTAATTCAATGAGCATTTAAAAAAAAGGTCACCCTCTTCGGTAACTCTTATCCCATCTTGTAAGTGAAGAGATCGATGTTTTTACGAGGGTTTCAGTCTATGGCTCTTGGCCTTTCCCTCTCTCCCCCGACCCCTATCGCTTTCTCTCCCTCTCTCTCTCGTTCTCTCTCCCTCTCTGTTCCTCTCTGTGTATCTCTCTCTCTCTCTCTCTCGCCCCTTTCTCTCTCGCTCTCTCTCTCTCTCTCTCTCTCTCTCTCTCTCGCCCCTTTCTCTCTCGCTCTCTCTTTCTCTCTCTCGCCCCTTTCTCTCTCGCTCTCGCTTTCTCTCTCTCTCTCTCGCCCCTTTCTCTCTCGCTCTCTCTCGCCCTTTCTCTCTCTCTCTCTCTCTCGCCCCTTTCTCTCTCGCTCTCTCTCTCTCTCTCTCGCCCCTTTCTCTCTCGCTCTCTCTCTCTCTCTCGCCCCTTTCTCTCTCGCTCTCTCTCTCTCTCTCTCTCTCGCTCTCTCTCTCTCTCTCTCTCTCTCTCGCCCCTTTCTCTCTCTCTCTCTCTCTCTCTCTCTCTCTCTCTCACTGTGTCTCTCGGGCCTTTCTTTCTTCGTCTCCCTCTCTAATGCATACACGCATGTACGTCCATCATATTTGTCATCAATGTACCCTCTTAGCTGTGCGGGTGTTGCAGCTCAATGTTGCATCTCATTCTATTGTATAAAATACAATTGTTTTGGCCACTGTACATTCTTAATTTAAAATATTTTTTGCTCAGAACATCAAAAATTCCGCTCAGCGGTACGGAAAAAGTAGAGGAAAGTTGTTTATAATGCAGGCAAATTCCCCTGACCGTTTGCACTTTTGGGTCTCATGATTCATTCGTCATGGAATCTTCCAGATATTTAAATTTTACGAGCTGAATGTCCGCCCTTCCCCCTGTCTTCCCCACCTCCCTACCTCCCCTCCACCATTCAGGGGCAATGAAATGAGCTGTTTGAAATGTCAACCCTCGCAGTTACGGCTCTTTATCTCTGCCCCAGCCGAGAAAACACCAGGTCGTAGAATATTCTGGAAAAACTAGACGCCAGACAATTTGTCGCTCTGAGGTTTCGCGGGGAGATTAAAAAATGCGCCCAGATTCAAGTCACGTGACGTTCTTATGGCCCGTGGAGCGGAAGACAAGGCCGACCAATCACCGTGCAATAACAATAACGGCGTCTATGCTTTCCACCAATCAGATTAAAGTTCGGCCGGATGTACTCCGCTGTAATTTGCTTGAGCATCAACATGAAAAAAAAAATCAGAAAGAAACTTGGAAAGATCGGCTAGGACAATATGACATCGATAGCAACAAGTTTTAAAAATGCCATGCTAAAAGGATCGCGCACATTGGCTTCACTATAATTATAAAAAAAGTAGATGTGTGTTTGTCTTTGTGTTCGAACAAAATACTGGCTCATACTGGTTTGAAGATGCCTTCTTTTCGCATGCGCAACGCAGTAGGTTCTTTTTTACGGTTAGGGACTCCAAATAGTGGGGAGGCGTTTTTGAGTTCGCTTTGTGTCGCTGACTGCTCGCCTCCGATGCTTTCTTTTTTTTCCCGAGCACATGGCGCATGCCGCCATTACTTCCTGCCAGATGATTTAAACTATTCGACGTGCTCGCGGCTGAAATTAGAACACAAGACTATCTCACTGCCTTGCAATGATCTCAAACTGATTATGATAATTAAATGTTACAGCTTTGATTGTTTACTCCAAGAAATAATTTACTCATTAAAATTCGTTTTCTTATTTTAAACCATTAGTTATATGGGCCGAAGGGTCAAGTAGCCCTCCTCAGGAGCAGGGAATTGAGCTTGTGGTAGCTACCGTCTTATACGTTAGAATAAAGAATGAGCGACTAAAAACAAGAAAGACTGCAGACTGTACCATAATTATTATCCTGCAATAAGCAATTTTTCTTTAGCTGTATACTGCAAGTATCTACATATTTACGGAATATGTAGCATTCTGTATGTATCATGCCTCATACTGATTCCATATTTACATGTGCACCCAAATTTTGTTATATCGTGAATAATGTTTTAAAAATTGTTCAGGAGTTACGCTCAGTCTCAGCTCTAAAGTCTCATATTACCGACGGAGTGACTGACGTCACAGGAGATGAAATTAAGTAAACAAGCGAGGCTTACCTGTAAGGTGATGCTGGTTTCTGATTTCGTCGACTGTGTCGTCAGGAACGGAGTGGTAAGATGCCCTCCCAAGCCGTCCCTAAATTGATTATTCGGATAAGATAGCACGACTATTAATGGAGTACAACAGTTATGTCATTACAGTCGATTTGGTTCTGAGACATTCGATCTCTAAAGAGTGACTGGCGGCGGAAGGTAGCGTTTCTCATCTTACCACTCCGGACCTGTCGACACAGTCGACGAAATCAGAAACAAGCCTCACCTTACAGGTAAGCCTCGCTTGTTTCTTTATTTATCAAACCTAAGACTCATTGCACTCGAGACAGGCCTTTGAGACTCAGTCAGAGATAATAGAAACAATAAGACACTCCCTTCTTCACACCTCTAAGAAAAATCGTGCACACATTTTTCGCGCTGATCGGGAGCGGGGACCATGGCGTCTTGCATGAAAAGAATGCTTAATATATAATGCTTAATTAATGATGCTGATTTGTTACAGTGTTAATGCGACAAAAAAAGAAAAATTAGGGAGAGTTTTCCCCACAGCGATTGAAGATAAAATTACACAATAAATGACGTCAATCAAGGCCTACAGCGATAGCTGAACAGCCGACAAAATTCAGTATTTTCCCTATTTGGTTTTGTAAACAACGGCGTTGTTCAGGACTACCGCGGGTGGCAGTGCGAAGTCGCGCATACTAAAAGTGCTAGCTGTCTCATCTTATCATATCTAAGACCTTTGATACCGTGAGGTAGATCACTCTTGTATTCAACAAAAAAGTAAACCTGGAACTCTGCATCTCGGTTTCTAAGATAGCCAAGACGTAGACGAATTTGTGGATGACTTAGAAAAATCATGCCTTTAAAGAAATTTGTCAAGAAATAAACAAATTCGTCGAAGAGGACAAACACGATGCAGATGACAATTTTGCAGAGGTTTGCGAAGAACAAACTCACATTTATAAACAAACAAAAAAAAAAGAACAAAATGTAAACGAAAAGTTTCCAAAAAAGTAGAAATTTTGTAAGAGACAAGGACAAAAATGCACATTATGAAAATGTAGACGAGATTTAGCCACGAAATAGACAAATTTGTAAGCGACAACCAAAATGGTGCAGATAAACATTCTCTGAGTTGTCCCCGAATGTCTGAACTGCGCACGACACACAGTAACTCGTAGGTACAGCGGATCACTGGCGTCTATTTTGAACATCGATGACGACACGGCAGTGAATGTTGCTGTTCAACTAAAATCCTCCAATTTACTTCAATGAAAAGAAACTGTCGTCTTTGAATGGAGCCGAGACACATTATTATCACCCCGTTTGAGAGAAAATACTCCAAATCAATAAAATTTTAATCGCCAAGGGAAAATCACAATAACAAATTGGTTGTCATATTTTTATTTATTTTTATTTTTGCTTTGAAACCGTGGACTGTCTGTCTGTCTGTCTGTCTGACACAGAGGATTTCGATCCTTATTGGTTTCGCAACCCATTCAAAATTCTGCCTGTCATTTCTTTTTGTCTGTCCCCATCCTGAGACCACTCTCAACCTCCCTCTCTCACACACACACACACACAAACTGTCCACACCCCTGTAACCCCTGCTAATTTGCCGTCTCTCTGTCTCTCAGTCCATTTCCCTATCTCTCTGACTTCGTCTCTCTCTCTCCCTCTCTACTCTCTCTTTCCATCCGTCTCTTTCTCATTTTCTCTCTCTCTCTCACAGAGACATATGCCCCCTTCTCTTCCTCTCTCTCACATAGCATACTGTACAAAATGCAACGTTCCCATAACAACAGCTACTTCAAGGTCAGGCTGGAGACTACAAAAATTAAAAAGAAGTCCTTTGAAGGATTAAAATTATAAAACAAACAAAGAAACAATAAAGTTCTATGCAAAATAAAAACCAACTATTAACCCTTTATATACTATAATTATATCAAATTCATAACTAGACTTGGTTTTCCTTCATGTAGTATACTATCATGACTGGAAATAGGCTTGTCAGCGCGTTTTTTATCTTTATCTTGCTTTCGTGGAGGGTGGGAATATATAAATGATAAGTACAATCTGGGGTGTGGACACTCAAGTGTTAGCTCTCGGCAAAACAATAAAACTGTTGAGGTCAAGAATTTCGCTCTGCGTGAAGACACTCGCATTGAAAGAGGAAAACTGAAGTAAATGGAAGTTATTGACGCCTGTCAAAAGGTGGATATGTAAATTGGAAGAGCTCTCAGTATTTGGTAGGGTGAACATGCGGAAGGGACTTTAAGTCCCCGCCAGTAAATAAGGGGTTAAGAAGATCAGAGCGACGTAAATTTGTTAACTCTCCAATGCCTGGACTTAGAGACTTAGAAAAAAAATTCCAAAACTTAAGAAGCAGAAAATTCTATTTTCAACTAGCGCAAATAATATCAAAATAAATCACGAAAATTTAGTTACCGATAAATTAGAAATTGTATTTAAAACAACAGCAACAACAAAATTGAAAAGTAGGTTAATATATTACTTGTTGCAAATATGCTGCACTGATCGCTTGAGGGTTAAGATGCTGTTGTTCAGTAGAGCTATTCTATTTCAGACCAGCTAAAAGTGCAGTGTGCTACTTTTTTTTCTGACCCCAGAAACTTAGCCCAGATTACGCCAGGCCCCACAGCAATGGTTATTTTCCCTTTGAAAAACTGAAAACAGAAGGTGTCTTTAGAGGCAATTAAGTTGTTTTCTGGTGTGCAAAAGTACATGTGGTTTTTTCAGTGACAGAAAATGCACAGGTAAATGCATGTTTCGTCATCCAAAAATGCGCCTTGCCTGTCTGTTTGTCGGTCATTCTGTCTGTTTTTGTTGTTTTTACAGCGCGTCATACACGTTTAGGAGGACATGTTTGCAAAAAAAAAAAAATGAAGTCCCATGTCTTTTTCCTTTTTTCTTTTTCTCTCTATCAATCGTTCTCTAATTGGACAGCAATGTGAAAAACTGACAATGCCAGAGAGAGATAGCGAGGGAAAGAGAAAGTGAGAGAGAAGAACAGGAAGAAGAAGAAGAAGACGAAAAGAGAGACGAGAGAGTGACAAAGAGAGAGAGACAGAGCGAGACAGAGAAAAAAGATACAATCCCAGAGAGAGGGAGAGAGAAAGAGAGACAGAGAGAGACAAACAGAGAGACGAGAGGGCCACGGGGGCAGAGAGAGAGAGAGAGAAAAAAAAGAAATAAATTAAAGAGAGAGAGAAAAAAAAGAAATAAACTCAAGAGAGAGAGAGAGAAAGACAGAGAGAGAGAGACACGGAGAGAGATAGGGAGAGACAGACAGACAGACAGACAGAGAGAGAGAGAGAGAGAGACAGAGAGAGAGAGAGAGACAGAGAAAGACACAGAGAACGAGCCAGACAGAGAGAGAGAGAGAGACACACAGAGACAGAGAGAGAGAGAGAGAGAAAGACACACAGAGAAAACGACAAAAGAAGAATTTCCTAACAGGTATATGTTCCAGGCTTACTGTCAGCAGGTATCTCCATATCTGAAGCCGCTGCCATCATTATCTTATCGACATCATTATCCTAGCCATTATCGGGCACTTATCCCTTCGTCAAACCTTGCAGGGCCTAAAGGGAGAACGTGTGGTCTCCCCCGATACATCATCTCCTCACCGACACCAATTACATTGTCATTACAAGCTCGCTGGTCCGGGCCCCGATCCCCCATCCCCGTGATTTGAAATTCCAGTTTTAGGGTGACGCTGTTGTAAAACTCTGACGGGGCTGCGTCTGTTTAGGTCTTTAGTTTAGGAGGTTCGATGCCATTGACATTCACATCTCAACTATTTAGTTATCATTTTTCTTGTTCTTGTTTCTGTGTGTTTTTGTGGTAGGGGTTACATTTTGTTTGTTTTTTTTAGAATTTTGCAGGGGGGGGGGGGTCGGCCTTATTCAGCCTGTTCTTCACGGCTCTCAACTGCTAAGGTATCGTTAAGTTGCAACACAGGCCCTCCGAGTTTTTCGCCCTTATACGAGAAGACTAGGTGCTCGATCCTACCTACCATAGGATTAGGGACAGGAATTCCCCTCTATCTCCCCTCCCCACCTTCACCCCCCAACCCCATCCCCCCCCCTCCCCACACACACACACTGTAAAAACTTCCAATATGCCTGCATCGGCTGGGGATCGAACTCGGTACCTTCGGCATGAGAGGCGATCACGTTGCGTTTAGATCAATCTGTGCCCCAGACAGCGCTGTGTCTTCTAGAGTTGCATTGCATCTGAGGCCCAATTCCAAAATTAAACTGCACAGGTGTAGTGGCGGTGTGCAGATGGCAACTTTTTTTTTTCCAAATATTTGATTTAATACAATAAACTGTTTGTTTTCTATCCATTGCGGATGTTTGGTGTTGGGATGGGGGGCAGATTTCCATTTTAAATAATTATTGTTTCTACAGGTAGATGGACAGCTGGATGGATGGATAGGCAGGCGGGCGGGCAGGCAGACGAACGGACGGGTGGAGGGTCGGTCGGACGGACGGTCGGACGGACGGGCGGACGGACGGACAAATGTGTGGATGGATGTGTGGATGGATGGATGGATGGACGGATGGACAGATGGGTGGATGGATGGATGGATAGACCGGTAGATGGGTGGATGGACAGATGGATAGGTGAATGGATGGATGGACAAATGGGTGGATGGATGGATGGATAGACCGGTGAATGAGTGGATGGATTGATGGATGGATAGTTGGGATGGAGGGGTGGACAGATGTATGGATGGATGGATGGACAGATAGATGGATGGCTGGATAGATGGATGGACAGATGGATAGGTGAATGGATGGATGGACAGATGGATGGATGGATGGATGGATGGATGGATAGACCGGTGAGTGCGTGGATGGATGGACAGTTGGGGGGAGTGGACAGATGTATGGATGGATGGATGGAGAGATAGATGGATGGATGGATGGATGGATGGATGGATGGATGGATTGATGGATGGATGGATGGATGGACAGTTGGGGGGTGGACAGATGGGGGGGGGTGGACAGATGTATGGATGGATGTATGTAGAGATAGATAGATAGATGGATGGATGGATGGATGGATGGATGGATGAATGGGTGGATGGATGGATGGATGGAAGTTGGGTGGGTGGACAGATGGACGGATGGGTGGATGGATGAATAGATATAAAATCAATGCTATGCTCACGTCAACAATTTCTTGTATTTGCAAGGTAAGGGAATTGGGACATTGTTCGTTCTATCCTTTAGTTTTCCTCTCTTTTGTTTTATCTAAAGTTCGTTTCTAGAATAAACAAAATGGAATTCGTTTTCAGGGTGAACTTTGGATTAAGACAACAACAACAACAGCATCAGGGGGCCTAAAACAACCACAGCATCATTGTCACGTCCTGTCCATTACCTGTCTGTTGTCCCAGCCATTAACATGTCCAACAACAAATAGACAAAAGACGCCCTGACGTCAGCGTCTGTCTTACTTCATGCCTTTTCATTAACCGCTGCCTCCCTGGGACCTGGTCTGTCCAGCGTCGTGCTGACCTCATTCACCCGGTAAAAAAATTGTCTTCTCATTAAAACTTTCTTCTTTTGTCTTTTTATTGTTGTTACTTGTGCGCACGGTCCCCATTTTGTTTTTCTGCTAAAATGTACTTATTTTAAAGCATTTTGTGGCTCCAGAGCTAGAGAGCTCCTCCTGAAATACTCCTAACAACAGCCTTAATTGATTATTCTTTCAGATTTTCTTTTTTTGTTTTCCTCCTGTTTTTTTAAGTGCAGGGTTAGGGATTCGATACGATTTAGGCTTGAGGATAAGGACAGGATTAGGGATAGGTCCGTATACGTACGCACCCCTAGCACAAAAACGCTTGGGGGCTGTACGTACATGTAAAAACAGCCTTGTTTTGTTTTGCCTCAGAATTGGCTCGGATTCTTTATTAATTATTCCTAAAAGAAAGAGAAGGCCAGCCATCTATCCTAAGGAGTCTGACCCTTAGGACTGACGTCAGACTAAGAACTGGCCACAATACTCTCCACCACCATAATATGTTCACCAAGTTTAAAATAGGAACCTCTGCCATATGTGAGTGCAGCCAGTCTCCTCAAAACACGGAGCATATATTGCAGAACTGCACACTCTTCTCAGCACTGCGAGAAACGTATTGGCCCCAACCCAAGGGCCTGCATATCAAACTCTATGGTTCTCTGCCAGAACTGCAGAAAACCGTAGATTTTCTTAAAAGAACAAATCTGCAGATTTAGATTGGTGAACGAAAGAAGGAGAAGAAGAAGGATTGACGTCATGTTTTGCTCATAGAGAAAAAAAAATATCCTTCCTACGTAGATCCACTGGTTACGACATCGTGTCAACGTCGGTCTGACGACTGTACAGAATCCGCCCCAACAGTAATCTGATCAATCCCCACGAAAATCTACGTTGGATTGACGTAGGATTGCTGGCTGAGACCCGATCACCGATCGGAAAACAAACACAAAAGGGGGTGGGGGTGGAGAGAGAGAGAGGGGGGGGGGGGAAGTTTGAAGAATGACGATTGTTCCTGGCATGAATCATTCAAGGTAAATGTTATTGTATGAGTGTATTGTTTTATATAAATGTATTAAATTCTCCTAGACAGCAGGGAGCAGGGAAGGTGAATGACCGAGTGTACTTTTTTTTTTTTCAAATCCTGCATGTTTTATTTGATCCCTTTTGTAGGTCTGTACTGAACAGCATTGCCGGTCCTTGGGATTTTTCCCAGGATCTTGGGATTTTGGGGGTTACTTTGGAATCTTGGCACATTTCTTTTTAAAGCTCTTGGGATTTTTCGGGCCTTTGTATAATATATTTATTATTATTTATTTATTTAAAAATAAAGATCAACTCAAAACACTGAAGTAAGTCTCGCTACCTTTTATCCCAAGCACTGGCAATACTATCACAAAATGACGAACAATCTTCCCCTAAATTGACCGACAATACTCCCCATTGACCGACAATACTCCTCTATAAAGGCCGCCAGTACTCCAATAAAATGACTGACAATACTCCCCTAAAATGATCGATAATACTCAACTGAAATGGCCGATAATACTCTAATAAAATGACTGACAATACTGCCCTGAAAAGACCGACAATACTCCCCTAAAAAGGCCGACAATACTCAACAAAAATGACCGACAATACTCCACTAAAATGGCCGAAAATACCACCCTAAAACGACCGGTAATACCCCCCCCCCTCCCCCTAAAATGACATAACAGAACTGCCATTCTTCTCACAATGCTCTAAACTGTGACTTGAAAGATAAATTAAGGGGCATTGGGTGCAAATGTCAAGGGCAGACATCCTCCCAAAGCAAAGACCTCAAAACAAATTAACGTGCAGTTTGAGATTGCCCGTGGGCGGGGATCTTTTACACAGCATGCCCTGGGAGGAAATCTTCATTTCAGTGTGAAACTGTACAATTTAAAAATGCTTTGGATTGGACAAAAATTTTGGAATTTTTTTAATTCATCTTGTGATTTTATATGCGGGAATCTAAAGATTGAAAAAAAAAAAAAAATCTTCACCTGCAACGCTGACAATAAACATAACCTTGAAAGTTGAAGCTTGGATACTGACGGAAGGAGAGACTTCGGGCATTGAGTCAACACAGATGCAACACAGGGCTGGCATCACTGAGCCTCTAGCCTTACTGTTACTCGGTACGAATGAGCGCATATTAAGGTCATTGTCAGAAATCGCCAACACATGAATTTATTCCCTCGGAAAAAAAAAAACAACAATCGCCGACTTTGCCAAATATTAAAAGCTCGGAAAAAGATTTAATTTGAAATCTGACACACCGTGCACAAGTTTTTCACGAGCGACTTTCATTGTTTATGTTCCAATTAATGATAATGATTTTTTTTTCGTGCAGAACAAGAGGTTCTCAGTTTTCATAGTGTCGCGTTAGAACCGTGGCAGTTCTTGTCTGTAATTAGTGAGGGTTGGACGTTTTGTGAAGAGAGGCATAAATCAGTTTGTCTGTCAGTGTGGCTGAAAAACAAACAGACAGATAGAGATCGAAATAAACGATTGGAAGGAGGAGAAAATGAATAACTTATATGAAATAGTATGAATTTTTTCTATTTACTTGTGTGCTTGTAAGCTCGAATGGCTGTTTGTTTCTCCCTCTCTCTCTCTCTCTCTCTCTCTCCCTCCCTCCATTCATCCATCTAGCCAGTCATCCATCCATCCATCCAGCCAGCCAGCCACCCATCAACCCATCCATCCGGCCATCCGTCCGTCGGTCCATCCATCCATCCATCCGACTGTCTATCTATTTGTCTTTCCGTCCATATGCCTGTCCGTCTCTCTGTCTATTCTTCCATCTGACGTGTTATTAGATCTACAGATGGGAATCTAGTGTCCTTGTACCATCAGCGTATTAAAAACTTCATGACGAATGTGTAACCCCATGCCAAGTATAAACATCAGCGTTGAGTTTTTCATTTAATCAAATCTATTCTCACCCTCTGTCTCATCACAAGAGATACCAGATCTTGATGTTGTCTTCTAATTAGTCTGTCGATATCACCTGGAAACGTTCGTCGCCCGCGGTAACTATTTTGAAGCCCTTTGGTAGTAATTGACGAAGAGTGTACTTATTATTTTTCTAATGATACCACATCCTGGTCTTGTCCTCTGGTTGGTCTGACGATATCACCCGGAAACGGGCGTGGTCCACGGTAAGTATTTTGAAGACCCTAACAATAAGTAAGTAACTTACTAAGAAGGTACGTATCTAAGTAGGACCTATGTCATTTCTCTATGGAAGTCTGACGTCAATTCTTCGCATCTAATTTCCGTAGACTTGCTGACTGGGTTAGGGAGATATCATCCTGACATCGGTTAGACACAGTCAGATGCTTCCAGAAAAATGTACGCGAAAGGGGACAGAAGGTGGCGGTGTCTGGCCGGTCTTAGTATGATAAGGTTTTTCCAGATTTTCGAAGAAAATAAAGGAAATTATGGTGTGCATTTCGTGTCTGCCAGCATTTGACTGTGCCTGACCGGGTTTAGTAGGATAACTCCCTTATCACTCATTTTGCTGGCAGCTCTGTCACCTTCATTATCTGTGTCTCTGGTAGACATTTCTTGGTAAGAAACTTCTTAATTAATTTTATACTTTTTTTTTCTTCCCATTAATCTGACCCTTTCCCGTCGTCTTGTGCGCTTGCAGTTTCCCAGTCTGTATTCCACCCCCCCCCCTCCAACCCCCATCACCCATCCCATATCCACGACGTCGTGTTCATTCAGGCCAAAGTCTGATACCACTCAGGACTGAAATTGACGGCTCTATTTATCGCTAACATGACAGCCGCCAGTTCCAACCCGACTAGCCCATACAAACTGCCCTGTCAGTCGCTTGAGCCACGGCGTTCTGCGGACGTCGCTACAGATCCGGGTATTTCTGAGAAAAAACACAAAAAACGTCCCTACTTTTCCTTCTGTCCCAGCATCCTGTTACCGAATGTAGTGGTAGCTGTTGTTAGGGGAGCGTAGTATATTACATAGAAAGCTATATCTGAACAACCAGCATAACTCAGTATTTTCTCCCTTTGGCTTTGTAATTAGTCGACGCTCCCTTAACACCAATCTAAGACAGTGATTTAGATGGATGTGGGTTTTTCTTTGAAAATCCACAAGTCAACGGCACAAAACAATGTAACTGTTGAACGGTGCAACGTGATTGTCCGATTAAGGTAAGCATTAAAAATTTCATCTCAAAATCCCTAACAAATGATTTGGGCAACTGAGAAATAACCGTGGCGTTTGTGTCCTATTCATTCTGTTTTGTTCTGTCTTTCGTTTTGCTCCTTCCCAGCAAAACTCAGCTTGAAGATAATTTGACCTATAACCAAAATCGCGCTAGACAACCCTGCGACGCCTTGGGGGAAGGGGTGGACACGAACAGTGTAAGTCATGGTCATTGACCCCCATCTATCTATCTATCTATCTATCTATCTATCTATCTATCTAGCTCTATCTATCTATCTATCTATCTATCTATCTATCTATCTATCTATCTATCTAGCTCTGTCTATCTATCTATCTATCTACATGTATCTATCTATCTACATGTATCTATCTATCTATCTATCTATCTATCTATCTATCTATCTATCTATCTATCTATCTATCTATCTAATCTCTCAATCTATCTATCTATCTACATGTATCCATCTATCTACATCTATCTATCTATCTATCTATTTATCTATCTATCTATCTATCTCTGTCTGCCTGTCTATCTATCTATCCGTCCGCCGCTCCGTCCGTCTCTCCATCCATCCATCCATCCATCCAACTATCCAGCCAGCCAGGCAGCCGTCAACCAATCCATCAATCCCCCACCATCCCCACCAACACCCACACCCCAGTAGAAAAAACAAAATATATACAAATAGAAGCCATTGTCTGCCATATACCACTCGGCCTCGACAGTGGCGGAGAGAAACAATAGGGTGGGGGGGGGGTTTAATAAGGTAACTGAGAGTACAGGGACTTAGGTCAGTGCATCACGTGTCTGGCTCACCACTTCTGGCGCGTGACCTGTCAGAATCATACCCGTCATCTCACATGAAACATTCGCTGATACTACTGACCGTAAACTGAGCTGTAGGGCAAATGTAATAATATACCTGGGACAGGACGGTGCATTGATTCGTCATTTCATCTTGGTACTGTTCCTGTGGAACTGTCAAAAATACGGTACTGATATTCTGAGCCACTTCACACGATCAATATTTTTTACGAAAGGGTCTCGCCGCTTTTGCCTCTACCAGAGGGAGTAGGCCCCCTCAAAATAACAAAACTGCCAAAATAATCCACATGGCACACTTAAAACCGAGACAGGACGGACTTGACTCATTGAGCCCACCAGTCTAATCGACAAGGAAACAGAAAAAGCAAAGACCAATCCAGCCAAGAGGCGTACGGATGTATTTCAAATAGGAAAAACATAGTTCCTACGTAGATCCGATGGTTACAACATCACACCGACGTTGGTCTGAGGTAGGAATCCCGTCCCGGCAGTAATCCTACCAATCTTACGGAAAATTTCCGTTGGACTGACGTAGCGATGCCTGGCTGGGAAGCGGCCTCAAATGCCCATGTCTACAACGCACACATACCCGCCTACACACAGATACACACGCCCACACACACATGCACTAATGGACAGGAAACCAAAGATACCCGAAACAAGAAAATGAGACACTCCCTTCTTCGCACCTCTTTAAAAAACCGCACAGTTTGCGCTCGGATCGGGGGCGGGGCCCATTGTGCATTGCCTGAAAAATGCTTGATATAATGATAAACTATCGATGGGAATTTATTACAGTGCTACTGCGTCTAAAAAAACAAACAAACGATCAACACAGCGAAATGATCATAACAAAATAAGTGACGTCATCCAAGGTCTACAGCGTGTTCAATATATTCTCTATTTGGCTTTGTAAAATACGGCACCGTCCATGACTACCGTACACCGCACATTCGCCACTTGCTGCACGCGAAAAAGCGCTAGCTGTCTCATCTTGTTCCATCTAGTTTGATGCAACGGCGTACACAGCCAATTAATGACGTCATATCGTGACCCAGATTTTGAAGAGAGGAAAGTGTCACGGCTAAACGATCTATTCTTGCTCCCACAGAACTGAAGCACATTCTTCAAGTTCCAGTGAGACTAAAATTAACACTGCAGCGCCTCTAAAGTACGGACACAATATCCCAATTCTTTGACACGTATTGGGAAAAAAACAGGGCAAACTGTGCAAAGGCGTAACCTAACTTAGGTTAAGTGGGGGTACAGTTTGGCCATAGAGTTTCCCCAAAGTGTTGTCTTTTTCTTTTTTTTTTTCCTCAGACATGAAAATTTATAAATTTCACAAAAAGGCATGTATGGTGACATTATGACAACGTCTGCGTTTGTCGTTTTTTTTTTTTTTCTTAAACGTTTTTTCTCTTAATGTTCATATCTTTGCAGCTTCAGTCAGTTCTTTCTTATTCTCGGCCAATCGACGGTTTGCGTCAAAGAAAGACACATAAGATTGTTTATGCCCCCCGTCAATTCGCCTCAACAAAATATAGCCAGATGTGTGCCATATTTCACTGAGGTTCCTTACAATGTCACTTCATGTATGCCTGTTAGTGAGTTTATTGTGTCACGATTAAGGTTGATGACCTTGTACGCCACGAGTATAGAGGGGGGTAAACTTAGTAGGGGAGAAGGGGAGTTTAAAGTTGTTGTCGAGCATGAAAGATTACTATCACGAGGAAGGTCGGTGGCCTTGTGCGCCACGAGTCTAGGGGGGTGAGCTTAGCAGGGGAAAACACGGTTTTTAACATTGTTGACGAGCGTGGATAGATACACACGACTCGCTTTGAACTAGTCGCGTGTGCAAAAACCTCGGGAGTATAAGTAGAGGAGAAGCTCGACACGCGTGGTTCCCAAGTTATTCATTCCTAAAGAAAGACGCAGCGAGAAGTGGTCCGGGCAACAGGTGGAAGGTCGTGCCATGGGGACCAGGGGTGTTAAGTATGTGAGGGATCTATGAGGTTCCCCAAGTTATTCATTCCTAAAAGGAAGACGCAGAATTTATCGGTCCGGGCGACAAGTGGAAGGTCGTGCCAGTGGGGACCGGAAGTGTTAGGTGTGTGAGGGATCCATGACGTTCGCATGTATTTTCCAATAAGAAGAATTTAATCGGTCCGGGCGACAAGTGGAAGGTCGTGCCATGGGGACCAGAAGTTGAGGAGTTCTGATGATAGGATGGGAACCCATCAGAAGCTCGTGATTTGCGATGGCGGGTGTGAACCGTCGATGTGCTGTGTGTGTTTGCAGGAGAAGAGTCTTTGAGGACGGGCTGATAACCCCTCAAGGAGCGAGTAATCTACGATGGCGGGTGTGAACTGTGTGTTCTTATTTGTGTGAAGCCAGGGACGTCTGTTTCCCCTTTTATCGTCGAAGTTAGAGATCTAGAAAGGATCGTGTGAACTCTGGAGAAGTGAAACTGCATCAACGAGGAGGGCAGCTGTTGACAGAGACTATTAAGTATACGTAGTTAAGTTTATAGACAGAGGGATTAGATCTAGATGTGAAACGGGGAATAGAGAATAGCCATGATCCCCAAGAGTAAATTTGAAGTATCTCTGTTTTTGTGATTATGTATGTGATTATCATGAGTTGAATGTTTTGACATAAGTTTTGTCATGCATTTATAATTAAATATCGTTTAATTTAAATTTCACTCCATGTGTCCGTTGATCGCTGGTCTGCTTGCTTGGCTTGTTAGCTGGGTTTGAAAGGTAAATAAGTTAGGTACTCATCACACACGTGGTCGTGACCATCTTCACGCACGTGATCGTGACAATTGAGTTGAGATATGTGTTTATATAATAATGTGAGCCATGCCTGTGCTCTTAAACGCTCTGTGACAGAGAATTTTGCTAATGGGACAATAAAATGTTTCTTATCTGATTTTATCTTACCTCTTCTTTATTCACGATAATGTGGAGATTGAAATTAAGGTCACTGCAACCTATAATAGTCCCCCATTATGCCAGCGCCACCGAATAAAAACATCGCGTAATTCCGCCTGAAGCTGATTACTGAGATGGATTGAAGGTACCAGACTTATTAGTCCATTCTATTTCAAAAGATGGTTTTTCTTGCAGCCATTTAGACACTGGTACCAGACGCACATTGCAGTGGATGTTCTAGTATTGTGGAGCGTCGAGATGAATTGCTCATTTAGGGCGCTTGGTGTGATTGCTGTGTGGAGAACGAATGGTTCGGTTTTTATTTCACTGATGGAAAGTGCCCAATTTTCATAAACAAACAGCGTGGGTCCAAAGTACCCTATCACTCCCCGGGCCACACTCTATCGACGTTGGCAGCACTTTACATAATATATAAAGCTGATGGCGTACCAAGTCATGTCGTTTTAGGTCTAGAGGCAAGATGTTCGCTTCTCATCGTCTTCGAACCCCAGACGGTGCAGGCATGCTGGAATTTGGGCATTTACGCCAAGAGTAGCGAAACCTCCCAAAATAAAGACCTAAACACACACAGATAGACCTTTGAGCTTTGCAGCTAATCAGACAGCACGGGTCAGACATCAAGAGATGACAAGCGGTTTCAGGTGTTGTCTAAGACTCTTCGTGTCATCTGCATTGCCAGTGCATAGTCAGGCTGACAGTGGCATTTTGAACATATCTCAGATAGACAGACACACGGAGAGGGAGTTCCATACAGGCACAGAGCCAGACAGATCGGATGGATGGCAAGGAATAGGTAGATGATGGAACAGAGGAAGAGATGAATGAATAAGTAACGTAGACACGGGGACATTGAGGCAAATAAGTAGAGAGGCAGGTAAGTGGGGGGACAGAAAGACAGACACGAAAGATGGATGGATGGATAAATGGATGGATGGATGGACGGACGGGTGGACGGACAGACATGCAGACAGACAGATAGACGGACAGAGAGACAGACAGACAGAGGTATAGATAGATAGATAGACAGACAGATAGATAGATGGATGGTTGGGTGAGTGGGTGGGTGGATGGGTGGGTGGGTGGGTGGATGGATGGATGGATGGATGGACAGAGACAGACAGACAGACAGACAGACAGACAGACAGACAGACAGACAGACAGACAGATAGATAGATAGATAGATAGATAGATAGATAGATAGATAGATAGATAGATACAAACTCAGGGATGGGCTGCTGCATAGAACTTTAGCGTCAAGTTCTTTTGCGCGACATCGACTATCTCGATTACACTACTAGCACCAATGTATTAAGCTGTAACAAAGGGCACGCGAGTCCAAGACTTGACCGTGGTCACCTATTTTGGTCTGTTATCCAAACCTGAGTATTAGCGAACCAATATGAGGTAATTCTAGAGACTTCCATCATAATCCTTCGAGGTAATCACTGGTGTAATTGCATGGGATTGATAGCGTCCTTGAGGAAGGATAGCAGGAGGCAAGTACGAAGAGGTGAGGTGGTTGATGAAAAAGACGGACAAAGACTGTGGAGACTTGTGGACACTTCTATGATGGTAGTAACATATAAAGAGCCCTGGTACAACTCGTTCACAGATGTATTTCTATTCCAGAGCATTCATTATGTCATGACCATAACATACTTGCCTAATTCATGTTTGGTGTATTTTGAAAACCAAAGAAAACTGTTTACTTCGAATGTAGTAGCACTTGTTGTTAGGGGAGCGTAATATTTCACATAGAAAGCTAAAGCTGAATAGTGAACACAACCCAGTATTTTCTGTAAATGGCTTTGTCATTGGTCTACGCTCCCCTAACAAAACTTTAAATAGTGAGGATGTGGGTTTTCGTTTAAAAACATGTAAGACAACGAAACAAGACAATGTAACTGCTGTGCAGTGTAAGGTGACTATCTGATTAGGGTGAGCTTTTCATCTCAAAACACCGAAAAAATGACATACGCCATTATGTTATCAGCATGACCATTAACACAATTTTTTACTAATGTGGACAATGCTTGACGTCAGAAAAGAAAATGCAAATAATGGCTTATCCGCGGAAATACAGGAACTGAGGTTTCCGCCAGAAAAATGTCTCTCTTGGTAAATTCGTACTTCCAAATTTGGCATGGACATAAACAGACAAACAAACAAAGAGACAAACACAGGTACATACGCACACAATTTTAATGTGAGGCGCTCTATGGAAATGGTCCACATGTCGCACTTGCCACTTTCGAGATAGAGCCAAAAATAGCTGGATAGGGACTACACGGACTATATCACGAAATATCATAAAAACCACAGAAAAACTGTGGGGTCGCAGCAGGGCTATAAGCAAAGTCAAAATTGGGCAAAAAGAAAAGGTTGTATGTTGCGAAACCCCGCGTGAGAAATGAAACCCAAACAATACAAAGCAAACTAAAGAGAAGACAGTTTTCGGCATAATTTATAGATTCCTCGATCATTTCTTTGTGCCTAGGCAAAGGGATTTTAATGAATTCCACCTTTAGATATGTTTTTTTTTTCTAATTTATTTCTTAGCCAATTTGATGTTCCTTTCAATTTTAGGTTGACTTATTAAACGCATTTTTCTCAAAAGGGACTTTTTTCTGTCTTGCCACCTTGAAATAGCCATAACTTGGTCAATTTTCAACATTTTTCCATGAAATAAAGTGCATTCTTGTCTGCACGTTCAAAGTACACCCCACAAATCAATTTCGAACAAAAAAAAACTGGCAATGTGGACCATTTCACTAGAGCACCACACACATATCTGTCAACGCATCCACATAAAAAGATCTTAACACACAACTACCATTAAGGGTTCAATAGCCATGACTTACACTGTACATGTCCGCCCCTTCCGCCAACGGTTTAGTCAAATCCACGCAGGTTGAAAAACTATCGATTCTCTCTCTCTCTCTTTCTCTGCCTCTCTCTCTTTCTCACATACACTCTCTTTCTCCCCATCTCTGTCTGTCATTTTGTGTGTATGTCCCTATGTGTCTGTCTGTCTGTCTCTGTCTGTCTGTCTGTCTCGCTCTGTCTGTCTGTCTGTCTCTGTCTGTCTGTCTCTCTCTGTCTGTCTGTCTGTCTCTCTTTCTCTGTCTCTCTCTCTGTCTGTTTGTCCGTCTGTCTGTCCGTCTCTCTCTTCCTCACACACACTGCATACCCCAATCCTCTACATCCCTTTTAGCCACACGTATACCAACGAAGACATTTTAAAAGCTCGTCCCCACGTTGAGGTCGCTCCAAGTCAGACACCTGAATGAAACAGGTTTACACTTTCAGTAGACTGGTCGGTAGACATCGGTCTACGGAGAGACAATGCTAAATGGAGGTGGTCTGAGATGTGAGGGAGTTCAAATCTGAGTGAAAACCGGCTCACACCAGACTTGACTCACTGCACTACGAGCCGCGTGTGTTCCCCTTCCGTCACTCTCTCCCTCCCTCTGTCCCCCTCCCCCCTCTCTCTCGATCTGTCTATACTGTGCCCTGAATGTGCGTCTCTATCTCTCCCTGGTATCTTTCTCTATCTCTCTCTCTCTAATGTATCTATCTAATACCTATCTGTCTGTCTGTCTGTCTGTGTGTCTGTCTGTGTGTCTATCTATCTATTATCCACCCACCCACTGTCCATTCATCCATTCGTCTGTCGTCTGTCTGCGTATCTATGAATATTCCTCTCTCTCTCTCTCTCTCTCTCTCTCTCTCTCTCTCTGTCTCTCTCTCTGTCTCTCTCTCTCTCTTTCTGTCCCTCCCTCTCTCTCTCTCTCTCTCTCCTGACCATATCCCAACCATGTCTCATGTCACGAACAGGCCAAATTTAAACTCATTCCTCATAAAAGCATTACTCGTTATTTCCATTCTCAACACACACACACACACACACACACACACACACACACACACGCACACACGCACGCACACACACACCCACACACGCACACGCACACGCACACACACACGCACACACACACACACACGCACACCCACACACACAATTACCTCAAGTCCCCGATCACTGCACCAAAGTCAAAACTGTCAAAATCGGTCTCCATCAAGATACATTTTCTACCCTTTCCACCCTTTTAGAAGCAATTTGTTTTCATTGAATCTCAAACGTTAAAGCGATCACATTAAGGTTAAGTGCACCAGTGAGTGAGCACTTTCCTCCCCAATTCTTTCTGTTCCAGTCTGTCTCGAGTGAGGCGTGGGTTCTTAAAAGTGAATGTTCTGGTGGTCTTCTTCTTAGGGGTGAAACAGACCAAGGCGGTTGTATGCCCGAGGGAAGTGTCCACTGTGTTATTTCAGGTCTTTATTTAGGAGGTTCGCTGCTCTCAGCATTGGCACCTCACTTTTCTTGTTCTTGTTCCTGCTTGTTTTTGTGGTAGGAATTAGTTGTTTTTTTTATTTTTTTAGAATTTTGCCCAGGCAGCGGCTTTGTTCAGTCTGCTCTTCTCGACTTTCAACCGCCAAGATATCTTTAGCGTGTGCAAACGTGGACACGGGAGCCCTCCAAGTTTTTTGGTCGTTGTCCAAGAAGACTAGGTGTTCGATCTTACCCAGCATAGGATCAGGGACAGGAATCCCCCCCCCCCTCCCAAGAAAAAAAATCCAACACGCCTGCACCGACCGGGGATTGAACCCGGTACCTTCGGCATGACAGGCGAGCACCTTGCCTCTAGACCAGCTGCGTGTCTACTGTGCTAGTGTGAAGCAAACTAAAGCTAATGGGCCTCGGGCCAGCCGTCTTACGGCCTACACCAGCCTTGGTCGGTTTCACCTCTTAGGCTTGGCGCCCATTGGACGGTTTTTCTCGAGCAAACTAGTTGGGATGGCCACATTAACGAGACCTAGCGTACTAACCGTCTAGTTGGACTTGATTAAGCCCAGGACGCACACCAGCTGATTGGTCAGCTAGTTGAATGATGACGTCACTTGCACGACACTCAATGAGACCTCCCTCACCACCTAAATTAATCGCACCACCCCACCCCACCCACCCACACAAAGACGGACATACAAATTTGTTTATTTGCATTAAATACAGGCCAAAGGTACCCGTGCAATATCTTATTGGAGAAACAATACATCACATTGTACAGAAGCGGGAATACTTGCTATGGCCCCTTCCATTCTTGCCTTCCAAATCTGCGTCTCTGGTAACTATTAGAGTTAATACAATATTATTTCACTTTAAACAATTATATACATAATACTTTATACATATACACATATACACGCACACACACAGATATACTAAGACACAAGGCCATACTTCCTCAAGCTCATTCTCCCTATTTCACAAAGATAAACTCAGACTATTGTCTCCAAAACCTTCAAAAAGTTATTACTCATTGATTACAGTATTAAAAAAAAAGACAATTTTCATAGAAAAAACTGTTATTACACTTTTCTTTCACCAGAACGTCCTTTTCGTTTCTTTTTGTTTCGTTTAACCAAAAATAACCCCAGACACTTTTTAAGTTCATTAACCTTCAGTATACAAAACAACTAATTAAAATGTTTTGTCGTGGAAGGAAATTCCGGGTTCAAACGAGTAAATGAAAAACAACAAAAAACAAAAACAAAAAAGTGAACAGAACAAAAAAAGAAAAGTTAATTCCAGACAGGTGAAAAACAACTGCAGTTCAGGACGGATAGAAATGGTAAAATGACAAAGTATCTTGTCTATATAAATAAGTTGTTTGCCACTATGTCCAATTAGGACGACAAGGTTCTAAATCCATTCAGAGATTTTTGAGAAATCGAGGATTGAAGTTTCATGTGATCATACCTTTTGGAGCATTTTTTTTTTCATTTTAGTAACACTTACACATTACACACCGAATCTGCTTGATACTTCGACACACAATGGAGAAGGCCCCTAGAAGTATTGTGTGGTGTGTAATTCCGTTCAGCCAAAACGAGGAGATGGACCCTTTTCATTCTAAGAGGACGACTAGTTGTCAGACTGACACATAAATGGGCTTGTCTCAATTCAGATCGGCCATGAGATAGTATTTTTTTTTAATTTTCCTTTCACATCTATGACTGTAATAATGTACAAATTCTCCACCTTTGAAGGCAAAATGCTTTTTTTCATCAGGCCACCTACAGTAGCAACATTTTGCACATAGTTTTCAAATGGCGTGCAGGGTGTACGGAAGTTTTTATTATTTTGATTGGTTTTGTTTTTGACTTTACAGAAAATGCAGTGTTTCATCGTGCTGTCAACAGTTCTAATTATCAGTCTCCATCTTGGTGCCATTCTGTTACATATCACAAAAAGTAACCATGTCACCCGTTAAGTTTGGTGCGTAGTATCCTGATGCACATGAGTTCTGAAGCAAGACTGTAGATAGACAGACAGACAGACAGACAGACAGACAGACAGACAGACAGACAGACACAGACAGATCACAGGTTTATTCCGGGCAAATGCCCAGTACGTCATCTAGTTGATAATAAGTACTTGTCTGGACTCTTACTATTGCAAAATCACCAGACAGAAATATGGTATTTGATTTCTCCCCGTGATAAAACGGCGAGGAAAATGGTATGTTAGACATAACTTACCGTGTCATTAAAAACAACACAAATCTAACTATAACAAAAAAATTGTCAAAGTGAACTATTTATATGTCATCATTGCCATTTTCCCTTCGCATTTCGCGCCTTAGTTCTAATTTCTTCTATTTACATTTTCTGAAAAAAAACAACAAAAAAACTGCAGATCTTTTAGTATGTAGAAGAGGTATTAATTAACGCATTGTGGCACCTATCAAGCTGTTTCACAGTTCCTATTTCTTCAACTGCTAATCGGAATAACTAAAACCGCAAACGATTATCGTCGTATTTCTCAGTTGTGGAAAACGTGGAGCAGGAATGAATCAGAACTGAGGTCCGTGATATTTCTACAGTCACCAACAACCAAGCTATTGCGTGAAATTGAGATAATATTTATGTTTCAACAACAGATCAGCAAAGTGAATAAGGCAAAACAAAATGAGTTCAAACAGTGCAAATAATAAACAAACAAACACAATATTTTTTCTTTGACTAATCCTGACTAAGTGAAAAAATTATGAAATATTTGTGAGAAAATGTCTGGGACCAATTAAGCAAAGCTAGCAATTAAACGGGTGTTATTTGATCTTGCGCAGTATGTTGGCGTATCTGGAAGCCCCGACGCCAATAAAGCTTTCCCCTTAAAATGCTTCGCATTATCCGGTTTCGGACTAAAAGGAATTCTTAATTAAGATTTTATACCAAAAGACATTGCATGGTCTGCAGTTTTCCCCATTAAGAATGCCTTTCGGGGTGAAGAACTTGCGTCGAATTCTGTCACGGATCGCGGATCTTAGAATGAAAATGTACAGAGATAAAAGGAACAATTTCGTTTCACTAAAATGCAAAATGCTATTTGGTGCACAGCGAAGTGAGGCTATCATTTCGCGTCGTAAACGTTCGTCATGCGTAATAGAAATCTTGCAAAAGGCAAAGGCTTTAAACGGACGTACTTGACTAATTCAGTATTAAATTTATTGTCAAAGCTTTGCTGTCCCCAAACTGATTTGTTTATTAACCTCTGCAAATCGCACAGCCCACTCGCCCACTCTTTTCTCTGACTTTCTGAATGAACTTATTTTACTTACTTCATAATTACTCCCCGTAGGCGGACGATTTGTGGATAAGTTTGAAAATTCATTAAAAGAAAAAAAAATCTTCCGATTAACCTACAATAATAAATGGCAATGGTATCAGCCGAGACACAGGATACCGAAACGGTTCAATTCGCCAAATCCGTCTGTTGACTTGCGAGCGTATCATCCATGTCAACAATGTGAGAATTCGCACCACACACATTCATCAATGAACGAAAAAGACTAGTGCCACAGAACTCTGTCACTGGTACTCACCGTGTTTATACACGCGGAAGTTATGGACGTATACTGAAAGAAGGAATGGTTCGTCCCGGGATTCTGTGACTCGGGTATCAGTGTATAGGTTATTAAGAGTAGCAAATATGAAAGGTGGACGACTCGGGGGTCAAGGAAATGGCACTGACTTGTTGAACAGCACGCGTAGGACGTGTTTCATGAAGAGGAAAGGCGTATTACTTTTAGTACATTTGATAAAAAGTGCTCTCTGTTTTATAATGAACAGTCAACGCGCTTTTTGTCATAAATAGAGCTTTGAAAACTTAATATTATAATCTGCGTATGTAGGCTATCCATTGGGGTTGGGTATGAATTTTGCTCTGGGAGGGGGGGGGGTGAGAGAAGGGAAAGAGAAAAAAAACAAAACGTTTGGAGCCTTTTAGGAGGCGATTGTCTGAAAAAAGGTTGAGAACCACCGGTATAGAGAGAAGGTGAGCGATGGAAAGACGGGTAGAATTACCACGAAGCCACTTGTGTCAAGTGACAAGCTGGCTGAGAAGTGACAGAGGGTGAATTCTTTTTTTGTTTCTTTTTTTTTATTTTTCTCTGACTTCTCACCAAAGGACAACATTACGATAGCCCGAAGACTGCGTTCTTGATATAATTATTCTCTACAAGAGTACAAGTAACAATTGCACGACAAATCCAATACTCATTTTCACGAGATCTCTGGCCTTGAACAAGCCCAGCAAGAGCACCCATTTCTCTTCTTTTCTCTCTCTTGCAAATGAGATTTTTATCACGTGCGTTTACCCATCCTTACCACAACCCACTGTTAACGCTAATTCTCAGCTGGTATTAAGGACTCACCATTATTAATCCGGCTGACTGGCCTTCTGGGGCGATAAAAAAGCAAAGTGCGCGTGCTGGAGATGCAAAATGAACTTAAAAAAAAAAAAAAGTTACACCAGCGCTGAGAAGATTCATTTTCCCCCTATTAGGACACCGAGGCTCTGGAAACCACTCTGTGACGACGCGATATAATCTGATTTTATATATAACTCACAAATTCTCGACCTATGAACGTAAAAGGCTTTTTTATTATGCCACCTACAATAACCAAATTTTGCTCGTAGGTTTCAAGTACCGTGGAGGATGCACGGCAGTTTGGAGATTTTGATTTTTTTTTTTTTTTGGATATTTTGATTGGTTTCAAATACCGTGGAGGATGCACTGCAGTTTGGCTATCTTGACTGGTTTTGTTTTTCAATATTTTTTTAGATTTTCTTTGTTCCCGCTGACTGCCCGCCCCCTATCCCTTCTTTTTTTCATGAGCATAATGACCCGCGGTTTGAACATTTCCTTTCATATGTAGAGCTAGAGCACTGCTGTCGGCTGATTTAAGCTATCATCGTACTCGCCGCTAAAATTAGAACACGAGGGAAGGACAGGACAGTTGTTGTTGGGGGGGGGGGGGGGGAAGGGGGGAGGGCGTCGGCGCAGGGCGCGGCTTTTGAGCGTGTTATTTATATTACTTCCTATTTTAACTGTGTTATGGGGGCCAGTGACTAAACCTGCATAAGTTAGAAAATTAACATATTAATTAAATTAAAAGCTGTTGATACTGATGCCGAGTCTTGGGAGGGGTGCTAGGTTGAGAAGTAATCCTGCGCCAACATTTCAAGACATGGGGAAAGAAACTTAATATTAATTTTTTTACAGAGATCTACTGTTGCAAAAATGATGGATAGAATTACTGAGTGAAAAAATAAATATGTAAATAATACACAAATGAATAAATAAACAAAATAAATTAACACCTTTTGTCGTGTGAGGTAATTTTCCTTCCTTAACATTTTTCTTCTCTTCCCAAAGCATCACCGGTTCCAAACGTGAAGCATTGAAAAGTAGTGCTTCTATTTCAACTTACTTTTAGCATAACCTTGCCTTTGCACGGTTACACCATTTTTATTTCTGTTTATAAGGTACACCCCTCTTGATGGAACTTTGCCCCTTTCAGGATGTCACTTTAGTGTGATTTCCTGCCTCGTTTTAGACCCCGAATCTAGGTCGTTTCTTTAACAATCAATAAACAAACGGACATCAGAAGACAACTCGCGATGTTCCAAGTCATGCCAAGACCTTCCATCCAGATTTTCACGTCCGTCGAAGAACGAGCCAAACAACGACCGGAACGTGTAATTTGGCCACACGATGGTCAGTGGCCCGAGCAAAATGGCAACAAAGATGCCAGATGTGGTCAAGGAAGGGCTCGTACATGGGACAGGAGAAGTGTTGGATGATGGTAAAATAATGGCGCTACAAACCTGGGGAACGAGATGGATGGATGGGCCTCGCTTACTGTTGGCATGCAAATAGGACTGAGAACAGTAAAGAGATTTCTTGCGTTAAGACTGGTAACGCACTGACTCAAGAATGTTTAGCTCCGGCTTTGATTTTGATCGGCAGATTAGTTGGATAGTGATGTCACAACATTGATTTTTCTATAAGATAAGACATTTTCTTCTTCGCACCAAGAAAAAAAAAACCTGTACACAATTATCGCGCTGATCGGTGACGGGGCCCATGGCGCATAGTATGAAAAGAATGCTTGATATAATGGGTAAATTTATGATGCAAAATTGTGACAGAGCTACTGTGACTGAAAAAAATAAAAAATAGCCAGAGTTTTCCCACAGCGATTGAGGTTATAATTCAAGTAGTAGGCCGATCAAACGGGCTCCAGCTTTGAGTTTGAGCTATGAGTAAATATGCCGACAGGATAAGGGTTACATTGTGCTATTATGAAAAAAGCAAAGACGGTAGACAAAATGTAATAGGATGACAGGACAGAAGAATACCCTAACAGAAGCGCCCACCAACCATCTGCTCGAGCGCGCCTAAACTGTGTATAGTGGACTATGGATTTAAACCGGACCTTGCCCACTAGTGAGACTGAAAACGTCTGTCTGTCCGTCGTACTATTTACCCAAAGAGAGCTATAGCTCTAGGCCTTGACTGAAGTCCTTTATTTTGTAATTATTATTTCAATCGCTGAAGGAAAATCTGGGTTTTTTAAAATAAAAAATGTATTTGTCGCAGCACCACTGTAACAAATCCGCATCATGAATTAAGTTCACCATTACATGAAGCATTCTTTTCATCTATTGCACCATGGGCCCCGACCCCAATCAGGGCGTGAACTGTGTGCAATTTGAGGCGCAAAGAAGAAAATATTCAAAGACACACGTAAACGCCAGGGCTTCTTTAGAACTAATATCTGCAGACTAAAGAAGTAGATTCTGGTGCTGTCTTTGTGATTACTTGCTTTTATTACAGCATGACAATTCTGCAGCTGTTCTTGTCTCTGAAGCAAAATGACTTGGCTTTCTTTCATGTTCGAATCTGAAATAATCTTCCTTCAAATAGATACTGCAATTATAGCCAAATTCAGATCCATAATATTAAAACTTGAAAGCCTAACCGGCACTTATGTCAATCACTTTGCCTGGAGAAAATTGGTTTATTGTCATACTGTCAGTTCAAAGAGCATTCCTGAGGAACGGATTATACAGCTAATGCTAGACGTCTCTGGAATTGTGAGCAAGGGGCTGTGGCTTGAAATGGATAGTGTGTTTGGTCGTTGGATGGCGACGTGATCCATTTCACACACTTTGATGTCTGTCTGTCTGTTTGTATGTCTGTCGGCCCGTCCGTCCATCCATCTCTCTCTCTTTCCCTATATATTTATCTATCTATCCCTGTCTTCCTGCCTGCCTGTCTTCCTATATATCTGTCTGTCCGTCTGTCTGTTTGTCCGTTAAAGCACTCGTCGACGGTCCAACGAGGTCAAGTCTCATCTCCGATTATTGGGCCAATGGAACGGCTCGGAATCTCGAGTCTCTGCATGCCGAAACACGTGACAGGTGCTTGGTGATTGTCTTTACCCGAACTGTAGCTATGTGAACATTAATTTCAAAAGCGCCGGGAGTTTCTTCAGCAGTTTCTCAAAAATGCACACCATCACAACCACCTGTTACTGAACTTATGCACCATGAGAACCCCAGCTGATTCAGTGTGCTGATGCGGCACTCCCCTATCAACAGCTACTACGATATTAGAAATGAAGAGTTTTCTTTGATTTTCAAAAAAACACGAAAACTTGACTTAGGCAAATATGTTATTTCAACTGACATGCAAGTGACGATTAAAATGACAAACCAATGCAGTGCTGAATTCCCGTGTCCATTCTCATCACAGATTTGTCATAGCGGAACTGTGGAATGGAAATGCCAATAACATCCTGTTACACCCTTTCACCCACCAACTCTTTCCCGGACACTTAAGGTACTTAAACGGTACAGTAAATATTTCATGCTTAGGGGAAAGTCGTAAAATTTCTGTCTCTAACAGACCGTCAGCTAATGCCTATTGTGTTTAATTTAATTAACAGTGAACTAGCAATAGGGGGCGGTTGCTTTGATCGACTTGTATAAGGGGTGAAACAGACAAAAGCTGGTGTAGGCGCCCGACTAGTGGCTGGCAGCCCATAAATTCAACTTGACTCACAATAGCACACTGCCTGCTGCATCCCGCTAGGCCGCTGCGATGGCAGTGCCCGTTGTGCTAGTGTGAAACAAAATTTATGGACTACCAGTAACCGATCTGGCGCATACACCTTGGTCTGTTTCACCCCTAGCATAGGGAGGGCGGAAGCAGGAAGCCGATCACGACATCTCATGCAGAATGCATACGGAAACAAAGAAGTCGTTCTAATGAAAGTTTTGCTTGCAAGCACATTGGATGCCTTTTTGATTAAGGGACAAACATGAATCTGACAATTTCAGGGCAAAATATAAAAAAAAAAATGACAGTGTTTTTTTTTCTTTTCAATGTTCGAAAAGTCAGAAGTGAAAGAAAGACAGAGGAATGTCCTCTGTAGGAATGTGGTGTATCTGAGACCACAGGATGTACGTCTAAGGGTATGACAGTAAATTCTTACAATTAAATCCTCTTTAAAAGTACAGAGTCTATGTGATCCCAGGACGTACGGGTAGAAATAGTAAAAATGCATGTCATAGGTATATCTTTTTTTTGGAGCATATTTTCATTTTTTTTTTTTTAATTTAATTTCTTTTTTTTTTTCGAGTTTGGGAAGACGGACAATGACGGCAATGAAGAACTTCTGGAATTTCAACAAACAAACAAACAAACAAAAATCTCAAAAATAAAATAATTAAAAGCGTTTGAAATTGCTTCCGGGTCCATTTGACCCTCGACGTACGGCAAAAGTTAAATGTATTATGTGACGTACAGAGAATGTAAATATGGATATAACATAAACACGTGCCTACACACAGTTCCGATCAAACTAATTAAAACACAAAAAAAACAAACATATTCCAACCTCCCTCCCTCCCCCCCCCACCCACACACACCCACACATAACCACATACTAACGTGGGCATTGCATCAGATAGAAATAAACACAATTAAAAGAAATCATGTCGAGAAATACTCCCCCTGTAACAACAACAACAACTGTAAAAGCTCCCACCTCCATTATGAATTGGCAGCAAATTCCAGGGACAGATAACTCTCAATCCGTGGAATGAAAAGGGGAGAGAATAAGATGGCGCGCGGAAATGAATGTGGATGTCGCGGGAGAGGGAAGCCAAGATTTATGTCCCCTCCATATTTTGGCCTTACTGGGTGAGGGATAATTCACACATACATGGGATTGAGGGATAAAAATGGTGCGTGGAGCTGGGTTTTTTCCCATTTTTTTTTGGGGGGGGGTGGGGTGGGGGGAGGGGGCAGAGGGTGGAGAGAGAGAGAGAGAGAGAGAGAGAGAATACGAAAAGTAATGACAGAGAGAGGGGAATGCACGACAGGATAGATGTTGTGACAACTTTTTCTACACGGGATTGATTTTTGGACAGATGAATCTTTGTGATTCGATACGAACCTAACAAGATAAGAAAGGGAGGTATCCGGACCGTACGTACGCGCGGAGAGGAGGGGCGAGGGGGTGTATGAAGAATACCCGGAAAGGGGGGAGGGGGATGGGGGGGGGGGGTGAGGTTAGATGTTGGCTTGCTTTGAAATGTGACGACATTTTTCTAACCAAGATTGATTTGGGGCGGATATTTTTTTGTGATACGGGCGTAAGAAAGTGATTGGGATAGAGGGTATCCTTTCAGTGCGTACGCTTGTAGAGGAGGAGAGGGGGGTTGTATGAAGAGTATTGAGACGGGGGCAGGGGTGTGTGTGTGGGAAATGGAGGAGAGGAGATAGAAAGATTTTGGCTTGTTCGGAAATGTGAAAAAACTTTTTCTACACAGGATTGTTAAGGACATAACACGTTCAGAAAAGCGCTATCCATATAAACATATAGGCTGGCATAGGGGGCAGGGGGTTCAAGAGTGAAGGATGGAGGGAAGGTGTGTGTGAAGCTTGAGGGAGGGAGGGGTGTATAAACAGTGAGTGAAGGGTGGAATATGAAGAGAAGGAGAGAGGGAGAGAGAGAGAGAGAAAGGAAGTGGTGTATGAAGGGTGAGGGAGGGTGGGAGGCGAATATGAAGAGACAAGGAGGGAGAGGATGTATAAAGAGTGAGGGAGGAAGGGGAATATGAAAAGTCAAGGAGAGAGGGTGTATAAAGAGTTAGGGAGGGAGGGGAATATGAAGAGAGAGAGAGAGAGAGAGAGAGAGAGAGAGAGAGAGAGGGGGGGATGTTTAAAGAGTGAGGGGAATGTATGAAAAAGTGAGGGGGGGGGGGAGAAAAAGAAGGCAGAGAAAAATAGATGTTGTTTTGTTTGGACATTTGTTTTTCCATCCAGAATTGATTTTGGACTTAAAATTATTCTTTGTGACCGACATGGACGAACGAGGCAGTGGAATGAGCTATCTGTATGGTACGTACTCCCGGAGAGGTGGGGTGAGAGGGAGAGGGGAAGTGTGAAGAGTAATGGTAGGAAGGGGGTGGGTATCGGAGAGGATAGACTTTGGCTAGTTTGGAGTTTCGACAACCTTTTTCTAACCAGGATTGATTTTGGACAGATTTCTTTGTGAATAGATACGGCTGCACAAAGATGTGGGAAAGCTTAACGCTACAGAGGTTGGCTGACTGACAAAGGACATGATTGGCCAAGGGCATGGGGAGAGGAAGAGAGAGAGATCGAGAGAGAGATCGAGAGAGAGAAAGAAAGAGAGATTGAGAGAGACAGAGAGAGAGAGGGAGAGAGAGAAAGAAGCAGACAGAGAGAAACAGAAAGAGAAACAGAGAAAGGAGGAAACAGACAGAGAGAGAAAGGAAGAGAAACAGAGAGAGAGAGAGAAAGAGATTGAGAGAGAGAAAGAATTAGAACGAGAGAAAAATACAGAGAAAGAAAGAGATCGAGAGGGAAAGATAAAGAGAGAGAGACAGACAGAGAGGGAGGGCGGAAGGGGAGAAACAGACAGAGAGAGAGGGAGGGAGAAAGAGAGAGAGAGAAACAGGGAGAGAGAGAGGGAGTTAGTCTAAGAGTACACTAAAGACGATGTTAATAACATCAACGCCAAAGAGAACCTGATTTTGCTCATGGCAATAAAAGTGGTGAAGATCAAGTTTCACAAACAAGGGAGAGAAAGAGAAACATAGAGAGGGAGGGAGAGAGGGACAGAAGAAGGAAAGAGGAAGGTTTGGTAAAATGTATGTAAAGGAAAAAAAAAAGAGTTCAATTTCCCAAAAATGCACTTTAGAAATAAGCACAAAGAAAACGCTACATCCAACATTATTTGAAGGAATGAAAACAAAATGTAGTACAAGAGCTTCCTTTCAGCGAAGACCTTCATCAAGGTAAAACATCTAAGCAAAACATCCAAACAGAAAAGAAGGAAAAAGAGTGACGTCCATTGTGACCCAAGTTAGATAGACAGACAGACAGACAGACAGACGGACAGACCAGATAGATAGATAGATGGGCGGACGGGAGACGGACAGACAGAAAGATAAACAGACAGATAGACAGACAGATGGAAAAACATACGGACGGACGCAGAGATAGACAGACAGATCGACAGACAGACAGAGAAAAAGATAGATAGATAGATAGATAGATAGATAGATAGATAGATAGATAGATAGATAGATAGATAGATAGATAGATAGATAGATAGATAGATAGATAGATAAAAGAGGGGACGCACAAAGTAATCGATAAAACCAGTGGAAACAACGATGATTGTGTGACTATTTCTAGACATCTGAGCTGTAAACAGCTTAGCCCGCCACCCGGGCTGCTGTGCAGGATTCTGTAGGACATTTCACTGTAGCCTCACGCTAGTTACAATGAAGGCCAAATAAGGGGACACAGATGGCCCATTGGATAAGGATTAAGGCTTGTTTTGCAAAGGGTGTGGGTTCGATTTATCCTCAAGATAGAGGCGCGTTTCGCGGTAGGTAGAAACAGGTTCGTTGATTCAGTAAGAGGCCATACGTTTGAGTTTGGAGTGTTGTTACAAATACGTAAGACAGAAGAAGGGCGAAGAGAGAGGGAGAAAGAGAGAGAGAGAGAGAGGGAGCGAGCGAGAGAGGGAGCGAGCGAGAGAGACAGAGGAAGCGAGAGAGAGAGAGACTGACAGAGAGAGACAGAGAGAGGGACGCGAGAGGGAGAGAGAGTGAGGGGAGAGATTGCGAAATAGAGAGGAAAGAGAGAGAGAGAGAGAGAGAGAGAGAAAGTGAAGGAGTGAGAGAGAAATGGGGGAAATGAGGCAGAGAAGGGAACTACAAGATAGAGGAGGGTATGGGGGAGGGGAAAGGGTTAGAGGGGAGAGACAGCAGGCGGTCAGATAGACAGACAGAGAGAGAGAGACAAAGATGGACAGACAGTATTTGAGAAGAATGCAAGAGGTGACAGAAGGAAAAAGAAGATTCAGAACTGGAAGGTGAAGACCCAAGCAGAGAGAGAGAGAGAGAGAGAGAGAGAGAGAGAGAGAGAGAGACAGACAGACAGACAGACAGACAGACGGACAGAGACACAGAGAGAGACAGAGAGACAGAAGAAGAAGAAGAAAAAGAAGAAGAAACAAAAACAGCACAAGAGTGACGGAAGGACGAGAAACCGAAAACCAAATAAACAACAAAAAAAAGCACAGATACGCCCTTTAAACCCCCCACAGCCAGCAATTGACCGTAAAGAAACAGGTGCCTAAGTCCATATTTGCCTTGGGCTATCCTGGGTTAGCCTTCCTACCCCTCCCTCACACCAGCCTAACCAAACAAATCCGAAGCCAATGTTTTTCTTCCCCCCTCCTCTTCCTCCCCTCCTAGATCCTCCTCCCTCCGCTGCCCACTGGTCAAGTAGATTCAGCTGTGGTCTCGGATTCCTGTTAATTAAACAGGATTCAGTCACCCCTCTCGGCCAGAATCTCGAGCCACTCTTGTCTGGAATGAGAAAGGGAACAGGAGAAATCGCGAAGTCAAAACCCAAGACACAGAATACCGAGACGGTTCAATTCGCCAATTTCCGTCCGTCGACTTGAGCGCGTATCATCCATGCCAACAATGCAACAATTCGCACCAAACCCCTTCATAACTGAACGGAAAAGACTAATAAAACGAGTACTTACCGTGTTCATACACGCGCAAGTTGAAAGTGCATAGTGAAAGAACAAATGGTCCGTCTAGATCATTATTCTGTGTCTCGGGTCAAACTGTGAACAAACTGATATTTACAGCCACGAGATTCCAGAAGCGGCTGCTGTTGTTAAGTGACCGTAATCAAAAAATTATTACAATGCCGAAATGAGAAAGTGCTGGCTTGTGTTCACTTTGCAGCTCTAGCTTACTACAGCGGTCCCCTAACAAAACGTTCAGGAAAGCAAAACCTTTGAACTGAAAAGAAGAAAGGTATCTGTCTAACAGGGCATTTTGAACCTTTTCTAAACAACTTTTAGAAATCTAAACAGAAAATAGTTAACTTTCATTATCGTGAACATTTTTATGAACCTTTTGCTATGTCGAACTGAACAAAAAATGTGAGTAATTTAGAGGCTTTTGAACTGACAACAAGTTTATGTACATAACTGGGTGATATACACTTCTCTACGTAATATTGAAAGTACTTTAACGTGAAACAGACTGCCCGTTTAATCCTGGGAACTGTTAACTGAATATTATTCTTAGTAATGTTTTAGTGCAGTCAAACAAGAACTTTCTGCCTTACTTTGAACTTTTGGTACTTTGGACTTCAAAAATCACCTGTGTAACTTCCCGTATATTGAACTAGAAAAAATCGATATGTACTTCGAAATGGAAAAAAAAAACTCTCTATGTAACTTTGAGTACTTTAGACTGGGGAATTCTCTACAGTATGGTACTCTGACGGGATTTTTTAATGCTCGCGTGAGTACTTCAGCGGGTGGCAAGTGGGGGGGGGGGGTGGGGGGGGGATTTCTGGTAGGATCTTCTTCTGTCCTGTCGTTCCGATGTCTTATTTTCTGTTCTTGGTTTTGTGTGCTTGTTTGTTTGTTTGTTTGTTTCTTGTTTTGAGCACAATGTGGCCGTTATCATTTCGACGCGGTTTTTCCAAATTGAAACTTCAGAACTGAATAAACTAAGAATTTCTTTAAAAACCTTCAGGACTTTGAACTGTATAATCCCTTGCAAAGTTGAGTGCTGCAAAAACAAAACCTTTTAAAACATAACGTTCAATACCTTGAACTGGTAATTTTTCTATCAAAATTTGAGTACTGTGAACTGAGAAATGTTCTGTGTAGCTGGGCGCTGAGAAGTGAGTTCTGTGAACTTATCAACGGGTGTTTGAAATAAATCTGAGTAGACATGCGCACATCGATGTCACTACTCACAGGAAGAGTGGGTCTGAGACATGCTGAGCTTCGGCACTGCCCAATGTCTCTTGAAAAATTCAATTTATTATGAGTGGCAGATCTCTATCACTGTAAAACACTTAATGGACTGGTTCGGTCTAAATATGGCCAACTTTTTTGTGTGAACTCTCTTTGGACGTCAGATCAAATTCAGACTATCTGATATTTATAGAAGACACCCACTCAATCGATGTAGAAAGACAGAAATGCTTGTAAATGGGAAGAGAAAACATGAGATTGCAAGCGGCGTCGGAGACTGAGGGTTGGATCATGGTGATTTGGGGGGAAAAATGTGAAAAGAAGTCTTCAAAATAGCATTCGACATTTCGGATTATGGAAGGCAGCACTCTCCATTTACATTAAAATCTTCGTATTACGGATGCTTCCACCAAGCCGTACCCTAGTTGTGGAATTGCTGAGAGTTTAGATTTTATATAAAATTGTATACTGTGATATAGTCAATGACTATGTAGGTCAAGGTTAAATAGCATTAGACATTTCGGATTATGGAAAGCAACAACTAGAATTTACAAAAAAATTATAGAATTATGGATTCTTCCACCAAGCAATGGCCTAGTTGTGGAATTCGTCTATTGCTTGGATTTTATATTTTGCATAAATTACTAATAACTAAGACTATACAAATTGGCTATGAAGGTCAGCGTTAGATAGCATTTAGACAGTTCGGATAATGGACAGCAATAACAGCAAATTAACATGAAAATATTCGTATGTAATGTATCATGTAATATGTAATAATTACCTTGTATAGCTCTTAAATCCATAAACAATGATGCGCTCTAATGCGCTGAATCGAAATTTGAAACAGGATTAACATAAGATCAATTCATCATGCTCTCACTCGCATGCATTAACAAACACTTGATCTACTCTCATCCTCAAACTTCTGAGACTGTAGCGTCCCACTAGTAGGACGATCGATATTTTCTCACCCCCCCCCCCCCCGCTTGGCGAGTCTCACTCGGCGACCTTCCTCCCCCCTCTCGCCAGCAAGGCCGGTATTTCTCTTTGATGTGGCTTGTTTGTTTCACTGTAGAAAATCTAGAAGGTCTAAGAAGGTACTGCGGTATCCGAGATTACGCTAGGTCGACCTTGAGTGATGTAATTCTGTGACGTGTCTGTGTACGATTGGGTGGCTTGTATGTGTCCCGAACGATCTAGGTCTGTCTCGTGCTTATGGGGCGGTTAAGCCGCTTCCTGAACGTTCCTGGACAGAATATATATAAGGAGGGCCAGGCGAGCAGGAGTGGTGCAAATCGTAGGGTGAAAGTCGTGGGTGTAAATCGTAGATGTGCAAATCCAGTCATAGTTAGAAGTGTGTCTTCCCGGCTAGCTAGGTGTAAGTAACTTGTGGATATCAGCTCTTGTTTACAGTTATTAAACGTTAGTATTAATTGTTCATCGGATCCTGTTATTTATTTTTACAACAGTTCGAGACAGTTTCGTTTTTAAGGGGCAGACGATCAGTTCATCTGACTCTTCCCATCATAACGTGCTGAAATTTGCTTCAACTGTTACAGAGACCAAAAAAGGGACATCATTCAATTTCAAGAAAAACTGTCCTACACCATTCAGTTTTGAGCCTATTTTTAAATGTGACGATGTTTTCATTTTTCCTTCATGGATAGTTCCGCTAAGCCCGCCAACCACCGGCTGCTCACGATACTAATTATGATGAAGATGAATGTGGTTGTACCAATAATAATAATGAAGATGATGTAGTTCATCTCTATGAAGGCGGTTTTGTTCACACTAACAGTGGTGTTACCAGAGAGTATGTAATGTATAGAGAGGTTTCGCTATTGGTTGATTTGCACTGCGAGACACGGGAGGCGCCGCAAAACCATTGTTAGCATGGAGCCTAAAGTAGGTCGCTGCGGTAAACAATATCCGTCTATGCATTTCCACGGGGCGTAGGAGCTTACAGACGGTTCTAAATCGTTTCAATCTACCCAAAAAATATGAACAAACCGCAGTAAACGGATATGCACACTGTCTTTGATGAAGACAGTCTCTTTCAAGTCTTCAATTTCTTGTTTACCGCAGTGCCCTAGTTTCGCGATTTGGCGGAAGTGAGATCTCTCTCTATATATATATAATACATACTCTCTGGTGTAACGAACGAATGAACCGATCTGCTCTTAAGAAAGAGGAAAGGGAAAGGCGCGGGAGTTGAGAAAGAAAATCGCTGACATTCTGACTCCTATTGATCTTGTCCTGGGAAAGACAAAGTTGGGAGACAGGAAGGGAATGGCAGTCTGGTGGATTTTAAATGTAAAAACGGGAGAATTCTAAATTCACAGCTGTTAAAAAAAACAGAGATAAGGACGCCAGAAAGACCGACGGTGGGGCGTGGATAAAATATCAAGGAAGGAATACATGCAAAGGCGTGAGATTAGCAGGGCACTGTTTTGCCTAGGTTTTTTAGTGTGAGGTGTAAATATATATTTATGTGTAGCCACTCCACAAAATGAGGCACATTTCGGCACTACCCGATTCGAGTAAATCGTTAAAATGCATCATAGGGTCAATTTTCTCGTTTTTGTGTTTTTAGTATTTTTGAAAAGTTTAACCTCAACTATTCCTTTTCCAGATGATAATCCTATTTGAGAAGGGGTAAATGCCTCAAAATTGACTTTGAATCCAGGCACCATCAATCATTTTGACTAAAACCAAACTTTAAGAGCGTTTATCTCAAAACTGTGGCTCTGTCACTTCCTGTCTTTGAGAGCCCACATCTTCTCTGCTAGTTAAATTACAGCAATATTATTTTTTAACCAAATGAAAGGACTTTGAATAACCTGTTTGGTGATACCAATATCTCCGTACGACCAAAATGCACCGAAGGCCCTCATTTTGTCGGGCAGCCACATATAGTTAAACGTGACCTCGAGTCCTGGAGAGGCAGAAACAAGTCATGCCTTACTCATTTCGAGTGCCGTCAAATTTGTCTTGAGTCAGCTGGCTGAAATAGAGACCTCGTGCACTGAGTCCAAACGGACATAAAACCGGCTTGTCACCATGCGTTATCAGCAGGGCCGAATTTAGACGAAGAGGAGCCCTAGGCTATTCTAGCTGTGAGGTCCCTCCCAATCCCCCACTTTTACACCTGGAGGTGTTTAGAAACTACAGTGTATTCTAACGCCATATATAAGAAAAGGCTACGCTTTCACAAAATATTGTGCACATTGGCCTGAGGCAGCGACCCCCCCCCCCCCTCTCCTCCCTCCCTCCCCGGCCCGCAGATTTTGAGGCCCTGGGCTTCAGCTACTAACCCTGGTGGTAAATCAGGGCACTGGTCATCAGCCTAGGAGGAAGTGAGACTTGCAAGAGGATAATGACGTCATGTGATGGAAGGCAGAGATAGGTGTAGCAGTGGAAGAGTAGATAGTAGGAGGCGTGGAATCTGTTTCAATCACCCTCATCTCAAAAGCAACGTCAAAAATGAAACAAGGAAAGATATTTCGGAATAATTAACGAAAAAAAAAATGTTAAAGGAGTGAATATAAAACAAAAGAGACACGGAAGGATACAATAAAAGACGGGGATGGATGGGAAGCAAAGAATGATGGTCAAGGAAGTATAAACACTATAATAAACAAGTATGCAATGAAACATTCAATCATCCGTCCGCCCATCCAACCATCAGCCATCCATTAATCCCGCCATCTATCCACTCATCCAACCATCCAGTCATCTAACGATCCCGCCATCCATCATCCATCTATCCATCCGACCATCCATCCATTCATCCATCCAGTCATCCATCCATTCATCCATCCAGTCACCCATCCACCCATCCACTCATCCAACCATCCATCCATTCATCCATCCAATCATCCATCCAGTCATCCATCCACCCATCTATCCATCCACCCACCCATCCACTCATTCAACTACCCATCCATCAACCCACCCATGAACCAAACAAATATGAAAAGCACACTTTAAAAAAAACACAACAACAGAAGAGCAGAGATGCAAAAAATTCAGAACACAACAAGCTAAAAAAAGAGGACAAACTTTAAACGAAATAGAACAAGAAAGAAATAGAAAACCTATCCACACGGTAAATCTCCACTGTGGAAGATGTCTGAATACGCCACTGATGGCATGCCAAGAGAGCGACAGACGGAAATAGCAAAAAGATATAAAACAGGACAGAGTCGGGACGAGTTCTTACATGTAAACGGAGGCTAAAGCATTTCTGAAGGGCGAGAAAATCCAGGCATTTTAAAACATACAGGGGGACTGGAAGCCGAAGTTACCGGACTTGAAAGAGCAAGGATTTCGGGTGGGTATCGACCCAAATTGTGAAACCGGGTGGCCTGGAAATTGGCCTGAAATGTGCTGATGTCGTGACAGTGAGCTAGTCGTAACAGTTCGGTCAGTGTCAAGTATTTCTGGTTAACAATTTGGTGGTCTGTACTAAAACGTGGCAGTGGTAAACAGGTAGTTGTTCTGGTAGCAGGAAGACCATTTCGTCCACTTCGAATGACAAAGCTCTGTCACCACCTTCTGGCTGAATTGAGTTTTCACACTGCTTTCACAATCCTTCTCTACTGTGTGTCAAAGTATCAAGCCGATTAGATGTGTAATTTATAAGTATTACTAAAAAGAAACAAAAATCGAATCACTAAAAGCTTTGAGCACATGAAACCTCGATCATCAATTTCTCAAAAGTTGAAGGAAGGGAGTTAGAACCTTGTTATTCTAAGGGGACTCATGTCTAAAATGATATTGTCAAGGGGCCGTAGATTAATTACAAAGGCAAATAGAGAAACTACTGAATTGTCTTCCCTGTTTATCTATAGCTTTCTATGTAAAACACTATGTCCCGCTAGCAACAGCCATTCCGAAATAAAATCAACCAGACCACAGACTCACAAACATACACACACACACAGCATAATTACTATTAAGCTGGTCAAGATTTGGAAGGGGGGGGGGCAAGGGGTAATGAGACAAAGGGAGGACGGTTGCCCTAAGAGTTTGGGAGGAGGATAGGGAGGTGGAAAGCTTACAAGCCCAAGTCATTCTGCGCCAGCCACAAGCCATCATCCAAAGGCATTCTGCATCAGCCACAAACCATTCTGCATCAGCCACAAGCCATCGACCACAAGCCATTCTGCATCAGCCATAAGCAATCAGCCACAGGCCATTCTGCATCAGCCATAAGCAATCAGCCACAGGCCATTTTGCATCAGCCATAAGCCATCAGCCACAGGCCATTCTGCATCAGCCGCAAGCCATCAATCCCCTTGTTTATGATAACTGACAACCCCCTTCCCCACCCCTTCTACTCCTTGAGATAACGCGGCCCGATGTCCGTGAATTAAGCCTGCCAGTCGCTCTTCAGCCTCTCTTGAAAGCAGGCATCCAGGCTTTGGTTAAGTCTGTCACTGCCCCTGGTTTCAAAGCTTGTCAAACGGATTAATAGAGACATTCGCAGGCTGCGTTTACCACTCTAATGCCAGCAATCTCCGCTAAGCTGCATCATTTCTCTCTCTCTCTCTCTCAGTTACGCGCATATTTGTCCATTTTCTTTTTTTCCCCTCCTTTTTTAGTTTATTTCGTTTCTGCTTTCCCCTGCCGGACACTATTTTTTATTTCACTTGTTTACAATGCTATTTCGGGCCTAAGACTACATGATTCGGTAATGTTACCCGGTGTCGCCGTTCATTAATATTGTTGCTGAGCGTATTTTTTTTTTTTATTTAGTCTCTCAA